>CANSGD010000953.1:7294285-8510000 GCA_947645195.1 Patellifolia procumbens
GAAATAAAGATCGAATCACACCACAATTGAACTAATAAAAACCTAAAGCTAATAGCAATTCAAATGTAAATCATGGTACAAACATGGCTTCCCTCTCTAAAATCCTAGAAAGGCGACTACTCACTCATGATCGAACAGACAATAACAAATCTAATATAAAAACCTAAGCTTTGCATCATCAACGAATTAATAATCAAACTAAATAATAAAGAATAAAGAAAGAAATTAAGAGCGAAGAACAATAGCGACTAACGGAAAGCAATAACTTTAATTGAAAATAATCTGAGGTTCGGTCTCCTCCAAAACTAACCTAAAGTATTTAACTATGAATAGCTCTAAAAACTAAACTAATAAAAGCTGAAAATAAAGTGTCCCCAAAATAAAATGAGTTTAAGCTATTTATACTCAAACTAATAAACGATAAAAATAAACTGAGAAAAAGATAGAATTTTGCTTCCGGACCTCATCGGACCCCATTGCCCGACACCATCGGGCCGCACAACAAATGGCCTAACACTCCTTCGCCAGAGGATACTAGCAACAAAAGCATGATTTGGGCTTGCCCGGATCAGGATGATGCAAAATGAGGCCCAACTCTCCTCTAAAACGCGCACAACAACAACAACTTACAACTTGGCAAGCAGCCTGATGGGCTCGGGCAGAACTGCCCGATCAGGCCCGAGAAGAAGCTGGCTGGGATGCATAAAATCGACGATCAGGCTGAATGGCCAGATGCCGTTGGGCTAAGTAACTTTTCTCCTTTGCTTGTTCAGTCAGCGGCCCAAGAATGACCCATAGTTGGCCCGATCTGGCCCAGTGGCCCGACCCAATCAGGTGAGCGGCAAATTCCCTCTTTTCTTTCTTTTTCTTTGGTTTCCGGACCCGACTTGGCACGTCTCAACGTCTCGGGACTTCCTAGCTCGTCCATAATATCTCGTAGCAACTCGTACATGCCTCATAGAAACTCGTTAAGCCGTGGTTGACTCAATATAGCTTAGAATAGGGAGAAAACTCACTAAAACCTGCAATTCAACACGAAAACAACAATTCCACAACTTATAGAGTAATTAGCACAAACTAGCTCAGAAGAGCTCTAATTTAGCACGAGTTAGCTCACAAATATAGGAGAAAAACTATATATATAATCATGATATCAAACTCCCCTAAGCTACACCTTTGCTTGTCCTCAAGCAAACAAGACATGAACCTCGATAGATATTGCCTCACCCCATAAATAAAGCATTCAAAACTCAAAACATTCTCAAGACTGCGAATCGTTCAAGTAGGAAAAATTCAAATTCAGCTATTCAAATCCATCCAACTACCAATCATTCAAGCAAACCATCAAATTCAAATCATCTACATGGCACACATATCCTGAAAAGGTGCTCACAAAGGTGAAACTCCTCTCAATTTTGTGGCAGGCAAAGAATGTGCTTGAACACTCACCGACCCGACCATAATGTTCCTTCCCACTCATACTCTCATGTGTTTAAGAAGGTTAAATGTCGCTCATCCTAATCAAGTCGACTCAATTAGCAGACATACTCTTTAACTTTGACAAGCTAACTCAAAATAAATCCAATAAACAATGCAAACACAAGTTCAATGGGGCTTAGGCAAGGGTAAATAATATTTTTAGGAAATGTGATGGAAAAACCGAGAATGGGGGGGGCAAAAGTCACTCAAAATAAGGCCAAGGTGGCCGAAACAACTCACAACAACACCATATAACCACAAAACACACCTCAACTCCTATGAATCGATAAAGACTTCCAATAAACCCAACTTTAAAGTAATGTAGGACATTTTTCTTTATAAACAATGTGAATGAAGGAATTTTGAACGTTTTTTTTTCTTTACTCTTGAAACCACATCAAATACACTATCATTCCCCAATCCAAACCAAACCACAAAACCATTTCATGACTCAACCCAACAAATGCTCCCGTAAGCTAGGCTTGGGAATAATAATGAAATAAAGGCCGTAGGCATGTAATAAGGTTTAGTGACACGAAAAGGTCATTATGGTCATCGGGGTTGATATCATGTACCAATATAGAGTTTTCTCCCTTATTTACAAGCTAATGTGTGCGTTATTGGAGCTCTTTAGAGCTATTTTGTGCTAACTATCGTATATAGTTGTGGTTTTGTTGTTTTAGTGTTGAATTGCAGGCTTTAGGGAGTTTTCTCTTTATTCCCGAGCTATTTGGAAGCAACCACGGCTTTACGAGGTGTTACGAGGCACATAGGATGGCTCACGAGCTTTATGGGTAGTTTAGGAGGTCCCAAAACCTCTAAACGTGAAGATTTGAGAGCCAAAGAGTCAAAAAGGAGTTTTTCGTACTCTGATCGGGCAAAAATGGCCCGATCGGGCGAAGATATTATGATCGGGTACAAAAGTTGTGGACCCGATCGGGCAAGCCTTGTCCGAACCGATCGGGCGACAAACCATGTGCCCAGACCCTATCGGGCACTCACCGCCCGACCCGATCAGGTGGGATGCTCAATGAGCTGCTGATTGCTGGAGACGAGAAATTGTGATGCTGCTGGGTCGTTGCTGTGGACCCGATCGGACACTGGATCGGGTGGGCCCATTTCAGCCTTACTTGGCTGTGCTGCTGCGTTGAATCAAGAAATGAAGTTGGTCAAAATATTTTACTATTGGCCCGATCGGGTCCCATGCTCGTCAACGCGGACTTTCTTTCTTTTATTCCGTTTTTAATTAGGCTTTTGAGGGTTATTATAAATACCTTCTCCTCATTATTTTAGAGACATCTTTTTCTCTAGTTTTATTTCTCAAAGTTCTTAGCTTAGTTTTATTTAGTTTAAACACTTTCGATTAGATTAAAGGTGATTGAACCTCAGATTCGATTTCAATAAAAGTTCTTGTTTTTCGTCAATTGGTATTCTTTTCTACTCTTTGTTTCTTTAATTACTTTGATTGCTTAGTTTAATTACTCAATCATTCATGATGCAATTATTAGGGTTTAAAATTAGTTTTGTTATTGTCAATTCAATTATGAGTGAGTAGTTCTCGTTCTAGGGTGTTAGATAGGGAAGCCATGTTTATACCATGATTGTTATTTAGATTCCTATCGATTTCTAGGGCTTGATTAGAGTGATTGTGGTGTGGTTTGTTCTTAATTAGTGATTAATGTTAGTAGCCAATTTCATTGATTGCTTGTGGTTAATAGTTGTTTGCACAGATCCGTCTTACAATTAGAGGCCTAGGAAGCATCAGTAGTTCTGATTACGTTAGTGAACATGCGACGTATGTTGAACTATGAGCGTTGAGTCTTAACCATAGCTCAACACATGCTCTAATCACTTGACTCATGACTTAGGTTTTGATAGTAGTTGACCTTATTTGATTGGTATAAGCATGGTGGACCGACCTAATACCCTAGGTTTTTAGTCCATAGTTAAATCCTTGGTTTAATTCGTTGTCCTTAGCTAAATCATTAGTTCAGTTCATCTTCCCTATTTTCATCTGAAGTAGCTAATTGAATGAATATTAATTTAGAAACTCTGTCTCCCTGTGGATTCGACCTTGCTTCCATTGACTACCTTAGTTAGAGGACTGTAGGTTTATCTTTGATTAGGTGATACGACTAAATCCTATCAAATTTTGGCGCCGTTGCCGGGGAGACGGCTAGTTTTCTATGTTTTTTTTTGGTTATTTGGTCTACTTCTCTGTACCTCATTGGAACTTCATTGTTCCAATTGAGGTATGTTTTACTGCTTCTTTTTGTTTCTTTTGTATGCCCAGGTCTCAAAGAAACGGTTCCCCCATCCCAGCGGATCCCGATCTTACTAGGACAATATGGCGGATTCGAAAGAAAATTCAGAGAGAAAAGCAGTCTGTTCAGCTGAACACCTCTGGATCAGACACCTTGAGTTCAGTTATGTCTAAATCACTGAAGTCATATGGGGTGCCTAACCCAGATGGTCTCTCCACTGGACCTACTATGCCCACCATTGCCGCAGCAAATTTCGAAATTAAGCCTGGACTCATCAGCATGGTTCAGCAAAATCAGTTTGGTGGGCATCCTACTGAAGATCCGGCAAATCATCTGCAGCGGTTTCAACAGCTTTGTCGAACCGTAAAACATGCCGGCGTCACTCCAGATAAACTCAAAGTCATGTTGTTCGAGTTTTCATTGAGAGATAGAGCCCAGATATGGTTGAACGACGTGAAAGAAACAGATTGGAGTGAGAATTCTGCTGCGTTTCTGAGAGAGTACTATCCACCTACAAAGACAGCAGAAACCAGAAATAAACTAGCCACGTTTTCCCAAGAGCCTGATGAAACATTACGGGAAGCGTTGGCTAGGTTCAGAGATTTACAGAGAGAGTGTCCACATCACAACATGGACAAATGGTTCTTGACGCAGACATTTTGCAGCCTCAGACGAAGAGTATTGTTGATTCGTCAGCTGGAGGAGTAATATCACGTATTTATATAGAGTTTTCTCCCTTATTTACAAGCTAATTTGTGCGTCATTGGAGTTCTTGGGAGCTATTTTATGCTAACTATCGTAAATAGTTGTTGTTTTGTGTTTAGTATTGAATTGCAGGTTTTAGGGAGTTTTCTTATTATTTTTGAGTTATTTGGAAGCAACCACGGCTTTACGAGATGTTACGAGGCATGTAGTATGACTCATGAGCTTTATGGGTAGTTTAGGAGGTCCCAAGACCTCTAAACGTGAAGAATTGAGAGCCAAAGAGTCAAAAAGGAGTTTTTCGTACTCTGATCGGGCAAAAATGGCCCGATCGGGCGAAGATATTATGATCGGGTACAAAAGTTGCGGACCCGATCGGGCAAGCTGTGCCCGATCCGATCGGGCGAGAACTCATGTGCCCAGACCCGATCGGGCAACCCCTGCCCGACCCGATCGGGTGGAGGCCCAAAACTTCCAAACACAAATGAGCAGCGTATGCGTGTCACACAAGCCATCCACGTGCATGCTGCTGTTTGCTACGCTGATTGAATCCAGCTGGGCCACTCTTCTTTGCACCCGATCTACCACCCGATCGGGCCTTAGATCGGGTGGAGCCCAATTTCTCTATCATGTTGTTGTGGGCTGCGTAAAGGATAAAAAAAGTTGGAAATAATTTTTTCTATGGACCCGATCGGGTGGCCTTTTGCTCGATCGGGACCCGCACTCGTCAACGCGATTTTCTATCTTTATTTTCCGCTTTTAATTAGACTTTGGAGGGGTATTATAAATACTTTTTTCTCATTATTTTAGAGACATCTTTTATTCTAGTTTATTTCTCATGGTTCTTAGCTTAGTTCAAACACTTTAGATTAGATTAAAGGTGATTGAACCTATTCGATTTCAATAAAAGTTCTTGCTTTCTGTCAATTGGTATTCTTCTCTACTCTAATCTCTTTTATTATTCTTAATTGCTTAGCTTAAGTATTTAATCATTCATGATGCAATTATTAGGGTTTCCAATTAGTTTTGTTGTTGTCAATTCAATTATGAGTGAGTAGTTCTCTTTCTAGGGTGTTAGATAGGGAAGCCATGTTTCTACCATGATTGTTATTTAGATTCCTATCGATTTCTAGGGCTTGACTAGAGTGATTGTGATGTGGTTTGTTCTTAATTAGTGATTAATGTTAGTTGCGCAATTTCATTGATTGCTTGTGGTTAATATTTGTTTGCACAGATCCGTCTTACGACTAGAGGCCTAGGACACGTCAGTAGTTCTAATTACGTTAGTGAACATGCGGCGTAAGTTGAACTATGAGCATTGAGTCTTAACCATAGCTCAACACATGCTCTAATCCCTCGACTCTTGACTTAGGTTTTGATAGTAGTTGACCTTGTTTGATTGGTATAAGCATGGTGGACCGACCTAATACCATAGGTTTTTAGTCCATAGCTAATTCCTTGGTTTAATTCGTCTTCCTTAGCTTAAATCATTAGTTCAGTTAATTCTTCCCTGATTTATCTGAAGTAGCTAATTGACTGAATATTAATTTAGAAACTCTGTCTCCCCTTGGATTCGACCCTGCTTCCATTGACTACCATATTTAGAGGACTGTAGGTTTACCTTTGATTAGGTGATACGACTAAATCCTATCAAGGAGTTTTTCTGGATAAGGAAGTGGATGTAGGCTATGAGTTTCTGTCAAACCTCGCAGCCAATGATCATTCCACTTCCCGCAGCCTCACGAGGAAAGTACTGGAGGTAGATGCCATTGCATTATTGACTTCGCAGATAGCGAAGCTGAGTCAGCAGATTAACACCTTCAGTTCCTCTTCCTCAGCAGCACCTCCTTTGAGTATTAATGCTATGTCTGCCGTAGCACCCATTACCTCATCTTACTGCGAGGTATGTGGTGTTCAGGGTCACTTTGGGCATGATTGTCAGTTCAGTCAACTTCAGATGGAGCAGGCAAACGCCTTTCAACAGAGACAACCAAATTTCCCCCCTCCACAAAACCATCAACCTCTACCTCCACAAAACCATCCTAAACCCTCATACTATCAAACCCCACAAATTTCCAGAGACCACCACCACAAAACTTCCATAACCCCAATAACTTCCAAACTTCACAAAATTTCCACACCCCACCTCCACAAAACAATAACCCACAAGAGCCTCCCATATCTGAAGTGATGAAGCTGATGTTGAGCATGCAAAAGACTAATGAGGAGGCGCAAAGAGCTCAAGAGCTCAAGAGCGACAAATTCTAGCTATGCAAAGAGCTAATGAGGAAGCACAAAGAGCCCAAGAGAAGCACATCAAACTTCCTGAGACTCAAATTGCACAATTAGCAAGCACTAATGCTCAGAGGCGTCAAGGGGCATTGCCAGGGCAACCCATTCAGAGAGAACATGTGAATGCCATCACTCTTCGTAGTGGCATTGCTTATGATGCTCCTCCATTGCCCATTGATGAGGTTACCCCAACTGTGGGGAAGAAGAGGGTGGTAGAGGAAGGGAAAAGGAAGAGTTCGACGTCTGAAGTCGACTTATCTGCAGAAGCTGAACAGACCGGGAAGAAGAAGGAGAAGGTTTCTGAAACGCCTTTTACACCAAGGCTACCTTTTCCTCACAGGATGCAACAATCAAAGGTCGATCAACAGTTTGGTAAGTTCTTGGCTATGGTCAAGAACCTTGAGGTAACGATTCCATTCACAGACTTAATTACCCAAGTCCCTGTTTATGCCAAATTTCTGAAAGACATGATAACAAAGAAAAGAGACTTTGGTGGGGTAGAACATGTCGCTCTTACTGAAGAGTGTAGTGCTTTTATTCAAAATAAAACCCCACCAAAGTTGAAAGATCCTGGTAGTTTCTCCATTCCCTGCCATCTTGGACCTATTTTTATTGATAAAGCTTTGTGTGATTTAGGTGCTTTTGTTTCTGTTATGCCATTATCTGTTTATAAGAAACTGAACATGGGAGCACTTAAATTCACACAAATCACTTTACAGATGGCGGATCGTTCTATAAAATACCCCCTAGGTGTTTTAGAGGACGTTCATGTGAGGGTTGGGAATTCTATATTCCTGTTGATTGTGTGGTGTTAGATATGTATGAGGATGCTCAGATTCCTATTATTTTGGGTAGGCCATTTTTGTGTACTGCTGGTGCTGTCATTGATGTCTAGTTTGGGTCTTTAACTCTGAGTGTTGGTGATGATAAAGTGATTTTTAAGCTAACCAATTCTGTTAAGGCACCTATGCTTGAGCAATCTTGTTGCAGGGTTGAGGTTTTGGACGAGGTAGGTGCAGAGAAGGTGAAAAGTGCACCTAAGGTTGCCTCACCGTCTGGAGGTATTATCAAGAACATCTGGAGGAGAAAGATGTTTGATGAGGGTGGCTCTCACTGCTTAGCCCCTCCTATTTGAGAGATGGAGGTATTATGGTCGTGCGGGACCTTTATAAACCAGCGCTGTGCGAGAGGCAACTCGTATTTTTCTTTCCCTTCTTCCTTTTCCTTTTATTTTTTCTTCTTTTTTTGTGAGCGAGAGTGAGGGTACTAACATTGTTTTTCCTCTTAGCATCATCCTTTGTTACCTTTTGGCATTGAGGACACTGCCAAGTTCAGCTTGGGGGAGGATTTCTGTTTGTATTCTCTATCTCTTTTACTGCTTTCTAGGATAGATTTACTACTTTCTAAAAATACTGAAAAAAGTATAAAAAAATATGGTTCACATGACTGGTTTTGTTGCCTCCCTGTGCCCCTTGTTGTGCTCTTATTGAAAATGATTTGACTATGTTTTCTGGATTGCTGGGCATTTGTGATCTTGAGGCTATGATTTGATGTTTGATTGCTATGATTTCGAGCAAAGTTTGATTATATTGCACTACTTTGTGCTGCATATCTGAATTGGTTAGACTGTGAGGCCTCTTTGTAGCCTATTGGATTCATTTTATTATCCAGTTTGTTTATGTAAGTTAGTTCCTCTTTAGTGGATTGATCTTGAATTTGACTTCGTACTTGTCTGATTTTCGATGACTTGTAGCATTTGCTGTGATAGAGGCGTTCTTTTGTCTGATTCTTGAGCCTCAGAGTGAGTTTTTGATATATTTTTATCCTCCTTAGCCCCGCTGAGCCTAATGACCTTGTTTCATGTTACATAAACCCTTATTATGAGCCCATGGCCTTCATTTCATATTATTTCTAAGCCTAGCTTGTGGGAGCTTTTGTATGGGTTGAGTTTGAGATTGGTTTCATGGTTTGGTTTGGTTTTTGAGGAATTAAAAGTGTATTTGTTGTGGTTTGAGGGTGAGAAAAAGAAAAAGAAAAAGCAAAATTAGAGTTGCATGAATGAAGTTCAGAAAAATGAAATAAAAGTCCAAAAGGATTAAAAGTTCTTTCATTCACGTACGTTCATATAGAAAAATTCTTTTCATTGCTTGGAAATTGGGTTTGTTGTGACTTTTGATTGATTCATGAGAGTTGGGTTAAAATTCGTGGCTATATGGTGTTGTTGGGAGTTGTTTATGCCATCTTAGGCCTTATTTGAATGATTCATGCTCCCTCTATCTCGGTTTTTCCACCACATTACCCAAAAGTATCCCTTACCTCTTACCTAAGCCCCATTACAACCTTATAAAGTCCTCTTGAGCTCATGTCTGCATTGTTCATTTGATTGATTTCGAGTCAGTTTGTCAAAGTTAAAGAGTATTTCTTCTAATTGAGTCGACTTGATTAGGATGAACGTCATTTAACCTTCTTAAACACATGAGAGTGTGAGTGGGAAGGACATTTATGGTCGGGTTAGTGAGTGTTCGGGCATATTCTTTGCCTGCCACAAAATTGAGAGGAGTGAAATCCTTGTGAGGGCCTTTTCAGGATTTGTATGCCTTGTGGACGCTTGAAATTAATGAATTGCTTTAATGATTGGTGGTTGGATGGATTTGATTAGCCAAACTTGAATTATGCATGCTTGAACGATTCTTAGTCTTGAAAATGTTTTGAGCTTTGATTTGATTTTTATCTATGGGGTGAGGCAATCTATTCCATGTTCATGTTATGTTTGCTTGAGGATAAGAAAAGGTTTAGCTTGGGGGAGTTTGATATCATGTATTAATATAAAGTTTTCTCCCTTATTTACAAGCTAATTTATGCGTCATTGGAGCTCTTCGGAGCTATTTTGTGCTAACTATCGTATATAGTTGTGGTTTTGTTGCTTTAGTGTTGAATTGCAGGCTATAGGGAGTTTTCTCCTTATTCCCGAGCTATTTGGAAGCAACCACGGCTTTACGAGTTTTTACGAGGCACATAGAATGGCTCACGAGCTTTATGGGTAGTTTAGGAGGTCCCAAAACCTCCAAACGTGAAGAATTGAGAGCCAAAGAGTCAAAAAGGAGTTTTCCGTACTCTGATCGGGCAAAAATGGCCCGATCGGGCGAAGATATTATGATCGGGTACAAAAGTTGCGGACCCGATCGGGCAAGCCTTGCCCGAACAGATCGGGCAAGCCTTGCCCGAACAGATCGGGCAAGCCTTGCCCGAACAGATCGGGCGAGAAACCATATGCCCAGACCCGATCGGGCACTCACCAAACCTGACCCGATCGGGTGGGATGCTCAATGAGCTGCTGATTGCTGGAGACGAGAAATTGTGATGCTGCTGGGTCGTTGATGTGGACCCGATCCGTGACCCGATCGGACACTGGATCGGGTGGGCCCATTTGAGCCTTACTTGGCTGTGCTACTGCGTTGAATCAAGAAAGGAAGTTGGTCAAAATATTTTACTATGGGCCCGATCGGGTGACCCTTTGCCCGATCGGGTCCCATGCTCGTCAACGCGGACTTTCTTTTTGTTTTATTCCGTTTTTAATTAGGCTTTTGAGGGGTATTATAAATACCTTCTCCTCATTATTTTAGAGACATCTTTTTCTCTAGTTTTATTTCTCATAGTTCTTAGCTTAGTTTTATTTAAACACTTTAGATTAATTAAAGGTGATTGAACCTCAGATTCGATTTCAATAAAAGTTCTTGTTTTTCGTCAATTGGTATTCTTCTCTACTCTTTGTTTCTTTAATTACTTTGATTGCTTAGTTTAATTTCAATCATTCATGATGCAATTATTAGGGTTTCAAATTAGTTTTGTTATTGTTAATTCAATTATGAGTGAGTAGTTCTCTTTCTATGGTGTTAGATAGGGAAGCCATGTTTATACCATGATTGTTATTTAGATTCCTATCGATTTCTAGGGCTTGATTAGAGTGATTGTGGTGTGGTTTGTTCTTAATTAGTGATTAATGTTAGTGGCCAATTTCAGTGATTGCTTGTGGTTAATAGTTGTTTTCACAGATCCGTCTTACAATTAGAGGCCTAGGAGACATCAGTAGTTCTGATTACATTAGTGAACATGCGGCGTATGTTGAACTATGAGCGTTGAGTCTTAACCATAGCTCAACACATGCTCTAATCACTTGACTCATGACTTAGGTTTTGATAGTAGTTGACCTTATTTGATTGGTATAAGCATGGTGGACCGACCTAATACACTATGTTTTTAGTCCATAGTTAAATCAGCGGTTTAATTCGTTGTCCGTAGCTAAATCATTAGTTCAGTTCATCTTCCCTGATTTCATCTGAAGTAGCTAATTGATTGAATATTAATTTAGAAACTCTGTCTCCCTGTGGATTCGACCCTGCTTCCATTGACTACCTTAGTTAGAGGACTGTAGGTTTATCTATGATTAGGTGATACGACTAAATCCTATCAGGGGTTAAGGGGGATAAAGGTGTAACAAAATTCACTCTGAGGCCGAAGAATCAGACAAAAGAACGCCTCTATTACAACAAATGTTACAAGTCATCAAAAATCATATAAGTACGAAGTCAAAGTCAAGATCAATCAACTAATGAGGAACTAAAACACAAAAACATACTAGATAATGATATGAAACTAATAGGCTAGGCCTCACAGTCTAACCAATTAAGGCATGCAGCATAATGTAGCTTATAATAATCAAATTTGATCGAAGTCATATCAATCAAATATCAAATTATAGCCTTAAAATCACAATGTCAAGCTATCCAGATTACAAAGTCAAATCATTTTCAATCAAAGCACAACAAGGGGCACATGGAGGCAATCAAACCAGTCATGTGAATCGTATTTGTTTGATTTTTTTCATTATTTTTCGAAAATTATAAATCTATCCTATAAAGCAGTAAAAGAGATAGAGACTACAAACAGAAATTCTCCCCCAAACTGAACTTGGCAATGTCCTCAATGCCAAAAGATGAACGATAGGGCGATGCGTAGAGGAAAAACAAACGTTTACTACTCCCTCACAATAAAAGAAAATATACAATAAGGGGAAATTACGGGTTGCCTCCCGCACAGCGCTGGTTTATAAAGGTAGCGCACATCCATATTACCTTCATATCTCAAATTGGAGGGGCTTGGCAGTGAGTGCCACCCTCATCAAACATCTTCTTTCTCCAAATGTTCTTGCTCTTACCTCCAAACGATGATGCCACCTTAGGTGCATGATGATAATGCACCTTCTCTTCAACCACCTCGGCTTTACCCTTTTCATCAGTAGGTGTTTCTAAATTAGCAATGTAGGCATCAACCTCGACATCGATGCCTAGGGCAACATCCATAGTCAACGCGACCTCCAGAGGGTCAACGCAGAGCATCTGCGGGAGTGCAATCCATAATGTCAATCTTGCAACAAGATTGTTCAAGCATAGATGCCTTAACAATATCGGTTAGTTTATAAGAAACCTTATCATCACCAACACTCAGAATTAAAGACCCATCCTTGACATTAATGATAGCACCAACTGTACATAAATATAGTCTACCAAGAATAATGGAATCTGGGCATTCTCTTCCATATCAAGTACTCCAAAATCAACAAGAATATAGAATTTCCCAACCCTAACAGGAAAATCCTCTAAAATACATGGGGGTATTTAATAGAACGATCAACCATCTGTAAAGTGATTTGTGTGCATTTAAGTGCTCCCATATTCAATTTCTTATAAATAGATGAAGGCATAACAGAAACAGAAGCACCTAAATTACACAAAGCCTTATCAATGAAAATAGTTCCAAGATGGAAGGGAATAGAAAAACTACCAGGATCTTTCATCTTAGGTGGTTTTTATTCTATATAAAAGCACTACACTCTGCATTTAGAGAAACACATTCTACCTCACCAAAGTCTCTCTTCTTAGTGATCATGTCTTTCAAAATTTTGGCATAAACAAGAACTTGAATGATTAATTTAGTGAAAGGAACCTTGACCTCAAGGTTCTTGACCATAGTCAAGAACTTACGAAACTGCTGTTCGACATTCGATTTATGCATCCTGTGAGGAAAAGGTAGCCTCGATGTGAAAGGCATTTCAGAAACCTTCTTCTGCTGCTTCTCTGTCTGATTTTTCCTCAGTTGACTCGACCTCAGATGTCGAATTCTTCTCTTCTTCTTTCCCTACCACCTTTTCCCCTTAGTAGGGGCAGCATCGTCAATGGGAAATGGGGAGTGTCATAAGTCGTGGTGCTACAAAGTGTAACGACATTCACTTGTTCCCTCTGAATAGCTTGCCCAGGCAATTGTCCCTGTTGCCTCTGGGCATTGTTGCTTGCCATTTGAGCAATCTGAGTTTCGAGGAGTTTAATATGGTTTTTCATGTCTCTAGTCGGCTCCTCATGATTCTTTGCATTGTGACCATTAGTTTCATCAAATCAGATGTAGTGGCTCTTGGGTGGCTATATTTTGAGGTGGGGGTTGGAAATTTTGTGGGGTTTAGAAATTATGTGGAGAGGGTAAGTTTTGTGGTGAAGGGCTTTGAAAACCGGGGGGTTTTGATAAAATGGTAGTTTAGGGTGATTTTGTGGTGGTGGTGGGTTTTGGACATTTGTACTCCTATAGGAAAATTTCGGGTGTTCTTTCCACCCAGGATTGAAAGTGTTAGAGTATGGGTCGTTTTGTGGTCTCTGCCGAAAGGCATTCCCCTGCTCCATCTGATTTTGACCAAACTGACAATCATGCCCAAAGTGACCGTGAACACTAGGGCTGAGCATAACTTGGGCTAGACCGCACCGAACCGCAAACCAAACCGTTTTGTCGCGGTTTGGGTTGGTTTATGGGCTCAAAAAACTGGGTTGGTTTGCGTTTTTTACCAAACCGCAGTTTGCGGTTAGGGGTTGGGTTATTATATTTCTAAACCAAACGGCACCACAAACCGCCTAAGTGCCTTTAAAATTCGACTTACCAATAATTTTGTACCTTTAGTAGTAACATTTATAACAACTTTGTATTTTTTTTCTTATTTTCTAGCTTATTTTTATTTTTTTAACATCAAATATGTAGTTGGTAAAATAGAGCAACAATTCTAAATTAGAAAAAATTTATTGAGATAAGATATGGGAAAATCGCAAACCGCGCCACACCAAACCGTTTTATATGGTGTGGTTTGGGTTGGGTTGGCCCAAAGTGCGGTTTGGGTTGGTTTGGAAATACGTCAAATCGTTTTTGTGTGGGTTGGTTTGGGTTATGTCCCAAACCGCACCAACCCAACCGATGCTCAGCCCTACTGAACACCACATACCTCACAGTAAGATGAGGTAATGGGTGCAACTGCTGACATGGCATTGATGCTCATGGAAGGAGGTGTCGAAGTAGAAGACTTCAGTGTATCAATCTTCATATTGAGTTGTGCCATTTGCAAAGTCAGCAATGCAAGGGCGTCTACATCTAATACCTTCTTTGTCAGACTATGAGAAGTAGATGATCATTGGCTGCAAGGTTTGCTAGAAAATCATAGCCTATATCCACTTCCTTATCCAGAAAAACTCCTCCTGCAGACGAGTCAATTGTACTCTTCATCTGAGAATGCAAACCATTGTAGAATGTCTGCATCAAGAACGACTTTTCCATGTTATGATGTGGACACTGTCTCTTTAAATCTCTAAACTCTTTCAACGCTTCCCTCAGTGTTTCATCTGGCTCTTGGGAAAACGTGGCCAACTTGTTTCTAATATCTGCTATTTTTGTCGGGGTAGTACACTTTGAGTTTTGCAACAGATATTCCCGACCATTCTGATTTTGTGATATCATTGAACCACTTCGA
This sequence comes from Patellifolia procumbens, assembly GCA_947645195.1. NCBI lineage: Eukaryota > Viridiplantae > Streptophyta > Magnoliopsida > Caryophyllales > Amaranthaceae > Patellifolia > Patellifolia procumbens. The sequence continues at coordinate 7,308,860 of CANSGD010000953.1, forward strand.
AGCTTTGTCGCGGAGTGAAAACTCGAATAGCATGACCTTCAGTTGCTCAGGTGTGACTCCAGATTGTTTGACAGTTCTATGACTAATATAATCTAGCATGCTAAATATCAACAAAAAAGAAAAATAATAAGTCATCATTACTTTTCCCATTAGACAACTTAAGCATCGGTTTCATTGATTTATCATCATTATTTTTGATAGAAGCATTAATAATAGTATGGTGGCATAGTGGTTGGTGGCATGTTAGATAAAATGCTATTAAAAGCGGGATGGTGACACGTGGCGGATATCAACCCTTGACTACGCTTTTTAATATATATATATACATATATATATATATATATATATACATATATATATATATATATATATATATATATATATATATATATATATATAAACTAGCTTTTTTAGACCCGTGAAAAATGCACAGGAAAGTTTTTTTGTAAATAGATTTTGAGTTATTATTTAAGAGATCACAAGACTACAAACTAAGTTGAAGATGAATAACGTAAATTAAGAATATAAATAGACACAAACAATAATTGGTTCATTATATATAACCTTTTACAATATCTATGTTATATGTAAAGAGAGCACAGGTTTTTCGTCGATAAATTTCCATTTCCAATAATACCCTTACTATCTTACAATAATATCCTACATAGAATTATAGAAAGCATAAAAATAGTATAAATAAAAATAATATTGTAAATCGTTTACTCTATAGAAAAAGAAAAAAGGAGAAAAAAACAAGGATAGAGTCAATAAAAAAAACCACCCACGTTCAACACAATAGAAAATTAAAAAAAGAAAAGGGAGGATTAAAATAGCCCATAACTCACTTAAAAATAAAATAAAAACAAAAAATCAAAATAACCACAACAAACCCACGTAAATAGCACACAACTCACTTTTAAAAAAAAATAACAAAAAATCAAAAAAACCACAACAAACCCACGTAGTGTTTGTGATTAGTGATAACCACCAATACTATTACAAACATGCTGAATAACTACTCCATTCTGCTGAAAATATATAATAAATCCCTTCACAAGTTCTCTTGCTTCCCCATAGTTCTTCATTTTCATTGATCAAAAAGTTTCCAAAAATGTCTGCATCTTATCCACCATTCCTGTACCTACATCCATATTCACAAAAGTGGAATGTCAAGGCACGAGTTTTCCGATCTCACAACATCGAAAACTTCAACAATGGCCAAAAGATTCGAAAATTGATTTTACTGTATGTTACGGTAAGATTAAACCAATAATCTTTACATAAATTTCTTCAATACTTATGCTTAACACATTTTAGTTTTTTCTACAGGGTGATGCCATTCAAGGTATAATATTCGCAAAAGATGTTGATCACTTCAATGACAAATTAGAAGAAGGAAAACTGTACATTTTAAAAGGAGCAAATGTCATTCCCACAGACAAATGGATGAGACTAATTCCAAATCAATACCAACTTCACATCACTCAAGAAACCGAAGTCATTGAGATCGATGTCGACAACAACGACCATCCAAAAGAGTACTATAACCTCATCACCTTTCATGGTGTAAAATCTTTCAAACACGCTCAGACTGACTTAATAGGTACGTTACTCATATCTATTTTTATTCTATCTATATAGTATCATAATAATCATTTTAATTCCGTAAAATATAATTTTACCTAAATAGATAGTAGTTAGTAAGCACCAAAAATTATATATTAATTAATTAGTTAGATAAACAAATTTAAAAAATTTCTTTAACTAATGTTGGATTCAACCATTGAAAATAAGTAAGGATGAATTTTATTCTGCAAAATATAACTCCAATTAGATGTAAATAAAATATATTTTAACCAATAATGAGTACGTTGCATTTATCCGAAAATAAAGTTGTATGCAACTATATCTTATTCTAAATCACAATAATTTTTTTTTTGCTTTGGTTAAAAAAAATGAATAAATGAAGAAGCAGTTTTTACTTAATTTTCTTTCTCAATATTACACATATCAGTGATTTATTATCACGCTTCATCTTTCAATTTTTTCCTTTCCAAGTTGGCATTAATTACCCATAATTTCCAAATTAAACTCTACAAATCCCTAAATGTAAGCCTCTCAAATCTCCTATTATCAGAAATCTTAGACAAATTCCTCATCTCACGTCAAAAAAATAAAAATTCCTCATCTCACTCGCAGTTAATTTTTTTTGAGTATAAGTAGCTTGCTTTTTTTTCCCCTCATATCTCACAATGCATCAATACTTTCATTATTCTTGGTTTTAAATTTGACAAAGAAAATTTGGGAATTTTCGGATGGCCAAAAAGTCTGATTTCGAATTTTCAGTTGTATTTTGTTGATTTTCTTATCGATATCTGTAATTGGGTAAGTCATTTTCACATTTAACTAAATTTTTTTTATAATAATATGTAATTATGTTTTCAATAATGCGAAAATTTGCAGTTATTTTACATAGATGTGCGATTGTTTTAAATTATTGATTGATAAAATTTGGCCTTGGGGTGATAGATTAGATTGAGTTATAGATAATAATAAGAGTTTAAATATCTTTCAATCTAATTTTGTGCGAATTATTGAGAATAATAATGTGGGAATTTTTTTTTTATAGATAAAAAAAATGTGCAAATTTGCTTTTTGAATATTTTCTAACTGATGAATTTGATGATGATAATATTTTTGTTGATATAAAAAAAAAGGAGTATAAAATTGTTGGAATTTCCTGATTAAGAATTTTTTTTGGGAATGGAGTATGGCAAACCTTGCATTTTGACAAAAAAATAAAATGTCTAATTCAATAAAGTATACGGCAAAGCACACATTTTTAATACAGCAATCTTCGACATTTTTAGAGTCTAAAAACTATTTCGATATATTCTCTGTGGCGTATATTCTCTAATCAATAGTATTATAATCTACTTTTTTTTTCTTATGAAGACATCATTGGAATTGTTGTATATGCAAGCGAGGTCCAATCAATTGGAAATGATAGAACTACCAAGCAAGATTTAGTACTACTTGACCAAGGGTATGTAATTAACAATTCACTTTGTACATTACAATCAATATATATATTATAATTCTTTATCCTAATGTTTTAAGAAGTTGTTTTCTACAGTTGCTTTACAATGAAATTAACATTATGGGATAATTTCATCGACGAAGTAGGCTACCGACTAATTGAAGATATCTTTGACAACCTAATCTTGATAGCCTGTGGGGTACAAGTTCGGTATTATAATGGTAAGTTTTTATAATTACGGCTACTAGAAAATTTAATAGTTTTTTTGTAGACGGATATTAACACACATTAACCCTTTTTTTTCAAGGGTTCTATTTAAGTACTACCAAGTACACAAGACTATCTATAAAAAAAAGTGATCATGGTGCTACTAATCAACGTGCTACTGCTTTGCTACAATGGTCAGTTTATATACCAAATATGCTTTTACAAATACCTTTTCAATTGTTCTCGCTCTAAAGCATGTTAGAATTAAATCAAATCTCAACATTTTTGTAATTATATTCAATGTCGATTTTTTTATAGGTACCTCAATGACCACTTTGCTCAATTAAAGGTGAAATGGATACAAACATGTGGTCTATCATTGTATTGGACGCTTTTGACATCAAATGCACATCGTACAACAATCTCCAAATTTCTAAAGATGCCAAAGGTAATAACTTATCGACATTTTACATTTACCTATTTTTAGATAAATAATATTCAAAGCATTTTCGTATGTCAACTTATACTTACTGTCACATAACACCAACCTATTTAATACAACCTTAAAATGATCTTCTGATGTTATTGTTTACTAAATCAATTTATCAATATCAAATCAATGCCATTGCAGGGAAAAACATATAGAGTGATTGGATTGTTATCTTCTATTGATGTTCGAAGTTTTACTTGGTATGATGCATGCTCCACATGTAATAACAAAATTCATCATGATCGTGATTAGGTGATGTGTTACCGTTGTGGTATTAATGCCCCACAAATCATACAGGGGTAACTATCTTTAACTTTGTAAACATAGTTATATTTCTATACAAGTTGATAAATAAGTTAGTTCTATATAAACCGTTTTGGTCAGCTACAAGCTATCAAATATTAATTTAAATATAAGAGATATCTTGGGTTTTTTTTTAAAAAAAAGGATAAGAAAATAAAGAGAACATGAATATAATAAAGCCAGAGTTTTGAATGGATGGATGCAAAAAAGAAAGAGATGAAAGATAAATTATACGGATGATAATATCACAAATATTAACTAATGAATATCTCATAACATAAAGAGGCACTGTTGACTATATCCATGTCATTTGGGGAGTATTTTAGACAATTTTTAATTCTTGGATGGGATTTTAGGAAGACTTAATGTTGGACTAACATATTAGTTTATATATAAACTACGGGTTTATCTCTATCATATACTGAGTAGATAATTTTTTACGTATCAAATAATAAAATATTATAGATATTAATCTATTATATACTTGGTTTATTATTATATCATATCATCTAATATCTATTATAAAACATAGTTATAATTAAATTATAACTCCTACTTTCTTCTTATTTTTTTATTCTGTTATTTATTTTCTTTTGTGAAGAGTATCTGTGAAGGTTACTATAGAGGATTCAAGTGGCTTAATGCGTCTCTTATTGTTCAACAAGCAGATTGAGTTCCTTCTAAATTCAACTATCTCTGAAATAAAGGATTTGCATGACCAGGTCTATGCATACATTATCAAAAACTTATTTTTCCCTCCCTTTTATAGATCATAGATTTGGAATTTTTAAAATTTTTAACCTTAAAATTTTCTTTACAGGAGAACAACAGTGACAAATTTTTGACAAAGTGTCAATCAACTTTGTCTAACTCATATGTTTTCGTTATGGAAGCCCCAATTACAACTTATTTCCCACCTTATCGTAGGATCAAAATTTTGACATAGATCTGCTGGGAAGAAGAGTGCGCTCATTTATTCAAACGGTTTGTACCTTCATTAGCTCATGCTTTGTGTTTTATTTTAAATTAATTAATACTAATTTTTCGTTAAACATAACCACTAATTTAAGTTGTTTGATTTTGTAGGCTACGTGGATGAAAAAAGCTCCATGATGGGACCTAAACAATTGTCATACCCCAAAACCAATTGTTTTCCATTTATATGCATTTTAATGATTTATGGGGTTTGTACATATTAACGTACCTTATTTAGGAACATCTTTGCAAGAACATTATGTTGGGCCTGTTCGGCAAAACTAGCTGTAGTGGTTGGCTTTCAGTTCCCGAGTAATTTTTAGTGTCAAATCGCTCTCAAGTCTCAACCATTCATCAATCTCCTCATTTTTTTTATGAACTATTTTCTTTTTAAATATTGATGAATGGGTGAGAGTGTGAGAGTGGAAAATGAGAGTGAGAATTGAGAGTAGCCTTAGCACTCCTCAATAATGTATATACTCCGTAAGATGTACAATTTTTTTGGAGCGATCATACTTCCTTCTTTTGAGAAAAACCGTTACACCTAGAATTTTGCACTATTCACGCGGTGTACTTTAACCGGCTTTTGTGATATATCTATATGGAGAAAAGTATAGTCAACTTGGATCACATTTTGTTCGACTCAATGTATACTATATAGATATCTAATTGTCATAATTTTAAGAATTGAATAAGTGAAGATAAAAATGGTATGAGAAGTGTTTTGCTAAGTGTGAAAAGAGAAGTGTAACAATTTTTCTGAAACAGAGGAAGCATTAATCAACAATGTATATATACAAATATAAATAACTTGGATAGGGCTTTTATAAGATGTAAAAAAGGCTTCTACAAGATGTATTATATCGACTTCTTTAGTATATCACTAATTGTTCACACATTTAAGTAGATCGATTTTTTGAGTAATAGATTATGTTTAAGTAGATCAATAATTTTTATTAGATAGATGTTTTTAAAAATAATGCTAATTCTGGAATATTGGCCTTTCTTGACCTATATTTTTTGTAAGTCAGTTTAATTTGGTATAATTCAACTACATATTAAACAACTTATAGTTTTTTTTTTCCGAAGTGACCTAAAATCTTTCCACACTTAAATTGGGTTTTTCTTCTAACTATATCACTAATTCTAGATTATTCGCCAACACCGACATTACACTCCTTTATTGAACATAGGTGTTGCTTCTCAAATACTATAAAGGTACACAAGTGCATAATCCGGATATAATACATTGCTCTTTGACCACTGTTGACTTGATTTTGACTGGCCACAACTTGCTACACATAACCAACATAGTACATCACTTAGTACAAACTAATATAATTTCCAAATACCCACTACAGACCTATTGTTGTTTAACTCCTTATTTTATTATTATGACATAATGGTACAGGGATATTTCACAATGCTTCGGTACAAGGCACTCATAACAAATTTCATATAAAAAGTATCACAAACCGCACAATCAACTACTCCGTATTCACTCTTTCTTAAACAAATGCTAATTACTTCTACAATAATAAGGATCAAGTACTGTCATATGATGTGACATATTTTGAATTACTACAGATACGAAAAATGGAGAATCGAAGGCCAACACCATCTGATTACAGAAGGATAAGACAAGCGAGGATGATGAATGAACAACTTGCTCAAGAAGCTAATAGAATAAATGCAGTAAGGCGTGTTACTTACAATAGACAGAGAAATGCCCAGCAACATATGAATGCAAATGTCTTAATGGACATTACCAATGACCAAGATTGCGTCCAAGCACACACAAGTGAGTTCATTTTCAATTCAACGAATGTATATGAAACATCCATATAGGGCAGTAATTATTGTGTTCGACATTAAATCATGTTTCTATTATTCTATTGTTAGACTAATAAATTAATATACATATATTTGTTTATGTCTGTATAAGCACGTATAGACCAATTACATTTTTAAATACATCTAAATATTAGAATTTAAGTACATCTCATGGAGCTAATTAACAGTATAATCAATCATAATAAACCAACTTATTTTTCGAACACCTTACTTTCTCATGTTAAAAACAACTTCATTTTTAAAAAAAAAAATATATACATATGTTCCAACTTATGTTCCTATATAAGTGTTTTAGATAAAGAGGCATGCTTAGTATGGTTCCTCATATATCTACTTTAGCTTATCTTCGCATTCAAAGGAAAATAGTATGCAACAAATTAACTCAACCATGGGCCAAATTAAAGTTTAATTGCGAATTACTATGTGTTTACTATGAAAAACATGAGACTTTTAGTTTCCCTATATGTTCAACCTAAACTCAACCTAATAAAATGAATTATAAAAGTGTATGTCAATTATGCTACATTTTAACATTGAAAAAATTTATGAAACATGTGAAAAAGAAGGCAACCAAGATCCCATTACATTGATTTCACCAAAGATATTATATTAATTCCCTAAAATATCCTTTTTATTGGGTGTGTATACACACACACTAACATATATAAATTGCTAAAAAATTCGCTAATACTTAAAATATAATGTAGCAACACATATTTGTCAAAATGAAGTATCGGATAGGTCCATGTTCATTGGGCAAAGAAACATCCAACATGGATTTATGGAGTTCGATGAAAGTAGCACTTCAAGGACACTTCAACATAACGAACTGCAAGATAATAGTGGTAGAAGAAGAAATAGGGAACGAATGATTTATCGATGTGCAATAAACTACCACGAACGAAGGGGTATCCCTAAGATACAATTGTTGCCCACAAGGATATGTGCACATTGTCATGCTCGATTATTCCATAAAGAAACATCACAAATTTGTTGTATGTCAGGGAAGATAACTTTACCACATTTCCTGTTCCCGACGAGCTTCTTTCTTTATATACCGATCAATCACATCTAGGGGAACATTTCAGGCACAACATAAGACCTTTTAATAATATATTTTCTTTTACTTCGATGGGTGTTCACTTGGATCAAAGATTAGCGAATGCTCAAAATGGAGTATACACTTTTCGAGCTCAAGGTGCTATATATCATAAGATAGGTGGCCTTCTCCCCTCGGGGTCAGAAGAACGACCACGATTCCTTCAAATGTACATATATGATACTGACCACGAGCTTGAGCATCGAACTCATGAGAATAACACATTGAGACAAGATGTTATACAAAGAATCAAATCCATCCTTGATCAGTGCAACCCATTTGTGCAAAATTTTCGATGTTTAGCACAACGTGAAGACATACAACATTGTGCACTTCCTATATGTGAACAACCTTCAGACCGACCCCAATATTGTCTACCTACATCTTCCCAAGTTGCTGCAGTCATTGTTGGAGGAGAAGAAGTTGCAAACTTGAATCCAAGAGACATTTTAGTCCAATCAACTTCTGGACAATTACTTAATGTCATGGACACTGCTGGATATTATGATCCCATGCAATATCCTTTACTCTTTCCTTATGGTTCCTATGGATGGTCCATCAATAGTCTTGATAACAACGGGAGAACCATTCCTTGCCGTGCTTTCTATGCATATGTCTTCCAGGTAAAGACTAAAATTATATCTTAAATTCATGCATATGTAGGATTCCATATATATAATAGAGATAATTCTAAAATATTTTCATTTTTTGAAGATAAGGTCAGACGTTATCTCCATCATTTTATTGGCAGAGAGGCTACTTCAACAATATATAGTTGACAATTTTGTCAAAAATGAGGGCAATAAACTTAGATGGATTCGAGACAACCAAAATACCATCAGAGCTGAATTGTATCAAGGTCTACAAGATTGTTTGGATGCTGGAGAATTGAATCCGGGTAAATGTTGTTGTTGTTGATTTATTCGTTTAAGTTTTTTAGTTAAGTACTTTTAAACCTCTAACCTCAACTGATTACAGTGAATGCTGGTAAGAAAACTATTCTACCCTCCTCATTTGTTGGAAGTCCGCGAGACATGAACCAGAGGTATCAGGATGCAATGGCATTAGTTCAGCATTATGGCAAACTTGATCTTTTCATAACAATGACTTGCAATCCATCATGGCGAGAAATTACTGAGGAATTGTTTCAAGGGCAAAAAGCACAAGATCGACCAGACTTAATTACAAGGATATTTCATACGAAATTTGAGGAATTCAAAACCGATATTGTTGATAAAAGCGCCCTCGGAAAGGTTGTCGCATATGTCTATGTAATTGAATTTCAAAAGAGAGGGTTACCACATGTTCACATGTTAGTCATTTTGGATGAGCAAGATAAGCCAAGATCTCCTGAAGAACATGATCAGATTGTAAGAGCTGAGATACCTGGTAGAGATGAGGAACCAAAACTATATGATGCCGTTCTTCGACATATGATCCATAAGCCATGCGACAACGGACGCCAAAATTCAGCTTGCATGGAAAACGGAGTTTGCAAACGCAAATTTCCTAAACCATTTTCAGAAAGCACTGTTCAAGGTACATAATCTTATCCTGTGTATCGTCGACGAGGTAATCGTCCTCCCGTTCCTCTCCATGAAAATAGCACAACTTTGGTTCATAATGGGTGGGTTGTTCCCTATAATCCATGGTTATTATTGAAGTACGATTGTCACATCAACATTGAAATCTGCAGTAGTATCAAGAGTGTCAAGTACATGTACAAATATGTGCACAAGGGTGTATATCGTGTTTCCATGGAAGTCCGTGCAAGTGAAGAATATAATGAGATCCAACAATTTGTAGATGCTAGATGGGTATGTGCACCAGAAGCGTTATGGAGAATCTTTCAATTTCCTATCACTAAAATGTATCCTTCAATAGATCGCTTGCAACTTCATCTCCAAGATAGACAACAAATCAGATTTAACACGAATCAGTCTATTCAAGAGATCCTTGAAATGCCTCAAAATTCTAGAACGATGCTCACCAAATTCTTTAAAATGAATGTTACAGATCCTGAGGCAAGGAATTACCTATACAGAGAATTCCCGCAACATTATCGATGGATGACCTCTACAAAAACTTAGAGGAGGAGGATGAACCACCAAAAAGTGATAGGAAGAGTGTACACAGCATATCCAATGGAGGGTGAGATATTTTACCTTCGTATGTTATTGGATCATCTTAGAGGTCCGACATCATTCCAAGATCTTCCAACGGTCAACGGGGTCATCTACCCATCTTTCAGAGAAGCAGCAGAAAAATTAGTCTATTGGAAAATGATGCGAGCCTCCGTGATTGTTTGCTTGAAGCATCGATCTCTAAAATGCCATCATCATTAAGGAGGTTGTTTGTCACACTTTTAGTTTACTGCCAACCAACTGGAATTCGATCTTTGTGGAATGAATTTTACCATCTCATGGCCGAGGACTACCTACTGTCAACGCCACCAAGCTCTAATTTTGTACGGGATGCTGTTTTACTTGAGATAGATCGAATGTTAAAGCAATTAGGCAAGGGTATTGATGACTTTGACCTGCCCCAAATTAGCATGCCAATAGATGGAAATGTACAATTAGCCAGAGCTATACATGAAGAATTATCTGCACAAGTTCCCCCTGAAGATGTCCATTGTGCTGAGCATCTTAATGATGACCAACGTCGTGCATTCAATATTATTATGCAAGCCATTGACACTAATACTCCTCGAATTTTCTTTATAGATGGTCCAGGTGGGACTGGAAAGACTTTTTTATATCGAGCCCTACTTGCTACCATCAAGCTTAGAGGTAAATTTGGACTTGCAGTGGCTAGCTCAGGCATAGCTGCGACACTTTTATATAGAGGAAAAACAGCTCATAAAACTCTGGGAATCCCGATAACACTTCAAGCGTCATCGACCTGGAAATTCAGTAAACAAGATGTTGAAGCACAGTTGATAAAGCATGCGGCTGCTATAATATGGGACGAGGCAACAATGACTCATCGACATGCATATGAGGCTGTTGATCGTAGTATGAGAGATCTAATGGAGGTTGACATTCCATTTGGTGGCAAAGTTATTGTGCTTGGTGGGGATTTTAAACAGACTTTGCGTGTTGTACCTAAAGGAACAAAAGCACAAACCATAGACGCATGTTTAGTTAGGTCAACATTATGGAGACATATTGAAGTACTAAATCTCACCCAAAATATGAGGTCCAGACTTGATGAAGAATTTGCAACATTTCTTCTCAGAGTTGGTGATGGATGCGAGCCAACCATTGAAGAAGACATGATAAGGTTGCCACAATCGATAAGTGTAGAGGATATCGGTCAAAATCCGGTTGGCACCTTACTAGAACGTATTTTCCCAAACTTGGCAGAGCATGTTGGTGATGTAGGGTACATGGTAGAGAGAGCTATCGTAACTCCAACAAATGATGAAGTTGACACGTTGAATGAGAAGATACATGACAAATTTTTCGGAGAAGAGAAAATATATTACTCATCTGATTCAGTCCCAGAAGATCGTCAGAATTTGTATCAACAAGAATTCTTAAACTCTTTGTCCTTTGGCGGTCTACCGCCACATGCCCTTAAACTTAAAGTTGGATCACCCATTATGTTACTGAGGAATATTAATACAAGTAGTGGATTGTGCAATGGGACAAGACTAATTTGTTGTCATTTGAGGGATCATGTGATTGAAGCTGAGATTTTGACTGGAAGTTGCAAAGGCACTCGAGTTTTTATTCCACGCATTCCTTTGAAAACAGCAGAAGATGCTAAGTTGCCCTTTGAAATGGTACGAAAACAGTTTCCTGTCAAATTGTGCTTCGCTCTAACCATCAACAAATCACAAGGCCAAACTATTCCTCATATCGGAATATATCTTCCACAACATGTTTTTAGTCATGGACAACTGTATGTTGCACTATCGAGAGGGACAAGGCAACAAACAACAAGGATTTTGATTAAAAAGGGTACTATTCGTGGACGAGATGGTGTGTACACCAAAAACGTTGTTTACAACGAAGTACTCTTACCTAATTCTTCACATCAACCAAGATGAGGTATACATTCAAATATTCATATCACAATCGTTTCTTACATTTGTATCTATATAATTTCATTATTGTGATTGTATAGATATACACACACATCTGTCAATTAACTAATAATCTATTTTTTGCAGCAATTTGCATGAGAGTCAATCTAATGGAGCAAGCCCATGTTGAAAAAAGAACTGAAGCTAATTTCAAATTATGTTGTTGTAAATAGTTTTTTCCCCTTCCTACAAGGATGTTTAGCACCGTATGTGAATGTTATTGTATATATATGCGTAAGTTAATTTTTTTTTCTTTTAAGTGTTCAGCTTATGATATTTTGTTTCTCACAAATTTGGCAAGGCTTACATATAATTCTTATATGGTGCACGCATGGCGTGCACTTCTAACCTTGTATGATTAATAGATGGCAAATTGTAAGAACTTAAGTTTAGGCTTGAATATAAAATCGTATTTAAAAAATTTTCCTCAAGTATCTTGATTTTATTTAGCTTAATTGTGGACGTTATAATTTCATTTAAATTAAACTCTAAAGATCGTTTATAAATGGTAAAGATAAGTATAATACATGGAAAATTGTAAGTGCTTAGGTTTAGGCTTAAATTTAAAATCTGAAATTAAGTGGATAAAAACAAACTTAAATATATATTATGTAATAAGTAGATAGATTATGGTTAATTGACCTAATAAAAAGATTATGGGCATGAATATCACAAGATAACGACTAAATATTATATATCTAAATTATATTATTATTAATAAGTTACGATTTTATAATTGTCTATACTATAATATATTATATGATTATACTATATGATCTGATTTTAATCAATATAATGAGATATTATTACTATATTTACTTAAAAAAATATACATAATAAATAAGTGATTAGTCAACTTATTAATCCATTGACAGTCAATCACGCTCTTAATGGCAACTTTTTACATGTTTTAAAAAACAAATTTAAATAGTTGATAGTTGATTCATTGCTATTATAATTACAATATTTAAATGATTATAATCGTTTTTTTCGTAATAGGAGTAGGATTACAATTTTTGATTGATTGATCATGTGACAATTTGATTGAATTATGAAATATTTAGTTGATTTAATTGATTGGTTGATTTAATTGATTAGTTGATTCATCTTAATCAATCAATATCCTATCAAATTGAAACTGTGATTGATTTTTTGATAGGAAGTTCAGTTGTTTATTTGAATGATAATTTCCATTTCTAAATACTTAATTGATTGATTTCGTGATTGAACTAATTTGCTAAGATATTAATTGATTTAGATAAGCTAAATGATTGATTGATATCATATTTTAAAACGTGATTGATATAAAAAGAGGCAGTTTAGTGTTTTATGTTCTCAAAAATTACCATTTGTTGACCCTTGAGTTTTGAAGATGACTTAACCAACAAAAGACATATTGTGATTTACTTATGATATTGCTAGGTAATTCATTCTCGAGCAAAGAGAATACTTTATCGAAGATTAAATTGGAGAATTAATCAAAGATCGAAGTGAAGATGTTCGAAAGATGGAGTATCAAGCTTGGAGTGAAGATTAGAATACATTAGGATGTATAAATATCTTCTTGTTAAGGTTGAGTAAATACTTAATCTAGTTTGTGTTGAATTCTCAACGGAACTTAGTTATGTTCCCATGATAGGAACAGACACTGGCACAGTTAGGAACAAGGTTAGGGAACAGACCTAGAAATTGTAGGATTATAGGTACTATAAGCGGAATTTCATGAATCTAATTCATAAGCACCTAAAACAGGATCTCATGCACATATAATTAAGGATCATATAATAATTAAATACCAACCTCTTGATGCGTGATTTAAACTTGTATGGCGGGATTGAATTCTTCAAACTATGGCCAACGATCTTGGAAAAAGAATCTCAAACGTGATTCCTCTACTTAGTCCACCAATTTGGATCAACACTCCACCAATGCTAGTTGCAAGGAAGAAAGAAAGCGTTCTTCTTTTATGGAGTAATGTCAGTTGAGAGAGAGAGAGAGAAAGAGCAGGAGAAAATAATGAGAGATGCTGTTGCATGACCTTTATATAGGAATAATTAGGTCAAATAATCTCCCTCTTGGGCCGACTACCCTATAGCCTCTATGGGCTATGGGTTTCTCTTTTGTTGATCCAAATATTATGTGTGACCTTGTAGGATCCATTTAAGTGGGCTTCGGGTTTATTATTTACTAACCCAAAGGTCTATAGCGATCCCTAGCAAGATGTAAAGACGACCCAATTAAACGAATTATTATCTCCATAATACGATCCATATTATATTTAGTAATTGCATTAGAGTCAAGGACACAATTCCTTCAATCTCCCACTTGTCCGAGACGAGTGTGCAATATTCAAATTCCTAAAGTCTCTTAGTGTCTAATTTGATAGTATGATCACATCTCTATGTTATCCATACTAATCTTCAAATTATTCCTTGAAATCCGAGTTCGAATTGCTAAACAAATGATCATCTTATAATCCATTTGAGCACGGCCATGCATTTTCAATCCTCACTCTTCAAGAGGCCAAGACACCCATCCTATCTTATATAGGAGGACCTTTTCAATCTTGTGGCAACCAAAACTCCCACTCAACTTTTAGCACAACCCGAATGCTGCCTTTACATTCCCCTTTTACGGCATGACGTTTGACAACATCAAAGTTATACCAATCATTAAGCTAAGTAGTGTTCCACTCATGTCTTAGGAATCCACTAATATAATTACGAAGTTATTTAAACTTCTAAGTAGGTCAGTTCGATCATGCATCAAATATACATATCCATATGATTGACTAAACATCTCTATGTTTATATAGCCCATGAAACAGCGCTATCAATCAATCTTATATGCTAATCCTTTAATAAGTCATTTATGTCCAATTTAATGACTTGGATTAGGAACATGAATATTCTATGAATTCAGTTCACTTATGGTGTTTCATTCATCAAATCACATATTTGACAAAACCATTGAATTCAAGAATATTTTTGGACATTTTATTTAATACTAAACCAAAATTAAATAAGATAAAACTTTATTTCTCATTAACATAAAATAGCAAAACCATGTCTTTACATTGTAACAAGTTTCTTCAAACATAATACAACCTAAAGCCATTCTAACATTTGCTTCAAGCCTATAGCCCTAGCGTGACTTTCAAGCTTGGGTTGAGGTAGAGGTTATAGTAAGCGGATCAGCCACATTCTCATCCGTGTGAACTTTGCAGATCTTGACATCCTTTCTGTCAACTATCTCGCAAATGGTGATACTTCCTCATTACATGTTTGGATTTGTTATGTGATCTCGGTTCTTTTGCTTGTGCAATAGCACCATTATTACCACATAATAGCTCAATCCCTTCCAGAGCACTAGGTACGACACCTAGCTCTGTTAAGAACTTCTTTATCCAAACAGCTTCCTTAGCTGCTTCAACCGCTGCTAAATATTCTGATTCTGTCGTAGAGTCTGCTACAGTGCTTTGCTTTGAACTCTTCCAGCTCACTGCTCCTCCATTTAGACAAAAGATGTACCCTGACTGAGAGCGGTAATCATATCTGTCGGTTTGGAAGCTCGCATCAGTATAACCTTTAACAACCAACTCATTTTGTCCTCCATAGACTAAGAACATGCCTTTAGTTCTTCTCAAGTACTTAAGGATGCTCTTAGCTGCAGTCCAGTGTGCTTCACCTGGATTTGCTTGGAATCTGCTACACATGCTCAAGGTGTGTGCAACATCTGGTTGAGTACTTATCATGGCATACATGATAGATCCTATAGCCGAGGCATAAGGTATGCTATTCATTCGCTTCAACTCATCAGGCTCAGTCGGGCACTAACTCTTGCTAAGCGATAGGCCATGTGACATGGGAATGAATCCTCTTTTCGAGTTTTCCATGTTGAACTTGCAAAAACTTTATCAATATAAGTTTCTTGACTTAGTCCAATCATCCTTCGAGACCTATCTCTATGGATTTTTATTCCCAATATGTACTCAGCCTCTCCAAGTCCTTCATAGAGAAACAACTTTTCAACCATTCCTTGACTGACTCAAGCTTGGTATGTCATTTCCCATGAGTAGTATGTCTTCTACATACAGAACCAAGAAGACTAAGCTACTCCCACTAAATTTCTTGTAGACACAAGATTCTTCTTCGCTTTTGAGAAAACCAAACTGTTTGATTGCCTCATCAAATCGAAGATTCCAGCTCTGAGATGCTTGCTTCAATCCATAAATGGATCTCTGAAGCTAGCAAACCTTTTTAGGATTTTCTGGATCCTCAAAACCCTCAGGTTGTGTCATATACACATCCTTATTCAAGAACCCATTCAAGAATGCGGTTTTGACATCCATCTGCCAAATTTCGTAATCGTAATATGCTGCAATCGCTAAAAGTATCCGAATCGATTTAAGCATTGCTACTGGAGAAAAGGTCTCGTTATAGTCTATACCATGAACTTGTCTGAATCCTTTTGCGACCAGTCTTGCTTTATAGACATAGACGTTTCCATCTTTGTCTGTTTTCAATTTGAACACCCACTTGCATCTAATAGGTGTAACCCCATCAGGCAAGTCGACTAGGGTCCAAAATTTATTCTCAGACATGGAGTCTAATTCGGATTTCATGGCCTCAAGCCATTTCTCAGAGACTGGGCTCGTCAAAGCTTGTTTGTAGGTAGTAGGCTCTGAATTCTCCAAAATCATTATTTCAAAGTTTTCAATTAATAGGAAATCAACCAACCTTTTGTTTGGAATCCTGGGTCTACTAGACCTACACGAGGCCTGAGCATCAATATAAATGTTCTCTTTAACCTCTTGAAGATTTTCGCTTGAATTAGATTCAAGTGGGACGGTAGGAGGTTCACGCGTTGAATACGTGATCTCCTAAACTTGACTTTCGTCTTATCCGGCCGTCTCTGACATGGTGTGAACCACGTCCAGTTGTTTCTCATCTCGATCTTCGAGAACTATTTTACTCCCACTTGTCTTTCTGGAAATAAATTCCTTTTCAAGAAAGACACCATCACGAGCAACAAATACCTTGTTCTCTTGACGGTTATAGAAGTAATAACCCCTTGTCTCTTTTGGGTATCCCACAAAGAGACATTTATCTGATTTTGGTGCAAGTTTGTCTGACTGTAAACGCTTTACGTAGACCTCACAACCCCAAATTTTAAGAAAAGATAAGTTTGGAACCTTTCCATTCCATATCTCATGTGGAGTGTTTTCTACAGCCTTTGACGGGCTCCTATTTAGTGTGTGTGTAGCTGTTTCGAGAGCATATCCCCAAAAAGAAATCGAAAGATCATTAAGACTCATCATTGATCGAACCATATCTAATAGAGTTCGATTCCTCCTTTCAGAGACACCATTTAATTGTGGAGTTCCTGGTGGAGTCAATTGTGAAAGTATTCCACAATCTTTCAAATGATCATCGAATTCTTGGCTCAAATATTCGCCACCACGATCGGATCGCAATGCCTTTATTGTCTTACCAAGTTGATTTTGTACTTCATTTTGGAATTCTTTGAACTTTTCAAATGCAACCGACTTATGTTTCATTAAATAGACATACCCATATCTACTTAAATCGTTAGTAAAGGTGATGAAGTACGCAAACCCTCCCCTAGCTTTTGTGCTCATAGGCCTACAAACATCTGTATGTATCAGGCCCAAGAGATCACTAGCCTTTTCACCCTCTCCAGTAAAAGGTGATTTAGTCATTTTCCCCAACAAGCATGACTCACATACCTCAAATGATTCAAAATCAAATGATGGAAGGATTCCATCCTGTTGTAACTTTTTGATGCGCTTTTGGTTTATATGACCCATTCGGCAATGCCAAATGTAAGTTAGGTTTGAATCATTCGACTTTTGTTTCTTGCTATCTGTGTTATAGACCTGTACTGACCTATCTAATACATATAAGCCATTAATCAATTTTGCGCTAGCATAGAACATATTATTGTAAGAAATGGAACAACACTTGTTCTTTATTTCAAAACAAAAACCTTCATCATCCAAAACGGAAACAGAAATAATGTTCTTAGTAATTAACGGAACAAAATAATAATTATTTAGTTCTATAATCAATCTAGAGGGTAAATGTAGACTATAACTTCCAATGGCAAGTGCAGCAACTCTTGCTCCATTTCCAACGCGAAGCTCTACCTCGCCCTTTGCTAGCCTTCTACTTCTTTTTAGTCCTTGCACGTCGTTAACAATGTGAGAACCACAGCCGGTATCTAATACCCATAAAGAAGTAGAAGTCAAATTGATTTCTATAACATAAATACTTGAGGTGGAAGCCCCCGACTTCTTTTCCTCCAAGTATTTGGGGCAGCTTTTCTTCCAGTGACCTATCTTTTCACAATGGAAGCACCTGCTTTCTGCGGCTGCTTTTGGCTTAGCGGTCGGCTTAGGTTTTTCAGGAGCAACGACAACTTTCTTGCCTTTGTCCTTCTTGCCTGCCCATTTATTCTTAAAACCCTTTCCCTTTTGAAAGAGTCTTAGGGTCCTTTCCCAATTGAGGAAATTTTCTCCATTCAACCTATCCTTCTCAAGGAAAGGACGAATGTTGAAAACAGAGTTGTTGTTGTTATTCATAGTACCTCTAGACAGAAAAAAAAAAAAAGGCAAAGTTCAATTTATGTTTATGAAACAACCTTAAAACATGCAATGGTTTCTAGGTTTGACACTTCATTCAATTTTAATGTCCCAATTTGAATAAGTGAGTACAAGATCCTATCAACATGCAACGCTAAGCAGACGGAGGCCTTATCTTAAAGTTACTTTCTCAAGGTAAGTAAACTCTTTACTAATTATAACACTTTATAATTCTTGTTTAGATAGGAAAACATCACATGCTTAACTATCTCTTGCTTCAAAAATCCAAAACGCTTTTGATGATTTTGTTGAGGACAACCAAACTAAGTATGCAAAATTCGCAATTTCACCTTATCTCCCAAAATTAATGACAATACCCTGTGGAGGCATGACCTATTATCATTAATTAAGGGTTAATAAGTACTTTATGTTTGGAAAAGCTAACCTCAATATTTATGGGACGTAAGTTTATTATGTTGTTATTAATGAGTGAACTCTTCAATATTAATAACCAACATACTATAAACTTATAAGCATTGTAAAATAATACTGCCAAGTTGATTATATCTCCCAGGTAAGGAAGTTACCCACGACGTTGGGGAGTGCCTTCCTAATCCTAGACAGAGTTCATCACCTTAACATAAAATTTTACTATTTAAAACAATTGTAATTCTTAGTTTATGAGTGATTGCCAAGGAGATTATAGCTCTCAGGTAAGGAAGTTACCCACGACGTTGGGGAGAGCCTTCCTAATCCTAGACAGAGCTTATCACCTCACATACACCCATCAACTTTGCTTAAAGTCCAAAACCATTTTGATTATTTTATTGGGTCATACTAGTCATCTTACTAGTTATTATAGAAATTATATCTAATATATTAAATTGCCATATAATAAAATCATATATTATACATGCCAATAATCGAATAATCAAAATGAATTTCCATATAATATCACATATTATAAACTCAAAATAATATCACATATAATCAATGCAATACTCAAAATATCACATATAATCAATGCAATACTCAAAATATCACATATTAATTGCCAAATAATAATATCACATATCATGCTTGCCAATAATTAAAATATCAAATATTCTTAATTAAAGCAAGATAAAACATTTAAGCTAGTAAATCTAACTAACTAAAAGATATTATCTTTTCCCAACTAATTTTAATTAGATTAAAGAATCAGATTATGGATTTATCTTATGACCTAGTCAAAATAAAGATAATTGGAATTGCTTAATATTCTCAAACAAATCATATTTGTTTGATTTTCAATAATCAAAAGATATTAATTAAAAGAACTTTAGGTTATTAAAATAATATTTTAATCACCAAAAGATTTTAATCATTAAATCTCACTAAATTTTTCGATTATTAAAATCATATTTTAATAACCAAAAGATATAACTTTAAAATCATCAAAGATTTTCGGTTATTAAAATCATATTTCAATAACCAAAAGATATTAACTTTTAAAACATGGAATATTTTTAGTTATTAAAATAATATTTCAATAACCAAAAGATATAAATCAAAAGATTTTATGATTTTTGGTTATTAAAAAAAATTCAATAACCAAGAGATCAAATCAACCAAATTTTCGGTTATTAAAATCATATTAAAATAACCAAAAGATATGACCTTAAATCATAAAAGATTTTCTGATTAAATAAAAAGGAAAAACATTATTTTTATTTTTTATGATAAAAAATCGTGGCCCAGCAGCAAGCAGCAGCAAGTACAGCCACCGCAAGGCTGCTGCCCAGCCACGGCAGCGCAGTGCTGCTGCTTTAGCCACGCCAGGCTACCGGAACAGCACCAGCCGTCTCGCCGGGAACCGGAAACCACCAGCGCGCAACCCTTGCACGGCTACCATCACTGGAAAACGAGCCAATGTTGCCGGAAAACAAGCGATTATGCCCAGAATTTTCGAAAAATTCTGGGCTATTTCGCAAAAAATTCGAAGCTTTCAAGTTAATTTCGACCATGAAAACGCATTGCAATGATTTAATTTCCATCAATTTGAACTTTTCAAACATATTGGAGTGTTAAATCTCATTTAACATCCAATCAAATTGATTTAGGAAAAAAACTTAGGGTTTTCTTTGTTTCTAATCAAACTGTTTGATTTTGAAACGAAAACAACAATCAAATACATGATTTTGCAATTCGAATCTAAAGAAAACAAAGCCCTAAATCAATTTTACAAAATCTGTAATCAAATTGTTGAATTTGAGTCACAAAATTCGACCTACCTAATGTCCAACATTAGCGTTCGAAAAATCTGAATTTTCTGCCAAAAAAAATAAAATAATATTAAGCAATTAAATCTCATTTAATTAATTCCAATTATTCAATCCATAATTAAATTCCTCCCCTTAATCAAATTAAAATTTGTGATAAACGCATCAAAATAATTCATATTATAATGACCAAAAAAATATATGCAAGAGGCTAAACTAATTTACTGTAGGATTATAGGTACTAAAAGCGGAATTTCATGAATCTAATTCATAAGCACCTGAAACAGGATCTCATGCACATATAATTAAGGATCATATAATAATTAAATACCAACCTCTTGATGCGTGATTTAAACTTGTATGGCGGGATTGAATTCTTCAAACTATGGCCAACGATCTTGGAAAAAGAATCTCAAACGTGATTCCTCTACTTAGTCCACCAATTTGGATCAACACTCCACCAATGCTAGTTGCAAGGAAGAAAGAAAGCGTTCTTCTTTTATGGAGTAATGTCAGTTGAGAGAGAGAAAGAGCAGGAGAAAATAATGAGAGATGCTGTATCTTATTTTCTGACTGCATGACCTTTATATAGGAATAATTAGGTCAAATAATCTCCCTCTTGGGCCGACTACCCTATAGCCTTTATGGGCTATGGGTTTCTCTTTTGTTGATCCAAATATTATGTGTGACCTTGTAGGATCCATTTAAGTGGGCTTCGGGTTTATTATTTACTAACCCAAAGGTCTATAGCGATCTCTAGCAAGACGTAAAGACGACCCAATTAAACGAATTATTATCTTCATAATACAATCCATATTATATTTAGTAATTGCATTAGAGTCAAGGACACAATTCCTTCAGAAATGACTATAGGAACAACTAACAATTCCTAAGTTGTGCGCTGATGTATCACATTTATATATAGTTTCTAGATGCATTTAGATTGCATTTAGAACTCCTTTTTGAGCACTTAGGTGCATAATGGCATGAATTAAACAAGTTGTGCTCTACTACTCCCTGTTTGTGTGTTTCGATGATTTTCAGGTTATTTTGATACAAAGTGATCATGAGTACCAAGGATGTAGCCTATTAATCATTGAAGATGAAGGTATCTTGCGCAAGGATCACAATGCATCCGTTTGGGACAATTTTGAGTTGGAATGAAGCAAAGAGCTAGTGAAAGAAGTGCTAAAACTGACACACCTTCACTATTTTTATTATAACTTTTGATATAAAATTGATAATCCAGAAATTCTAATTAGATTGGATTTTAGACTTCAAGAGCTTTCCAATGATAGGTCACACGCCCCAATCGAACGTCTGGTTTGAGAGATACGGCCTTCGCAAGTTGATGCAGAATTGCAGTTTACCCACCCGATCGGGCCTGAAGCACGGAGAGCTCTTTTCCGAAATTCTATCTTTTTTTAATGAGACTTTGGGCTATTATAAATAGCTATCCTTCATTATTTTTTAGAGACATCTTTTCATTCTAGTTTTTCCATAGTTCTTAGTTTAGCTTTATTTTAGTCTAAACACTTTAGATTAGATTAAAGGTGATTGAACCTATTCGATTTCAATAAAAGTTCCTGCTTTCTGTCAATTGGTATTCTTCTCTACTCTTTATCTCTTTAATTACTTTGATTGCTTAGTTTAATTATTTAATCATTCATGATGCAATTATTAGGGTTTCAAATTAGTTTTATTATTGTCAATTCAATTATGAGTGAGTAGTTTAATTTCTAGGGATTTAGATAGGGAAGCCATGTTTATACCATGATTATTTGAATTGCTATTAGTTTCTAGGGTTTGATGAGATAGGTTATAGTGTGATTTGTTCTTATTGAGTAATTAACGTTATTGTGCAGTTTCTTTGATTACTTGAGGTTAATAATTGTTTGCACATATCCGTCTTACTTTTAGAGGCCTAGTACACACCAGTAATTCTGATTATGTTTGTGAACATGCTGCATATGTTGAATTATGGACGTTGAGACTTAACCATAGCTTGACATTGTTCTAATCTATCGATTCTCGACCTAGGTTCTGATAGTTGTTTGATCCTTTAATTGGTATAAGCATGGTGGACCGAACTAATTCCCTAGACCTTTATTTCATAGAGTAAAATTCCACTTTATATTGTTTTCTAGTAGTTAATTATTAGTTCAGCTGTTTCTATCTGATCTTGTCTGAAGTAGCTTTTTAGCTGAATATTAACTTAGAACTCCGTCTCTCTGTGGATTCGACCCTACTTCCTTTTACTACCATTGTTAGAGGACTGTAGGAATTATCTTTGAATAGGTGATACGACTAAATCCTATCATACGCCTAACATTGCTGTGCGCCCAAGTAAGGTTGATAGAGAGTTCTTAGTTAGTTTTGACTTAGTCCGTAACTTTAGGGAGTTAGTTGTTAGTTTTTTAGGAATTTATCTAAAATGATTTTATAATTTAATTAGGATAAGATCAAAATCTTTTAAAACTTATCTTTAATATTTTATGTAAATCAAAAGATTTTATTTGTTAAAATTAATCTGATTTTCGGTTTTTAAAGGATTTTATTTAAAAAACTTAATTATGATTTTCGGTTATGTTTAAGATATTTATGAAAGATATTTTCCTGAAAACTAATTAAAGAAAATAATTTATTTATTCTCCAAGCAAACTAATAACACGTTCCACTTACTACACGTTTTACCGTGAAGTGTTTAGTGGGTTTGATTATTTTCTTAAGCTTTAATTTATTTTAATTAGTTTAATTAAACTCCAAGTTTTCAAAACCACGTTCAACATTACTGCTTCTTTTATTAAGCTAAGTAGTGGGTTAGTGGTTATTTATTTCTCAAGGAAAGTTAAATGAAAACTAATAAATAAATTAAAGTAATTGACATCATGGATTAGTGGACGATGTAGTGGTCTTACCTAAGTACATAATAACTAGGAGCCTAAACCTTGGAATTAAATGTATCTGACTTAGCCAAATATTCTTAGTTGTCTTAAAGAGTCGGTGCCGTTCCTAAGAGAATTCATACTTACTTATTCGAGTTTATGCTCTTCCATTGTTTTACATATTGTATTTTTGGGTAAGGGTTTTGATATGAATGCACCTCCAAGGTAGAGTAGCATCCAAGGAAGAATCCAAGCAAGGGATCCTAATAGTAGCTAAGTCCGAAAATAGCAAAGAACCAAATAAAGAACTCCAAGAAACCGTCCAAGATTCAATCTTTAAATCAAGAAACGTTTCAAGAAACAATCTTTATATGTGTTTATGTGTTTTAGGATATGGAAATTAAATCAAACATTCCTGAAAGATTTAATTAACTATAATCTCCCTTAAACCATTACCTGGAATAAGTAGATTAGCACTCAATAATAATCATTCCTGAAAATTATTAAATGGAACGAAATTAATTGACAAACAATTAATAATCGAAAATATGAATCAAAATTCTCAAAATCTGTCTATTCATGTCGACCTTAGGCCCTATTTATACTAATACATAAGCTAGTATGATTAGGAAACCTAAAACTCTATCTAGGAAGCATAAATTCTATCTAGAAAGCAAAATAAATCTTAATCCCTAAAATCTAGGGAAAGATAAAGATAAACATAAGAAAAGATAGCTAAATAAGAATGATAGGATTTCAGCCATATCAATCCTATTTCACACGCCTAAAGCTTCTTATCTTTTACCAAAATCTATCCTAATCTTAATAGGAATTAGAACTCTACTAGGACTGCTCATAATGACCGAATTTCCAATCATATTTTCGGCCCTTATGGAATGTTTTATTACATGAATGAAATGACTCAACAAAAGCAAATAAAAGACTCCAAAAGACTACATATGGAGGCCCCATATTAGCCTTCACAAGTTAGATTAATTAGACTTGAGCTTGAATCCAAAGGTCTCAAGAACCAAGCAAATAGGGTCATCTCCAATGGTTGACTTTGACTCTCGACTCATGTCATTCTCCCCCTCTTCAAAAGAATTTGTCCTCAAATTTGCATCATCATAGTAAGGACTAAGATCTCCAACATTGAATGTAGCACTCCCACCTCCATAATCACTTGGACGCTCAATTCTAGCTTTGACTTGCTCACATGTCTTCTTGAAAGCTTTGAACCTTTTCATCTTCCACAAGCTCCTCCAAAAGTGACAAAGGAACTTTGAATTACGAGCACTATCAATACTTTTAGGGATGCCATGTAGGCGAATGATCTCCCCAAAGTACAAATCAGCAACATGTAAAGCATCATCAGTTTTATGCATAGGAACAAAGTGAGCCATCTTAGAGAAACGATCTATCACCACCATGATAGCATCCTTTTCCCTTTGAATTCTAGGCAATCTTAGAGGCAATGCTTTGGGAAAAACATCCCCAAACTCCTCTAACAAAGCTGCAAGGTTAGGATCTTTCATAGAAACATCATTAGTTAAAGTATATTTAACAAATAAAGCATAACCATGACCTTCTATTTCAACCTCTTTTTCGAACTCTTCGGGTGAAAGGAACAAACTTTGCTTGCTTCCAACCTTCTTTGGCGCAATAGTACTAGGAGACAAGGGCATAAGTCGAATCCTCTTAGATCCCATCAAAACAGAATATACATTCGCCTCCCCCTCATGAATAACCTTTCGATCAAATTGCCAAGGTCTACCAAGAAGAATATGACAAGCACTCATGGGAACAACATCACCCCACAACTCATCTTTGTAGTTTCCAATTGAAAAAGAAACTAGGGCTTGTTTCTTTACAGTCAAACCAGTCTTGTCAACGAACCAACTCAACTTATAAGGACAATGATGATCTCTAACCAACAAGTTCAACTTAGAGACCACATGGGACGCCGCCACATTAGTGCAAGAACCACTATCAATAAGAACATTGAAAGAAAACTCACCAACTCTATATCTAGTGTGAAACAAGTTCTCTCTTGCTCATGATTAGGATACTGATTAACATGCAAGGTTCTCCTAATAACTCCAATCATTTTAGTGTCATCTTCAGCATAGGTTCCCCTAATTTTCTCTTCCTCCTCCAAGGCCATGTATTGTTTTATAGTGAGGGCTTTTCTAGTAGGACAATTTGCAGCAATATGACCCCTCCCTTGACACTTAAAACACTTTCAAGTATCATCAAATTTTTCTCTCCAAATAGGCAATTTAGGGCGCTCCCCTTTGTATTCCCCCTTAGAAGGAAATTCTTTATTTTCAAAGGTTTGAAAAGAAGAAGGGTAAATAGGATTAGGGTTTTTAAAAGTGGTGCTTCCCCCCCCCCCATAGGCTTTCATATCCTCAAGTTCATGACGTTCAAATTTTAAAGCCAATTGACACACATCATCAAAGGTACTATAGTTGGCAATGTCAATCTTTCTAGCAATAGATTTATGAAGACCTCCAATAAATCTAGCAATCTTTTCTTGCTCAATCTCCTCATTACCACATAGCAAGCATAATTTATCAAACTCCAAAGTATAATCATTCACACTCATAGAATCTTGAGTTAAATCACGCTTTCTCATGTATTGCCTTTGAATAAAATCACTTGGAATAAATCTTTCTTTCAATTTCTTTTTAAGCTTCTCCCAACTTTTAAGCTTAGGTTTTCCAAGTTTTGCCCTTTTTGACTTTAGACTCTCTAACCAAACTCCAGCATATTTAGTTAGTCTAATAGTGGCAATTTTAAACTTCTTTTCATCATCAAAACCCCTATAGTCACACACCTTCTCAAGTTGTCGAATCCACTCAAGCAAATCTTCAGGATTTGCATTACCATTAAAATCATCCAATTTTATTCCCCTATCAACATCATAAGTGGATTTAACATTTTGCACAACATCATGATCAGATTCATAATCAACATGATTAGGGTCGTTTTTCCTTCTAACAATATCATGCAAGGCTAAATGGGCGTTTTCCAACCTCCTAGCCCTAGCTCTGTCCTCCTCAACACCAATAAGTAAATCATGCATCATTTTCTCTAGTCTCTCCACATTAGACATGATTTAAAGCTTTAAACAACAACAAACAAGCCACACAAACACACAAAACTCACGCCAACAAAATGGTAGCCAAACAACCACACAAGCCCAAACAAGGATCAAGAACTAGAATTAACTAGTTTAAGAATCTTACCAAGAAAGTCGGACACTTTCATTCCTGAAAATTATTACATGGAACGAAATTAATTGACAAATAATTAATAATCGAAAATATGAATCAAAATTCTCAAAATCTGTCTATTCATGTCGACCTTAGGCCCTATTTATACTAGTACATAAGCTAGTATGATTAGGAAACCTAAAACTCTATCTAGGAAGCATAAATTCTATCTAGAAAGCAATATTAATCTTAATCCCTAAAATCTAGGGAAAGATAAAGATAAACATAAGAAAAAATAGCTAAATAAGAATGATAGGATTTCAGCCATATCAATCCTATTTCACACGCCTAAAGCTTCTTATCTTTTACCAAAATCTATCCTAATCTTAATAGGAATTAGAACTATACCAGGACTGCTCATAATGACCGAATTTCTAATCAAATTTTCGGCCCTTATGGAATGTTTTATTACATGAATGAAATGACTTAACAAAAGAAAATAAAAGACTCCAAAAGACTACATATGGACGCCCCATATTAGTCTTCACAAGCTAGAACCATTACACTTGAGCTTGAATCCAAAGGTCTCAAGAACCAAGCAAATAGGGTCATCTCCAATGGTTGACTTTGACTCTTGACTCATGTCAGGTTTGAGTGAACTCTTGTAAGTGTGAGAAGCTTTGAGTGAAGCAAGAAAAAGAGAAAGAGAACTATTGTGGGAACTGTTGTTGGGAACTTGAGTTTAGGAACTCAAGTTGTGGCCCGAGAGAAAAGTAATAGGTTTGTAAACAAAGTCGTTTGGCCTATTATATTGGAAAGTTTAAAGTCAAAATCCCTTGTGGTCGAGGTCGTTTCTTCCTATTGGGCCTAGGAAGTATTTCCTCTCTAAAATATCTCGTGTTCCCTTTTCGTGTCCCTAGCTAGCTTTTATTTCCGCAAAAAGTATAGCATATTCTCTCACTATAATTCACCCCCCTCTTATAGTGCTCATATTATATAACACCATTTGTTTATAATTTCATTTATTTTTAAATATTAAAATGTGATTTGATATCAGAATAGGAAGTTTAGTTGTTTAATTGATTGATAATTACCATTTATAAAACTAAATTAATTTCCTATAAATTAAAGTATAAAGATCGTTTATAAATGGTAAAGATAAGTATAATATCGTTTCTAAATGGTAAATATCGTTCATTTTAATTTATGGGTTAGTAAAATTTGAATACATGAAATCAGTTTACGAAAATATTATCGAATTAAATTGGAAAATATTTGTTAAGATATTTTGCTATAAAACGGAAAATTATAAAGTTAGTCATATTTGAATAAATGCAATCAGTTAAGGAAAATGGTATCTAATTAATTTAGGAGATGTTTGAAAAAAATAGGCGTTATTGAATGGTTTACTAAAGACAAAACATCCCAGAAAGATTGGTCGTAATTTTTTGTTAGAGATTTTAATCTACTGATTTCTTTACATAATCGATTGTAAAAAGATTTTAAACACAAAAATGAAAAAGTTACAAATTTGGAGAAGAAAAGATGTTAGTAAAATTTGACTACTTTGACAATAAAAAAAAGGAAATTTATGGGTTAGTCAAATTTGAATACATGAAATAAGTTAAGGAAAATATTATCTAATTAACTTGGAAAATATTTGTTAAGATATTTTGCTATAAAAACGGAGAATTAAAAAGTGTGTCAAATTTGAATAAATGTAACCAGTTAAGGAAAACGATATCTAATTAATTTAGGAGATTTTTGACAAAATAGGCGCCATTGAATGGTTTCCAAAAAAAAATCCCAGAAAGATATTCGTAATCTTTTGTTAGAGATTTTAATCTACTGATTTATTTACATAACCAAATTTAAAAAGATTTTAAACACAAAAACGGAAAAGATACAAATTTGGAGAAGAAAAGATGTTGGATTTTTCTATGATATACCCCTGTGGTTTTACGTTTTCTAAGTTGTACGCCATGATTTTGAAAATTCTCTATTGTACCCTTGGTCTTACATTTTTTAATCAGTTGTACCCAAATCCAACTTGATGAGAGTTTAATTTTCGATGTTCCGGTTATCAGTTTGATGAGATTTTGTTTCCAAAATGTGATTTCAGGATTTTTGACATGTTTAACTACTGAAAAAGTGCGTCTTTACCTCATTTTTGCATGTTGGGGATTTTTGTTTTGGCTACAACTGACTAAAAAATGTATATCAAAGGGTATAATAGAGACATTTGAAAAACATAGGGTACAAGTTAGAAAACGTAAAACCATATGGGTATATCATAGAAAAACCCAAAGATGTTAGTCAAATTTAACTACTTTTACAATAAAAAAGGAAATTTATGGGTTAGTCAAATTTGAATACATAAAATAAGTTAAGGAAAATATAATCTAATTAACTTGGGAAATATTTGTTAAGATATTTTGTAAAGAATGTATTCTACTGATTTCAATGTATAACGGAATTTAAAAAGATTTGAAACAAAAAATCGAAAAAGATAAAAAATGGGAGGAAAAAAATTGTCAATGGATTAATGAATTTTTTTAATAGAAAATACTTATAATTTTGAATGTAAATTCAAGTTACAAATGCGCCATCAATTAAAATGAAAAATAAAATAAATTATGAAAAGTATTGTTAACATTTTCATAATTTTTATTGTTATTACTTGGGTTAATATAAACTAAAAAGTAATATATAATAATGATTTAATAAATCAGTTTGCTGCATCAAGATATTGTATTCAACCAATGCAAGGAAAATTAAACATTACTACAACAAAAACTACAATTTACTAATACTTAAAAATAATTAAGGTAAAAATCTAGAATAACTGTGAGATTGCATAAAGAACAAACAAAATGTATATTCGAATAATCAAATTTGAATATAACTATGACAAAAGAATAAAAAATTGATTTTGTTATTATTCAACAGGGATAAGGATTACATTTGATGAATTAACAAACAATAAAATACATAAAGAAATGACAACACAAAAAAACGATTAGATCGATGATACTTTCATCCAAAATATTCAAAACCTCCATTGTGATGTTTTATGATGATGATTATGAAACTTTTTTCAATCGCATTTGGAGAATTCATCTAATATTCTTCGAATTCGGAGAAATAAAAGAATGTAACAATCTTCTTTCAATCGAAATTTGTAACACAATTCCAATATTCTTGAATGATTTTATAGAATGGAGTCATGTTTTTATTTTGAGAGAGAAATATTTAGAATGAGAGAGGCTAAATTTTATTTTAGGGTTAGATGTGAATGAAAGGAGATAGGGAAATAATTTATTTATAGTTGTAGTTAATGTCTGGCTTGATATCATTAATAATATCAATCAATTAAAATCAATGTTAAAAAATTAAAACGTCAAAAATTGAATTAGCATATAACTCGTTCCTTAATTTAAGATTGCTTTTGTGTAAATTTTACCAAGAATATAGTTTGTTCCATACGTGGCTTGCAATAAATTAGGAAGAAGATTTGCCAATTAATAATTGCAAAAGTCTGTTTCCTAAAGTCAAGGAATATTTTTGGCTATCATTTCAATATGACAATTATTTTGATATTGCAAATAATAATCCCAATCTATATGCTATTATATACCGAAAATTAAAATTTATTCCCCATAATTTAGGCATATGCAATGTATTTAAAGGGAGATTTTATTTGATTTTGATATAATTCTAAATTAAATTTATTCTTTAATCTTATTTTAGGCATATGCAGGTTATATTCTCCATAATTAAAGGAATTCTTCATATTTAAAGGGGCAACCAAATTTATTAAAAAAAGAAAACCTGTGAACCTGTCACGTGGCTCTTGGATGCACAGAATTCACGGTTTGCTTCAGAAACATCTTTCTAACGACACGTGTCCAATTGCATTTTGCTTTAGTGTATAATATAGATTGCACAAATTCTTACATGCGGCTGGCCACACCATTAATTAATGGCGTGGCGGGTGTATTTAGTAACTCATACATTGTCAGTAACCCCTCTAAATAGTCAATAACCCCCTTAATTGTCAGTAACCCCCTTCAAAATAGTCAGTAACCCCCGTCCAAAAAGTCAATAACATCTTCCCAAAGAGTTATTAGCCCCTAAAGCAATAAGTAACCCCCAAACAGTTAGTAACCCCCCTAAAACAGTTAGTAACCCCTCTAAACAGTCAATAACCCCCAAAGTACTCCGGTAACCCCCTAAGAATTTTTGGTGACCCCTCTAGAATAGTCGTTGTGTGCGGGCCATACAATTTGTTAATCGTACGACAAGCAGCAAACAAGACTTCCTGATAAAATTGAGTATTAAAACGGGATATGATACTAAATTTGTTGATATGGTACTACACATGTTAAGATATGATAATGGTGCAATGTGATATAGTAAAAAATAATGTTAGTACAACTACAACGTGATACATCTCTTACATAAGATATGACATATTATATCTTACCACCTAGACTTTTCACCTTTTTAGAAACTCCTACCTTAATGAATTTTTTAAAAAAATTCCACTTACTATTTCCAAATGTATTAAAAACTCACATCACTTCAAAGTTTTTGTCAAATTTCGTTAACAAAACCGTTATGCGGGTCCCGCATGTACATTTTGTTAAAGAAATCGAACTTGAAATAGTTGCAACTCTTTCCAAATAGTTGTAACTCGTTCCAAATTTGCTCCAAATTTGTTGACATTTTGTCCTTAAATTGATGAAATTGACTTCGACTTCAACATAAATTAAAAATAAAATACATATATGGGTCCCATTTAACGGTTTTGTTAACGAAATATAACAAAAACGTGAAATGTTGGGAGTTTTTTATAAAATTGAGAATTGTAGGTGAAAATTAAAAAGCAAAATTCATTAAGGTGGGAGCTTCTAAAAACGTGAAAAGTTTAGGTGATTTTGAATAAAAAATACAAAAAGAATTAATATATGAACAATGAGATATGACACTGGTGTATTAAGTTATGATAATAGGTTTTCCAATATATTATACAAAAAACAACCCAGATCAAAATGGATAACTAGTTAAATGACATTAATCTAATCAGAGGAAAAGAAAAAGAAAAAAACACTATAAGAAATTTGAAACACGAGTTAGATTAATTGTTGCTTATATATATGAAACTTATGTACTACTCCCTCCGTATCTCAAAATATTGGACATTTACTGTACATATGATTCTCAATGCACATTTTGCATTGTAAATGTTTACAATTATACGACATTAAAAATTATAATGATTCAATATTAATAATGTATTCATTAAGACGAACAAAACAAGACCACACATTATTCTTTACCAAGAAATTTTGTGCGGTTAAACTAGAAATAATGTATTATAATGGAATTGGGATCAAAAAGCAAAAATAGAAAATGTGAAAAAGGGGAAAAGAAGGAAAAGTGGTAAGAACATGTTGATAGATATAGATTTGTGAAACATCATCTCTATGGTAAGATTATGAGAACAAAGGTTGTCAAAGGAACAAAAACATCTTGATATCACAAACATCTTAAAGTTACTAAAAAGTTTCTCTAGAGAGAGAAAATGTAGAGAGATATGTTCTCAAATGTCAGGGCTCATGAACCCTAAAAATCCTACTGTAAATTCTTCCCTCCTTATGCATCCTTCTCTATCAATTATCTACCACAATCTCTTCTCTTCCGTTCACCGTCTAAGTCGGCGGTATAGGAGCTACCCTGCCTTTTCTCGCTCACTTTCGACTCACGGCGATTCCACCGCACCTAGGTCATACCTGCTACTGATGACGACTACGGGCTGCCCAGGTAATTTCCCTAACTCATCTTTTAACTTGTTTTCTAGCACTGAGTATTCCAAGTCGAATGACAACGGTTTCATTGTTCTGTTTCAAGGTTCACTACAAGTGAACCACTATGATGTATTGCGCCTTTCATACCCTGATTTACTCCAAATTCAAGTGATGTACATGTCTCTATTTGCTCAATTTGGTCTCCCCGCTCGGCTCTGGATGCTCCCCTCAATTATAGGGGCTTCGGTCTAAATTGTTCTTATTTTACTTATATTTTTTATGTTCAACTCTGGCTTCCGTTGATCTTTATACAGACAGTAAGCTTGGTCCTGTTTTTGTCCCATCCTCATTTCCAATAGGTTGGGACGTTACTCACTTTGGGTTCTAAACCTGTTCTTTTGCTGCTGTGGTCTGCCCCCTTCATTTTGTATATTTATATCATGCGACATTCCATTCAACACTTCTTGCTTGTTTTGCGCCTCTGTAACTCTTTTACTTGCCTCATGTTATACATTATTAACATCTCTTCAGCCCAGGCAGGGGTTGCTACTTCCATTATAATTTGGTTATTGTTTCTACACTTTGACCTCATTAATAGTGCTAGTGTTACTCCTTGTTTTACTACTGCATCCAGTATCAATAATTGCTCTGCCATTTTCATGGGATTCACTCTACACTGGGCTTTGTTACGCTCTGCTTGGGTTCGGTTTAAGGGGGATATGTCTTTGTTCAATACGAATATCTCTTTGCTCCATGTATTGCACTTGTTTCGTCTCCGTTACTATCTTACTATGTCTTCTCTTTTAAGTATGCAACGACTTATTGTCTGTCCAACTCAGCTTTATGGGGATCAGTTTGGTCGTACCTTCTTGATTTTCACTCGCTTGAACATCTGTTTATGCTACAGATGAGGTTTAGTCTTGCTTGTTATCGTATTGCTATTCTTTTTATGTGTACTCGCTGGTATCCTCTTGCTTGTCCCAGCCTCATATTTCATTGCTTAAAGAATCTCAAGCTATTGCAAAGCAAGCCAAGGACTTCAAACTTAGTGAAATTACTGAGCAAATATCTGCCACTTACTGGCCTCACAGGTTACAGTTGGAAACAGTTTGTTAAGCATGCTGCCTCTTTTTCTTCTTATCCAATTTTACCTTGGGGTCATTGTCACCCTTTTGGCTATTATAACAAGGTGTTTGTTGTTCTATTCAGATTTAGGCTACAATCCACGACGACTATGTCTCCGCTTCTACTCTGTACACATTTTCCCCTCGCCTTTCTTTGGAGCCGAGCAAATACAATAGCTGAAGAAAGATACTCCATAATGCACTGTGTTATGATTCCTCAATCTTGTAAACATGTAATTTTAGTCTCTTTGTTTTATCCTTGTATATCTGTAACAATGTTGAATGATTATGTAATTTGGGATTGGCTAAATGCCATGCCCGGCATCTTAAGATGCCTGACCAGACATGAAAATGTCTCGAACCGTTATGGGCAATGGCCCTTTACTGCAAAAATATCTACTATCCACATCATGTGTATGAAATATGCAACCGACAATGCCATAGTCTTCACTTTGCAGATATTATAATGCCATTTCTTGTGGACAAACTTTCTTATATCCACTTTGTTAAATGAAAGTGTTAAGTTGGAATATTCAAGGGGCTAAAAAATCCCATGCGTTAGGTGAATTAAACTTTTTGATAAAAAAAATTGACCGGATATTGTATTTGTTTTAGAAACACTGACTTCTAATGTGAACGCTTCTCGGATCAAAACATTCCTTCATTTTGACAACATGGAATGTATTCCACCCCAGGGCCATTGTGGTGGAATATGGATTTTATG
Organism: Patellifolia procumbens; assembly: GCA_947645195.1. Classification (NCBI taxonomy): domain Eukaryota; kingdom Viridiplantae; phylum Streptophyta; class Magnoliopsida; order Caryophyllales; family Amaranthaceae; genus Patellifolia; species Patellifolia procumbens. The sequence goes on from CANSGD010000953.1 coordinate 7,343,547, forward strand.
GAATGAAGTACTTAGTCACAACTTAACTACTCGACTTGCTCACCTTCATATAAAATACCGACCAACTCAATTTTCATTCTGGCTCACTGGTATTTATGCTCCGGCCCACTTTCAGTTGCAGACTACCTTTCTAAAAAAGGCCATCTCATTATTACAAAAAGACAAACGTTTGATGTCCTTCAAGATCCTATATTGTCTCGTTTTTCTTTATTAGATAGCTTAGGATACACCCTTGAGAGAAGGGTCTCCTAAGTATTTCTTGTACCTCATCAAAAAAAAAATCTTAAAGTTTACTTTTAAGGATATTAATTTGATCAGGAAAAATATGTAGTCGTAGGTGGAAATAACATCTTGATGTAAAAGATTAAGAGTAAAACTCAAACTCTAGGATTAGGAAGAAGAAGGTTTGTAGAGTATGTAGCTGTAAATTAAGGTTCTAGCACATATAGTCCACCTCTGAAAATTATGATAAAAAGTCTGGTTGATATAGCAGTTGGTCGAGTATACAATCCATTATTATTCATTATACGAAGTACTTAACATTCCACATAGCATTATGAGGCAAAATTGCGAACTACCAGCCCATTTAAATGTATGTTGGACATATAGCCATAGTAGAAAGATTCTCAATTTCATAACTTAAATCATCTCAGAATACGAATCTAAATCGTGCTATATCTCCCAAAAGATAAGAGTATTGCAAATATGATTGTTCTGACAACAAATATGAGAAAAGGACTGTTATATCCCTTGCAATTTTGTTTGATTATGTGCAAATATATATATATCCTCAATCTAAATCCCACCACCTGTTCATATTACTGTGATAATGGAACAGTCGTAATGGAACAATATATTTGTATAATTTTATGTAAGATTCTAAAATACAAACTCAGTATGCTATATCTATATGGTTTTTTTGTACTTTTTTTTAATCCTTATAAATCAGACTATATTAATCCATGCAGTGGGGACGCAGTTTCTATACCTTGGAGAATTCAAACAAAAAATTGTAATTCTAGATGAAGATGAGTAGAATGAATTCTATATTCACGGTATGTGGACCGTCACGAATGCAAAACTGCAATTAATGAAAATTTTCCGGTGTTGAAGATAATAAAATTATATCATAGAGTTTATTTGAAGTGGAAGAATTTGAATGACAGCGATCATCCCATCCGATAATGGGACAAGCGGTGGGTTGACCACAATGTCCAACATTGTAAATTAACCCTCAAAAATATTTTCACGGGGCAGTCACCGCAGTGAAACACTTAAAAGCAGGTCGTGCACTAAAATCCATAGGTATATGTGACTTACAACTTACTTCAAAGTTGGTCTATGTTTTAGAGTACATATTCTAATAATCGATTTATTTTTTTCGGTAAAAGATTACCGAAAGAAGTTGCATGAAGACATGTTGAGATAATTAATTAGAGTTACCCCTTCCGTCCCTTTATATACTTTCCTTTTTCATCTGTCACATAAAGCTCTATATACTTCTTTTTTTGGGACATGAACCACTATTATTTTGTTCTTTTGACTTTTTAACCATGACCCATTACTTTCTCATGTCCAAATAAAATAATATACTCCACTAACTTCTATCACATCTACGTTTTTAATAATATACAAAATTGATAACCAAACAACAACTTATCATCTATAACTATGTGTTTGGTCAAGTGTATAAAGTTTTTTTTTGGGACGGAGGGAATAATTAATTATTTTGATGTGAAAAGATAATTAGAGATAGTTATCTTTATCTGATATAGTTGGATATTATCTTGTTGAGTTAGAGTAGAATATGCTAATCCTAGTTAGATTAGAATATAGTTTGTAAAGATGTATATATAGATTGAGATGATTAATGAGAAGGTTAAGATTTTGCCACTTGTGATTAATTTATCATGGTATCCAGAGCAAGGTTAAACACGTAGAGTTTTTTCCCTAAGATATTTACGAGATATCGTCACTTTCAACAGAGTCTGCCTCTGATCTGTTGCCATCATTGGCGTCGACGAGACACATTCGACTGAAGACAACAAAAGATCACCCCTTCTTCCTCGTTCGTCCTCAGATCACAAGATAATCCAGAAAATTTGATTACTAATGTTCGATTGAAAGGGGATAAATATGATGAATATAATGGGCGAGAGCAATTCAACTTTCCTTGGCAGCCTGAAGGAAGTACAACTTCGTCGATGGAAGTCTCACAAAATCGACTGATCCGGAACGAGTCAAAGAGTGGCACATCATCCACTCTATGATTGCATCGTGGTTGTTTAATACAATATGTCTTCGATCCACTATTTTATATGATGATGTGCCTGTGCGTTGTGGAAGGATCTCCGTGAGGGGTTTTGCATAAAAAACGGCCCATGAATTCAACAACTGAAATCTGCCATTAGTGGGTGCATGTAACACCCCGAACTCGGGTGCCTTAATTAAGCATCATTTAACACTAATTAATCACATGTTTTGCGGAAGCGTTTTCTTAAACCTGTGGGTTATGGCCCACCAATAATACAATATTCTTACAAAAAAGCTCATTATCTCAATTAAGACCTTAAATACTTGCTTCATCTCATTTCTTGAAATCCCAAGACTCGCTTTTCACGGATCCATCCCGATCCTTCTTTCATAACCTTATCTTTGTTCAGAAGAAAAATATAGAGAAACAGAAATGAGTGGAGAACTCGTAACTTTACTCGAATAAATATATTTCATAAATTATTAAATAAACATATGTTGGTCATTCAACTTGCATAATTGACATTCAAAACAAATCCATACTTCATACGTACTTTCATGCATCACAATATATATATATATATTCAATAAACTTTACGTAAAATCATAAATCTAATTTAAATAACATAAATTCATTATCATAATACGAAGGTTCATATAATTGCATTTTCACATACAGGCATGTAGTCCAATGCTAGACATAAAGGTTACCTTAACCGCTTAATCCAAAATATCGCCATAACTCCCAAAAACGTCATTCATAGACCTTTGGAGTTCCCACATTTCGTTTATCGCTCCATATACATCAATAAAATAAGAATCAGTAACTTATAACTATTCACGATATTTCCCTAATAACCCGCTTTTCAAAAATCTTACATATAAACTTTATTTTTAAAACTCATTTAGAATGCCGTTTTCATAATCTGAAGGCACTAGCTAAATATTTATATTTTTCAAATATCAATAATTATAAATCTTTTATAAAATTGATATTTAAAACATTTAGTAAATCTTAATGGGTTTCCAAAGTTCCAATTATAGAAATAAATTAATGGGGTTTATATTTGGGCATTTCATTTCTAATTTACTGGAGAACCAGTAACTGGTTCTTGTGTTGAACCAAAAATGAAAAGCAGGGAATGGGAAGAGGAGATACAGAGCAGGCTGCGGTTGGGGTTTGGGTCTGGCGGCCAGCGGCGAGGTCCTGGTGGTTGGGATTGCGGTGGTCGTGGGTTTCGGGCCTAATTTCGACGTCCTCAGAGCGGGAATCAGATGTTTATTGGCGGTTTGGAGATTTAGTTTCACCTCTTTAATGGTGAAACATGAAAATGGAGGAATTGAAGAAAGAGAACAATACTTGGGTTTCTAGAAGTATTAATTAATAAACTGATTTCTTAATGAATTTGATTGAAATAATATCTTATTTATAGAGTTTTGAAGGTGTTCAAGTTGGAATTGAACTCTTATTCTAATGGATAAGTATGAATGATGAAGATATGACGATAATGAAGTTTATCCTCCAATTGATTTGTTTGATATGTGTTTATGTTTATCTGCAACCTTTCATCCTTATCCAGCCTCATAGTTGCTCTAATGGTGAAGAAGAAAGAAAGCAGTAGGTGGAAGATGGAGATGGATTTTCCATTTTTGTTCTTTTTTTCTTTTTTTTCGTGATTTTTCATTTCGGTTTGATGGACTAATTTTGGTTTGGGCTTTGGAGTTAGTAACTTGGACTTGCTAATCACCCATAAGTTTACAAAAGACCATTTCAATTCCTTAAATTGTATTAATAAGATCTAATTAAAATATATTTTAATCATAAATCTTAAAAGCTATTTATTAAAATAAGCTCATATTTAAACTAACAATCTTAATTATTTAATAATAAAATAAGGTTAAAAATCGGGGTATTACATCCTTACCTTCTTGTTACGTCTAGTCTGTAACCTATAAATATGAGCAGCTCGCCTATAAACAATGCTTAGGGATGTGAAGGTCTCACCTTCTAACCTTAGATGAATCTCCTTAGACAAACCTTGCTCAAATCTCTCAGCTTTCAACCCTTCAGTTGCAACTACCTCAGGAGCAAATCTAGATAAGGCTATAAACTTGCTTTAGTAATCAGAAATGAACATACTCCCCGTTCTAAGGTTGATAAATTCCCAAGCCTTTTGCTTTCTCATGGAAGCAGGCTAAAACTTTCCTCTAAGGGAGGTGGTAAAGGAGTCCTAATTAAAGTCAGTCTCGACACTAATCCTAGTTTCGTTCTCCTTCCACTAAAGATCAACCCTATCCTTCAGATACATCACGGCTTGATCCACCTTCATTGTCGCAGGGCAATTAGCAACTCCGCAAACCTTATCGAGTTCCCTAATCCAGCTCTTTAGGAACGTTGGGTCAGATTGTCCTTTAAAATACGGCGGCTTAACCTTAGCCAGTTTATCGAACATCTCTCATGTAGTGTCAGGTGGTTTGGCTCTTGCCCGAGTCAGTCTCTCTACCAAAAGACGAATAGCAGAAGCTAGGGCAACATCATTGTTGGCCATTCTGCGTGACCTGAAATTAATCTACGTCTACTTATTATTAATTTTTAATATTATCATTAATCATTATTATTATTATTATTATTATTGATTTATCAATTATTGCTATAATTTATTTATAACTATCATTTAAAATATCCAAAATACTATCATCATTATTCATTAATTATTAATTTTTATTACTTATCATTATAATTATTATTTTTCATATTATTATTGCATAAAAGTTATTTATATATTTATTGCATCCAATTTAATTCAATTCAATTGAATCAATTCAATTCAGTTTGGTTTAGTTCAGTTCAATTCACCTCCAATCAGTTCAGTTTACTCAGCTCCAATCAGTTCAGTTTAGTTCAGCTAGATTTATGCGAAGAGAACACGCCTTATGGAGTACACTGATGGGAATTTTCAATGAATAGGCTCTCTAATCTTACATTCTCAAATATGATGAAATAAAGCAAAGTGACTTCCTAAACTAATTGCGCTTTTCATACTATGAAGTCGCACGTGGTTAATGCATTCTTGACAAAATTTTCATTTTTGGATCATCGGGAAACAACCACTTTGTGTATTCAACACAATGGTAAGAATTCGTACATCCAACCCCCCTTAAATTGTTGTATGGCGGGAGCCTTTGAGGCAACGAGGTAATGTTATTGTTGTTGTACGGAAGGGAATTTGTAGCAAAAATAATGGGCAAGTATTTAAAAGCTAAATGAAACAAACATCTAAGAACTGAATGCCCGTGTATTATGTTACAAGCTTTTCTTCAAAAGACTTATGTTGATTTGGTAAATAAATTAGTTAAAGTTTATAATTAGTTTTTTTTTCTTAGGCCACATAGGTTTAGATACTTTGAATTTATAAACACTATGATAAGAAAGCTAGAATATAAGATCAATTTTACTAATAACAATGGAAAAACTTGTTTTTTTTTGCTTCATTACCTTGTGTTATAATGATAATAACTCTTATGTTTCTCATTGATTTAACAATAAAAAAAATCATTTTTTTTCCTTTTTTAACCTTTGCTCTAAGTTATATATGAATGTTTAGAACACATATTAAGGAAAAAACTTTCCCTAAAAAAAAATTAAGATTGGTGGTTATATATTAGTTGAAAATTGACTCAATTTGGTTATATGATTTCCATTTTAAACTTATTGGCGAGTTCTTTCCATTTTTGGAACCACAAAATAATTCAAAAAGATGTCGACAACAAAATGGACACAAACTACAAAAATTATGATATGAAAATATCCATAAAGGCCTAAATGTAAATGTTTACTGTTAAAGCTAAATATTTGACTGGGTATTGTATAATTTGGAGGGAAGCGAAATATTTGAGGGTGAAACGAAAGTGAATAGTAACATTAAAAATATACTCTGTAATTTACTTCTTAAGTTGTGAGATTTTGTGGTTTGTCAAAATGGAATTGAAATTTAATTTTTCAACTCTCATCCTAGATGAAGAGGAGTGGGATGAATTCTATATTCACGGCATGTGGACCGTCAATTATGAATGCGAAACCGCAATTAATGATAATTTTCAAGTGTTTAGTTACTAAAATTATATCATAGACTTTATTTGAAGTGGAAGAATTTGAATGACAGCTAACATCTCATCCCACAATAGAACAAAGACTAGGTTGACCACGGTGTCAAAAATTGTTAATTGTCCCTCAAAATATATAAATCACCGTAGCGGAACACTTAAAAGCAAGTCGTGCAAAAATACATAGGTTTATGTCATTTACAACTTACTCCCAAGTTGGTTGTCTTTTTAGAATAATTATTCTATAATCTATTTCTTTTTCAGTAAAAGATTACAACAAAAAGGAAAGTCGCAATTTAATAGGGTTACCTGGGTGGTTTCCCCACAAAAAGTTACAGAACTGGTTGAACTGTTCAATGATTCTTCAATGCTGATCAACGAGTACATCGGGGGGTAAACAGAGGTCTCTTCTCGTACCTTTAGATGAAAATTTTAAATCATTAAAATATTGTCCAAAAGCAATTAAATGGAATGAAAACTTCAATCCGAATACGATATCATATTTTTAGAATTTCTAGAATTTTTGCTGGTGGTGATGAACTTGAGAATGACTGTTTTAGGAAGATTATTTAAAGCATTTTTTGTCATTGTAATGAGCTTCAAAAATTATATTTTAGGGAAGCTTATGATTCTTGTGTTGCTGCCCTTGTCGCACTGTAGTGGGAACTATTCCAAGAAGGTGGCTCATTAAATCAACTACACAGTACATCATATTTTCTTTGCATAAGTTGATCCCGTCTGCAAACTATACACTGATAATTGCCTTGGAAACAACTACTAGATCTAAATTGCTAGTAAGGAACAACGTCCCGTGTAATACCCCAAGTTTTAACCTTATTTTATTATTAAATAATTAAGATTATTCACTTAAACATAACGTTTTATTTTAATAAATAAGTATTGAGATTTCTTATTAAAATATATTTTATTTCCGTCAAGTTATTTTAAGTACTAATAATTGATATTAGTTAATTGAAATGTTTTGTAAACTTGGAGTTCCATAGCAACTCTAAACCCATATCCAAATTCAACACCAAACTCAAGCCTAATCCAAAACACAAACCCAAAAGAAAGAATAGAAAATCAGAAAAAAGGGAAAAAGAAAGAAAAGGAAATCAGTAGTCATCTTCTTCCTCCTTCTTCCACCTCCTACTTCTTCTCTTCTCCACCATTGAAGTATCTAGGAGGTAATGTGATAAGCTCAATGATAAGGATGCAAGATGATAAGATTGAAACAAAAAATTTCAGATAAGAATGACCCCAACTCAGACAAATCAAAATGGAAGAGAAACTTCATCCTCATCCTCATCTCTTCATTCATACTTATCCATATAAAAGCAATCAAACTTCAAATCGAATACTTCTACTATAAATAGGGGCCATTTCAATCAATTTGTATACAAATCTTAAGCTTTTTCTCCCTCCTTCCCCTGTTTTTGAATCTCGCCAGAAAACACGACCCACAAACTGCTTGCCATTGCCAGCCTACCGCCGACCACCAGAATCACCCTGAACAACCACAAAATGCCACGCACAGCCACCCTCACCCACCCCTCCTTCCACCCTCACGCACGCAGCAACCAAATCCTCTAGGCGTGTTGGGAAACACTTTCCCAAAAGCAATATTTAGACCTTATACGAAGCACGAGTTGCATGGAATTCACTTCCGAGATACAAAGAAGAAACAGTGAGTGTCACGCTCGTATGAAACTCACAAAATGAGAACAAAGCTTTGTGTGTTTTTGTGTTTGATAAAGAATTGAGAGAAAACCTTGAGAGTGCTTTTGAGAGAAAGAGAGATAATAATCATATGTCATTCATCAGTGGTTTTACCACATATATGCACGTTAGTTTGGCCAAAGTAACCGTCTACAACCGCTCAAAGACCATAAAACCGTTATTTAAGACGTCCGGAAACCGGTCACGAGTCGTGACCTTATGGAAAAACTGGAGCACCACTTGGCTGTGGCTCGTCGCGAAGTGCGACGATTGTCGCGAGTCGCAACATGCCGGTCGCGGGGGGCGACTTGGCTCACGGGCCGCGATCCTCCCCTGCCTGCCTCATTCTTTTTCTTTCTTAACCACTTCAAAGCATACGAAGTACTCATTGTTTACTACACCATAAACAATCAACATGCACATTTAACGTAACTTCAACAACAACACTATAACCAAATAATTCAAGTTAACATTACCTGAAAATAATCAAACTAATTAACATTACCTGAAAATAATCAAACTAATTACTCTAAATATCCAACAATACTCCCCCATTTAGAGTATTCTAAAAGATAATAAGCACTAAACATCATCAAAATAAACAATCTCATGCCTCAATGAAAGTGTACAAAGGCTTGAACTTCCACCTAGTACAATACAGATTCCAAGCATCCGTATCATACTGGTGTCGCTAGCGATTGAACCAATCTCAATACAAAGTGGAAAACTTGAAGATACCATACACACAAGATTAACTACTTGAACTCATTAAATGTGACACTTAAAGCCATATGTCCGTATTATTCATAAGTGTATTATAGCTATGCCCATATAGCTACTTGAAGCGACTAAACTTCACACTTACATAGGTAGAACTCTTAAACAAACATGCTACAATGAAAAGCCTAACAAGAGAACTCTTAAGATATACAACCTCTTTACAACATCATAGTCTAACAAGAACAATACTTGAAGATACTTATAAATGTTCTTCAACCATCAAAATGAAAGAATTAATCTTATTGAACTCAAGACCCAACGTCTTATTGGGCGTTAAGTTAAGATTCCCTCACTTGTGATTAACGAAGGGCTCCAATTCTAGACCGATTGCCATCCTCTTCACCGTATCTCTAGCCAAGGCCTTAGTAAAACAATCCGCAAGATTATACGTAGTATGCACATAGTCAATAGTAATAACACTATTCTTGATAAGTCCTTGAATGTAGGAATTCCGCACACCAATGTGCCTTGACTTACCATTATAAACTTGACTATATGCCCTTGTCAAAGCTGCATCATTGTCACAATGTATCGCTATGGGCGATATCGTTTTGGCAACAAAGGGATCTCAATCATGAGATTCTTTAACCACTCCGCCTCTTTACTAGCCAAGGACAAAGCAATGAACTCTGAAGTCATAGAGGAGTCTGCTATGCAACTTTGCTTCTTGGATGCCCAAGAAATAGCGCCTCCCCCAAGTGGAAAAATAGATCCACTTGTGGAAGAATGGTCCTCTCTATTAGAGATCCAACTTGCATCCTAATAACCTTCTAAAATCGAAGGACACCCACTGTAGGATAAACCATAATCTTTGGTCTTCCCCAAATACCTTAAGAGACGACGAATATCATGACAATGCTTTATACTAGGATTACTAGTATACCTACTAAGCTTGCCTATCGCAAAAGCGATATCCGGCCTAGTACTCGTCATAACATACATCAAACAACCTATGACCCGTGCATACTCAAGTTGGGATATCGCACTACCATCATTTGGCATTAATTTCTCACTTGGGTCCATAGGAGTTGACACAAAAGAGCAATCACTGACATTGAACTTCTTAAGAACTTTTTCACTTTAGTGTGTTTGAGATAAAATCAACTTTCCATTGCTTCTTTTAATTCTTATGCCTAGAATGACATCCGCTTCTCCTAAATCTTTCATGGAGAACATTGAAGATAGGAAATCCTTTGTCCATGCTACTTGTGACAAATCAGCCCCAAAAATTAACATGTCATCTACATATAGACAAATCATAACACCATGACCTAAGTCATCAAATTTGCTATATACGCACTTGTCCGAATTATTCAACTTGAATCCGTTAGACGACACAACCTCATCAAATTGTTGATGCCATTGCTTGAGTGCTTGCTTAAGCCCATACAAAGAACTAACGAGTTTGCAAACTTTACTTTCTTGACCTTTCACGACAAACCCTTCGGGTTGTCTCATGTAAACCTCCTCATCTAGCTCTTCATTTAAGAACGCAGTCTTAACATCCATTTTATGGATCACAAGGTTATGTATAGTCGCAAGAGCAATGAACAACCTTATAGTGGAGATTCTAGCAATGGGTGCATATGTATCGAAGTAATCGCTGCTCGACTTTTGGGAAAAACCTTGAGCCACTAATCGGGCTTTGAACTTATCAATAGTTCCATCAATTTTCATTTTCTTCTTGAAAATCCATTTACACCCAATTGGTTTACATTTGGGAGGCAAATCCGTCAAAAGCCATGTGTTACTCCCCATGACGGAATAAATCTCATCATCAATAGCTTCTTTCCAAAAAGGAGCATCTTGAGATCTCATGGCTTCATCATAAGTCAAAGGATCACCTTCCATATTAAACACATATGGAAACTTAGTCAATATAGAACTTCTAGATCCTTCAACTAAGTATACTTGAAAATCTGGGCCAAAGGATTTCTCATATCTTGCCCTTTTACTTCTCCTAGGAGGTGATGATGTTGATGCTACATTCTCATCTAGAGTTTTTTCATCTAACTCTTGATCATTTAAAGACCGATCAACTTCTTGAATAGTGGTACTTGGAGTTACATCCTTTGGTCTAGGAATCGATGAATATCTATTTTCATCAAAGATTGCATCTCTTGACTCCACAACGGTGTGAATTGACCAAACGTTATTTTGTTATATAACATAGAACCTATAAGCCTTGCTATGAATAGCATACCCTATAAAGATGTATTTAACTCCTCTTTCACCTAACTTTTTACGTTTAGGTTCCGACACTTTTACAATTAGCCTACAACCCCAAACTCTAAGGTAACTTAGTTTGTTTTCTTTTGTACCATAATTCATAGGGTGCAACTTTGTTCTTTTTCATAGGAACGCGGTTTAAAATATAACAAGTCGTTAACACCGCTTCACCCCAAAAATCATCACTCAAACCCGAATAGGATAACATAGAACTTACCATTTCTTGTAAAGTTCTATTCTTTCTTTCCGCTACACCATTTTGTTGTGGTGTATAAGCCGCAGTTGTTTGATGTATAATTCCTAATGATTGGAAATAACTAGGATCATGGTATACACCACCCGTATCGGTTCTAAACCATTTAACTTTGTCATTTAGTTGCAATTCAACTTCGTTTTTATAGATTTTAAACTGCTTCATCTTTAGTGAATAGAAGATAAACATAACAAAACCTAGAATAATCATCTATAAACGTTATGATATACTGATAGGCTAAAATCGTATCACCTATTCAAAGATAATTCCTACAGTCCTCTAACAATGCTGGTCAAGGGAAGTGGGGTCGAATCCGTAGGGAGACAGAGTTTCTACGTTAATATTCAATCATATATCTACTTCTGATGAAATCAGGAAGAAAAGACTGAACTAATAATTAAACTAAGGAAAAAAGGACTAAACTGAAGATTTATCAATGAATTAAAAGTCTAGGACAATAGTTTGGTCCACCATGCTTATACCATTTAAGAGATTCAAATAACTAATATCACCTAGGTTTAGAGTCGAATGATTAGAGCACGTGTCAAGCTTATGGTCAGGTCTCAACGCTCATGATTCAACATATGCAGTATGGTCACAAACATAATCAGAATCACTAATGTGTTCTAAGCCTCTAAAAGTAAGACTGGTCTGTACGAACAACTATTAGCTAGACATAACTCATGAAATTGGCCACTAACATAAATTATGAATTCACGAATAAATCACATTATAATCGCTCTAATCAAAACCTAGAAACTACAGCAATTCAAATAGTAATCATGGCATAAACATGGTTTTCCTCTCTAAATCCCTAGAAAAGGGGACTACTCACTCATGGCTAAGAAAGACAAAACTAATTCAAAGTAAAGATTCATACTTGACAATGAAATCAGTAATCAATCACAAACAATCTAAATAAAAATGAATGAAAATAAAGAGATTACCGAAATTGAGTCTGAATACGAACTATATTGAAAACTAAAGCAATGATCCAATCTTCAACAATGGAGAGAAAAAACTAGAGTTCTAAAACTAGGGCTCAATGAAATATCAATGAAAATAAGATGTCTCTAAAAATAAACTAAGTGTTGTATTTATACTTAGTCTAAAAAGAATAGAAAAAGGATTAAAAACGGGCGACAAAACACGCGTCATTAAACTAAAAATTCAATCCGCCCGATGGCGTCGGGCAAAACTTCTTCTCTTCAACTGGGAATCTGGCAGCACATCACAAACCGCTCGATGGGTCCGGGCAAAACAGCCTGATCGGGCGGATATTACCTCTTGTTAGAATTCAGCAGCAGACACAACATAAGCAACTGGGCACCTTTAGAAACATCCGCCCGATGGGTCCGAGCGACATTGCCCGATCGGGCTTTTTGACGATCTTCCAACAACAGAGATTTGGCCTGATCGGGCGAATACAGCCCGATGGTGTCGGGCGAGTTACTGTTTCCTTCTTTTGGCTCTTTGAGCCAAGACTTCGAATCAAAGACGCCTCTAAGCCTATGAAATGTGGCCTTAGAGCTTCGCAACTCAGCGAATCTGCCTCATAACTCCGCCTATCATATGTTGATGCTCAAAATAGCAGAAAATAGGGAGAAAACTCCCTAAAACCTGTAATTTAACATAAAACACGTAAAGCATAACTAGATAGAGGACTTAGCATAAAATAGCTCCTAAGAGCATAGTTTGACGCAAAATTTAGCTCAAAAGTAGGGGAAAAACTATATAAAACAACATGATATCAAATTCCCCCTTGCTAAATATTTGCTTGTCCTCAAGCAAATGAATCATGACCAATGGAATAAATTGCCCACCCCAAGAGAATAAAACATTCAAAGCTCAAAATATTTTCACGACTAAGAATCGTTCAAGCAGGCAAAATTCAAAATCAGCTGTTCAAATCCATCCAACTACCAATCATCTAAGCTAAACATCAAATGCAACATCTACATGGCATACAAGTCCTGAAAAGGTGTTCACCAAGGTGTCACTTCTCTCAATTTTATGGCAGGCAAAGAATATGCCCGAACATTCATCAACCCCACCATAAATGTCCCTTCACACTCACACTCTCATGTGTTTAAGAAGGTCAAATGTCGCACATCCTAATGAAGTCGACTCAATTAGCAGACATACTCTTTAACTTTGACAAATCGACTCAAAATCAATCCAATAAACATTGTAGACACAAGCTCAAGAGGGCTTTTTAGGGTTATAATAGGGCTTAGGTAAGGGCAGGGAATAATTCTAGGAATTGTGGTGGAAAAACCGAGCATGAGGGAGCATAAGTAACTCATAACAAGGCCGAAAACGGCCGAAATAACTCCCAACAACATCAAGTAACCACAAGATGTATCCCAACTCTCATGATGGCAATGAAAACTCACAACAAACCCAATTTTCAAGCAATGTAGTAAATTTCTTTCTCTTTGTAGACAACATGAATGAAGGAATTTTATTGTGTTTGAAACTTTGATCACTCATTTTATTTCTTTTCTTTTCGAACTAACATCCACGCTACTCAAAACTTGGTTTTTCTTTCATTTTTTCACACACTTGAAATGATATATAATACACTTTTATTCCTTAAACAACGCAAATCATAGAAACAAATCTCAAACTCAACCCACAAAATGCTCCCCTAAGATAGGCTTGGGAATAATAAATATATGAAGGCCATGGGCATGTAATAAGGGTCAGTAGCATGAAATAAGTCATTAGGCTCAGCGGGGCTAAGGAGGATAAAAATATAATGAAATTTGACTCTGGGGCTCAAGAATAAGACAAAAGAACGCCTCTATTATAACAAATGTAACAAGTCACCAGACATCAGATAAGTACGAAGTCAAAGTCAAGATCAATCCATTAAAGAGGAACTAACACACCAAAACAGACTGGATAGTAATATGAATCCAATAGGCTACAAAAGGCCTCACAATCTAACCAGTTCAGGCATGCAGCACAATGTAGCGTATAATAATCAAAACTTGCTCGAAATCATAGCAATAAGAATTCAAATCATAGCCTCAAAATCACAAATGCCCAGCTATCCAAAAAACTAAGTCAAATCATTTTCAATCAAGTCGCACATGGGTACAGGGAGGCAATCAAACCAGTCACGATCAACCATATTTTGTTATTTTTTCAGCATTTTTTCTTAAAGCAGTAAAACTAATCTAAGAAAGCAGTAAAGCTCCACTAGTAAGTAACAAAAGAGAGAGAGAGAGAGTACATACATAGATGAGAATCCTCCTCCAAGCTGAACTCGGCAATGTCCGCATTGCAGCGAGGGAAAGGAGTATGACAAGGGCATCAGTTGCCCATGTGAGTGTCGGTGGTGTCACCGAAAGAACCGCCACCTGAACCACATGGAAAACCCCCAGGAAAACCACTACCGCCAGCACCAAAGTTCTCTAAAGAGATAGAGGCTCGAGGTCTATCACAATCTCCATCACCTTCATCCTCATCTCTACCATCCTCCTCATCAACCGGCACGCTATAGTTAGGGTTCCACCTGTACCACGATGGGTGCTCGGCAGACTCTATAATGTGATAACGCGCACGATAGTCGTCATACATAAGGTACAGGGCCAAATGTGTATCTCGTTCCAAACGGTTAAACCGCGGAACCATCTCCTCAATAGTATCAACACGTCAGCCAAGCCGTGCAATGGCCGATGTGTTGGCTATCATCCCCAGATGCAACTCCTGTAAGGTGGCAGTGTTGGCAGCCATGCCAACCTGCAAGTTCTGTAACATCCCCATCAAACCTGCATAATCAAAATCAAAGGGCGGGGGAGGGGGAGGAGGTTGTGAGGAGGCAGAGGCGCTAGGGTCATCAAAAGTATGTTGTCTCCGCATATAGGTATTCTGTGGCATCTCATTGCGGGGCGGCGTGATGTCTTCCCCTGCTATGGGGAGGTGATAGTTCTAAAGGCCAGGGCGAATACGTGCTATAGGGTCAGGCAACTCTATGGACTCGAGGGTCTCATTAATTAGAACACAGTATTTACCGTTGGCCTTTATTTTAGAAGGTGGATGGTATCTAGGTATGTGGCATCTAGTAGCTCAGGGTCGTGGCAGGACCGTAGTTGGCTTCATCAAACCCAGGGATCCACCTAGCAAAAAGGGTGATCAATCCCCCGTTAACAATACGACGGAAGGCAAAGGTACCGTCATCATGACGGGTGGGAAGGCAGACACGCTCCAACTGAATGGCAACCTGATGAGGGATGTTGTATTCATAATGCAAATCAGTGCCCTTAAGCATGTACATCCCCAACAAGGTAAGGTCGTCTTTTCTGATCAATTGCCCCTCCACCCGAGCAAATAAAGTCCATGCCATGTAGCGAACCCAAATAGAAAAAGGGTGTGGTGAATCAACTTGGCTGGACAGTGCTGAAAAGTGAATGGTCCCTCGTCCCTAGTCAAATCGTAATAAATTAAACGAGTTGCCAATCGACGGGTCGTCGAATTGGCCCCCTGTTGGACAATCTAAGGACTCGGGCAGTGTATATTCCTGTTCAACATTGCAAAGTCTAAATTGAATAAGGGTGACAGGGCCAGACCTAGGTTTGACTACCTGTAAACTAATATAAAACTCATTGACAAGCAAGGGATAGGTCCGTACCCGAATAGTAAACAGAGATTCCATGCCAATCACACGCATTAATTCTTTTAAATCATCATATAACCGTAGGCTAGTAAGAAAAGGAAGATCAAGGAAACGAGTTGATACTACCTCACGCTCCCGAAGGAGACGGAATTTTGCCTTTTGCTCCTTATCTCGGAAGATGACTTGAGGATACCTCTCGTCTGGCTCAATTGGTGGTGGTGGTGGTGATGGTGGTGAAGGAGATCGTTGGCAATGTTGTTGAAAACAAGTTGTTCCCATCCATTGGTCGTATCTCTCTGGGATGATCTTGCAAGGGATGGATGCAAAATTCTCAACACATGGGCGCAATCTTTCATGATTGTTGGATTCACTAACTTACAAGCATCTACTCACAGAGGTATTACACTCACAAATCTAGGTGATTCATTAGCTCCTACGTCTCCTCCACATTACTAACTGATCAAGGGCGTCTCTACACAAGTATTTTCTCTTTGTTCCTCTTCTTCAACCGCTATTCACGTCAGTCTAGAAGATAAAAAAGCAGATTTCTTAATGAACTAGTATGCCTCAATTATAAATACAGATTTCAAAACTGGAACATGCCAGATTCTCCATGTACATATTGTAATGCACTTCTACTTGTATCCTACAAGATATCAAAAAAGGAGGTCGTGTTGCACGACCGTCGCTCAAAAGCAATGTTGACAAAGCATCTAATGAATGAAAAATTATCGCTCCTATGGCACATATATCAACTAAGAAGGTTAGTAACTCTAATGTTTGATTATAGCAGACAATTTGTAAACTTTATACTAAATAACTTATTTATCGACGTTTTAGGCAAATACTACTTGGCAAGACAAAAGGTTCTGGGTGAAGGCTACTATCCCTCAAGCCAATCTGAACAACCTCCGCTCGTACCTTGGTTGCAGTGCCGACGGCAGAAGAGGATAAGCTAAAAATGGTTCAAAGTATAAGTGTGCATTTTGTAATGCAGTAGACACTACATGCATTCCTAGGTATTTATACCAAACCTAGCTAAACTCACTTTTTCTACCTTTTGCGTATGATTTTCCAAGTTAATGATTGTGATTCCTTGTCTATTCATCTGATTCCATTCTAACTTGCCAAAATACAGAGTTAATTTGCATTCGATGCTACTGATGGCACTGACACAATGAAGTTCACGATCTTCACTGAACATGTAGAGACACTCTTTGGAATGAAATGCGAGGCTCTTATCAAGCTCAAAGCTGTGAGTTGATCCCTTTCACATATTGATGGCTATATGTTACGCATTGTACTGTCAAATTATAGCCATATAAATCTCTTTATAATATCCACATTCTTCGGAAATCAATCTAATTCATCCATTCATTCCTAAGTCTTATAATTTATGTAAGATCACCTTCTTCTTCATTCTAATTAATCTCCTCTCAATAACAGGAGCAATCAGAGGACTTAGTAGAAGAGGTGCACTGATTGCGGACAAAAGAAGTGTTGTTATAGATTGGTCCCATTGTTGGGCTATCAACAAGTTAGATGTTAAAGTCGATTGTGCATTCCATTGTCTTCGAATATGCTTATGAAACCACACTACATTTTGGGTACCAAAACTGCCATAGCCTCTAAATGAAACTCCAACTTTTATTTACATCCTTTAGAAAACACAAGGTTTTGCACCTTCTTAGACCATGTGTTGCATAAAGGAGTGTAAAAAACGGTTATGTATTCTTAGTTTTGTGTATGTATATACTCATTAATTAGGGTTTGTTGTAGGCCCTGTTTAGAGCATCAGCTACTTTTGGACTATTACACTTATCCATGTGTTTAATGCTACGTCACTACTGAACGCTACAGGCTTATATGTTTAGTATCTATGTTATAGTTGTGGGAAATCATGTATTTATGTCTAATGGGATTATCAAATATTGGACAACTCCAGGAGTATTGTACATTGTAATTGGTGTTGCATTGTGCTACATAATACCCACAACGAGTTTCTACCTAGAGTCTACTTTTTGATTTCTACCAATGCAACGATATAAATATTTCAACACCGACTGTTTGCAGAATCTAGATACGGCTAATTATATGGCACATACTGAAACCCCAACGATTACATAGCCATTTTGGGGGGCCACGCACGGTCCAACAACTAGTATATATTAAAAATGTTGCCAAGAGTTGCAATTCTCCAGGAGTCATCATCCCTCTTTCAATACCATTATATGCACACCATTCTCATATATCAAAAAATTATCAATGTGAAGATCCGAATTAAAAACCTAAAATATGAAAGAAAGAGCTCTAGCATTCCCTCCACCATGCTATTATTGCATTTTTTTTTTATCAATATTAAAGATGATATATGAAAGAAAACCAAAAGTTAAGTTGTAAGTTATAAATGACTGATATCACGTATTTATATAGACTTTTCTCCCTTATTTACAAGCTAATTTGTGCGTCATTGTAGCTCTTGGGAGCTATTTTATGCTAACTATCGTATGTAGTTGTGGTTTTGTGTTTTAGTGTTGAACTGCAGGTTTTAGGGAGTTTTCTCCTTATTCTCGAGCCATTTGGAAGCAACCACGGCTTTACGAGATGTTACGAGGCACGTAGGACGACTCACGAGCTTTATGGGTAGTTTAGGAGGTCCCAAGACCTCTAAACATGAAGAATTGAGAGCCAAAGTGTCAAAAAGGAGGTTTCCGTACTCTGATCGGGCAGAAATGGCCCGATCGGGCGGAAATATATTGATCGGGTATAGAAGTTGCGGACCCGATCGGGCAAGGCATGCCCGATCCGATCGGGTGAGCTCACATGTGCCCAGACCCGATCGGGCAACCTCTTCCCGACCCGATCGGGTCGGATGCTGCTAGCTCTTATTATGTTGCTGCGGACTAGGAGAGTGCGCTGGGCTAATTTGTCTCCAGGCCCGATCGGGTGGTGGCCTCGGGCCCGATCGGGTGGACGCTAAGTTGTTGTTTAAATGTTGCTGTGGGCTGCGTGATTAGGAGACAAAATCAGCAGGGCCACCAATTCCATTCGCTAGCGTTGCTGGGTTAAGAGGGAACAAACCAGCTGCTTGCAATCCATGCACTACAAGACAATATTGTTGGGCCCACTAATTTGCTCTACAAACTTGCTGCTTGTATGCTTTATAGGGCTGGGGTGGGCCAGCTCTTGTCTCCTTGCAGGCGCTACAAGACAAAGCACTGGACCCACCATAATGTTGCTGAATGCTGCATTACACGCTAGGCTGCAGACCCGATCCTGGACCTGATCGGGCCAGCGATCGGGTGGGCCCATATTGGCTCAATTTGCTGCGCTGCTGAAGGGGAATAATAGAAGAAAAGTATTGTTTTTTTACTATGGACCCGATCGGGTGGCCTTTTGCCCGATCGGGTCCCGTACTCGTATTAGCGAATTTTCTATTTTTAATCCCGTTTTAATTAGGCTTTTGAGGGGTATTATAAATACCTTTTCCTCATTATTTTAGAGACATCTTTCATTCTAGTTTAGACTCTAGTTATTTCTCATTGTTCTTAGTTTAATTTAAACACTTTAGAGTAGATTAAAGGTGATTGAACCTATTAGATTTCAATAAAAGTTCCTGCTTTCTGTCAATTGGTATTCTTATTTGCCCTAATCTCTTTTATTATTCTTAATTGTTTAGCTTTGTTATTTAATTATTCATGATGCAATTATTAGGGTTTCATATTAGTTTTGTTGTTGTTAATTTGATTATGAGTGAGTAGTTCTCTTTCTAGGGTGTTAGATAGGAAAGCCATGTTTATACCATGATTGTGATTTAGATTTCTATCAATTTCTAGGGCTTGATTAGGGTGATTGTGATGTGGTTTGTTCTTATTGAGTAACTAATGTCAGTGTACAATTTCATTGATTGCTTGTGGTTGATAGTTGTTTGCACATATCCGTCTTATGACTAGAGGCCTAGGACACGTCAGTAGTTCTGATTACGTTAGTGAACATGCGGCGTATGTTGAACTATGAGCGTTGAGTCTTAACCATAGCTCAACACATGCTCTAATCTCCCGACTCTTGACTTAGGTTTTGATAGTAGTTGACCCTTTTTTATTGGTATAAGCATGGTGGACCGACCTAATACCCTAGGTTTTTAGTCCATAGTTAAATCCTCGACTTAATTCGTATTCCTTAGCTTACTCATTAGTGTAGTTAATTCTCCGTATTTTCATCTGAAGTAGCTGAATTGATTGAATATTAATTTAGAACTTCTGTCTCCCTGTGGATTCGACCCTGCTTCCATTGACTACCATAGTTAGAGGACTGTAGGTTTATCTTTGAATAGGTGATAAGACTAAAACCCTATCAATGTCTCTTTTTCAATGATACTAGTATTAATCCCCAACGATGCCCGGGGTTATTGGTTAGCGATAACTAATGTAATCTAGTATAAAAACATTATCAAAATAAAATAAAATAAGTCATCTCATTTAAACAGCTTAACTCTTGGTTTTCATTTATCTAATGTCATTATTTTTTATAGAAGCATCAATAATAGTATTGTGGAGTGTTCATTGGAGATCTTCGTTCCATACTTGAGGTCGGGGGTTCGAATCTTCACATTGACACTTTTTTTAATACATGAGAATGATGTTGGATAGATAGCTAATAAAAGAGAGATGGTGACAGATGGCGGATGATAACTTTTTTGTACTTTTATATATATATATATATATATATATATATATATATATATATAGAGAGAGAGAGAGAGAGAGAGACTTTTTACAATAAAATTCTTTAGTTTTCTCAAAGTACCACCAAATTGTAAAAAAAAAACAATCTCGGGGCATCCCCGGGGCTTAATACTAGTATATAGTATATTAACAAGAGTAGGCAAGAGTTGTAACCGACCACGTGTTATCATCCCAGTTTAAATGGCATTTTATCAACTTCATTCTCATATATTGGAAAAAATTGTCTATGTGAAGAGTCAAACATGCAACCTCAAGTATGAAAGAAATAGTTTCAATCGCCACGCCAACTTACTATTATTGCTTCTTCCACTAAAATAAATGATTAAATATGAATGAAATCCAAGAGTTAAGTTGTACCTGTTTATGCTAAATTCTGCTTAAGGCAATCCAATATACTCTTGATTACAGCCCTAGTGTTTTTGTATCAAAGTAATTCGTAAGCTTAAGAACGATGCTCTAATTTCAGTATGTAAATGCTACGTGTGTAAGAACTTGTGTCTTCTATACAATCATTTGAGCTATATATACTAAGGAAATATATCCGTTTGAACCAGCCTCAACAACGGCTTGTAACCGTTCTTGAATCTCCATTCATATCTGTAATTAATGCCATTGAGCACGATCTTTGTTCGTATTTATCCTCCTGTATTTTCGACTTTACTCTTCTGCGAGATTCTAGGCTTTGATATCTTAATTCATAACGCTTTCCAAACAGAGATGCGTTCCTTAGCTGGGAAGTACTAGCTGCTCCTTCTTAGCTGGTAGGCTTAAAGCTGGATTTCCTTAGCTGGAGGTCCCAAGCTGGAAGTTCATAGCTGCAACGATTATTTAACCTGCACACGTAGCTGTGTAATTTTTCATGGTATAACAATTGCCCCTAACTTGTAGCTTGCACTGCTGGTCTTGCGTAGTAAAGCTGCAAGTTATGATTTCAAGATAAAATTTTAACATAACGTCTATCATAAAAGATAGAAACTCAAGAGGCGAAAAGATTAAATGAAGCATGCTTATCTTTAAAATCTGAGCTAATCATTTACTTAAGTCCATTTAAGTCAAGCAATAAATACTAGCCGTTTTCTGTCAGAATGGCTTAAAATCAAAGAGATCTTCGAAAGATTTACTTCGGTTTACTCTTCTCTCTTCTTCGGTAAGTTTGCTCTCTCTCTCTCTTTCTCGCCTTTTGTCTCTCTGCATGCCTCTTAAACAATCAGCTAGGAAGAAAGTCTTCTCTCCTAAAATTACATCAATGGGTAAAGCAAAAGACGATGTAGCTTCCACCATTACTTGGGAAGACATAGAAAATATTAGAGCTAGAGGGGGTTTCCCAGAGAGTACAGAGTTCATAGTTCCGGAGGAGTTTGATAGGCCGGAAAAAACCGCAAACAACCTTATATGTTTCTATGAATACCCTTTTCTGCTAGGGTACAACTTTGAGTTTACACCTCTGATACGCTCTTTCGTAGAGGTTTTAAACTTTTCTCCTAGCCAGCTGATGCCAGGTTTTTGGAAAATTTGTTTTACGATTGAGTCAGCCACTAGGGGTTGGAGCCCGGTCTTCGCCCTAGAAGACCTTCTCACCATCTATAGCCTTAAGATCATAAACCCTAACAAGGTTACTCTGAAGAAGAAACCAAAATACCCTAGTCCTGTGGAGGGGACTGGTGCTTCGGAGTCTTTCTGGAAGACCCGTTGTTTCTTTGTTGACAAGGACTCCCTTGGTGAAGCTGGGGCCTTTCTCCCCTCTGGCTGGCCTGCTAGAGGTATTTTTACTGTATTTTTTCCCCTTTTTTCTTCGAGTATTTTATTAACTATGGTTCTTAACCTTGTCTTTTTATAGGTTCTTCTGAAGCTGTTGAAAGTCTTGAAGACAGAGACGAAACAGCGAAGGTTTTTCTCAACATCTCCCTAGACAAAAGAACCTACACTCCCCCTTTCAAAGCTATCCCAGTTTCTTCGTTGACCCCTGCTACCTCAGGGAATAACTCCATGACTTCAGGTAGACTAATCCTCCAGCTAGTTTATTTTAGGGTTTTGATAGGTATAATGTCTCAATAAATTTTTATTTTTATTGTGCAGTCAAAGGTAGCACCTTGTCTCAAGCAGATGCTTTGGCTCGGCTAAAAAGGAAGAGGTCGGAAGTTCCTGCTACATCCACCCAGTCTAAACCAGCGACCCCTGCTAAGGTCGCTACCTCAACTCCTAGCATGCCTCCCCCTATCGTTAAACTAGACTTGGATCCACCTGCTCCTGGCTCATCAACGGTTAACCTAGCTATGCCAGCAGACTTCCTATCTGAAGATGGGATAAACAATGGTATTTGGTCGCATGAGGACAAGTTATTCTTCCCTGCTGCAGCAAAACGCCTTAGGTCGCAAGATCCTGAAGTGATGGTGAACCACGCGGTTCAATACTCTCTCCAGGTATAATTTTTTCTATGCCTTAGTATTTTTAGCTTTTTTCACTTTTGCTCCCCATCTTTCTTATGTCTTAACATCTTTGTGCTAGGCTCTCCAAAAGTGCCTGGCAGCACGCTCCAGCTTGAGAGCTGTTGCTGCGGTGTCTGCTCAGCTCAAGATTTCCCAAGATGAGGTTGCTACTTTGAAGGAGGAGCCGAGGAAGGCAAGAAGGAACGGGCTCATGCTGAGGAGCAGCGTAAAGCTGAAACGCTGCTTCTAGAGAAGGAGAGAGAGGCGAAGAAGCTTTTTGCAGCTTCGGCGGAAGCTGAGATTGCTGCTGCTAGGGAAGAAGCCAAGGTAGCTGCCATGAAGCTGGCAAAGGTGGTTGGAGAGAAGGACATCCTGACTGCTCAGCTGGCGCATCAAAAGGAGCTTCACTTAGATAAAATGGTAGAGGTTCAAATTGTTGAACCTGCCAAGTTGGCGTACCTGATGCTGTTTGGAACTCTGGAGAACAAGGAGTTGTACAAATACACTGACGCTTTTCTAGCCACTATGGGAAGCATTGCAGACCTTAAGGCTCTGGCTTTGGGCCTTAACCCTCCTAGGCAGGAAGATTCCACAGGTGATTCTTCAGCTAAGGACCTAGTTGATTCTTCAGCTAAGGCCATAACTGATGCCCCTGCTGAGCCTTCCAGCAGTTCTGCCCCAGCTTCTGAGGTGCCAGAGCAAATACCTACAGCTGACCAGCTTGCTAGCTAAGGATGTAGCTAGTTTTACTTCTTCAAACGTATTTCCTTCCTTTCTTGTCAAAGATTTTAATTTTTCTTTTGAATGCTTTTTACCACCAGCTAAGGGGCTGGTGTGTCTTTTGAACATGTTTAAATTTTGGTATATATATGCATCTTTAGATCTTTAGTAAAATGAGCTAGCTGCTTTATGTTTTTACCTGGCGTTCTTGATGCCAATGTCTTGTGTGATGGGCCCAGTTACCTAGGTGTGTAGCCCTTAGCTGATGCAACCTTGGTAGCTTAGTTCTTTGACAGTTTCTTTCCAAGGCGTCTAGGTGTACTTGCGTCTTTAGATAGCTTAGGAAGCTGGGTAATGCTCCAACCTGCAGCTAGTCTTGCGGTACCTGCATGTGTTGACTATGCCAAGACAGCCGTTGGCATAGCCAACGGCTCTCCGATGCCTAAGTCTGTAAGGATCCTAAGAATACCTTATAGGTAGAGAGAGCAAGGAGGAGAGCCTAAACTGGCGTTCCTTGGTTTTGCTTAGCAATTTTTCCTACCTGGTGTAATTGCCTCGTTGATCGTTTGAGTCATCGTAGTTGACAACTTGGTTTTTAACCATGTATCTAGTTTTCTAGAAATGGTAGAGTTTCAGATGTGACGCGTTCCAGCTTCTAGGTACGGTACAGCTTTCCCTTCTGCTGTAGCTAGGCGATATGCTCCTTTACCAACTACCTGTTCAATCAAGTAAGGGCCTTCCCAGCTGACACCCAGCTTCCTTGCATTTAGTTCCTGGGTATTTTGTAACACTTTCCTTAACACCCAATCTCCTTTCTTGAAAACTTTGGCTTTCACGTTCTTGTTGAAGCTGCGGGCTACAATCTGTTGTTGTGCGACCATCCTAACTAGTGCATTGTCCCATAGTTCTTCGATGGTATCTAAATCATAAGACAGCTCAGAATTATTTAATTATAGGGTTAAGAGCCCATACCTGGCAGTTGGTATGGCTACCTCTGCTGGCAACACAGCTTCACAGCCATAGACCAATGAGAAGGGGGTTTGCCCTGTTGCTCCCCTAGGCGTTGTTATGTTGGCCCAGAGGACTCTAGGCAGTTCTTCTACCCACTTACCTTTTTTGGCCTTCAACCTCCTCTTGATGCCATTAATGATTACCTTATTTCTAGACTCAACTTGTCCATTAGCTTGTGGCTACTTGGGTGTTGATGTTACCAGGTTGATGTTCCATTCGTGACAAATTTGTCGCATTTTATCACTTAGAAACTGTGACCCATTGTCACATACAATTTCACTAGGTATCCCAAACCTGCAAATAATGTTAGTATGTATAAAAGCAATCACCTCCTTATCTCTTACCTGCTGGAAGGCACCAGCTTCAATCCATTTAGAGAAGTAGTCAGTTAAGGCTAGCATAAATATTTTTTGACCTGGTGCAACTGGTAGCTTCCCTACTATGTCCATGCCCCACCTCATGAATGGCTAAGGTGTTAAGGTGGGGTGAAGTGGTTCAGAGGGCTTATGTACTATACCTGCATGTTTTTGGCAACTATCACATTTGTCTACGTACCTCTTGGCATCTTTATGCAACGTTGGCCAATAATATCCATAGGATAAGATCTTGTTAGATAAGCTCCTTCCTGTTGTATGTGAGCCACACTCTCCTTCATGAAACTCTTTGAGGGTAGTCTCCCACTGCTCTTTCTCTAAGCACCTTTGCAACATATCCTGCTTAGCTGCATGCTTGAATAGGACTCCAGCTATTACCTGGTACCTACTAGCTTTCATACGTAGCTTTCTTGACTTCAGCTTGTCATCTGGCAATATGTCCCTTTCCAGGTAATCCAGTAGTGGCATTGTCCAGCTACCAGTACCTGCTGCTCCACCAATGTTAAGTACATTGCTTACCTCCTTGTTGACATCTAGCGGGGCTAAGTGAGCTATTGACACGGTCGTTGCACGTGCTAAATATAAACCTAACTTAGCCTAGTTTAGGGCAAGAAAGGGTCGATTCCACGAGGAAGCAAAGATTAGCAAGGTTTGAAAGTAATTAAGCGAGCGAAGCCTATTTTTGGTGATTTTTGAGATTAATTGATCAACTAAGAAAACAAGAACTAATTAACTAACAATTTAAACTAAACGATTTGGATTTAACAATAATAAGAAGACACTAGGGATAGGGGAATCACTAGTTAACCAATTGCTAACCTATTCGTCAAGCCAAGGGGATTCATTAGGATCAACTAGGGGACTAAGGTCACTCATATGTTTCCTAATTACTCTCTCGAGCTAATTAGGAGGACTTAATCAACCAACTTTACCTATTCTCATGGTAAAATCAATCGATCAAGTATTTCCACAACTCGTAGCGATTCGATTAAGGTCCTAGGAAGCCTAACACCTATTCTCATGGTGAAGTCAACCTATTGACTAACCTAAGGTCCATCAAAAGCTTCATCTCTCAATCCTTCACTTTTGATCCCCTAATCTAATTCAATTGATGATCAAAAAATTAAATAAGCAATTAAATAGGTTAGTCAACCCAATTTCACCTAAATCTAACCCCTTAGCTTGACTTTTGAGGTCAACTCTTGATCAACCTAGTTCATCCCCTTCCCCTAGCTAAGGAATTACTCTAAAGCCGTTAAAGAAGCAAAATAAAAAGCTTCAGCTATCAAATGAAGATCAACAATGGTGGAAAACATTATAAAAGGGCTAAACATCAACTAATCAACACTAATCAAGGCTAAAACAAGATAAGAAAGTAATAAGGCAAAATAAAGCAAATAGATAGAACAAATACTCTAAATAGATGAACATAAAATGAAAAACTCCATAGAAATACCTTCAAAAAGCTTCAAAATGATTTCAAGATCTACTTTATCTCTCTAAAATTACTTCTCTCTCTAAAGTTTCTCTCTCTAATTAAGCTAATAATGATTCTGAAATTAAAAAGATCTCTTAAGATTATTACAAAATTAGATTTATACCCCGTAGAAATAAGGGCAAAAACGTAAAAGACGAAATAAAACTACGGAGCCTGGGCAATGGAGCGCCCGCTCCCACATCGCTCCTGGGTCGCTCCAAGTTCCTGATCCTCTGTCTTCATTTCGTGACCCATGGAGCGCCCGCTCCCTGTCCTTAGGAGCGCCCGCTCCCCTGTTATAAGCCTCTTTTTTGCTTGATAACCTTCAAAACTCTCAAGGAAAATATTAGATGGGGAGGGGGGTATGCACATGCATATGCAACAACCTATATATACATCCTAACTATATTCAAATGAGCTAAACTAGATGCTAAACACGACATAATAAGAAATGAGGAAAAAGGGAAGGAAAAGGAAATAAAAAGACCTAAAATGCATCTAAATGCCCTAAAACTACATGCAAATAAGTGAACCTCAAGTCCACTTATCAGCTATGGGGACATTGTTGAAGCTGCATTTCCTAAGTGCGGAACCCAGGTTAGCTAGCGCGTCAGCTTTAGTATTCTGGTCTCTTGATATCTGTTGTATGGTGAATTCTTGAAAGAGTAACATCTTTAACTTGACCAGCTCCAAGTAAAGAGACATCTTCAAGTCTTTAGCTCCGTACTCTCCTTTTACCTGGATAACAATTAGTAAGGAATCACTATATACCTGCAACCTGGTTGCTCCCAGGTCGTGAGCCACGGTCATACCTGCAATTAAAGCCTCATACTCGGCTTCGTTGTTAGTAGCTTTAAAATCACAGCAAATAGATCGTACTATCATGTCCACTTGTGGCGACTTTAGGACTATACCTAGCCCAACTCCTCTAAAATTTGAGGAGCCATCCACAAACAGTTTCCAGCTACCTGTAGGTGTTACCTGATTAATGTGTCGTACTTCCTCATCTGCTGAGGCAGCTAGGTTAGGACTGAAGTCATCCACAAAGTGAGCTAGGGCTTGCGATTTTATAGCCGTTCGGGGTTGGTACCTGATGTCATAGGCACTTAGGGATACAACCCATTTTATCATCCTGCCAGTATATTCAGGTTTGCGGATCACAACTTTTATGGGATAGTTAGTCATAACACATATAGGGTAAGCCTCGAAATAATGTCGGAGTTTCCTTGAAGCTGTATACAAAGCTAATTTAATGATGTGTTCCTGGTTTCTACATCAAGCAAGGACTTACTTATATAATACACTGGTAACTGCTGGCTGTCAGCTTCCCTATCTAGGACTGCACTAACAACCATGTTACTTACAGCTAGATAAAGCTGTAAAGTTTCACCTTGCTTTGGTTTGGAAAGTATGGGTGGAGTAGCTAGATAAGCTTTGAGTTGCTGTAAAGCAGCTTCGTGTTCTGCAGTCCAATCAAAACCTTTATTTTTTTTTAAGTACATGATAGAAGATATGACACTTATCTAATGATCTAGAAATAAAACGATTGAGCGCTGCAACTCTTCCTATCAGCTTCTGGACTTCCTTCAGGTTCTTGGGCGATTGGATATTGATGAGGGCTTTGATCTGGTTCGGGCTAGCTTCGATTCCCCTCTGCGTAACTATGTAACCTAGAAAATTACCAGCTGGTACCCCAAACGAACATTTTGTCGGGTTCAGCTTCATGTTGTACTTTTTCAATACATCGAAGGTATCCTGCAGGTGAGACACATGATCTCAAACTTGCTTGGATTAAACCAGCTTGTCATTGATGTAGACCTCCATCTTGTCCCCTAGCTGCTTTTCAAACATTTTGTTGACTAGGCGCTGGTAGGTGGCACCTGCATTCTTAAAACCAAATGGCATAACTTTATAGCAATAGATACCTCTTTCAGTCATGAAAGCTGTTTTTTCCTGGTCCTCTGGGTCCATCAGAATCTGGTTGTATCCTGAGTAAGCTTCTAGGAACGTGAGTCTTTCATGCCCCGCTGTAGCATCTACCAAGGTGTCTATGTGAGGCAGGGGAAATGGATCCTTGGGGCATGCTTTGTTTAAATCCGTGAAATCTATACAGACTCGCCATTTGCCATTCTTCTTTCCTACCACAACCACGTTAGCTAGCCAGTTAGGATATTTAACCTCCCTAATCTTACCTGCTTGCAGCAACTTTTCTACTTCCTCATTGATGATCAGGTTACGTTCAGGTGTGAATTTCCTTCTCTTTTGTTTGACAGGTTTGTGGTTTGGATCCACGTTCAGCTTGTGAGTGCAAATAAGGGTCAATTCCAACCATGTCTTCATGCGTCCATGCAAAGCAAGTGATGTTGTTTTTGAGGAATTTGATGATCTTGGCTTTTTCCTCTGGTGGTAGGGATGCTCCAACCTGTACTGTCCGTTCTGGTTTTGCAGGATCCAGCACCACTTCTTCAATGTCCTGTTCGGGGTTGTTGGGTGCAGGATGCTGCTGTAATTGCTATATCTTCTCCTTCTTGGGTTTGAGAGAGATGCTGTAGAATTCTCTAGCTACCTTTCTGTCCCCTTTTGTACAGATTTTATCCTGTGAACCCAAGGTGTACCCACAATAACATTGTAAGCTGAAGGACAATCTACAACACTAAACCTGGTCTGCAAGTTGACTCCTTTGGCATAGGTGGGTAGCGTGATCTCGCCAATGGTGAGGGCAGGTTCTCCACTGAAACGATACAGGATTGTTGACTTCTTGATGATGTCCTCATCACGCAGTCCCATGCTTTGTATGGCATTCTTGAATATGATGTTAGCTGAGCTGCCGTTGTCTACCAACACTCTCTTGATCAGGCAGTTTCTGATGGTGAGGGATATGACTAGCCCATCATGATGGTCAACTTCCTCAGTTTCCTCGAAGCTGATGGTCATGCTTCGCAGCTCTCATTCCTCCTTGCTTCTGTGCTGGATAGGAGCTACTTTGGAGCCTTATCTAGCGAATCGCTTTGCTGCAGAATAGGTTAGTCCATAAATTTCTGAACCTCCGGAGATAAAATTGACTACCTTGTCATGGGTTGGATCAGGTGGAGGCCCAGCGGGCTTGCTGATATTGTCCTTGATAGGTTCATCCTTCTGGCCCTTCTTTCCCATGAGATGTTCTAGGTAGCCCTTCTTCAGCAGCCAGACCACTTCCTTTCTGAGGGCTTTGCAGTCTTCGGTTCTATGACCATGGTCACCATGATAGCTGCACCACTGGGAGGTGTCTTTTTGACCATCGGGCTTGTCGTTCTTCCTGGGCCACCTAGATGCTGAACCTAGCTTTTCCAAGGCGTTCACCACACCTCCTGCCTCAACGTTAAATCAATAGGAAGACAAGGGAGGAAAATTTGTATTGTTGGACCTGCGAGGAGCTTCCCTAGCTACGCTGCTAGCTTGATCACGCTTTTGGTATGACTGGTGGCGCCAATAATTCTTCTTGTTGTTGTTATTGTTGTTGTTCTGAGTCATTCTACCATAGCTGGATTCTCCTCCGTACCTGGATGCATCATCCTCTTCCACGCGGATTTCAGCCATAGCTCTAGCCCTGACTTCTTCAAAGGTACTACATGGATACCTGGTTAGTTCATAATATAAGCGGGACTTAGGGATCAAACCTCTTCGGAATGCTTCAATAGCTGTTGGGATATCCAGGTTCTTGACATAAATCATCTCCCTGTTAAATCTGTCTAGGTACTAGCTTACAGCTTCACCTGTCTTTTGTATAATCGGTATAGGTCGCCAGTATGTTTCTCCAGCACCCTGCTGCTAGCAAATTGCTGATAAAATTTGTTAATGAGAATAGAAAAATTAGGGATAGTACCAGCCCTGAGGGTGATAAGTCATTGCAGGGCAGGTCCACCTAAGGTGGCTCCGAAGGATTTGCACATTGTAGCTTCAAGGAGGCCTTCTGGGATAGGTAGAGTCCACATCTTCTGCTTGTATTGGTTCACATGGTTGTATGGATCTGTGGTTCCATCATACAACTTGCCAAATGGGGCCAGATGCAGCTTTTTTGGAATCATGGCTCTAGCTATCTCTTCTACGAAAGGTGACTTGGTATAGCCATCAGGGGTCTCCTCAGCCATAGGTGTCGGTGCCCCTGGCATCTTAGCTAGCATCCGCATCATCTTCCTGTTCTGGGACTCGAGGAGAGCTAGCTTCGTAGCTGTGGGATCTGTCTCTTCTAGATTGGGATTTTCGGGAATGTCCTCAGTTTCGTCATCAGCACTAGCCTCTGAATCAGTCAGCTCCAAGATTCGAGGTGACATGCCAGTGCGTCGTCGTGAAGATATCTTGGTGTTACTCTTAACTGATTCGAGTTCTTTTTGTAAGTTCTCAATAACCTTATTGGACTCTGATTGAGCCTCCCGGAGGGATTCAAGAGCAGCTTTCATTTTCTCAGGAGTGAATTCAGCCATTTTGAGTTGGGTGTATTGAGAAGAAATTGGTGATGATAGATTAGATATGAAATCTAGTTGTAGGCC
The DNA here is from genome assembly GCA_947645195.1 of Patellifolia procumbens. Classification (NCBI taxonomy): domain Eukaryota; kingdom Viridiplantae; phylum Streptophyta; class Magnoliopsida; order Caryophyllales; family Amaranthaceae; genus Patellifolia; species Patellifolia procumbens. The sequence goes on from CANSGD010000953.1 coordinate 7,374,788, forward strand.
CCACGGTGGGCGTCAAACTGTTTATGCTAAATTCTGCTTAAGGCAAAACTAAGCTGGGAGCTACAGCTAGAGTACTGCTAAGTAGCTGGAAGTTGCTGGACACAGCTAGGACAAGCAAAGAAATCAAGAACAAAGAGAAGAACAAGACACCAAGGATGGTGACGCGGAAACCCGTGGAATAAGGGAAAAACCGCGGGTGGCTTTGAGTCCACCAATCCACTATACTCTTGATTACAGCCCTAGTGTTTTTGTATCAAAGTAATTCGTAAGCTTAAGAACAATGCTCTAATTTTAGTATGTAAATGCTAAGTGTGTAATAACTTGTGTCTTCTATACAATCATTTGAGCTATATATACTAAGGAAATATATCCGTTTGAACCAGCCTCAGCAACGGCTTGTAGCCGTTCTTGAATGTCCATTCATATCTGTAAATTCATGCCATTGAGCACGATTTTTGTTCGTATTTATCCTCCTGTATTTTTGACTTTACTCTTCTGCGAGATTCTAGGCTTTGATATCTTAATTCATAACGCTTTCCAAACAGAGCTGCGTTCCTTAGCTGGGACGTACTAGCTGGTTCTTCTTAGCTGGTAGGCTTCAAGCTGGATTTCCTTAGCTGGAGGTCCCAAGCTGGAAGTTCATAGCTGCAACGATTATTTAACCTGCACATGTAGCTGTGTAATTTTTCATGGTATAACAGTACCCTTTTTAACTCCATATTTTAAATAAGACGACTTATTTTTTAGGAAAATTTGTCAAGAATAAGTCAACCTTTGCGTTGACCGCTTTTAACAAGTCTACCTTAATTTATTCCATTAACAAGTCAACCTTGTAACCTTTCCGCTTTTAACAAGTTAAAACCGGCTATTAAGTCTGATTAACCTATTTAACTGGTCAAAAAAACACATGTCACTCTTTGGTTGGACATTCTAAAATATACATTTTTATTTCAAAAAATAATAAAAGATATATAAAAAAACAAATCCCCCTCCCCACCTATCTTTCCCCACTGTATCTCCATCTCTGCCTCCCTCTCATTCTCTAATTCACTGTATTTGATTTCACCACCATCCTCTACATCCACCACTACCATGGATTTGATTTCTCTTTCACCACCATCACCTCCTCCTTCTTTCTTAACTCTTTAACTCTTTAAACCCCAAAAAAGCATGCCCAGCATCTCATTGGATTTGAAGACGACGTGGTTGACAAACCCCTAACAAATCATGCCCAACAAATCATACGCTATGGACGATATTCTCACTGATTTCACTTTATCTCTTTAAACCCCAACAAATCATGCCCAACAAATCATGCCCACCATTTTTTCATCCCTTTTCATGGGATTTGAGGACGATATGGCTGACGAGGTTGCAGATTCACTTACATCTATGAATATGAATGGGGCTTTATGTGTGCCTTGGAGATAAGTCTGGTTCCATAAGCTCACATAATCACAACCACCACCCTCCTCCATTCCACACGTTTCCAGCATTTTTTTGCTTCCTTTCTCTTCACTCTTTTCCCCTTTTGTGATTCATCAATACAATTTTCTGAATTTCACTGAATTCGGTTGATTTTCCTTTGATTAATTTTGGTCCAATTCGGTGTTTATCATTTGATTTTGATTCGCCGAACCCGGATGTGTAAAATGGCAATAATTAGGGATATGAATGCATAATATCCAGAGGAGATATTCATAATGGTAAGAATTCTGAAAATGAATTGATCCTTTAATTAACTTATTACTGTGGGATATGAATGTATATCATCCCCAAATGAATTCATAGTAATATTCATAATTTGGGTTTTTTTAAAGATTGAAACTTTATTGCATTGTTGATATTGTTGGGTTGATTGACAACTACGGCAAATATTATTGTTGGGTTTTTGGGTTTGGGTTGGGCGGGTCTTTGGAGGGCTTAATTTTTGGAATTTGGGGGCGGCAATGGTTTTCGGGTTTGGGGATGGTGGTGAGCTGGTGTCGATGGGTTTTGATGGGGCAAGCAGGGGTTTGTGATGGTGGAGGAGGAATTGGGTTGGGGTTCTCTTGCCACTGTTTTGCTGTGGAAGACATAGGAAATGGGAAAGAGTCAAGTCAAATGAAAAGGATTTAAAAATCAGTTTACAGGTACATCAGGTAACCTGTAAAAAAACTTGTTAAAAGCGGAAAGGTTACAAGGTTGACTTGTTAATGGAATAAATTAAGGTAGACTTGTTAAAAGCGGTCAACGCAAAGGTTGACTTATTCTTGACAAATTTTCCTATTTTTTATAATGATAATTTTTTCATGATAAACAACATTAATTAATTTTATCTATTATATAATGAGCTTGTCTTCAAGAGACCGCCTAATTATAATACTAAAATTAGGCAGGCCCTAACCCAAGCCCAATAAATATTACAACAGCTCACCACTGTCCTTCCTAGTTCAAACAAAAGACAATAAAAAAGTGATAACTTTGTTGTTGATAAGTAACTATTAGTATATGCCAATTAGTGACCATTCTTTGCCAATTAGTGACCATTCTATGCCAAATATAATAAGTGATATTAAAGCATAAGTTTTTCTACTATGTTAGTAAATTACTATTATTTTTCACTTAGATACTAGTTATATATATTTGGTGCCTAGTTCTACCCATTTAGTACTTTAACTTTGTCTCCCATTGAAACATAAGAGACTAAATTAACATACGTTGATAAGGGGCTACTTTAATCCATTATGTCACTAAGTTAATCTATTTAGAGTCCAATTCAAATTCACATCAGATAAAATTCAACTTAATAGTAAAAACATATTGCTTAACAACTATTAAATTGTAAGTAGTTCCTAATTTAATCCATTTTAGCACCACTTTAATCAAATTTTGGAGTAATTTTAACTCAATAACAAATTTAAAAATATATAGACCAAATTAACATTATAATAAGCATAATAGTTTGAACAACCAATATATTGAATAAGTGAGTAGGTGGTAATAATATCCGGCAATTTCTACACCATCACTTGTCATCCTCACCTCCACATTCCTACTCATAATCAAAGAAAATTTCAAATTAGTTATAGAAATTCCAATCCACGTCCTCTTCATCAACACCATCGTAGATTATACGCATGTCAATCATTACCAAAACCAAACAATGCCGATTATTACGATTCAGAAGAAGAACGATCTTCTTGAAGAATGTAGATAGTTACCAGAAGAACAATGATGGTTTGGCGAAGAAGTTCGCTGGAATACCGAACGTCAATCTCTCATACACCAAATCTCCGAATTTTCACTTCAAATTCAACATTTACAATTGGAATTAGATAATATTCGCAAACTTCATAGTAATTCCGCCAATATGAAGTGTCGCTGAGAGAATGATAGCCCTTGGAAATTGAAGCGCAGGAAAGAAGAAAGAGACATAGGTAAAAGGGGAGTTTTGGGTGATTGAGCTTTATTGTCGATTGGGTTTAAGCGGCCTAATAATGTTATAATTAGGCAATCTTTCTAAATAATTTGTATACGTAATTATAATACACAAAATCCCAAAACATCATCCATTTATAATACTACTCCCTCCGTAACGTAATACTTGCAACAATTGGACTAGGGGGAATTTCTAGGCAAAAGTTATTAATGGTGGATAAAAGTGTAGTTTGGTAAAAGTATGAGAGATAAATGACATGTGATTAGAAAAAAGGAGAGAAAGAAATAATAAAAAACAAAAACAAGTACACATGGGTGGGGACCATAAGTAGTTTAATGTGAAAAACTTTACCAAAAGAAGAAAGTAGAGAAATTGTTGCAAGTATTATGTTACACCTATTTTTAAAAATTGTTGCAACTAATGTGTTACGGAGGGAATAGTATATTTTAAAACGTGTTATTGGACAAAATTTTTTCTCTCAAATCATCGAAATTTTTTCTCTCAAATCATCGAAATTTTTTCATTACTCAAGTACATTTCTTTTTTCACAAAGATCGGATCATTTACGCTCTGGAGTATCGCACTCGCTTATCATACTCGCTCTTTGGCTTTGGCTTTATCCTCCTCATCTCTCCCATCACTCCTCAGTCAATAGATTTTGTGGCTGCTTCAGAACATCCACCAAAATAATACTCACCAAAATTCAACCTACCCCATCCCCTTCCCCCAGCGAAAGCTCAAACCTTTCATAAAAATGGGAGCAAGCAATGAGCCATCAGCAAACCCAGAACCCTTCTCAGACGAGCAACTCAAACAACGCTCTGAAATCTACACTTACGAAGCACCCTGGCACATCTACGCCATGAATTGGAGCGTTCGTCGCGACAAAAAGTACCGTCTCGCCATCGCTTCCCTTCTCGAACACTCCCAAAACCGAGTCGAAATCGTTCAACTCGACGATTCCACTGGCGAAATCAAATCCGACCCTTCTCTCTCCTTTGACCATCCTTACCCACCCACTAAAGCTATCTTCATTCCCGACAAAGATTGCTCTAAACCCGACCTTCTCGCAACCTCCTCCGATTTCCTCCGCATTTGGCACATCAACCCAGATTCACATTCTTCCACAAGGGTCGAGCTCAAATCTCTTCTTAATGGTAATAAAAACTCTGAATTTTGCGGCCCTTTAACTTCCTTTGATTGGAACGAGGCTGAACCGCGTCGTATTGGTACTTCTTCAATTGATACGACGTGTACTATTTGGGATATTGAGAGAGAAACTGTGGATACCCAATTGATTGCTCATGATAAAGAGGTTTATGACATTGCTTGGGGTGGTGCTGGTGTTTTTGCGTCGGTTTCTGCAGATGGGTCTGTTAGGGTTTTTGATTTAAGAGATAAAGAACACTCAACGATTATATATGAGAGTTCTGAGCCTGATACTCCTTTGGTTAGATTAGGGTGGAATAAACAAGACCCTAGATACATGGCTACTATCATCATGGATAGTCCTAAAGTTGTTGTTTTGGATATTCGGTTTCCGACGCTTCCCGTTGTCGAACTCCAAAGGCATCAGGCTAGTGCTAATGCCATTGCTTGGGCACCTCATAGTTCTTGCCACATTTGTACTGCTGGGGATGATATGCAAGCTTTGATTTGGGATTTGTCTTCTATGGGTCAGCCTGTCGAAGGTGGGTTGGACCCTATTTTGGCTTACACGGCCGGGGCTGAGATCGAGCAGCTTCAGTGGTCGTCGTCTCAGCCTGATTGGGTTGCTATTGCTTTCTCTAATAAGCTCCAGATTTTGAGGGTCTGAGCTTTGGATGACATTTTTTGGGTAGAAATTCTTTTTTAAAAAAAGAATGTGAGTTCTTCATATTCTCTATGTTTCTAATTTAATCTTGGAAGGCTGTAATTTGCAGGGTTTGATTGAAGGGTGTAGTGTAATTGTCTATTTATGGAAGGTGAATTTGTGATTGAGTTAATTTGCATTTGGAGGTGTGATGAAGTTTGGATGATTTCTGACTGTGCTCTGATACTACTTTTAGGTTTGACTGAAAAAATGGTGGTGTGATTATAATCCTTTGCATAGTGTAAACCAATTAGTTTGAAATCTTTGATGAATTTTTGTGATTAGTTTTGCTGGTATGATTCTAAGCTCCTTTGCTTTTGGAATGAACTAATGGAAAATCAGTTGGTTTAGTTCAGTTGTGTTAGGTTCTTCTCACGGCTTTGGTGAAAATTATTTCACTTTGATGCTTTTTAGTTTAATTCAGGTCGATTCAGCCTAAAGGAGCAGGGCTTCATTGATAGTTTAAGAGTGTTTAGCAATTATACTGGTTTGTGCTGTGAGGACCAGCTTGAGTGGCTGATGCAAGATGTATGACAGTAACAACTAAGGTATTCATGATGAAACTTTAATACTTTTATTTTATGTGGAAGTGAGTAGGACTATAGGAAAATGTGTGCTCTAGGAGTTTGTTTCACAGATGCTGTAAATTTTATGCATTTTACTGAGCTTACTCACTGACTGTAAATTGAGGTTGCTCAATTATGTTATCAAAACTAAGTGGCTACGAGTTTTTGTATACTGGTTAGCTTTTTATGTAATTCCATTGCAGTGTTCTTGCCTTGTATCAGATAGTAATTTTGGCATGTAACTAATGGAAACGGAAAACAGTGTTACCTAACTGGTTAACTCGTTTTGTTCTTTGCTATGTTGAATGGGCCGAGGTTGCAATTTGCTTCCTAGTTTTGTTAAATCAACTCTGTGTTCTGGTATGTTGAATGGGCGGAGGTTAAATTGCTTCCTAGTTTTGTTGAACTAGTCCAGAAGTCTACCATTTCACCAATTTGTATGGTTCGGATCGCAATCTATGGGCAACGAGATGTTAGTGAATGTTAATAGCGACTGTCTTTTTTGATTTGTACTTACTCAGACTCAGACTTGTGTGATGGAAATTAGAAATGTTATTGTATGCTTGTCCCGATCTTGTATTCTTCTTGCCAGTCAAGATATCACAGTTCTTGGTATGATTTACCAGATCGGGTGCTTATTAATGAGAAAAAGTTAGGTTACTTAGGTAGGAGCAAAGCACTGCAATAGAGATGCTAATCGTAGTTGACTAAAATGATCCACTGGCCGATTCGCTTGATTTTAGTAAGGTTGGATTTCGGGTTTCATCATATTAACTAATATGTTTAGTTCGAATGGGTGACCATTTACTTGAGCATCCGTGTTTCATGTTGGATCTTGTTCCTAAACCTGTCTAAGGCATCTAAGAACTCTTGTCAATGGCGGAATCAGTTCTAGCTATCTATCAATTGCTTAAAATTTCAATGTAGCATGTTCTAATAATCATGGGAAACTAAGAGAACTTCTGTTTACTTTTAATACTCCGCTTCTACTGCTTGGAGCAATTAGAGAGTGTGTTCTTTTCTTTTTTGCCTCAGTGCTTGGTTGGGAGAAAGATATTTTCTACGATGGCCATTTGTTATACTTCTTCCGTTTTTTTTACTTGCATCATTTCCCAATTTTGGAAGTTGCAAATTACTTGCATCATTTTCTTTTATGGAAATATTTTCTCTCTACCTCTCTCCAATCACATGGGTCCCATTTTCCCCCTCTCTTTATCTCTCTCATCTCCTTAAATCATGTGCACATGCTCAATGATACGAGTATAAAAAAACGGAGGAAGTATTTTTGTTTGATTTGTGAAGAGTGGAATCTTTCAACAGGAGGAAAGCAAGATTTTATTCAATGTTTCTTGTTTCCCTCTGTCTTTTCTCTAATAGTCGAGTTAACCCAACAGAAAGGACCTCAATTTTGTGTTTTTTTTACCGTTGAGGATCTTCTACTTTTTTTTTTCACCGTTTGGGACCTCCGGTCTCTTTTTAGGTAAACTTTAACTAATGTAAGGTTAAGAAGGTGGGTTCTTGAATTTTTTTCTTTTCCTTTTAAAAAATAAATAAATTATTATACTTAAGAAAATAAAAATAAGGTAATGTAACTAATTTCATCTTTGATTCATTCCCAATTCCTACAATATCAACACTTCACACCTTTTTAAAGCCATAACATAAACAACTACAAAACCCTGAAAACCAACTAGATCACCAGCCATGTAACAATCTATACCATCCCTAAAGCCATCCAAATCATCACGTAATTTTAGAGTACCAAAAACCATTCTAACGCCCCATACTCCCACGGGCTACCCCCAACAACCCAAAAAAGAAAACCCAAACAACATAAAATCACCGCAACCTAAAAACCTAACACAATAGATCTAGTGAGGGTGAAAAGAAAAAAAAAAGTAAAGAGAGCCCATAGCGACAAAGTAAAGTGACGGCAATTAGGGTTTGTTGTGACATGGCCAAAGAGGACACGTGGACCAATAGAGAAGTGCCACTGTCCCATTTGCCACATGACACGTGGGCTAATAAACAAATGACATGTGTCGGAGCCTAGAGAGTGACACATGGCGCTAGCAGAAAATGACTTGATGATCTCACCATTTCTGAATAAAGAGGCACATCTATTCCCTAAAGGAGGGAATAATCAGCCCAAGGCAACAAATGATTGGTTAAGGAGACCAAGGCAATGGAAACACGACAAGTGTCACCTTTTCATTGCCTAACCAATCACTTCCCTCTAGTTTAGGGTGCTCCTTCTTACTCACAAACACTATAAATAGTTCATAGAAATCAGGTATAATGGGGAATCTCACCTACACCCTAAATTTACTCTGTCAAAATACATTCAGAATTCCTATTTGCTCAAATATTGACTTAAGCATCGGAGGGGAAATCAATTTCCAAACCTCTGGGGTTGGTTTCCTTATTTTCAGGTCTGGATCCGAAGCAACAAGCATCTCTGCACAAGTCTCGATAAAGAACTCAGTTAATACGAGTTGGAAGAAGAACTTAGCTTTTTATAGCTAACAACATTTGGCACCGTTTGTGGGGAGACGCAGAGATGACTGATTGCCACTCGTCCAACCAAGCCCGAAACCATAGTCAACAACCAGTAGTGGAGGATGCTGTAGAGGACGATCGTCCACCACGAGGGAGAGATGGACCTCGTCTGGAGAGGGTAGATGTAGTGCTAGAAGAAAATCGAGATCATTCTGTAACAGCCGCACATCTGGAGGATGCCATGAACGACTTTCAGTCGAAAGTCGCGGCTGTTGTTCAGGAACAAATCAAGAGTAACATGTTATTCTTTCAGCATAATGGAGCTGTAGTTGCCCAAAAGGAGCCCCTTTTGGACGATCCCAAGTAGACGTGGCAGGATCAAGTCGTCCTACCCGTCTGGTAAGTAAGGGGAAACGTCCAGCACGAAGTGAGCAGGCAAGAAGGCTAGGATGGAATCTAGTAGTAAGGTCTCAAGGAGACCGTCCAATAGGTGAGCGTCGCATGGCGACAGATGCCCAAGATTATTTGCAGGCGAAAAGGGTGGCTGCTCTTCAGAGGTCAGCCACAGGGTCCACTTCCCATTTAAGGGACCCTCCGATGACAGTTTTTTCCCAGACAGAGGTATTGGGCCCCACACCCACACTTCGTCGACACCAGGATAAGACTGAGAGTCAGCCAAATGTTTATCGTCGAAGTACCCTAGCATATACCTCATCAAACCCGGTCATCAGGGAATACCGTCAAGATCATATGCCCGACGATGGAGGAATGGGTGCCTTACGCATTGATTGGCCAACCCCTTTCTCGGCTAGGATTATGGAAGCTCCTCCATACCCCAAAGTCAAGTTGCCAACAATTGAACCCTTTGATGGTACAACTGACCCCGATGATCATTTGTCAGCATACAAGCACCAGATGTACGTCCAGGCAGTGGACGATGCTACTTGGTGTAAGAAATTCCGGCTACTCTAAGGGGGGTAGCTCAAAAATGGTTCAACAATCTTCCAGCCAACTTAGTGAATAATTTCACCGAGCTTAGTTTGTTGTTTACCAACCATTTTGTAGCCAATCGGCAAGAGCAGAAGACCAGCATGCATTTGGGCAAGGTTGTTCAGGGACCCAAGGAAGCTTTGCTCAGCTTCGTAAAGAGATTTAACCTCGAGGCTCTACAGATACAAGATCTGAATGCGGGAGTAGCCTTTGATGCTTTCATCAGAGGATTACGACCAGGGAGCTTTAAGTTTGATTTGGTTAAAAAGAAGGTGACCACTCTATCTGAAGCCCTGAGAGAGGCTGAAGCCTTCATACATGCAACAGAGGTTTGTGCTGAAGCTAAACACCCTGAGTCTAAGAAGCCCGAGCAGTCTGTTCCAATTAAAAAGAACAACCCCAAGAAGGCTGAGACCTAGACGGTGGCTTCAAGAACGACCTCGTTTAAGAAGGGAAAACGAAGAGAAAGAGAAGCCACAACGTCAGCCGATCCTATAGAATACAACAAAGATCAATACTCCATTCTTATGGAGATTAAAGATCAGCATGATCTCAAGGCCCCAGCTGAAATGAAGACGCCTTACAGGAATAGAGACAGAAGCAAGTATTGCCATTTTCACAAACATTGCGGCCATGAGACGAATGAGTGTAAACACTTCAAAAAAGCTTTAGAAGAATTAGCCCGACAGGGGAAGATGAACACCTACCTCCCTCAAGGAGGTAAGAAATTCCAAAAAAAAAATGATCGATTTGGAAAGAAGAAAGAAACTGAGAGTACAGATGAAGATGTGGTATTAGTAATCTCGGGAGGATTTGCTGCCGGAGGACCGACCAACAGGAGGGGGCTTAAGAGTTACCTCAGACAACTCGGTCAAGTTCTTCTGACGGATGACACCAAAGCTGAGCCTTTTCCTAAGGTGGTCGTCAATGAAAGTGATAGAGGAGAGTTGAGAACTCCTCATGATGATCCATTGGTAGTAGAGATGAAGATAGCCAATTTAAAGGTTAGGAGGATCTTGATTGACACAGGTAGCTCAACTGACATAATCAGTGCAGACTGCCTGTCTCGACTGAAGTTTGATGAAAATCAATTGATCCCCGTCCACCATCCTATTATTGGGTTTGGGGGAGGAGTTATTCATCCAATAGGGATAGTATCCTTACCTTTCCGGATTGGAGAAAAAGAAAGATCTAGGACTCTCCTTATTAAGTTCTTGGTGGTGAGAGACCTCACGGCTCATAATGTCATCTTGGGTCGGCCAACCCTCAATCATATCAAAGCAGTGGTTGTTACACACTTGATGCTGATGAAATTTGAGTGTGACGACAGACAAGTTAGAGCACTGTACGGTGATCAAAGAACGACAAGGGAGTGTTATCTAACCACATTAAGACCTTCGTCCTGGAAACCAGAGGAGAAAAATGAGGATAAGACATACATAGTAGACAAGATCGCTGAAACTCTGATTCCAACCTCCTCCAGCCGAAGAGGATTAAATAAGGCTGAAACGAAGATTGCTTCCTCAAGGAAAGCGTCTGGCGACCTGCCAGTAAAAAGAGGAAGTTTACTATAGTAAAGGAAAAGCCTATATCTTCAGCAGAGGTCATGGCTATCATGGGGATGCCCACTGAATGTCCAGAACCTGTAGATGAAACCATCACTGTTTGTCTAGATGAGACTCGCCAAGAGAACTCTTCAACTGGGTTCCTCTCTTGATCCTGAATTAAGTGAGAAGTTGATAAGCTTACTTAAAGAATTTCAAGATGTATTTGCTTACAGCACGAAGGAAATGCCCGATATTGATCCTGAGGTGGCCGTTCATCGGCTGAATGTTGATCCATCTAAGAACCCGTTCGTCAGAAAAAGAGGCATCTTGGTCCGGCTAGGAATCAGGTAGTAGATGAGGAAGTAAAAAGGTTGATGGGTGCAGGTTTCATCAAGGAAACTCATTATCCTGACTGGATAACAAATGTAGTGATGGTGCCTAAGCCTAATGGAACATGGAGGATGTGTGTCGACTACACAGATCTCAAGAAGGCTTGTCCCAAGAACAATTTTCCTCTGCCCAAGTTAGATCGGTTAGTGGACTCCACAGTCGGACACGCACTCTTAAGCTTTATAGATGCATATTCTGGTTTTCATCCAATTCCGATGTGCCCAGAAGACCAGGATAAGACCTCTTTCATCAGCGAGAAGGGTCTATATGGGTGGCTGATGATGCCCTTCGGCCTCAGAAATGCACTCGCCACTTTTCAAAGACTCATCAACAACATTTTCCAGCCTCAACTGTGGAGAAATATGGAAAGCATACATAGATGATATGATTGTCAAGAGTCCTGTAGAGAGTGACCATGTGGAGGACTTGAAAGAAACATTTGAAACTCTCAGGAAGTATAAGCTGAAGTTAAATCTCAAAAAGTGTGTTTTTGGAGTTTTAGTTCGAAAATTTTTGGGTTTCTTGGTAGATCAGAGGGGCATACAAGCTAATCCGGAAATGATACAAGCAATCCTCGACATGAAGTCCCCGACCAAGATAAAGGAAGTATAAAGGTTGACTGGCTGTTTGGCAGCATTAGGACGATTTCTGTCCAAATCAGGAGATAAATGCCATCATTTCTTTGCCACCATTAAGAAAAAGGCCAGACTTGAATGGACGGCAGAAGCTGAACAGGCGTTACAGCAAGTAAAACATCATTTACGCTAGCTCCCACGTCTAGTCAGCCCGGTTAAGGGAGAAAAGCTTTTTGTATACTTAGCCGTCTCACTAGATGCTGTTAGCGCCGTTCTTCTGGCGGAGAGGGAGAACGTGCAAGTTCCAGTATACTTCGTCAGTCATGTGTTGAAGGAAGCCGAAACCAGATATAGCATAGTGGAAAAGTTTGGTCTAGCGTTGGTAATGGCCAGCCGAAAGTTACGCCTGTATTTCTTGGCCCACAGCATAGTGGTCTACACTGACCAACCTCTCAAGCAAGTTTTACAAAAGATGGAGACAGCGGGAAGGATGCTAAAATGCGCAGTAGAACTCAATATGTTTGACATTATGATCGAACCCCGAAAGGCCATAAAAGGACAAGCTCTGGATGACTTCATTGTCGAGTAGACCCGACAAGAAGTAAAACAGGTTATTGATTCTGCTGTTGGAAGAACCCACTGGACGCTGATGGCTGATGGCTCGTCCACTGCTAATGGGAGTGGGGCAGGAATTATTTGTCAATCTCCCGAATGGGATAAGTTCGAGTATTCCATGCGTTTTGAATTCCAGGCATCCAATAATGAGGCCGAGTACGAAGCACTCTTAGGTGGAATTAAGATGTGCAAGGCAGCAGGGGCTCAGCTAAGTCATATTCTCTTCTGGTGGTCAGCCAAGTGAATGGAGAATATGAATGCAAGGAAAGTTACATGGCCCAATATGTGAAGCTGATCAAAGATGAAGTAGAACAACTGAGGAGATTCGTCCTAAGACAAGTGCCCAGATCAGAAAACAACCAAGCCGACGCCCTTTCAAAACTTGTCAGCTCAACTGCCTGTGACACGTCTAGAACGGTTTTTTGGAGATCAAGGAAAGGAAAATTATAGACGAAAGAAGAAGTTATGTTTCTCAGCAGAGGAAACACATGGATGGACCCAATCATCCATTTCAAGAAGACTGGTCAGTTACCCGATGACCCTATTGAGTCTAAATATATCAGGGCGAGGGATAATTGGTTTCTGTTGTGGGATGAAACCTTGTACAAGAAATCTTTTAACCGACCACTTCTAAAGTGCATAACTAAGGCTGATGGTATGGAAGTCTTGAGAGAATTACATGAGGGCTCATGCGCTTCCCATATAGGTGGACATGCGTTGGCTGAGAAAGCCTTCATGAAGGGTTACTATTGGCCAACCCTTCGGCAAGATGCCATGGAATACGTCAGGAAATGTGTTAATTGTCAAAAACACGGAAATCTTTATCAAAGACCTTCAAATTTGCTAACTCCGGTTTTTTTCCCTTTACCCTTTTCAAAATGGGGCATGGATATACTTGGGCCATTCCCACTAGCTGCAGGGCAGAAGAAATTCGTGATAGTGGCTATGGATTACTTTAGCAAGTGGGTAGAGGCTGAGGCTGTCAGGGGCATCACCACTAAAGATGTTAAGAGTTTTATATTAAAGAACATCATAACCAAATTCGGCATGCCCCAGTCCATAGTCTTTGACAATGGCCCACAATTTGATACACCAAAGCTAAGGGACTGGCTGGCGGAGAGAGATATCAGGGGACACTTTGCTGCACTAGCACACCCGCAAGCAAATGGACAGGTTGAGTCATTCAACAAGATCTTATCAAATGGCATTAAGAAAAAACTCGATAATGCAAAAGGTCTGTGGATAGAAGAATTAAAACTAGTGTTATGGTCCGTAAGGACGACAGCAAAGAATTCCACTGGTGAAACTCCCTTTATGTTGGTGTATGGGACTGAGGCTGTTCTCCCCATTGAAGTAGAGGAGCCTACTTTGAGAATCATGCTCTACTCAGAAGTGGCAAATTGGACAGCTATGAGAACAACCTTAGATCAGCTGCCGGAGGTGAGGGGCAATGCTCTTCTAAGGATGCAGCTCTACAAGCTCCATATGACTCGCGGATTCAACATGCGTGTTACTCGTCACCCGCTTAAAGTTGGTGATCTTGTGCTAAGAAAAATGGAGGCAGTGGGACGAGCAACGGAGCAAGGCAAGTTAACACCAATTTGGGAAGGCCCTTACCTGATCGTGGAAGAAGTTAGAAGTGGTACTTACCGTCTACAAGACATGGAGGGTCGGCCCATCTTCAGATTCTGGAATTCGAATAATCTTAAGAAATTTCATGTTTAATGTTATCGGTAGTATGTATTAATCTAAGTGCCACGGCACAAAATTATATACATGAACCCTCAGTCGTTTAGTTGAGCAAAAATCATTAATACAATTCTTTTTCTTATTATAAATACTTGATGAAAATTATATTCGCACTTGTTTGTAAATTTCCTTTTTACCACAAGCCATCTTCGACTACTTTGATTAATTCAGGACGAAGACGGAGCTTACTTAGCCACTTAAGAATAGTAAAAAACCTTAGTAAAGGTTCTGCTATCATGAACATGTTCGTCCCAAAAAATGACAAATGTTACAGAGTAAATGACATTTAAAACGAACATTGCTTCCTAAAGGAAGCCGGCTGAAATGTGACGCAGACTTAGTAAAGTTTGGCACATATGGTCGTTCGAAAGCTATTTATAGCTCTAAGACGAACATTGCTTCTTCAAGGAAGCCAGCAAGAAATGTGACGCAAACTTAGTAAAGTTTGACACATATGGTCGACCGAAAGCTATTTATAGCTATAAGACGAACATTGCTTCTTCAAGGAAGCCAGCCAGAAATCAGACCGAACGAGGATCGGTTTGGCACAAATGGTCGTCCGAAAGCTATCTATAGCTATAAGACGAACGTTGCTTCTTCAAGGGAGCCAGCCAGAAATCAGACCAAACGAGGATCGGTTTGGCACAAATGGTCGTCCGAAAGCTCTCTATAGCTATAAGACGAACGTTGCTTCTTCAAGGAAGCCAACCAGAAATCAGACCAAATGAGGTTCGGTTTGGCACAAATGGTCGTTCATAAGACGAGTATTGCTTCCTCAAGGAAGCCAGCCAGAAATCAGACCAAACGAGGTTCGGTTTAGCACAGATGGTCGTCCGGAAGCTATCTATAGCTCTAAGACGAACGTTGCTTCTTCAAGGAAGCCAGCCAGAAATCAAACCAAATGAGGTTCGGTTTGGCACAAATGGTCGTCCATAAGACGAGTATTGCTTCCCCAAAGAAGCCATCCAGGACACATGGTCATGTACTTAATAGTTCAGACGAAGTGCCATGTCTGAAGAAGGTCGTCTTGACACAAAAAACAACACTTTCGATGTTCGTCTAGACCCTACAGCCTGGCCGCCTTCCTTCTTAAAGCAATGGCCGTTTAAAAACATGCTCAATGAAAGGCCACGACGAGCAGGAGTCTAAGTAAAAGAGGAACAAAAACAATGCATTTACGTCATTGCACTTCTTCGTCTTAAGAAGGCCAATTCCCAGACAAGAACTAAGGTTATTTAGACGGAGAAAGCATTGACGGACGACTACAGAAATAACTTACTAGCTTGGCCGTTTTCCTTCTTGAGCAACGATCCGGTAAGACAGACAGTCGCCCAAGAAGGGGGGCAGATACCTAAGCGGATACTTAATAAAAAAATTCATGCTTGGAACATGTCCGGTCAGAAAAGGAGATTCATCCCAGACGAGTGAAGTTTATCCTTAGCCAGACGGGTTAAGAGGATACTTAACAAAAAATTTCATGCTTGGAACATATCCGGTCAGAAAAGGAAATTCATCCCGGACGAGTTAAGTTTATCCTTAGCCTTTTTCAGACGGGTTAAGCGGATACTTAACAAAAAAATTCATGCTTGAAACATATCCGGCCAGAAAAGGAGATTCATCCCGGACGGGTTAAGTTTATCCTTAGCCTTTTTAAGACGGGTTAAGAGGATACTTAGCAAAAACTTTATGATTGGAACATGTCCGTTCAGAGAAGGAGATTCATCCCGGACGTGTTAAGTATGTGATATAAAAACACTTAGCACAAAATTCTGCATTTGCGACGCAATCATTCAGGGAGAGTTTTCAAGACGAGTTATGGAAACATGGAAAGCTAATTCAGCCGAGTTACTGGAATACTTAGAAAAATTTCATACAAATAAGCATTAGACAAGCAAAGCGAAGGAAAGCTATTCATTCAAATGGACGAAAGTTGTTTGCCAAAATCCACAAAATACAGAGCAGTTGAGTTTCCATGTTACTATAACAAAACTAGACGACAAAAATTGCTAAATGTGATTACAAGGCATTGAAAGACAGCCTGAATGAACCAAAAAATTACACTAGCCAAAACTGGCCGAGGGAAGACTGCTGAGATCCTTTAACATCTTCGGCCGAAAGGGATGTATTATGTGCCCTCCTCGCTGTCATACTTCTTGGAGTACTTAGTGCAAGCCCTTCTTAGGCTTGCACCAGTTCTTATAGAAACGCCTCCTAATTTCCTCACTCAAATGAGAAGCAAAGAAGGAGGACGGCTAAATTAGACATTAGGAGGAGGAATAGGGTCATCCTCCTCCATGGCGGCATCATCTTGAGGCTCTTCGTCCTCCAAATCCTCTTCCTCGTCTGAATCCTCGAAACAGGAGGCTCTTCGTTACGAATCTTGGCCTTATGAAACTGCTCCTGGAATTCAAGCCGGCGTTTAAACCGATTTACTTGGTCAGGGTCGGCCATATCTCCATGGCCTTGATCCCCCAACCTTTGGCCGTCTCCAAGGACTCAGTGAAGGCTTTGAGGGCGTCTTAGAATTCCTGCTTTTCTTGATCCTTCAGCTGGGCTACTTCCACTGTAAGTTCAGAAATCTTGCCCCTAAGCTCAGCTGAGGTAGCAGCAGCAACCTCTTTCTCCTTTGCCAGGTCGTCCATCATGACATCCCTGGCCAGGTGCCCCTCTTCCTTCTCCTTGAGCAGCTCATTGATCTTGATCAAATGAAGCTTGTTAAGTTACTCAAGATCGACCGAACGCTTCTCCATGGCCTCCATGCTCTGCCTATGCTGGATCTTCAGCTCCTCACAAGTCACTATGGCCTCATCACCAACCGTAATTGCCTTGTGGACATAGGCGAAGTTCTCCTTACGAAGTTCCTTCACATAGTTCTCCAAAACTATGCTCCGGACGTACATCTGAAAAAACAAAAGATAAGAAATAACTAAGTTAGAATATGACGAAAATCACAAACAACTGAAATTAAAGAAAACCAGAAGTAAGATACCTCGACAGCAAGCTGGGACAAGTAGCCCACATGTCCAGTCGCGGCTCCCCTCAGTCCTTCGACATATATCTTTGGGGAAGGAGTCGAAGGCATTCTTTTTTATCTTCTTCTTCTCTGTCGCGGTGTACTTGGCAAAGGAGGGGATGGCCTCATCAAGCGACTCAGCATCCGACCAATCCACGGCCGGAGACTTTCCTCTATCTGAAAAAGATGAACTATCATTTCTGCGAACAGGGATGACCACTACAAGTTTGTTGGACGAACTCATCGATCGTCCATCAACTTGCAGAGTTCGGACCCAATTGGAATGGTATAACTTACCAGAAGAGGCAGACTTCGTCCTGAAAGGTGAGGCATTTGCCCCATCAGCTGAGCCACAGCCCCAGTATAGGGTGTGGTCCCAGGCAAGACCGCGTCCGGTTGTGATAATTCCTCAAAGTTCAAACCAGCTGCGTCCAGCTGGCTTTCCAAATCAATAGGAGCGGACGACCCTCCAGCTCCTACTGTGGTAACCGGTGGTGGTAGGGTCACCGGATCAGAAGGCTTTCTCTCCTTTTCACCGGAGGGGATAGGTGCCTTGCGGACAGACGAACTCGTTTGACTAACCTTCTTTGCCGGAGCAAAGGACTTGGATTTTTTGGGGGAAGAAGTTTTTCCTCCCGAAGCGGCCGGCCGTTTCCTTGATGAGGTCGGCTTGGCCACGGTAGCCTTCGCCGTCGGCGCGTTCTTCTGCAAAACAACAAACACCAAATTAGGACTCAAAGCTGGATCATGTTTAAGAACGAAGATTGCTTCAAGAAGGAATACGGCTAGAAACAGCCGACCTCCATAAATCTAAAATGCCAACTTAAAGGTGGTTCAGTGAAGGAAGCAGCCCAAAGCTAGCCATTTTCCTTCCTTGAATAACCTTTGGTCTTAAGGGATTAAGAATGGAGGCAACAATAGACCGAAGGTTCCCCCAAGAAGGAATTTGTCTCGGTCCAGACGTTTTCCTTCTTTGAGCAACCTTCGTTCATAAAGAGTTTTCGTTCACAAGCGGTTGAGAAGGTAAACGTCCAGAAATGTGGACGATTCCCTTCGATAAGCATTCCTCGTCAAAAAAAATTGTTACCAAAGTTTCTTCTCTCTTCTTAGACGGAGCCTTCGAATGCTCCGCCCACAGGTTACCGCCAAATTGGCTCATCTCAATGTCTCCTTTCCAAGACGGTGGGAGCCTTCTTCTTGCCGATTCTATTCACAAAGAAACCAGATTTGGTTAGACAAATTCTGAATTACATTAACAATCAATTGGGCAAGACCAGGACAGTACCTGGATCTTCGCCCTATCTTCAGTCCAGCGGCTATCAAAAATCTTTCACTAAAAAACATTTCTTTGAAGGGAATCCAACCAGCCGGTCCCTTCAAAGCTACCTTTTTAGGTTTTGGGCATCCTGGCTCCCCAAGTCCAGGATGAATATACTCTGTGGCAGTGAAATGAGCTACCACGGCATCGTCATACTTATTCTCCAGCTCTAATATAGGGGCCTCTGTCCTATATTCGTCACAGCTCTGTTCCTGTACCTATAAGGTCTGGCTGTCTCTATGTCCGGAGCTTGGACGAACACAAACTCTGACTTCCAGTTGTGCATCTTTGATGGCTTCCCACAGACGTCAAGAACCCTGCCCTATTGCACTCTATATTGGAGTTGGGAAACATAGTGTATATGGGTGAAAGCATTAAGAGACATGACCAAGCCACATAGCTCACAAGATGCAATAAAGGTCAAGATGTTCATCCAAGAATTAGGGGCCAGCTGGTTGTGTCCTATGTTATAATGTCTGAGAACTTCATGAATAAAGGGATGAAAAGGAAATCTAAGCCCGCGTCTAAGGCTAGTCTTTACACAACAAATTGGCCGGGGGAGCATGAAAAATTGTGTCCTCTTTCTTAGCAAGGACGAAATAAAAATCGCTCATGGCATCTCTCTATTTAGACGGCTTCCATCTGGCCCATACTTCTCCAACTAGTCAATATCTACACAAACATATGCTGGGTCGGAAAGAGGACCTAGACGGTCCCTTAGTTCAGCCGAGGTAGTGGAGGGGTCAGACTCTTCCTCCTCTTCCTCCTCTTCCTCATCATCTTCCTCGTTTGAAAACCTTCCAAACGGACCGGTCTTATTATGGTGCTGGATTGAGTCGTCAGGATCATATTCAGCCAAAGGGTCAACTTCTAGTGGCTGAATCTCCTCTACTATATCGGTCTCCTCTCTCTCAGGACCTCTTCCAGTAGATTCTTCCATCTCAGAACTGGAGGAGGGCAGGATTATTGAACGTCTCAGACGCGTTGTTTGCTTGACGCGCGCCAGATCACCCTGCACAGGCAGAGACTGGGTCGTCGAAAGCAAGCCGTACGTTCTTTTTAAATAAAAGTAGCGATGCTCAGCCGAGATGAGCCCAACTCTAGAGAAAGCCGAAGATGAAAAAGAATCGACACTAGGGTTAGCATCTTCCATGGGTTGGCCGGGGTTATTGGATGAGGTGAAAGACACCATTTTATTTTAACAAAAGAATAAAAGAATAAAAATAAAAAGGGAGAAGAGGGAAATACCTGACTAAGATCTGGACGGAGATGAGAAAGACTTTTTCTTCGCCTTTTCTATAAGTCACGACGCTCTCAACAAAGTCAAAGTAAACTTCCCAAACTCACTTCTCCTTCACCAAACAAAAGAAATATTCCTTTTCCCTTTTTTACAGACCCTCTCTCTCTCTACAATTTCTCTCTCTAAGATCAAAAATTGGAAAGTGACAAAAGGAAGTTCTTAAAGGGTATTTATAGGGGGGTAAAAACTCTCCCCCTCCCCAAACAGTTGTTCGCCACGTGTCAAAACCCTATGGTGACACGTCACTTCTCATTTTTTCTGATTGGAGGAGAAGTCAGTTAAACTCTTAACAGTCTGATGCATCTAGGAAGTTACTCTCAATAAAAGGGCATTAATCGGTCAAGACTCAAATCAAACCCCTTTTAGGGGCAAATGTTGTGACATGGCCAAAGAGGACACGTGGACCAATAGAGAAGTGCCACGTGCCCCAATTGCCACATGACACGTGGGTCAATAAACAAACGACATGTGTCGGAGCCTAGAGAGCAAAAAATGACGCTAGCAGAAAATGACTTGATGATCTCACCATTTCTGAATAAAGAGGCCCATTTATTCCCTAAAGGAGGGAATAATCATCCCAAATCCCAATGAAAGGCAACAAATTATTGGTTAAGGAGACCAAGGCAATGGAAACACGACAAGTGTCACCTTTCCATTGCCTAACCAATCACTTCCCTCTATTTTAGGGTGCTCCTTCTTACTCACAAACACTATAAATAGTTCCTAGAAATCAGGTAAAGGGGGGAATCTCACCTACTCCCTAAACTTACTATGTCAAAATACATTCATAATTCCTATTTGCTCAAATACTGACTTAAGCATCGGAGGGAAAATCCATTTCTAAACCTCTGAGGTTGGTTTCCTTATTTTCAGGTCTGGATCCGAAGCAACAAGCATCTCTGCACAAGTCTCGATAAAGAACTCAGTTACTACGAGTTGGAAGAAGAATTTAGCTTTCTATAGCTAACAACAGAGTTCATCTCATAAAGATGAGTTGGGTGAGGAGAGAGAAAACGTGGATGAAAGTGTTTGTAAGGTGAGTGATTAAGGTGTGTTTGATGTGAGGTAGAGTTTGAGTTTGCAGGGGAAAGATGGAGGTGGCTGTTCACGTTTGGAATTAAATTCATGAATCTAATTAACTTCATCCAGCCATCGGTTGTTAGCTTGCCACTGGATCGGAAAAGAAAAAGATTGTGGAATGAAGATGGGATATTTGGAAATTGATGAAGATTTGTTGGTTGCATGAAGTTGAAATGAAGTGAATTTAAGTTCCTTATTTTTTAAAAAAAAAAATTTGATATTGAATATACTTCTTTTAACAACATATATACAATATTGGTCCACTTCGGTTACTTTTGGAAATGTAATTAAAAAACTTTTGTCATTAAATGTGGGAGGCGAATTAAAGTTGAGTCAATGGATTAACTTGCCTAAAATCTAACCCCAGGTCAAGGTTGAAGAAAAAAGTTATAGGTCCCTACTATAAGATTAACTCCTTATAGACCTATCCTCTAAAAAAGCATTTTTTGGGGATGAGATATATTTTCAAAGATCTAAATACTTCCTCTGTTTTCAAAAGCTTGCAACAAAAGGGGATTTTTGAGAGACATAAAAAATTGGTTTGTTTGCAGCTTTTGAAAACGGAGGAAGTACCTTATTTTCGAAGATCTTCTTTACTCGCCTGATACTTAACCAGATCTTAAGCTATGATTTACTCCCTCCGTCCCAAAATAAGTGTTACATTTTGACCAAAAGCTTTCACATTATTGGTCAAAATATAGCACTTATTTTGGGACGGAGGAAGTACTTTAAACATATTATTTCGTGCTCGAGCTTGGGTCAATCCCTTTCATTCTCCATTTTCTCCCTAAAAAACAAAAGAGAAACTACTCTATAATATTTCTCAAAAGCGAACCAATGAAAAGGTAGTCAACAATTTTGCTTTCGTTGGAAAAGTTTTTCATGGAAAGTAATTTTACATTAAAATGTTGATTGCCCAACCAAATAAACACTTGAGTCACTTATACAACTTCTAAGGTTAATCGAAGTTTGGCAGAAGCAATGCAGTTCCATAAAAGGGGTTGAGAAGCTACGATGACACGTGTGTAACGCACGGAGTAGGAAAGGAGTAAAAATCAACTCAGTACTCATATTTCACTAATATATGATTCTGATTTCCTAAATATTGCTAGTTATGAACTTGTATCCTGATTCCGCAATCAGTCAGTTGACGCAAAGAAAGCTTCTCTACATGCAGTGTAACCATATTCATACTCCGAAATTGCATATACTCAAGGACTTCTAAATAACTGTCTCATTGACTTATATACAAAGAAAAAGAAATAAGGAATCAATAGTTTATAGTATGGTGCAGTTCAACCTTGCATCCCCAATTTGTCAAGAATTAGACTATAAAAGAGAAACAAATGAAAAAATAAAGCAATCTTCTGATGTTGAATAACTCAAATACATTTATGGTGGTATACATAAACTACAAGCAATGTACAAAAAGTTAGTTCTGATCAACAAGCTTCGATGATCCTTCGGGATCTAAAACAACCAGTGTTTCTTCCTTGGTTTAGGCGGAGGAGCCGCTGCAGGAAACACAGACCTATAGTTAACTATATGCATATTTGTGGCAAGAATAGGTTATACCATAAAAGCAAATCAGTTTCAAAACAAACCTCGGAGTTCATATAGTGAATTATAGTGAACCTCTGACCAGAAACTTAACCAGAGCTCTGCCATCATAGAAAACACAACTATCAGAATCAATCAGCACTGCTCACCATCATATATTTTTCTTCTTTGTGAAAAGATATTGCAGCCTGCACGATTGTATTTAAATACAGCCATGCAGGCCGCAGCAATGGGGTCAAATAGTCAGATATACATGCAGAATTCTTGTGTTGTGCACGTAGTCACATATGACACACCACATATGAACAATAAAAGAGAAGTTGATCTTTGCCAATATGTTCTACGAAGTCAGATGTAAACCAGTTCTGTCATGCCGAAGAAAAGGAAATGATGGTTTAACACCTGGCACCCCTTGTATGACATAAAAAAAATTGGTTCAAAATTTTAATAGCTTTTGCTACGCATAGCCCTAAGGGATGAATATAAGCATTTAATAAATTTCCAAAATAATATTTATTTCAATACATCCTCTTCTTCTCAATCAAATTTAGCCATTCCTGCCATTAAGAAGGAATACTTTTTTGTTTAAAGGCAATGCACCTCCTAATTTTTGACTATTGCTTAAACATGTTAGCCTAGAAATTTAGTATGACAAAATCACGTAATTTTAAGCATTATGAAATTTTATTTAATCCCTAGAATGTCTGCTATTAGTACCATAATACATAGCCTAATGATACATACAACATTTATCTTCTAGTAGGAATTTCTGTTTTGACTCAGTAAAAAACTGTTTTGTTTTAAAATAGCAGAATTTGAGGTAGTGAAGTCATCTTTCAACCAAAAACTCACATGAACCAGTGTTTGGTATAAAGAGGCAAAAGAACTGCAATTGTCCAAACAGAAAATCAAAAAACACAAGGTTACATTAAGGAAAAGTTTAAAACCTCAAGGTTAATTTTCTACTTTTGTGCAATGCGTTTTCAATTATTGGGTGGCTGATTTATAGCATCTTCAGGTGAAAATTCTTATGCTGGTTTCCAAATGAAGTGCAAATACGTCAGTTATCAAAAAACAAAAATGAACATAAGCATATGGGAGACACCCCCAGTACTCCATGTGGTTGTCTTTACTACTTAATGAAAATTATGAACGTTGAGTACAATTTATAAAGACATCATGGATACCTCGTTTAGGTGCCTGGTACTGTGGAACAATTTCAATAAAGCACGTGTCTCTGAAGGAAGTCAAAAGGCATATCTTCGCAGCAAACTACAGATAATGAAAGCACCAACATGCACATGAAAGTTAAACAGCATGGACCATCAAGCACAACTACACACCAAAGTAATCTGCAACGGATATTTGACACACCAACACAGTTTGATGATGGACTTGCGCTCTGCAATTCGAGCTACTGTAAATCCACTACTCTTTCATTTCTAGTTATCCTTCCACTTAAACCTTCAGAATTTCCTTGGCTAATGGGATTGTTTATTTCGTTATTGGGGTAATCGCAAAAACGGCATTTAGTTGACAATCGTGCAATTTACGTCACTTAGCCATTTAATTGGGAGAAAATTAGGCCGCTTACTACTATATGCGCAATGGACATCTAAGGTCTAATGTTTTTTTTGTAATGACCAATTTTATTCTCCTTTTTGCTTCTGAAGGGGTACAAAATAATTCTTCTCTAAACATAAAACATGGAGAAATCTATTGTTGTGTACAATTTCTTGATGATATACTACAATCATTTAAGAAGAAAGTAATAAAGAATCATGAAGAATAAAATGGATACCTCTGATGGCCTCAACCACATTAAGTTCCATAACAATATAAGTATTAGTGGTAGCATGTAAAGAATCTGGATACCTATTAATGAATTATATTTCATGAATCAGCTAAGAAACTTATTTTAAACCCTAAAGAGAAAAAAAAAAATCCTATTTATATGATAATTAATGATTATTTTGAAAAACAAATCAGTGAATGTTTGGATTATTCATGTCAGCAAAATTACTGTCCTACATCTTATACTTAACTGTTAACGTCCAACATTATCAGTCAGAAGTTTTTTTTACACGGTTACACCTACACACAAGTGCAACAACGACAACAAAAAAGAATTTGGGATCGGCTAACATGAATTGTCATATAAAACAGTTGCAACAAGAGAAGGCATCGATAAGTGTGACAAATAAAAAAGATCGTACAGGTGGATCATGTGATACAAAATTAGTTACACTGATTATATTTGACAGCTTCATATAAAAGATCATTTGTAGGCTACAGTTGTATATTACTTATGTACAATGACTAGCTTTCACAAGCATCAATTTGATGCATTGAAATCCAAATGAAGCACTGCAGGTTTTATTGCCACTGAACTCGTAGGAAATAAGCTCTTAAGGAGGCAAACGTTGTAATCAGCTTAGAAAGCAGATGCAACGCTGATATGAGTATATGATACAGAAGGAGGAAATTCAAATACTGCCTAAAGCTTACAGTGATCCAAGTCAAATAGTGGTGATACATTGGAAGAGGAAACAGCAGTAAAGGGATGGTGAATTGAAAGTAGCATCTTGACAAACCAACTGCTCTAGATTAAGTGGTTCCAGCTTAACTGGACCATAGTTGGTCCATATGGTAGAATATCATTTATTACTAACTTGGTCCAAATTAAGTAGTCAGATTCTGAATTTCACACTTTTAGAAGGTCAAAGTATAAACTGATATCAGGCTAATTTCTTTGTCAAATCAATTGCAAGCAAACAAACATTATTAATTGAATGGAGGTGTTTGCAAATTGCCGCCTTCACTTTGGCAACGCAGTTTATTTGAAAATGAGAAAGAGACTAGGTGCACAAGGTCGAGTGCATGCCACCTGTGGCAGTCTACTCAACTTTGGTTGTTTTGTATATTCTCAACTCTTGTTGTTGGCCTCATAGATATTCTGCTCGTAAATTACCAAAATATGATGTGCCCCTCGCTATACCTACGTACTTGCCTTCAAATCCTGCCTAACATGCAAGCTCCAGCCCTTATTGGCTCAGTGCGCAAATGGTGATTTATCAACAATCTTTCAAGAATTGTGTCCTTTAATTAGTTCAGAGGTGTTTAATTTTGCTCGTACAATATGACATCTAGTGGTTCAATTAGTCAGGGATATAACCTGAATGAGTCATTCAAACTGACAAATACATAGTAAAGAGTGCAGACCTTATCTGCTGCTGCCTGAAGAGTTAAATGATCTCCCCATTCTCCATTCCTGCATTATATGCAATGTTAGATGTTAGATAGTAAAATGGAACTTTTCCAACACAGCAAAAGATCACTGAAAACAGGAAGTTTCATTAAAAGGACATACTTCGCCATTTTCTTGTAATACTGCTTGTACTTCATCGGGACATAACTTTCATATAGAGACTTGTGCTCCTTCAGCTGAAGCAAGAATTTTAGTATGTGTGAAACTAGGAAAGCCAAAGATTAAAAAAGTAAAATAATATTGAAAGGTGCAGTAATTCAATTGCATCAGAAAAAATCAATGACACTTCCACAAATATACACCATGAAAAAGCAATTGTAGGTTCTTTCTCTCAAGGCAGTCAGACTTTCAAGCCAGTATTTACTTTGAAAACGAAAACTGACACTCATAGCGGATCAAGTGAGAATCTGCCTTTCCAAGCCAACTCAGACTTTCAAGCGCCACTGTTTACTTTTAGAACCAAAAGGTGAGACTCAATGCAGCCAATGCTTCAGGAAGAAATAACTGAACACATATTGAACTTTCGTCTCTCCTTATACCTACATTATCCCTCAAAATTCTCTCTTAACTCTCTTACAACACCCTGTTTTTACTAACCAGTCCTTTATCATTGAGACTATGGCAATTTACCTGCTTAATCACTTCTTTGCGCACGTGCTTGTGATATTCTGGTGACTTGAACATCTGGTCTGAGAGTGCACGAAACTGCAGCGAAACAAAGATCAGCAAGCCTACTATATCAACTAACTTTGGCATATTATGTCATGTTCCACTCACCTGACAGTTTCCATCACCAGAAACTTTGACTTCATAAAGGCCATAAATTTGTAGTCTGAAAAAAGCTGAAGCAGTTAAGAGATAATGAAGTAATAAAAATCATGAGCAGAACCCTTGATCAACAGATCCAGAGGTCAAATTAGTACTCCTCCCACTTAACCACCAATTCATAGATGTGCAAACTGACAAAAATTTTAAGTAGTCCTCACATTTCTCAAAAAGAAAATTAATGATTATACCCAACCACCCAAGTAGTTAAGCATGAGACGAACCTCTGAAGAAGCCGCTGGTGATCCAAGTTGGCATCACTCAAGGTGGGAAAATAGGAATTTATCCTTGGGACAACCTGCACAGTGACAAGGGATTAAAATACATAGAGAATTGCAGGTGCTTCGGCATTATTGTCAAGAATCTTAAAACTTAGATCACCAACGCAGCGAAGGACAGCCAAAAAATTTACAGGAAGCAAGAAACATATAGCTACATAGTAGATTGAGCATACTGGTTACAACACACCATAAGTAACTCTTCTGCGCCTATATAATAGGCCAAAATATATTGATGAGGAGCCACAGTTCGGGATGGCCTACGATGGAAATGTAGCCTATATTCAGGGACAAGGGAAGTAGCTGAAAACACAAAGGTAAGAGGATGGAACACTGAATCTAAAGTTCCTCTAATTTCGAAAAACAAGGTGTCATATTATCTGAAGTATGATTACCACATTACAAGTATGGGCCGGCCTTTCTATTTCCCTGAATGCCACAGACCATCTCCCATAGGACTACAAAAGTGTAAAGATAAGAAGAATTTTTTTTTTACTATTATTACATCTGAGCGATGGATCCTCACTTTGCACCAAAAATAAATAGGGGAAGGAAGTTACCCTGCGCAATGCTTACAGGTGGCAGGAAGAAAAAACGACAATTACTTGCCTTTGGAAAAGGCCAAGATAAGAGGAAGAAAACTTAAAAGCAGTTATAACTTGTATATTTGACATAATAAAACTTCCTGGAAAAGATAAAGGAAAACGTGGACCCATTGATATATCACTGCTGTTCAGTCACAGCTCGAATGCTCTCATGTTGGCCAGATTCACAAAATAAGACACAAAGTGCAACAAATAGGAGGTAAGTCTCACTAAAGCAAGTGTATGATGAACCCAGTCAATAGAACAACAAGGCAGGCAATAATGAGATATGAGATCAACGATGCTGACCAAGCAACAAGGTTATACCAATTTGTTCAATAACTTTTTGCCGAGAAGTACTACTTACAACTTTATTGTAGTGGCTGCTAAAATAAAGAACATAGTAAATGAATAACTTGAGTGAGAAAAAGACTTGGTTTGCATAGGGGTGTTATTATTAAAAATGATCTTCATAAAGCTCAGAGCCTTAGTGACCCCCGGAATACCATTTCCTGATATCTTTTGATAACTTCTACATATAAAACTGTTACAACATTTAAAACCAAGAAAAACACATAAAACAAAACATTGGGCTCGCATTACTAGTATTGCAAAAGGGAAAGTGTTGTCATCTTACAGGAATAGGTGCGAGGTTAGAGAGACGTCGACCAACAGCGCCGTCTAGTTGGGAGTACTCTTCTGTTAACACAAGTGCTATCATCCTATCATCTTCTGTATCAGGTTGACTACTCCACGAAGTTGAGCTAGAACATTCACTGTGGAACTCATTTGTCACCATTCTACAATTAAACTCTTCAACTATCAGCGCAGGTGAAGGATAGAAACGCAGCAGAACGAAAGAAGCTTTACAGAGAAATTCTATACCGCTAATGTAAGCCTGCAAAAGATGGAAATCATAAACATATATATATATATATATATATCAGTATCTATCAAACACACATAAGATAAGTGTTAAGTAGAAGAGCAAGGAAGATTCAGTTGGCGAAATTGAGTTCAATGCTTCAATGTCAAAGTCCTCATACAATCCACAACATACTTAAGAAGAGTTTTCTGAATAGGCAGAGATATCAAGGCACCCAAAAAGTTACTGATAGAAATAGAGATCTACTCCAACCTTTGATTAGCAACACTAATAAAAGCTATGAATAACCTATCTAGACACAAACAACAAAAAGCCTACAAAAAAAGTAAAAAGTAGCATAAATTTGCACATTGAGGAAGCAGGGATCTCTGCATTTATTGGATAAAAAGCAACTCAAAGGAAGCACTTTTGACGCAGTAAGAAAGCAACACAAGAATCTAATCCCTACTGAATTGGAAATAACATAATCTTGTGACCTATTACTTCACATAGATGTATTGATGGAACAATTATTGGAGAACAATGCTCCATCTGAGCCTCCAAGGTTGCCCTCGTATGTATTGATGGATTCTCATTCAATTTATTAAAGCGCTACCAATTCCCCTCCAAAATTAAAATGAGTGTTGGAATGATCAAGTCATATTGTGGTCAAAAACATCTCTCAAAGAACCCATCAAAAGGACCCCCCAAAAAAGTATTTTTCTTCATTGATTTTTCCTATTAAGGTAAATCTCTAGCCCAATTGTGCAAAATTTCCAATAATGAAGTTCAAATTTAGATATATTCCCAGAACATGATACAATGTATTACCTAAAAGTAATTGATGAAATAGCATATAAAAGTCAACTACAATAATTAAATTTTGGACCCCAAAAAGAGGGGAAAAAGTTGTTCATAGATGACGAAACTTCTTTATGAATCAATCAACCATGGAGCTCTTAAATTCATCAAGAAATATGTCAGCTTTATCAACATCCTAATCTACTCATTATATCAAAATGAAACCTTTTTATCTGAATTGCAACCCATAAACAAAAACCCTACATCAATCCTTACAAAATAAGGGAATAATACCAAAATTCACCCAAATTTCAATCTTCAAATTACAAATGAATATCAAAAACAGAAAATTCAATCAAAATCAAACCAACATGTATATAAAACAAGAAATTCTAGCAAAATCAAAGATAAAAAAATAGAGAGAAATGATAAAATGGGAGTCAAAAATTACCTGATTACTATAATAATAATTCGAATATATTAAGAAGAATCAGAATTAGAAAACAAAAAAGGCAGATCGAATTGACCCATTCTTTCTTGTTGTTGTTGTTCTTGTTTTCGGTAATTATTGATGGGGGGTTTGTCAAGTTGGGATATTTTATGAAGAATGATATTTAGACGTGTGAATTTTTCGCAAATTGATGTTGGTTGGTGGGGGTTGGAGCCGAAATGAAGGATTTTCTATTTTTCTGATATTTATTCCTTTTTTTATTTTATTTTATAATTTGGAAATGCGCGTACCGCGTTAGTCTGACGAACGTTGGGATGGATTGAAGACAACCAGTCGTCCACTACCATAATATGGATTTCGGAGGAGGAGGACTTGCACGGCACCGCACAACCTTGCATGTTCCTTTTTTTTTTCTTATTATCCATAAATTTTTGTTTATAATTAGTTATGAGTATTGATTTTTACCCCCAAAAAACTATTTTGTGAGGTATTAATTTTCAACCATTGATATTTTATTATCAATACTAAGTAATATGTGATGATATAAAGAAAAAATAAGCTAAATTTTAGATAATTTATTAATTCTAGAATTATAAACCTCATAGTTTCGCAAACATTTTGTTAAAAGTCTTTTTGTAATATAAACTAACAAGTCCTTCATGTTCAAGTCGTTAGTGTTTGCAAATGTTTATCCGGAAGCATTTAACTTTGTCTATAACTCGCCTTCACTGGATCTATTTCCGAGTGTATCTTAAAAAAAAGGGACCGTTGATTTACCCGAACATTTCAGGATAAGAAAATATGAAAGTCGTTTTAGTCTAAAAGAATAAGAACAATGTATACTGAAGTGCAAAGTCCTGGATGTTGTAATTGTGATTTTTCCATTCTTTTATATGAAAAAAGTAATATGAATGAGAGATGCTAAGCTTTTTATGATCTTTACATTGAGGTATTTTCACGGGATCTTCCACACAATATCGTTACAGTAATTCATTAAGTCATGCAATTCAAAAAAAAACAAGTTATTCTTATATGAAAAAATGTATTATGGTTGTATATTTTCTTTAAAGGGGTTCAAGTTTTACAAAAAGGAAGAGTCGACTTTAAAATTGTGTATTTTGCCATTTGTTGAAAAATAATCATATGAACTCAACCAAATCAACGATGGACTATTAATTATTGATTCTTCTCACTTTTTAATATGAGGCGCTGAATAATGTTTATTTGCGACCAAACTTTACAACCGTATGAAAATCTGGTTGTAAAAAGGAACAAATAGTGTTCATTTGCGATCAAACTTTACCACCACCCAAGGTCGGAAATCATATAGACTTGAAGTGTAACACATTATACTGAAACCCCTACTGCTTACCCTTCTCTTATATAATAACTAGTATTTCGGGTAGGGTGATGCCCTCATTAGTTTTGATGAAGAAGTGATAATAGTGTGGTCGTATGATAGTTATACCTATTTCTTCCATGCTTGAGGTTACGAGTTTAAATTTCACATTGACAATTTATTCTATTTAGTACATCAAATTGACGTGAATAAAATGCTATTGAAATAATGGATGGTGACACATGCCAGGTTGTAATTGCTCAGTCATTTTAATATATATGTAGATGGTCCCATTGAACTCCAATTATTCAACCAAGCGTTTATCGGACTAAAGGCAATAAAGTGTTATCAAATTTTGTTTAATGGTCTACTCAATACATAATGAATTCACCATATTACTTCTATAAAATTATGATTAGGATGTTTGATTGTTAAGCTTAGTTTTTATGCTTTTGCATTGATATAAAATATAAAAGAAAAGGTACGAAGAGCAAAGAATATTAATAGTTAGAGATATAAATTGCTATACTAAATGTGAAACATTGTATATTTCTGCATAGAGTTTTTTTGTGAGAAACAACCTTTTATAATCATTTTTTTGCGAAAAAAAACCTTTTAAATTTTTTTTGCAACTTACCTAAACTCAATTTTTTTTGCGAAATGAAACCTTTTTCTAATTTCCGTCATCGACCGTTAACTGAAATTCATTGATCATTAGTTTGATGTATTTTTTGTTTCACTTTTTCGTCTCCTCCTTCTTTTCCCCACCCCTTCTCAACCACCACCCTAGAACCACCCCGACACCACCACTACCCCACCCGAAACCACCCCACCACACCTGAAACCACCACTACCCCACCTGAAACCACCCCTAAAACCAACTCAGCCCACCCGAAACCACCACTACCCACCCAAAACCACCCGCAAAACCAGCCTAGCTCACCTGAAACCACCCCAAGACCAGCCCAACCCACCAGAAACCACCCCGAAACCACCCCCACCCAAAACCACCTCAAAACCAGCCCAACCACCACTTTGATAACGGTCAATGACAGAAATTAGAAAAAGGTTTCATTTTACAAAAAAATATGGTTTTAAGTTGTAAGTTGCAAAAACAATTTAAAAGGTTGTTTTTCGCAAAAAGGTGATTATAAAAGGTTATTTCTGACAAAAAAATCTTCCGCATAAAGCAACAAAAAACACAACAATATCAAATTCTTTATTCTTAAACTGGGGTTTCCATATGAGTTAGCAAATTATTTTATGTGATCGTTCATGTATATCATCTTCCTCCATTCATTTTATGTAGCATTCTATAATCTTATAAACCTATGTTCTCCATATCCATTTTTTTTTCTTTTATCAAACTCAATTTGACCTCCCTTGGCTTGTTCTATAAAATTTCATAGTCTGAACTCTACTCACTCACCAATGCATCTTTTGGTTAATATCACATATGTTGACATTGATGGAACCAAGTTTGTCTTACCTTATCCTCTAATTTTGAAACTCAAATCTTTCCTCAAAAATATCAATCTTGAATTTCCCCCTTGAAATGTCCTCCTAAATCCATTTCAACATGTGCAT
Source organism: Patellifolia procumbens (assembly GCA_947645195.1). Classification (NCBI taxonomy): domain Eukaryota; kingdom Viridiplantae; phylum Streptophyta; class Magnoliopsida; order Caryophyllales; family Amaranthaceae; genus Patellifolia; species Patellifolia procumbens. Next base: position 7,407,261 of record CANSGD010000953.1, read on the forward strand.
CTTTGCTACACTCATCTTCATAGCCTTATCCTTCTTAAAACGTTCTAACTCATACCATAATAACGCTAGACTAACAATCGTATTAGAAAAAATTTCTCTTAACCTTATATGTACACCATGGTTGCGTGCACTGGCAATATCTTAGCACTACTATTCTCTCTATTTGAGCCGTCTATACTTAATCATGTAAGCCACATCTTAGTAATAAAATCTGCTCCGATGAAAAATCAATGAAAAGTAATTAACATTTTCATTAAGGGCATACTTGGAATGAGGGTAAAGTATTAAGGGGTAATAAAAGTCAAACATAAAAAACTAAGGTATTTAAAGGGGATGATAAAGGGGATAGAGTGGTGGTAGAGAGGAGGTGTAGGTAGGAAGGAAATGGAAGAAAGAGGGGAACTATTACCCTTCAAATGAGGGTAATAGTTACCTAGGGGTGGTGGTGAGTAATTATTACCCCCATAATGAGGGCAATAGTTCCCCTCTTTCTTTCATTTCTTTCCTACCAACACCACCTTATCCTATCCACCACCACTCTATTCCCTTTATTATCCCCTCTAAATCCCTTAGTTTTTCTATGTTGGACTTTTATTACCCCCTTAATACTTTACCCTCATTCCAAGCATGCCCTAAGGGATACTTCCTTACCTTCTAATGTTGTGTAGATCCTCATTTAAGTGCCTCTCAATACTAAATTAATACTCAATATACCCATTTAATAATTGCAAAAATCATCAACAATAATTTATTTCATCGTAGAATACACCAACTTTATAACACCCCGACAATGCTCTATTCTATAAAACATATATTTTCCAACTTAAAACAGGGAATTATAAAAACAAACCAAAAAAGGTTTTTTCTCTCTCAACTCCCCACCTCTGTGGAAGCTATGGCAGGAGGAAAGAGAGGAAGGCCACCCAAGAAGAAGAAGGCTGGTAATCAGAGTGGACAGAAATCAATCAGTATTGTTAGCAACAAAAGCAAAGGGAAGCAGATTAAGAACTCCATACCTGAAGATGAAGTTCTATTTGAGCTGGATTTTTCAAGTGAGGAGGAGGAACCTGTTACTCCTGTAATACGTTCTGAGGGAGATGATGTTCACCCAAGGGAGAGAAGAAGGTTTTCAGAATGGATTTCAGCACTCAAGCCTTCAGCTAATGAGGTAAATGCTTCATTGAGGAATGTTACTGTCATGAATAGCAATCAGACTATTCTGTTTGATTCTGAGAAAATGGTTAGAACGAATGATGCAAGCTGTTTAGCTAAAGCTTCTACTAGTCACAGAGTGCAAATAGAGTCAGTCATCAATGAACCTGATTTGCCTAGGATTGAACTTAGTGATGTAGCTGAGGAGATAAATTACTGGAATAATGCAATAACCTGTTTTGTACTTGGAGCTAATCCACCATTTCATGTCATGGAGGGGTTTATTAACAGAATCTAGGGGAAGTTTGGTATTGACAAAATTGCTCAGGTTGGGAAAGGTGTGATTCTGGTCAGATTATTGACTTTGGAAGGGAGGGAAAAGGTGCTGAGTGGTCAGTATTCATTTGATTCCAAGCCTCTAATCATCAAACCATGGGATGAGAACATGAATGTTTGTGATCAAACTGTGACACAGATACCTATTTGGATCAAACTTCCCAAACTTAATATTAAGTATTGGGGTGAGAAGAGTTTGTTCAAAATTGCACAAGGGGTTGGGAAAGGTTTAAAACTTAATCAGGCTACAGCAAATAAGGAGCGTTTGATGTTTGCTAGGGTGTTAGTGGAGATTCCGCTAGAGCAGCAACTGCCTGAGGTAATTCAGTTTATCAATGAGCATGGAGAGATTATAGAACAAGCTGTGGAGTATGAATGGAAGCCTGATGTGTGTACTGGATGTAAGAAGATTGGGCATTTGGTTTCTATGTGTTGGAATCAAAAAAAGAAGACTGAATGGAGGCCTATACCAAAACCAAAGGTGGCTGCAGAGCTGATGGTGGATGAAGATGGCTTCAGACAGGTTTCTAGTAAATTTCTTCAGAGGCAAAAGCAGATTCCTGCAGCTCCAGAAGGAGTACAGCTGGTTACCAATAAGTTTGATGTCCTGATTACAGAGGAGGGTTGTGATAGAGAGCTGAGGACTGTCAGAGAAGAAGGTACAAGCATGGTTGTTGAAGGGGCACCTGCATCTAAAGATATACAGAATGCTTGTTTGGAGGGGGTTAAATTGGTAGATAAGGGGCTGGCCACCCCTATCTCCAATGGATAATATTGTTGTATGGAATGTAAGAGACATTAACAGTTTAGCTAAGCAAAATGAGGTCAAAAAACTCTTATTTGCTCAACAAGCTAAACTGGCATGCCTCTTGGAGACCAAGGTGAGAGCTAAAAACCTTGGTAGGTTCTATTTGAATGTGTGTCCTGATTGAAACATTACTACTAATTTGCCTTGGAATGGGCATGGTAGAATCATAGTTGCTTGGGATCCTAAGGTGTTTTCAGTTGATATAAGATTATGCTCAGACCAGTTTGTTCACTGCATCATCAAGGGGATTGTTTCTCAGCTTGCTTTTGCTTGTACAATTGTCTATGCTCACAATGATAAAAAATGTATACTGAAGTTATGGGAGGATTTGAGAGGTCTTGGATGTGGTGTTGTTGGACCTTGGGCTATAGTTGGAGATTTTAACAATGTTTTGAGTGCTAAAGAAAGAATTGGGGGTGCTTGGGTTACAAGAAGTGAAATCATAGACTTCCAAAGATGTTTAACTACTTGTCAGGTTGAAGATGTGAAGTCCAATGGTAGATACTTCACTTGGTCTAATAAACAAGATCAAGAGAGTAGAATTATGGCCAAGCTGGATAGAGTGTTGGCTAATGCAGACTGGCTTCACCTATTGCCATCCATGGAAGTCATTTTTCTACCTGAAAAGGAGTTTGACCACTCTCCTTGCTTAATCAAATGTTTCTCAAGGCCTCAGGGTAATTATCCCTTTAGGTTCTTTGAGATGTGGTGTCAACATGATAGTTACTCTGACATAGTTGCAAGAGTGTGAAATCTAGCAGTTCCTGGCTATAAAATGTTCCAGATTTGGAAAAAGTTGAAGTTATTAAAACATGACCTGAAGCAGCTCAATAAGCAAGGTTTTGGAGATATACATTCCAAATTCATCCAAGCTGAAGGAAGACTGCAGGAATGCCAGAACAAAGTGCATAATGAACTAGGTAATCCTCACCTTGTTCATGATGAATATGTAGCTAACTCTGAGTTTAGGAGCATGAAAAGTAGCTACTTATCTTATTTGAAACAAAAAACTAGAGGGGAGTGGGTCATGGAGGGGGATGCTAATACAAAATTCTTTCATTATAGTATTAAACTGAGGGCTCAAAGGAACTCTATTAATACTATTATGAATACTGATGGGGAGTGGGAGTATGATTATGCTACTGTTAGAGAGCTGTTTGTCCACCATTTCAGCACTTTTGTCAGCAATAGTAAGATTCAGGTAAAACCTGTCAAAAGAAAAATCATGGAGCAGGGTGCTTTGATACAAGATAATCATCTCCAAATGTTAAATCTGTGCTTTTCTGATGCTGAAATAAAGGAGGCTATTTGGTCTATTCCAAATAGCAAATCCCCTAGCATTGATGGGTATACTAGTGGCTTCTTCAAGCATTGTTAGGATATGGTAGGCAAGGGAGTGTCTGAAGCTATAAAGGAGTTTTTTGCATCAGGGAAGCTGCTCAAGGAAGTCAATATTACTGTTATCACTTTGATTCCCAAAGTGAAATGCCCTTCCCAAGTCAGTGACTATAGACCAATAGCCTGTTGCAGTGTGCTTTACAAAGCCATTTCCAAGTTGATCTGCTCCAGGTTGAAAAAAGTCCTACCTGATTTAATCAGTCAAAGCCAAGGGGCTTTTGTCTCAGGGAGAAGCATTATGGATAATATCTTGGTGTGCCAAGATCTTATTAGGCATTATAACAGGAGAATGGCTGCTAAAGGGTGCCTATTGAAGGTGGATCTGCAGAAAGCCTATGACACCATTGAGTGGAGCTTTATTAGAGAGTTACTGATTGCTTTTCACTTCCCTATTGAGTTTATTGATGTTGTTATGGAGTGTATCTCTACTATGAAGTTTACTTTATTGTTGAATAGCTCTTGCACAGAGTTATTTGAAGCAAAAGAGGGATTAGACAAGGAGATCCAATGTCCCCTTTGATCTTTGTTCTTTATATGGAATATCTCACCAGGATTATGAAGTTGCAAGGCAGCAATCACAGATTCAGGTTCCATCCTAGATGCAAGCATTTGCAGCTTAATACCTTATGCTTTGCTGATGATCTCATGATCTTCAGTAAAGGTGAATACAAAAGTGTGTATCTGATGCTACAAGGTCTTGATTTGTTTGAGAAGACTTCAGGATTAGCTGCAAACAAAAGCAAGTCTGAATTATATCATGCTAATATGGAGAATACAGATGTTGCAAAAGCTATCAGACTTTCTGGGTTCAAGCTGGGAGTATGGCCTTTTAGGTACCTTGGTGCTACTATTAGTACAAGAAAACTGAAGACAAGTGACTGTGACAAGTTGATTGAGAAAATGATACACAGGATCAGAACTTGGCAATCAAGAAATCTGTCCTTTGCTGGAAGACTCACTCTAGTTAATGCAGCTTTGATGAACATTTGCAACTGTTGGATGCAAATGTTCATTCTCCCTAAAGCTATACGAAAGAGGATAAATCAGATTTGCAGAGATTACTTATGGAGAGGCAATGAGAAGAACAGGAAAATTGGCTATGTTGCCTGGGATAAAGTCTGTAGTCCAAAAAAGTATGGAGGACTAGGGGTAAGAAACATCTGCATTTGGAATACTCTTGCTGTTGGTAAACATGTATGGAATATAGCTCAGAAAAAAGACACTTTATGGGTAAAATGGGTTAGCAGTGTTTACATCAAAGATCATAGTTGGAATGACTATAAACCTGGGGCAGTGAGCTGGGTTTGGAAGCACATTTGCAAAGTGAAGGAAAAAGTTAAGACTGAAGGCTGGTTTCCTAATTCAGGGCAAGCCTATAATATTGGGAAGCTATACCACAGTTTCCAGAATCAGGGTACACAAGTGTGTTGGGTGAAGTCAGTTTGGAACAGGCTGTCCATCCCTAAACACAGGTTTATTTTCTGGGTGGCTGCTCACAGAAGGCTTATGACAAGAGCCAGATTAGGAAGATTTGGTGTATGCACTGAGATTCATTGCTTAATTTGTGGCAATCATGATGAATACATTGATCAGCTGCTGTTTGAGTGCCCATACAGTAGAGCTATCTGGGATGGAGTTCTGGATTGGTTGCAGGTGAAGAAAAGATGGACTAGCATGGAGCAGTGTCTAAACTGGATCAGCAGGAGAGGAAGACTGAAAAGAGTTCAGAGATGGCTTGTTTGTGCTGCTATTGCTGCTGTGATATACATGATCTGGCAAGCTAGGAATCAAGTCCTATGGGAAGAATGTGTCCCTAGCATTCTAACTTCTATAAATCATGTTAAGCTTTGTATTAGGAAGAGAATTGATGTAATTTATGCTTCTAAAGCTTGTAATAGCTCAAAGTCTTGGTTAGATAACATTAAGAACATATGACTTGTAGTTGTGGGGAGCCTTCCTAGAAGGGTTGTCACTTCTATAGGTTAGGTTGTAATTGTTCCTTGTGTGATTCAATATATTTTCACTTAGCAAAAAAAAAAAGCAGGGAATTATCAAAGTATTATCGCACGTGCGAAAACGTATTGGCTTACTCAGAATTTTGCAGCGGAAGACATTAAATAGAACTTCAATAAATATTTAAAACCATAATATTGTCAAAATATTATCCAAACTTCAAACATACTTATAAACCAACTTAAACAACTTAAAGAAATCATCTGTAAAGTAACTTAATAAAACATAAATGAAAGAAACAATAAAAAAAGAGAAAAATGATATTTCATCAACATCTCTCAAGTCCCAAATGAGTATGGATGCATCCTCTTCAAACCTATAGGCAAATACTAAATTGAAGGATTGCTCGCCAATTACGGGTCATAATAGGATCAATAGGCACAGCCATGATCGGCACATAGGAAAAGTATGTAATTAGCAAAGCTGAGTACATAATAGCAACATAATGCACGTAAACCTAGCATGATACTACTAAGAAATAAAACATGATCAACAATAATATAAATAAAACATCGACTTATAAGATAAGACTCGACTTCACAAGACTACAAGGAATAATTCATTTAATCAATTGAATAGTCAATGGATCGAGTTGTCCAACCAAACCTTGTCTTCAATTTAGAATACAAATTATGGGCGCGACTTCATAATTCTCATGACCAACGATATTGAGGAACCTTTAAAATATAATATGGCATATGATCAATCCGGCATCAAGAAAAGCTATGGCTACCAAGCTACCGCCATGTACTCCAACTCATACTAGTCCAAAACTTTAGACGTGCACAAGTCTAGAGCTATTACTATTCACTTCCACTTTAAGTATTATATATTAGTCAAAGTTGGACTCTAACAAGACAACCAACAGATAAGTGGATATAACAAAATTCCACTTTTATCTCAGGATTATATAACGTGATCAAATAATTCTAATTGACCAACAAATCAATCTTTAATTTATTTGTTGACTAAAATCAACAATCCAAGTGTCCGAAGACAAAAGATATAACTTACCCTACCAAGCCCTCGGTCTTTGTGACATAATAAATTGATAATAATGATACCAATCCAACTTACTCACAAAGTCCTCGACTTTTGAGAACTAATAAAATGATAATAAGGGAAACAATACCATAATTTACAATAAACATATTCATAAACCCCTCATGAGAATTTTTAAATAAAATTCCCTTCCCAAACATGCTTCAACCAAACATTCATTGAATCATATAATAAACATAATAGGACAATTAACATGCTCAACAACACGTGTATAAAATAATAGGCACATATGAACCATGAAAAGTTCCCTATACATGATACTATACATGATCCTAACCTTAGAACATGGTACTAGTCTAACATATATGGATATGTACGTACCTTGTATAGACAAAATGAGAGGCCACTTTAGGAACTCTAGAAATCACTCGAGGCAAATTCTCCGCCTACCAATTAATAAAATAATAACGAATTAATACTCTATTTAATTCACAACCATTATAAATATTTTAAAACGCTTCAAAAATTGCTTTAAAAATATTTAAATCTCAACCTTCAACAACCTTTAATATAATACTAACAAACTAGGCTTTAAAAACCTTAAAAATCATTACTTTATATTTAAAACTCACTTTAACCTATAAATCTAAAATCATAAATTAAATTTATAAATCATAAAAATCAAAATTTTAATTAATAAAAAAATAAAGTTACAAACTTTAAAATATATAACAATCATAACTTCAATTACTAAAACAGAGAAAAGATAATAAGAATTAACCGGACGAAAAGCACGAAAACCAAAAAACAAGAGGAAAAAGACACGCGTGGAGGCGCGTGTGGGATGGGCGGCTCGTGGTTGTCACGCGTGGCCAGTGATGGTTGTGCATTAATGCAATGCTGATGCAAGAGCGAAGAGGCTACTCCAAGATATCACTATCTATGACCTTCGCAATTTTTGGGTATGGTTAATTCTTCGAAACAAGGCCATGGGAGTTATGAGTTTAAGCTCAATGCAGCCTTTTCGTCCATGTTAAGGTGGGTTGAAGATCAGGTCCAAGAATAGTCCAAGATGGCGTGAAACATTATGGGACGTCCTTTAGAGTCATTAGAGTCATATTGAGTCATATAGAGCCTTAGTTAATTTTATTTAGTATTTAATTCAGAATTTTAATCTCTGTTAATAATAGAGCCGAAAATATGGTTGTATTTTTCGGTTATTAAGAGTCCTTGTTCTAGTAGTAGTTGAGTTGTAATCCCTAAAAGATAAGATTAGATTAGCTAAGGGATAAGGATGAAGATAGGCGTGTAAATAAGATAAGGGGCCCGAAAATCCTACCCTATCTTATTAGATTATCTTCCTTATCTTTTCTTTATCTTTTCCTAAATTTTAGAGATTAGTTTTTAAGCTGATTTAAACTAGGATTTGGTTTCCTGATTATGCTAGGAGTAACCTAGTATAAATAGGGGTCCATATTTTCAATAAGAAGTAGATTGTTTATCAGTTAAAAATTTCGTTAAGAGTTAATTGTTTCCTTCAATTAATTTCTAATATCACATATTCATATAGATTTTTCTCCCCTATTTATGAACTAATTCGTGCGTCATTTGAACTCTTCGGAGCTATTTTATACTAATTATCGTATATAGTCGTGGTTTTGTGTTTTAGTGTTGAATTGCAGGTTTTACGGAGTTTTCTCCTTGTTTCCGAGCTATTTGGAAGCAACCACGGCTTTACGAGTTATTACGAGGAACGTAGGAGTGGTCACAAGCTTTATGGATGGTTTAGGAGGTCCCAAGACCTCTAAACGTGAAGAATTGATAGTCAAAGAGTTAAAAGGAGCTTCCCCGTACTCTAATCGAGCGAAATATGGCCCGATCGGGTGAAGAATTATTGATCGGGTGGTAGGGTTTCGTACCCGATCGGGCGGGTATCACCAGACCCAATCAAGTTAATAAACGAAGATTCTGAGCTGGGCAACTTCCAGCCCAACCCTATCGGGCAAGGCCCACCCGATCGGGCAGGCACTAATTTGGTTGACGCTGTTGTGCTGCTTTGCGTATACGAGAAGAGGAACTGGGCTTGGCTTGAGCTTGGCCCGATCGGGCACTGAGCACCTGACCCGATCGGGTGGGCCAAGCCTTCACAATGCTGCTGCTACTGCTTTGTTACAAAGGAAGAAAGGGCATTGTGTACCCAGGCCCGATCAGGTGGTGATGGCCCGATCGGGTAGGCCCCCAAGTTGAGGCTATTCTGCGTTTTGGATGCTGGCCAAGAAAAGATGAAGTTTGATATTTTGTTGTGTGGACCCGATCCGGTGGCCCTTTGCCCGATCGGGTACCGGGCACGCGTTTCCGAAATTCTATCTTATTTTATTACGTTTTAATTGGATTTTGGGGGCTATTATAAATAGCTTTCCCTCATTATTTCCTTTTTATTCTAGTTTATTTCCATTGTTCTTAGTTTAGTTTCTGGAGAATTTTATTAGATTAAACACTTTAGATTAGTTGAACGGGTGATTGAACCTAGGATTTGATTTCAATAAAGGTTATTGATTAGTTCTTCTTTCTTAATCTCTTTAATTACTTTTGATTGCTTAGTTTATTTATTGATTGATTCATGATGTTAGGATTAGGGTTCTATATTTATTTTAGGAAAAATTGCCAAGAATAATGCAACCTTTTAGCGATTCGCAAATAATAATGCAACCTAAAGATTATTCTGGAATAATGCAACCTTTATACCCCATTTATTTTAAATAGGACAAATTACCGGTTACCTGAACAATTGGTAATTTTTATTTAAAAATTTAAAATTTAATTAATATATTAACAAAAACTAAAAAAATAAAAGATAAAATCCCCCCTTTCCCCTTTTCCCATCCCCCCAAACCCCCCACCTCCCTGCTGCGCCAGCCCAACCCCCACCCCCACCCTCAGCTCGATCTCAACCCCAATCCCAAACCCCCCTGCTGCGCTCAAGCCCAACCCCAACCCCACCGTCCTCGTCGCTGCGCACGAAACCCCCTCCCCCTCCCCTTCGCCTTCGCTTCCTCTCCTCGTGGCTGCGCCACTAGGAACTCCTCCCTCCCCCTTTTTGTTAAAACACTTGAATGTGGTGGTTTTGGGCAGGGGTGAAGCGTTTTCGAGAGAGGTTGGTGATTTTCGGTTGAGGCTGGGTTGCTTGGGCGGGGCTTGGGTGGTTTTCACGCGGGGGTCGTCGTTGTTGGGTGGTTTCTGGGGGGTCGTTGTTGGGTGGTTTCGATCGTGGCTGGGGGTCGGAAAATGGGGTGGGGTGGCAATGGTTGTGGGTGGCTGGGGGGTGGGGGTGGGAGGAGTCCGTGGTGGGTCGTGATTCTGCGTGGGGGTTAGGGGAGGGGTGGGTGGGATTTTTTTTAATTGTTTTTTGTTTTTATTTTAAAATTATTTTATAAATCAATTTATTAGAACTAATTATAAGCCGACACGTGTCCCACTTAACCTATTATTCAGGTTAAAATTAATTTTATCCGATTTTGACTTGTTTAAAATAAATGGGGTATAAAGGTTGCATTATTCCAGAATAATCTTTAGGTTGCATTATTATTTGCAAATCGCCAAAAGGTTGCGTTATTCTAGGCAATTTTTCCTTTATTTTATTATGGTTCATTCGATTATGTCTAAGTAGTCTAATTTCTAGGGATTTAGGGAGGAAAGCCATGTTTATACCTTGATAACTTTGAATTGCTTTTGTTTCTAGGGTTTGATAGATAGGTTATGGTGTGATTTGTTCTTTGATGAGTAATTAATGTTATTGCGTAGTTTCATTGATTGCTTGAGGTTGATAATTGTTTGCATAAACCTGTCTTACTTTTAGAGGTCTAGTACACATCAGTAATTCTGATTATGTTTGTGAACATGCTGCATATGTTGAATTATGGGCGTTGAGACTTAACCATAGCTTGATACGTGCTCTAATCTATCGATTCTTGACCTAGGTTCTGATAGTTGTTTGATCCCTTGATTGGTATATGCATGGTGGACCGAACTAATTTCCTAGACCTTTATTTCAGAGATTAAAATCTCTCTTTATATTGCTTTCTAGTGTTTATTTAGTAGTTCAGTTGATTCTTCCCTGATTTTGTATGAAGTAGCTATTTAGCTGAAAATCAATTTAGAACTCCGTCTCTTTGTGGATTCGACCCTACTTCCCTTGACTATCATTGTTAGAGGACTTAGGATTTATCTTTGATTAGGTGATACGGCTAGTTTTCTAATTTTTTGTTTGGTTGTTTTGTCTACTTCTTTGTGCCTCATTGGTACTTCATTGTTCCAATTGAGGTACGTTTTACTGCTTCTTTTGGTTTCTTTTGTATGCCCAGGTTTTAAACAAAAAGGGTTGCCCATCCCAGCGGATCCCAATCTTACAAGAACAATCAAGCAGATTTGAAAGAAAAAAGAGAAAAGCAGTCTGTTCAGATGAATACCTCGAGTTAAGTCATGTCTAAATCACTGAAGTCATATGGGGTACCCAACCCAGACGGTCTATCCACTGGACCCACTATGCCCACCATCGTTGCAGCAAACTTTGAAATTAAGCCTGGACTTATCAGCATGGTTCAGCAAAATAAGTTTGGTGGGCATCCTACTAAAGACCTGGCACATCATCTGCAGCGGTTTCAACAACTTTGCCGAACCATCAAACATGCCGGCGTCACTCCAGATCAATTAAATGTCATGTTGTTCGAGTTTTCATTAAGAGCGAGATAGAGCACAGAAGTGGTTGAACGACGTGAAAGAAACTGAATGGAATGAGATTTCTATTGAGTTCTTGAGAAAATATTACCCACCTACAAAAACAGTAGATATAAGAAACAAACTAGCCACGTTTTCCCAAGAGCCTGATGAAACACTTCGGGAAACGTGGGCTAGGTTCAGAGATTTGCAAAGAGAATGTCCACATCACAACATGGACAAATGGTTCTTGACACAGACATTTTACAATTGTCTGCAGCCTCAGACGAAGAGTATTGTGGACTCGTCTTCCGGAGGAGTTTTTCTTGATAAGGAAGTGGATTAGGCTATGGTTTTCTATCAAAACTTGCAGCCAATGATCATTCTACTTCCCGTAGCCTCACAAAGAAAGTATTGGAGGTAGATGCCATTGCATTACTGACTTCGCAAATAGCGAAGCTAAGCCAGAAGATGGACACATTAAGATCCTCTACCTTGACACCCCCTCCCTTGAGTATTAATGCTATGTCTGCCGTAGCACCCATTACCTCATCTTACTGCGAGATATGGGTTGTTCAGGGTCACTTTGGGCATAACTGTCAGTTCAGTTAACATCAGATAGAGCAGGTAAATACCTTTCAACAAAGACCACATAACTTTCCCCCTCCACATAACTACCAAAATCCACAAAACTTTCAACCTACACCACAAAATCATCCTAAACCCTCATACTACAAAACCCCCCTGATTTTCAGAGACCCCCACCACAAAATTTCCATCACCCTAATAACTTCCAATCCCCACAAAATTTCCAAACCCCACCTCCACAAATAAACCCACAAGAGCCTACCATATCTGAGTTGATGAAGCTGATACTGAGCATGCAGAAAAATAATGAGGAGGCACGAAGAGCCCAAGAGAAGCACGTTAAACTTCTCGAGACTCAGATTGCCCAATTGGCAGAAAACAATGCTCAGAGGCCATAAGGACAACTGCCAGGGCAGCCCATTCAGAGGGAGCACGTTAACGCCATTACTCTTCATAGTGGCGCTGCTTATGATGTTCCTCCATTGCCCATTTATAAGGGTGCCCCAACTACAAGGAAGAAGAAGGTGGTAGAGGAAGTAAAATGGAAGAGTTCGACGTCTGAGGTCGAATTATCTGCGGAAGCTGAACAGACAAAGAAGAAAAAGGATAAGGTTTCTGAAGCGCCTTTTACACCAAGGCTACCTTTTCCTCACAGGATGCAGCAATCAAAGGTCGATCAACAGTTTGATAAGTTCTTGGCTATGGTCAAGAACCTTGAGGTAACGATTTCATTCACAGATTTAATTACCCAAGTCCCTGTGTATGCCAAATTTATGAAAGACATGATAACCAAGAAAAGATACTTTGGTGGGGTAGAACGTGTCGCTCTTACTGAAGAGTGTAGTGCTTTTATTCAGAATAAAACCCCACCTAAGTTGAAAGATCCTGGTAGTTATTCCATTCCCTGCCATCTTGGACCTATTTTTATTGATAAAGCTTTGTGTGATTTAGGTGCTTCTGTTTCTGTTATTCCTTTATCTGTTTATAAAAAACTGAATATGGGAGTACTTAAATGCACACAAATCACTTTATAGATGGCTGATCGTTCTATAAAATACCCCCTAGGCATTTTAGAGGACGTTCCTGTTGGGGTCGGGAAATTCTATATTCATGTTGATTTTGTGGTGTTAGATATTAATGAGGATGCCCGGATTTTCATTATTCAGGGTAGACCGTTTTTGTGTACTGCTGGTGTTGTCATTGATGTTAAGTCTGAGTCTTTAACTCCGAGTGTTGGTGATGATAAAATAATTTTTAAACTGACCAATGCTGTTAAGGTACCTATGGTTGAACAAACTTGTTGCAGGGCTGAGGTTTTGGATGAGGTAGGTGTAGAGAAGGTTCAAAATACACCTAAGGTTGCCTCACCGTATGGAGGTATTATCAACAACATTTGGAGAAGGAAGATGTGTGATCATGGTGGTACTCACTGCCAAGCCCCTCCAATTTGAGAATTGGAGGTATTATAGTCGTGCGAGACCTTTATAAACCAGCGTTGTGCGAGAGGCAACTAGTAATTTCCCTCTTATTTTTCATTTTTACTTTTATTTTCTTTTAATGAGCAAGAGTGAGGGTACTAATGTTGTTTTTCCTCTTAGCATCGTCCCTTGTTACCTTTTGGCATTGAGGACACTGCCAAATTCAGCTTGGGGGAGGATTTCTGTTTGTATTCTCTATCTCTTTTACTTCTTTCTAGGATACATTTATTGCTTTCAAAAAATACTGAAAAAATCAAAAAAAAAAATGGTTCCTATGACTGGTTTAGTTGCCTCCTCGTGCCCCTTGTTGTGCTCTTATTGAAAATGATTTGACTCTGTTTTCTGGATAGCTGGGCATTTGTGATCTTGAGAATATGATTTGATGTTTGATTGTTATGATTTTGAGCGAGTTTTCATTATATTATACTACATTGTGCTGCATGCCTAAATTGGTTAGACTATGAGGCCTCTTTGTAAGCATATTGGATTCATATCGTTATCCTGTCTATTTTTTTGTGTTAGTTCCTCTTTAGTGGATTGATCTTGACTTTGACTTCGTACTTGTCTGATTTTCGATGACTTGTAGAATTTGCTGTGATAGAGGCATTCTTCTGTCTGATTCTTGAGCCTCAGAGTGAATTTTTGATATACTTTTATCTTCCTTAGCCCCGCTGAGCCTAATGACTTGTTTCGTGTTACTAAAACCCTTATTATGAGCCCATGGCCTTTATTTCGATACTATTTCCAAGCCTAGCTTGGGGGTGCTTTTGTATGGGTTGAGTTCGAGATTGGTTTTATGGTTTGGTTTGGTTTTTGGGGAATTAAAGTGTATTTGTTGTGGTTTGAGTGTGAGAAAAAGAACAGAAAAAGCAAAGTTTGAGTTGCGTGAATGGCTGGTTCGTAAAACGAAAGAAAAAGAAATAAAAGTTCCAAAGAGTTCAAAGTTCCTCATTCATGTATGTTTATAAAGAAAAAATATGCTACATTGCTTGAAAATAAGGTTTGTTGTGAGTTTTCATTGATTCATAAGAGTTGGGATGTATTTTGTGGTTATATGGTGTTGTAGGGAGTTGTTTGAGTGATTCATGGTCCCCCTTTCTTGGTTTTTCCACCACATTCCCTAAAAATATCCCCTACCTCTTGCCTAAGCCCCATTACAACCCTATAAAGTCCTCTTGAGCTCGTGTCTGCATTGTTTATTGGATTGATTTCGAGTTAGTTTGTCAAAATTAAAGAGTATGTCTGCTAATTGAGTCGACTTGGCTAGGATGAGAGTCATTTAACCTTCTTAAACACATGAGAGTGTGAGTAGGAAGGGCATTTATGGTCAGGTTGGTGAGTATTCGGGCATATTCTTTGCCTGCCACAAATTGAGAGGAGTAACACCTTTGTGAGAGCCTTTTCAGGATTTGTATGCCTTGTGGATGCTTGAATTTGATGAATTGCTTGGATTATTGGTAGTTGGATGGATTTGATTAGCCGAACTTGAATTTTCCTTGCTTGAACGATTCTTAGTCTTGAAAACGTTTTTGAGCTTTCAATGTTTTATCTATTGGGTGAGGAAATTCATGTTCTGTTTGCTTGACGACAAGCAAAGGTTTAGATTGGGGGAGTTTGATATCACGTATTTATATAGAGTTTTCTCCCCTATTTATGAACTAATTTGTGCGTCATTTGAGCTCTTCGGAGCTATTTTATACTAATTATCGTATATAGTCATGGTTTTGTGTTTTAGTGTTGAATTGCAGGTATTATGAAGTTTCTCCTTGTTTCTGAGCTATTTGGAAGCAACCACGGCTTTACGAGTTATTACGAGGCAGGTAGGAGTTGTCAGAAGCTTTATGGATGGTTTAGGAGGTCCCAAGACCTCTAAACGTGAAGAATTGATAGTCAAAGAGTTAAAAGGAGCTTCCCCGTACTCTGATCAGGCAAAATATGGCCCGATCGGGGGAAGAATTATTGATCGTGTGGTAGAGTTTCACACCCGATTCCGGCGGGTATCACCAGACCCAATCGGGTGAAGAAACGAAGATTTTGAGCTTGGCAACTTCAAGCCCAACCCGATCGGGCAAGGCCCACCCAATCAGGCAGGCACTAATTTGGTTGACGCTGCTGTCCTACTTGGCATATAGGAGGAGAGGAAACTGGGCTTGGCTTGAGCGTGGCCAGATCGGGCACTAAGCACCCGACCCGATCGAGTGGGCCAAGCCTTCACAACGCTGATGCTGCTGCTTTGTTACAAAGGAAGAAAGGGCATTATGTACCCAGGCTCGATCGGGTGGTGATGGCCTATCGGGTGGGCCCCCAAGTTGAGGCTATTCTGCGTTTTGGATGCTGGCCAAGAAAATATGAAGTTTGATTTTTTTTGTGGACCCGATCGGGTGGCCCTTTGCCCGATCGGGTAGCGGGCACGCGTTTCCGAAATTCTATCTTATTTTATTATGTTTTAATTGGATTTTGAGGGCTATTATAAATAGCTTTCCCTCATTATTTTAAAGACACCTTTTTATTCTAGTTTATTTCCATTGTTCTTAGTTTAGTTTTTAGAGAGTTTTATTAGATTAAACACTTTAGATTAGTTGAAGGGGTGATTGAACCTCGGATTTGATTTCAATAAAGGTTTTTCTTTTCGTCATTCGGTATTGTTCTTCTTTCTTAATCTCTTTAATTACTTTTGACTGCTTAGTTTATTTATTGATTGATTCATGATGTTAGGATTAGGGTTCTATATTTATTTTATTATGATTCATTCAATTATGTCTGAGTAGTCTAATTTCTAGGGATTTAGGGAGGAAAGCCATGTTTATACCTTGATTACTTTGAATTACTTTTAGTTTATAGGGTTTGATAGATAGATTATGGTGTGATTTGTTCTTTGATGAGTAATTAATGTTATTGCGCAGTTTCATTGATTGCTTGAGGTTAATAATTGTTTGCACAGACCCGTCTTACTTTTAGAGGCCTAGTACACATCAGTAATTCTGATTATGTTTGTGAACATGCTGCATATGTTGAATTATGGGCGTTGAGACTTAATCATAGCTTGACACGTGCTCTAATATATCGATTCTTGACCTAGGTTATGATAGTTGTTTAATCCCTTGATTGGTATAAGCATGGTGGACCGAACTAATTCTCTAGACCTTTATTTCATAGATCAAAATCACGCTTTATATTGCTTTCTAGTGTTTATTTAGTAGTTCAACTGATTCTTCCCTGATTTTGTTTGAAGTAGCTGTTTCGCAGAATATCAACTTAAAACTCCGTCTCTTTGTGGATTCGACCCTACTTCCCTTGACTATCATTGTTAGAGGACTTAGGATTTATCTTTGATTAGGTGATACGACTTTAGCCTGTCAATTTTGCCACTTAATAATTTTCAGGAGTGTTTATTATTGAGTGATTAATTTACTTAATTCTAGGAGTGGTTTAAAGTGAGATTGAAAGTTATTAAAACTTTCAGGAGTGTTGGTTTTAATTATCATATCCAAGTTACTTGTTCTTGAATTTTCGGACTTAAGATTAAAACTTTAAGTTCCTTTGCTTTGGAGTTCTTGAATGTTACTTCTCATTGGAGCAACATTCATATCAAGCGCAAGAATGAAGGGAGAGAAGATAGTGGGTGATGCAGTGTGGCGCAGGCAACGAACAGAGGAGTGTGAGGGTGGCGAGTGTGGCGGTGGTTGCCGAAGGAAGAGAAACAATGGTGAGTGGTATCGGGTGGTGGTCGGGCTGCACGAAAACCGAGGAGGAGAGGGAGAGGTGTCTGACGGGTGAGGAGAGGAAAAATAGAGAGGCAAATAAAGTGTGGAAAAATTGGGGTTAATGAGGGTATATATAGGTTTGCTTAGAAACCTTGTATAAATAGGTTTAGGATTTAGTTTGGGCTTTAACTTGATCATCAGGCTTAAAGAAGGTTTGGGCTCCTCAACTCATAATTAAGATAAATTTAAAACACGACCCAAAACCCAATTAAATAATTAATAACATAAAAGTCCAACCCAATAAAAATATTCATGATTATTTAGAAAGTTTAAATAATCGTTGACTTACGAAATAGTCAACTCTTAAATAATCAAATTAAATAAATACGAAAACTAATTATAAATATACTTTAAATATATTTATAAAATTCAGAAAATTAGGGGGAATTACATACTTAATTATTTGCATCATCAATATATCTTCATCTAATGTGAATAGTAGATATACCTTCAACCAAAAAAAATTCTACAACCCCTTTACCTTGTGTATCTCAAATGCACACAAGTAATTTTTGCGCTGTCTTGTAGGAGATCACAATCCATACTCCTAATATTAGCACTAGTGGAAAAAACATTCAAGGCTATGGACTTGTAGTGCAAATTAGATGGTGCAGGGAGGAGCACCATGCTCATGCCGCTCCCTACACCAAACGTTGCCGTTTTGTAAATTTTTGGGGAGATAAAATTTTGGGGTTCTTCTAAAAAGCGGGCCAGCTGATTACTTTTTGCTTTTCTCATCATTTCTCTTTCATCATTTGTTTACATCATTGCTTATTATTCATTTCAAATCATTCCTCATTTATTTCTCAATAACTCCTTTCTTTTTGTCTCTCATTTTTAATTTCTCTTCTTCATTTATTTGCAAGATTTAGTGTGCCCAAAAACTTAGTAGGTGAACATAAATGTTTAGACAATGTACATGTGGATACAATTAGTGAACATATGAATTATGGTATTGTACACATATGTAAAACGAGTGAACATTGGTAATTGTACAATAGCTTATATGTAAGTGTACAAAAGATCATATATGAGTGTACATATGTCAAATAATTGAGACTTTGATATATATAATGGATATTTGCAAGATAGGAAATACAAGGACATTGTTAACCCGAAAGGGACATTGCTTAATTAGTCGGTAACTATACATAAGTATTCTAAAAATGTTGAACATATATGTAAAGTAATTGCAAGATAGAGAATGCAAGCATATGTTTTTATTAACCCAAAAGGAACTATGATTCTAATTAGTCAGTATATATAAAAAAGTAGTATAAATTTATAGGAATTGTTGGATACATAGTATCAATGTTAATTACAAAAAGGAACATTGTGAAATGCTGCTAAAAGGAACTTGATTTCATCTATGATTCTTGGCATTTTTCCTTCCCCCTCTTTTTTGGGCATGGGGGTGGATGGTAGGGACTGAAGTGGGGGACTGAGTGTGGGAAGGGGTGGGGGTAGCTGGCAGGGAGTGGAAGGGGGGATTAGAAGACGATGACATAAAACAAAAAAAAGAGAAATAAAAAAAGGGTCACGTGCAACTCACGTGAGTTCATTTAACCTGTTATAACAGGTCAATAGGTCACTTGGCCTGTTTGTGGAAGATGGTAGTGATAGTTTGGATTGTTCATGGATTATCAATAGTTTGGACTGTTTATAGAAGATGGCCAATAGTTTGGACTGTTCTTGTTAATTTTTCCAATTGAAAATGGGGCAAAGATCTTGCATAAGAAACTTTGCAGCTGTGATTGCAATATATATCAAAGAGCACTGTGCACAGGTTGGTTCAAAGGGGACTTATCAAGCCTCACAAAAATCTGTTGCAACCTGATTTGAAAGAAGCCGACAAAACAACCAGGTTAGAGTGGATTTTTAATCTTTTAATTGGAGATAATCCACTAATAATGAGAAAATATTATCCTGTGTATGACATTGTACATTTGAATGAAAAATGGTTTTATTTGACAAACAAATCACAAAGAGGTTATTTAACATCAACTGAAAAAGGGTGGTGTAAGGCACCGAGTTCAAGCAAGTTTATACCAAAGGTCATGTTCACAATAGTTGCTGATAGACCAAAGTACACTGAGGAAGGTCAATACACTTTTGATGGGAAGATTAGGATCTCCCCATTCACATATCAAGAACCAGTCAAGATATCGTCAAAAATAGAGCAAAGGAGACCATGATTACTACGGTTGTGGAATCATTGAACCAAAAAGTCACCAGACAAATGCTCATAGAA
Source organism: Patellifolia procumbens (assembly GCA_947645195.1). Classification (NCBI taxonomy): domain Eukaryota; kingdom Viridiplantae; phylum Streptophyta; class Magnoliopsida; order Caryophyllales; family Amaranthaceae; genus Patellifolia; species Patellifolia procumbens. The sequence continues at coordinate 7,426,764 of CANSGD010000953.1, forward strand.
CAATCATACTAGCAATTAAAGCCAAGTGGCTATAGGATGATGCTGGACCAAAAACTTTTTATATCCAACAAGACAATGTGAAAGCTCATATTGTACAAAGATCTTAAATGGCAACAAATATATGAGCAAGATGACTTTACCTTCATATTGATCGAACAACTACCAAACTATCCAGACCTTAACATTTTGGATCTTAGATTTTTCAGATCAATCCAATCTCTCATGCATAAGAAAATTCCAAATAAAAGATGTTAATCGTATGTTGGATACAGTGATTGAAGCATTTAATGAGTTAGACCCTAAATATTTGAGTAATATTTGGATCTCACAGCAACCTGCAATGAACAAAATACTCGAATGTGGAGGAAGAATTAACTATGACCTTCCACATGTTAATTAGAAGAAAATGAGGAAGAATGGGCAGTTAGATGACAAAATTGCAGCACCAATGTGGGCAGTGACTGAGGCTTGGGAGAAAATTAAAATGCAGCATCAAGCTCCAACAAGAGGGACTAAAACTGTATCTTGGTTTAAGTTTTTTTTTAATGTTAAATAAGGTTTGGAACTTTTTTTCTTAATGTTTAGGTTATGTTTACCAACAATGTAAGTTGTTTTAAATTAATGAAGACTGTTTTTGTTTTAAATTAATGAATGGGTTGAAGTAAAAGAATCCCTTTGTTTGTGAATTGATGAATTGATTCAAGTAATCATGATGCTGTTCAAAAACCAATTTCATTAAGTTTGTAGATGAAATTAGGGTAACCATGATATATTTGAAAGGAACAATAGTTGAATCATGGTACAAGTACAACCAATAACAAAAAGTAATGGAAGTTGTTTATAACAGGAAATGGTAAAAAAATTGAATAACAATATTGTAATATCAGAAGTCCCCGGTTATCATTAACACAATCAAATTCAACCTTTAACAACCACCCAAATGCGTTAGGAAAATTTATCAAGAATAAGTCAACCTTTGCGTTGACCGCTTTTAACAAGTCTACCTTCATTTATTCCACTAACAAGTAAACCTTGTACATAGTTTTTCTTTTAACAAGTTTTTTTAAATGTTTACCTGCAATAGGAGGTTCTAATAAGTAAACAATGTGGAAATGACACGTGTCATATTTTGACTGGTTTGATTAAAATTCCAGATTTTCCCCTCCCTCTCTCTCCTCCCCGTGGCCTCTTCCCTCTCTGAAACACTGCTCTTCTCCTTCACCTCCATTAGCTTGAATTTAAACAAAAACAAAAACTCAACATTCCATCTCAAACAAAACTCCCCCCATTATCTCTCTCTTTCATCAGATTTCACTTCTTCATACAACACTCCCACCAAAAAATCTCACCTTTATGAACAAAATAAAATTAACTTTACAACTATGTAGAATATACCCAAAAATCGATGACCTAGATTAAAATCGAGCTCAAAATCAATAATCCAGAAATAATTTAGCATAAAACTCGATGACCCAGAAGAAATTGAGCAAGAATACGATGACCCAGAAAGAACCGGGTACTACCCAGACATAATTCCAGCTTAAAATTGAGTAAAAAGTAAGAGTTAAGCTTGAAGAAGATGTTTGGGTCAGGGAGATAAGCTTTTTCAGGCTGACCCACCACAGTTTAAAATCTCACATTTTGGCATTAGCTTGAATATAGAGTAGAAATTAAAGAAACCCAGAAATTAAGAGGAAGAAAGAGGAGATTTCTTCTTAGCAAAACAGAAAAGGAACAAAAAGACGCAAAAATGAAAAGGATAGATGTTTGTTTGAATGAGCTGAATCACAATCGCCTGAAGCTGCTATACAATCAAAGACGTTTCCAATTTCAGATTTTTGAGAGCTTCAACAGCGGCATCAATGGCAGACTTATCGGTAGTGCCTGAAGCATTAAGCTCCCGCACAGTGTTAGCTTGTGCATCAACGACAGCTTGCTTTGCAGCTAAGGATTGACTAAGAGAGGTTTCTTGAGAATCCATTGGTGTGTCTCTTAATCCCACTACTTAAATATTTTACATCATTCAATGGATTGACGAAGAACGGGAGAGAGATTCTGGGTATTAGAGGAGATGAAATGTGGAAGAAATTTTTTGTTTCTAAGTCAACAAGTCAAATGGAAATGGTTAGTTTAAAATGTGGTTTTAAAGGTTCAGCAGGTCTCAAGCTAAAAAACTTGTTAAAAGAAATACTATGTACAAGGTTTACTTGCTAGTGGAATAAATGAAGATAGACTTGTTAAAAGCGGTTAACGCAAATGTTGACTTATTCTTGACAATTTTTCTAATGCGTTATTCATTCAATCATATTGACCGGAGGCTTAAGAATGCTAACTGGAGATAACATGACTTTTATTTAATGTGTCTCGGAAACTAAAGCTATAGACCCCGTAATTTTATAAATATATTTAAGAGTTTTTTGTCAGAAACGACCTTTTATAGTCACTTCTTTGCGAAAAACAACCTTTTAATTTTTTTTGCAACTTAAAACCTTAAACCAATTTTTTTTTGCAAAATGAAACCTTTTTTGGATTTCCGTTAATGATTGTTAATCTCAACCCATTGACTGTCAGTTAATTTTATTCTTTTTCTTTTAACATTTTCATTTCCTCCTTTTCCCCCTGTTTCCCTCTCATTGATCTTATAAAACTTGTTGCCTCCCCAAAATCATTTATTCTCACCAAAAACTGAAAGCTTTCTTCTCCAAAATCAGAATTAGAGTTCTTGCTCACCAACATCTATAATTTCTCTTATCCTTTAACAATGGTGAAATGTGAGCGTGGGTTTTCTCACCAAAATCATTTATTAACAACCATCAAATGCAAATGAGTAGAGTTAATGAATTTTTTTGTTTACCTTGAGTAAATGCTCACCAAAATCATTTATTAACAACCACCAAATGCAAATGAGTAGAGTTAATAAATTTTTTATTTACCTTGAGTAAATGCTCTCCAAATGTCTTGGCCCCCCTTTAATGGTGTATGCAGTTGAGAGTCATGATGCCAAAATTTTGAGTAGTGTGGCAGAGTTAAGCCAGAGAGAGAGATGAGAAAACAAAAGGTCTTTTTAGTTGATTTTAGGGGGAAAAAAAGGAGGGAACTTAATGTTATAGAAAAAAAATACAACCAACTAATAGTCAATAGAGTTAACAGTCAATGACGGAGATTCAAAAAAGATTTCATTTCGAAAATAATTTAGTTTAAGATTGTAAGTTGCCAAAAAAATATTAAAAGGTTTTTTTTGTAAAAAGGTGACTATAAGAGGTTGTTTCTAACAGAACAACTCTATATTTAAAGTATATTTATAAATGATTTTCGTATTTAATTAATTAAATTATTTAATAGTTGACTATATATTGATGGTCAAACAGTTATTTAACGTTTTAAATAATCAAATGTTTATTGGGTTTGGACTTTGAAAAGTATTAAATGTGTACTTGGGTTTTGGGTTGAGTTTAATTAGTTCTTAATCATTTGTTGAGGAGCCCAATTCCTTGTCAAGCTTGACGATCAACTAATTGCCCAATCAAACCCTAAGCCTAGTGGTACTAGGTTTTAGGCGAACCTTACCCCATTAAACCCCCAAAACCCTCACCCTAAGCCTACTGGTATTAGGTTTTATGCAAACCTATAAATGCTATGTTAAATCCAAAAAGCCCTCAACCTTACACTCTTTTTTTCTCTCTCTTTTTCCCTCACACCGTCGGCCACCTTACTCGCTCTCCCTCTTGTTTATACGATGAGCCTCACCACCCACATCACTCTCTTCTCATGTTTTCTGGTGAGCCTCGCCACCCACACTTCTCTCTTTTCCTCTCGGTACACTACAACACCGCATCTAAATTTTCGTCTTCTTCATTCGCTCAACAACCATCTAGCCCAGCCGCGCATGTCTCTCACGCGTTGTTGCTGCACCATACGCCGCCAGCTGGTCCCCTTCTCCTATTTGTTCTGTTTTTCCTTCTTTCATTCTGGTTATTTTTCATCCGTTTTTCCTTTATATTAATTATTAATTAGTTTTATTAATTAAACTTTGATTTTGATGTCTAATAAATAAAGTTAACGACTTGATTGTTTTAATTAATAAATTTCTTATTTTTTATAAATTATAATTTCAAATTCAATAATCTATGTTTAAAGTGAGAATTAAACATTAAAGTATATATGTAAGGTTTTTAAAGACTACTCTTGTAGTCTTATGTAAAGGGATATTAAAGGTTAAAACATTAGTATTCAAAAGTTAAAACAAGTTTAAGAGCGTTTTAAAATAATTTATTATTGTTGTGATTTATTTAGAGTATTAATTCACAAATGTTTTGGTAATGGGTTGGTAGAGAATTTGCCTTGAGTGATTTCTAGAGTTCCTACAGTGGCCTCTCATTTTGTATACGCAAGGTACGTGCCTGTCCTTATGTGTTAAACTTGTTTTTATGTTCTTAGTTTAGGATTTTGAATAGTATCATGTATGGGGAACCTTTTATGGTTCATACGTGGCTTTGAATTATGGAATTATGTGTTGTCAAGCATGCTAATTGCCTATGTTTATTTACTACATGATTGAACGGATGTTTTGATTCAAGCATGTTTTGGAAGTGATATTTATTTATTAATTCGTATGAGGGATTAATAATTAGTGTTGGATCATAGATTATAATATTTGTTTCCCTTATGATTATTTTATTACTTTGCAAAGATCGAGGACTTTGTGAGTAAGTTAGAATTGAATATCATATAATGATTATTTTGTTACTTTGCAAAGACCGAGGGCTTTGTAGGGTAGGCTGTACCTTTGTCTTTAGACATTTCAATTGTTGATTAAGTCAAAAACTAAATTAAGGGTTAAGTCTTGGTCAATTGGATCGTTTGATCACGATGTATAATCCTAAGAAAAAAATTGGAATTTGTTTTATCCATGTTATTTGTTGGTTGTCTTTGTTAGAGTCCACCATCTAATAAAATATGGGAAATTTTCTAAGGTGCCCCCGTGGTTAGGGCTACTTCCACGCGTACCCTTAGGGTCTTTGAGCTAACTCAAATGCCACCAGAGTCACTATTTGTGGCTTAAATGCCCTTATTACTAACGCCGTTAACTTTTCTGTTAACCTTTTCTTATTTTAATTTAATTTTAATTTAAAACAACAAAAAATAAAAAAATAGAAAAAAATAACAAAAACTAAAACCCCCTCCTCCTCCACCCCCACCCACGCTCTCAGCCACCACCCACAACCCTTAACCCCCATCGAGACCACCACCGTAGTCGACAACCCCAGCTAGCACCAGCGTCTTCCCCTCTTCCTTCGTCGAAGTCTGGCCATTCGTTTTGAGTCGAAGAGGCGCGAGTGTTGGGTTCGAGGTAGAGAGTGTGTGTGTGTGGGGGGTGAGTATGATATGGGGTTCGAGGGTGGGTGGGGTTAGTGGTGGTTTTTTTCGACGACAGTTCGAGGGTTCGAGGGTTAGTGGTGGTTTTTTCCGACGGCAGTTGGAGGGTTGATGGGGGTTTGAGGGTTAGTGGTGGTTAGGTTCATGGGGGTGGTGGTTTCAATGGGATTGAGGGTTAGTGGTGGTTGGCTTCACGGGGCGGTGGTTTTAGGGTAGGGGGAGGGTGGGCCGACGGTTTTAGGGTATGAGGAAGGGTGGGCTTGGGGTGGGACCGACGGTTTTTCAGGGAAGGGTGGCCAGGGGGTGGGGGAAGGCTGGGTAGGGGGGTGAGGGTTTTATTTATATCTATTTTATTTTCTATATAACTTTTTTATTTTTTCCATTTTTTAAAAAAGAAAACAGAAATAAAATTGAGAAATTTAACAGAAAAGTAAACGACATCAGTAATAAGGGCATTCAAGCCACAGATAGTGACTCCGGTGAAATTTGAGTTAGCTCAAATATCCTGAGGATACGTGAGGAATTAGCCCTAACCACGGGGGCACCTCAGGAAATTTCCCATAAAATATTACTTAAAGTGAAAGTTAATAGCAATAGCTTTAGACTTGTGCACGTTTGAAGTTATGCACTAGTATGAGTTGGAGTACATGGTGGTAACCCATGGCTTTTCTTAGGGCCAAATTGATCATTGTGCCCTATTTCTTTTGAATTAGTACCTCGATATCGTTGGTCATGGGGATTATGCAGTCGCACCTGTAATTTGTCTTCTAAATAGAGGACAAGGTTTGGTTGGACAACTCGATCCATTGACTATTCAATTTGTTAATGAATTATGTTGTAGTCTTGTGAAGTCAAGTTTAGTTTTATGAGTCGTTGTTTTATTATATAATTGTTGATCATGATTTTTAATGCTTAATGGTGTCATGCTAGGTTTACGCTGGTTATGTTGTTATATATGTACTCAGCTTTGCTGATTACGTGCCCTTTTGTGTGTTGATCATTGATGTGTCTATTGGTCCTGTTATGACCCTTTATTGGCGAGTAGTCCATCAATTGAGTGTTTGCTTATAAGTTGGAAGAGTCGATGCATCCATACTCATTGGGTCTTTGGGAGATGATCATGAGAGATTACTTTCTCTTTCCCATTGCTTCTTTTATTTATATCTTGGTCTTTAAGTTACTATATGGAATATTTATTGGTAAAATTATTGTGAATAAACCCAACTATTGCCTATCATAAATAATTAATCTCACCTTTAAAAATTCCCAAAATAATCCCAACTATCGTCCACTCTTCCCAAAATAGTCCCAAAATAGCACTAACAACCATCAAATGAGACTGTTTTGGGAAGAGTGGTCAACATTTGAGATTAATTTGGGAATTATTAAGATGGGTAATAATTGAGATTATTCACGTTGATTTTTTCTTATTATTTGAAGTTGTTTAAGTTGGTTTTAAGCTATGTTTGGAGTTTGAATAATGTTTTGACATTTATTATGATTTAATTATTTTATTTAAGTGTTTATTTAAATGTTTACCGCAGCAAAATTCTAAGCAAGTCGATACGTTTTCAAAAAGGCGCGATAATACTTTGATAATTTTCCGAGTTTAGTGGAGAAAAATGTATTTTATACAAAAGAGAATTGTAGGGGTGTTACAAAGTATTCACATTGATTACAGAAAAAAGATATTGGTGAACCAATATGCCTCAAAGAAGTTAGTTTACTAAAATCTCATATTTCCCTAAAAATAGTCACTTATCAAAAATGAAACATTCATGATAATCCAAATGTCGCAATCAGTCAAATAACATTCTACCGGTGGCTTTAGGTGTAACACATATGTGTTTTAAACTGTATACGACAAGTGCACTGTATCTGTTGTTAGCAAAGACTTTGCAAGTACGGGTCGAATCCACAGGGAAACAGGTTTTCACAATTAATGACCAACTATAAAGCTACTTCACATGAAAAATAGGCATGAATTAAGTAACTAATACAAAACTAATGAGAACGAGAACTAGATGATGATTAATTCAGACAATAAAAAGCCTAGAGCACTAGTTCGGTCCACCATGCATATACCAATCAAAGGGGTTCAAATAACTAATAAAACCTAGGTCTAGAGTCGAGCAACTAGAGCAGGTGTTAAGCCTATGATCGCTTACATAATCATAATTAATATGTGTTCTAAGCCTCTACTAATAAGCCTACGTTGGGTCACACTAGTATTGCCAGACGCAATTCATAAAATTAGCCACTAACATATATCAAGATTCAAGAACAAATCACACTATATTGCTCTAATCACAACCTAAGTATTACTTAGATACTCAAATCAAAATCAAGGTATAACCATGGCTTCCCTCCCTAGAAACCCTAGAAAAGGAAATACTCACACATGACTATGGGAACTAAAGCAATAATAATTAGGGAAGACTTAATTAAGATCTATGAAAGCAATAATCAAAATAACGAAAAGCAATGAAAGAAGAGTTACCAGATTTACGCTTAACGGATCAACTTTATTCAAAGCAAAACAATGTTCGAACAAAAATAACTTGAGAGATAACTAAGAGTTTAGAACGTAACTAATGAAAATTAATATAGACTAAGATGGTTTAATCCAAATTAACCCTCCACTATTTATAGACAAATTTTAAAATCAATAAAAGCTGAAAAGCAAGGCTCCCGAGAAACCGCCCGCCGGGGCGGCTAAGATCACCGGGTGGGCGGTCTTCAACTTTCTTCATAACAACTCGTAATCAGCGCCCAGGCAGTCGGGCATCATTGCCCGGGCGGCCGGGAGAATAAACTTAGACAATTATTTAGTTTAGCTCCAAAAGTGCTTACAGGCTTGAGCTGGCGGCCTCACCCGAGCGGCCGGGCGGGCGCACTTAAGGTCCAATCTTATGTTTTTTCACCCCGACTCCCAAGAGCTCTAGAATGGCTCTCGGGTACTCCAAATGCTTATGTGAACTGGGTAATGCTCCCAAATGCCAAATAAAGGCCTCAGCCACATAATCTACATAATTTAAGCTAAAAAACAGAAAGACACCCAAACATATCAAATCTCACAATAAAGAGCTATGAAAGAGTCCAAAACATTAGGGGAAACGAGGCTAAGAGCCTATATAAAAGGAAAATATCAAACTCCCCCAAGCTAAACTCTTGCTTGTCCTCAAGCAACAACATCATGTGAACTAACATATGATTGTCTCACCCCTATTAGATAGAAATAATTTAGCTCTAAATAATCAACTAGATCCAAGACTAATCCGGCAGACAAGTATCATCATCAGTTAATCATATCAAACCAACATCCAATCATTATGTATAGCAATCAAACAAGGCCATCTACGCATCCCGCAAATACTAGGAGGGTACTCACATCAGAGACACTCAACTCTCAATTTTTGTGGCAGGCAAAAGATGTGCCCGATCGCACACCCTGCCCCAACCCATAATGACCCTTCCTAACTCACATCACTCATATGTTTAGAAGGGAGCATGTGACACTCAACCTAGTTTAGTCGACTCAAATATAGCAAATGCTCTACGGAATTGGGACGATACTCCATATCAATTTAACTAATGCAATGCAACAAGGATCATGAGGTCTCTCCATGGTTGTAACCTGGCTCAGGTGAAGGGTGTGGAAAACTTTGAGAGATGTGGTGGTAAAGCCATCCTAGAAGAGTATAAACTAGACATAACACTAGGTCGATGTGACCTATAAATTCCGCAAATCATCAACCAAAGGATAACCAACTCGATAATACTCTTACAAACCACGTTTTCTTTTTCTTTTCTTTTCAACTCAATCTCTTTTTGATTGTTTGATCTTTTTTAATGAATTTATTTGCTCACATTTCATTTCTTTTTCAATGACAAAATTTTCAAAAATTTGTAACTATGAGCTTTTATATCACATAAGCTCCAAAAATAAAATACAACCAATAACCCATAAATCACCAAATCACATCTAAAACAAGACCAAGTCACTACTATGCTCCCCCAAGCTAGGCTTAGGACATGTAAGGCTAGGTCTTGCAATGTAGGTAATAAGCACAAACAGTCATGAAAGGTTCAAAAGGGCAAAAGGCGGTATAGTGTTTTATTAGTGGCTCTGTGGCTTAGACAATCAAAGAGAACGCCTAAATTATTTCAATATGCATGCATGCTAAACATCAAGGAGTTATGAACCAATACCAAGATCAGTGCTATAATAAGGAACTATCACACAAAGAAGGAAAGACTGGATGAAGATAGCATCCAAAAGGTTCAAAACTCACGGTCTAACCAACTTAGTTCCACTTTCAGCGCAAATGTCACAAGCATTATGCAAGTAAGGGTCATGATATATGGGAAATCAAGTAAAAATCGACAAATCCTCATGCCAAACCATCATAAATCATGAATCTGAAACGTTTCAAAAACATCTATCGGGCACAGGGAAACAATCATATAACTCAACATGCACAAACAGCTCAATATTCTTTCATTTTTTCATTTTTTTTTCAAAGTAGTAAAATTATCCTATGAAAGCAATAAATATATATACTCTACACTAGAAAGCAATAAAAGAAAGAGAAGGTAGTACTCACAGAATTCCCCCAAGCTGCATTCGGTAATGTTCTCATTGTAGCCAAGAAGGAAATAACACACACAGAATGGGGCAACTAGTCATCATCCTCCCAATAATCCTCATCATCGCCATCCTACTCCTCATCATCACCCTCCTCATCACCCTCTTTTTCTCCTGTAGCGCCGGCACTTGAAGTACCTACATCTAGGGGTGTTCAAGAAAACCCGACCCCCAATACCCGACCCATTGACCCGACAACCCGCTCTAATAAAACTGGGTATTTTTTTGCGTTTTCCTGATGTTTACGGGCCGGGTACCCGTCCCGATCTAAGGGGTTCGGGTCATGGGGTGCAAGATTGCTGCAATCAGGTACCCATTGACCCGCTAGTTTCATGTTTTTACTCTTTCTTTCTTTGTTATTGATAAATGGTAAAGAAAATAGAAATGATATTAATTAGCCTAATTTGTTTCAAAAGTGTGTTAGCGAAATTTCTTGTGTCAAGCCTTTGAGCAAGTGATTAGACTTTATGATAATCACAGTGATGGATGATAACAGTTGTGTGAATAACTTTGTGGTAATAATCTTGCATTTACATCATGCATACTTACACATAGGAACTCCATTGAAGTAGTAAGCTTTATATTATGGCCTTATGGAATGACTTTTGGCTTCTTGTATTTTCATGAAAGGAAAGTGCACTGGAAGAATATATTTGGGCATGGCTGATGGCACACAGTTTCTTCAATTTAGGAAACGGGTACCCTATAACCTGACCCGAAAAACCCGGGTACCCGCAAGTCTGGTACCCGTGTTTTCCGAGTCAGGTCATGGGCCTAAAATCAACTACCCGAAGTTGCGGATACCCGTATTTTTGGGTACCCAAAAAATCGGGTACCCGGTTATGAACACTACTACCTGCATCATAAGAATGAAAAACTAGGCCTGATGACTCTCCATAGTGCATAGAGGGGTCATCGAAGCCATGAGAAGCAAGGGGCAGGGGAGGTGGAGCAAACCAAGAAGGGTTCTCATCAGAGGCTGACATAAGGCCACGGCCGTAATAGTCATAGTACATGGGGGTTGCAGGCCTAACCTCACGTCAAGCTCGAGAGCAATGACTCTAGTGTCCAGGGAGGTGAGGCTTGTGTCATTGTCAGACTAGCCTAACTTTAAGTGGCACATCCGAAAAGGAGGGACTCATGCCCCATCTCAAGACGGCTAAGAGAGGCCAAAACAGGGTGGATATGGGCGGTGGAAGTGGAGGACTCATCGCGACCGATGGGTTGGCGCTGGTAAATGATAGGGGATCGTCTGGTGGGTGCAGGGGACTGCTGTCGCGGGCCCTTGTTGCCCCCAAGGGGCACAAGATAAGGACAAGACCCCCGGCTCCACATGAGTGTGTGCCATGTCAGGGAGTAAGATAAACTCTCGTTTACCAATGTGCGAGTGATAGATGTTTGCCGCCTGGAATGTAATCCAACCCTCCCTCTTTAGATAGTCAAGGTCGATCTCCGATCCGCTACACCACAAACGACGATTTGTTGGTTCTCAACAAACCCATAGTGAACTTCAATGCGGGTGATCAACCCCCCACCCCCCCCCCAAAAGAAAAATGGGCGTGGCCTTAATAGTCTAAATAACCTCGAAGTTCCAATGAGGTATAGAGAAGTAGACCAAATAACCAAACAAAAACTCAGAAGACTAGCCGTCCAGCAACGACGCCAAAATTGACAAGCTAAAGTCGTATCACTTTTCAAAGATAAATCCTAAGTCCTCTAACAATGATAGTCAAGGGAAGTAGGGTCGAATCCACAGAGAGACGAAGTTCTAAGTTAATATCTAGCTAAATAGCTACTTCAGACAAAATCAGATAGGAATAAGCTAAACTAATAATTAGACACTAGAAAGCAATATAAAAAGGGATTTTAATATATGAAATAAAGGTCTAGGGAATTAGTTCAGTTCACCATGCTTATACCAATCAAGGGATCAAACAACTATCAGAACCTAGGTCAAGAATCGATAAATTAGAGCAGTGTCAAGCTATGGCTAAGCCTCAACGACCATAATTCAACATATGCAGCATGTTCACAAACATAATCAGAATTACTGATGTGTACTAGGCCTCTAAAAGTAAGACGAGTCTGTGCAAACGATTATTAACCTCAAGTAATCAAAGAAACTGCGCAATAACGTTAATTACTCAATAAGAACAAATCACACCATAATCAAACTCATCAAGCCCTAGAAACTAATAACAATTCAATTAATCAAGGTATAAACATGTCTTCCCTCACCAAATCCCTAGAAATTAAACTAACTTAGACATAATTAAATCAACAATAACAATTTTAATAAGAGACCCTAATTTCAACATCATGAATAAATTGAATAATTAAACTAAGCAATCATAGTAATTAAAGATCTTAAGGGTAGAGAACAATACCAACTGACGAAAAGCAATAACTTTTATTGAAATCAAATCCGAGGTTCAATCACCTTTAAACTAATCTAAAGTGTTTAATCTAAATAAAACCCTCTAAAACTAACTAAAAACTATTGGAAATAAAACAGAATAAAAAGTTATCTCTAAAAATATGAGGAAAAGGTATTTATAATACCCCAAAAGTCTAATTAAAAACAAAAATAAAGATAAAATTTCCGCGTTGACGAGTGCGGGACCCGATCGGGCCCACACTAAAATAAACCCAACTTGCTTTCTTGAGACGTAGCACACAATAGCATGGAATTGGTGAAATTTAGGCCTCACCCGATTAGTGGCCCGATCGGGTGGCTGATCGGGTCCACACATGATTGGCCCAGCTCTCCTCCCTTCTTGCACACAGTGCAGCAACATCAACAATTGGCACAACTTAGACCTCCCACCCGATGGGCTTCGGGTGGTAGTACCTGATCGGGTGGGCTGAACTATTGGCCCAGAAGCGCCTCTCTGCTCAGCGCACAATAGCATGCACAACAATATTCGTATATTTGATTTTGGGCCAGCCCGATCGGGTGGGCCTTGCCTGATCGGGCTGGTAGTAAGAGTTTTGGCACGTTTTCTTAGATTTTCCACCCGATTAGATCGGGTGATGCCCGCCCGATCGGGTGCGTAACTTTACCGCCCGATCAATAAATCATCGCCCGATCGGGCCATTTCTTGTCCGATCAGAGTATGGGAAGCTCCTTTTGACTCTTTGGCTCTCAATTCTTCACGTTTAGAGGTCTTGGGACCTCCTAAACTATCCATAAAGCTCGTGAGCCATCTTACGTGCATCGTAAAATCTCTTAAAGCCATGATTGCTTCCAAATAGCTCGGAAATAAGGAGAAAACTCCCTAAAACCTGCAATTCAACACTAAAACACAAAACCACAACTATATATGATAGTTAGCATAAAATAGCTCCGAAGAGCTCCAATGACGCACAAATTAGCTCATAAATAGGGGAGAAAACTCTTTATAAATACGTGTTATCAATCTCCCCCAAGCTAAACCTTTGCTTGTCCTCAAGCAAACAGAACATGAACATGGAATAGATTGCCTCACCCCATAAATAAAAATCAATCCAAGCTCAAAACGTTTTCAAGACTAAGAATCGCTCAAGCAGGCAAAATTCAAGTTTGGCTAATCAAATCCATCCAACCACCAATGATCCAAGCAATTCATCAAATTCAAGCATCCACAAGGCATACAAATCCTGAAAAGGCTCTCACAAAGGTGTCACTCCTGTCAATTTTGTGGCAGGCAAAGAATATGCTCGAACACTCACCAACCCGACCATAAATGCCCTTCCTTCTCACACTCTCATGTGTTTAAGAAGGTTAAATTACGCTCATCCTAGCCAAGTCGACTCAATTAGAAGACATACTCTTTAACTTTGACAAACTGACTCGAAATCAATCCAATAAACAATGCAGTCACAAGCTCCACAGGACTTTTATAGGGTTGTAATGGGGCTTAGGTAAGAGGAAAGGGATATATTTAGGAAATGTGGTGGAAAAACCAAGAATGGGGGAACATAATTCACTCAAAACAAGGCCTATGGCCTAAACAACTCCCAACAACACCATATAACCACTAAACACATCCCAACTCTTATGAATCAATGAAAACTCACAACAAACCCAATTTTTAAGCAAAATAGCATATTTTTATTTATGAACATACGTGAATGAAGGAACTTTGAATTCTTCTGAACTTTTATTTCATTTTTCTTTCATTTTTGAACTTCATTCATGCAACTCTAACTTTGCCTTTTCTTTTCTTTTTCTCACACTCAAACCACAACAAATACACTTTAATTCCCCAAAACCAAACCAAACCATGAAACCAATCTCAAACTCAACCCATACAAAAGCTCCCCTAAGCTAGGCTTGGACATAGTATCCAAACAAAGTCCATGGGCTCATAATAAGGGCTTTAGTAACATGAAACAAGTTATTAGTCTCAGCGGGGCTAAGGAGGATAAAAGTATATCAAAAATTCACTCTGAGGATCAAGAATTAGACAAAAGAACGCCTCTATCACAGCAAATGCTACAAGTCATCGAAAATCAGACAAGTACGAAGTCAAAGCCAAGATCAATCCACTAAAGAGGAACTAACACACAAAAACATATTGGATAATGATATGAATCCAATAGGCTACAAAGAGGCCTCACAATCTAACCAATTCAGGCATGCAGCACATGTAGTGTAATATAATCAAAACACGCTGAAAATCATAACAATAAAACATCAGATCATAGCCTCAAGATCACAAATGCCCAGCTATCCAGAAAACAAAGTCAAATCATTTTCAATAAGAGCACAACAAGGGGCACAGGGAGGCAACTAAACCAGTCATGAGAACCATATATTTTTTTTGATTTTTTCAGTATTTTTCGAAAGCAATAATTCTATCCTAAAAAACAGTAAAAGAGAGAGTTAATACAAACAGAATTCCTCCCCAAGCTGAACTTGGCAGTGTCCTTAATGCCAAAAGGTAACAAATGACGACGCTAAGAGGAAAAACAATGTTAGTACCCTGACTCTCGCTCACTAAAGAAATAGGAAAAATAAAAAGAAAAGGAAAAAAGGGGAAAAATACGAGTTGCCTCTCCCACAACGCTGGTTTATAAAGGTCCCACACGACCATAATACCTCCATCTCTCAAATAGGAGGGGCTAAGTAGTGAGTGCCACCCTCATCAAACATCTTCCTTCGCCAAATGTTCTTGATAATACCTCCAAACGGTGAGACAACCTTAGGTGGAATTCGAACCTTCTTTACACCTACCTCATCCAAAACCTCATTCCTGCATAAAGATTGTTCAAGCATAGGTGCCTTAACAACATTGGTTAGTTTAAAAATCACTTTATTATCACCAATACTAAGAGTTAAAGACCTAGTCTTAACATCAATAACAACACCAACTGTACACAAAAACGGTCTACCAAGAATAATAGGAATCTGGGCATCCTCATCCATATCTAACACCACAAAATCAATGGGAATATAGAATTTCCCGACCCTAACAGGACCGTCCTCTAAAACACCTAGAGGGTATTTTATAGAATGATCAGCCATCTGTAAAGTGATTTGTGTGCATTTAAGTGCTCCCATATTCAGTTTCTTATAAACATATAAAGGCATAACAGAAACAAAAGCACCTAAATCACACAAAGCTTTATCGATAAAAATAGGTCCAAGATGGCAGGGTATTGAAAAACTACCAGGATCTTATAGGTGGGGTTTTATTCTGAATAAAAGCGCTGCACTCTTCAGTAAGTGCGACACATTCTACCCCACCAAAGTCTCTTTTCTTGGTAATCATGTCTTTCAGAAATTTGGCATAAACAGGGACTTGGGTAATTAAATCTGTGAATGGAATCGTTACCTCAAGGTTCTTAACCATAGTCAAGAACTTACCAAACTGCTGATCGATGATAAGTGGACTTTAGGTTCACTTATTTGCATTTAGTTTTAGGTCATTTAGATGCATTTTAGGCCACATAGTTTCGTTTTCTTTCCCTTTTTCATCATTTCTTATAATCTCATGCTTAGCATTTAGTTTTAGTTCATTTGCATATAGTTAGGTTGCATATATGTCATGTCATTTGCATATGCATCCCCCCTCCCCCATCTAATAATTTCTTGGAGTGTTTTGAAGCTAGACAAGCAAGGAAGAGACTCCCAACAGGGGAACGGGCGCTCCAAAGGAAGAGGAGCGGGCGCTCCATATGTGAAGAAGCAAAGAAAAGCTGGCAGTAGCTTGGAGCGGCCCAGGAGAGTTCCCGGAGCGGGCACTCCAAGCCTAGAGCCGGCGCTCCATTTTGCAAGGAGCGGGCGCTCCGTCGCCCAGATTTTGGTATTTCGATTTTGGTTTTGTATCGGTCGATTTCGGTTTTGTATCGGTTTTTGCAGACGGTTTTGGTTTTGTGTTTTATGGTTTTGCCCTTAGTACTTTGGGGTATAAAAACCCATTTTTATAATAATAATAGAGGATGCTTTTAATTTCTGAACTTTAATTAGCTTAATTAGAGAGGGTTTTAGAGAGAGAAGTAGAGGTTAGAGAGATAAAGTAGATCTTGAATTGTGAATTAAAGCTTTTGAAGCTATTTCCATGGAGTTTTGCCATTGATTTTCATCTATCTTTGAGTATTTCTTCTATCTCTTCTCTTTATTTGCTTTATTACTTGCTTTATTTTGTTCTAGCATTTGATTAGTAGTGATTAGTAGATGATTAGCTCATTTGTTTTGATTTTCACCATTGTTGATTCACAAATGTTGTTTGAAGCTTTTTATTTTACCTTTTTCATGGCTAGAGAGTAGTTCCTTAGCTAGGGGAAGGGGATGACCTAGGTGATCATAAGTTGACCTTATAAGTCAAGCTTGGGGGTTAGATTTAGGTGAAATTAGGTTGTCTAGCCTATTTATTTGCTTGTTTAATTGCTTGATCACCACTTGAACTTGATTTGGGGATCAAAAGTGAAGGATTGAGAGATGAAGCTTTTGATGGACCTTAGGCTAGTCAATAGGTTGACTTCACCATGAGAATAGGTGATTGGCTTCCTAGGACCTTAATCGAATCGCTATGAGTTGTGGAAATACTTGATTGATTGATTTTACCATGAGAATAGGTAAAATTGGTTGATTAAGTCCTCCTAATCAGCTCGAGAGAGTAATTAGGAAACATATGAGTGACTTAGTCCCTTAGTTGACCCTAATGAATCCCCTTGGCTTGACAAATAGGTTAGCTAATGGTTAACTAGTGATTCCCCTATCCCTAGTGTCTTCCTATTATTGTTAAACCCAATCATTTACTTTAATTGTTAGCTAATTCGTTCTTAATTTCTTAGTTTATCAATTAATCTCAAAAACCACTAAAAATAGACTTAGCTCGCTTAATCATTTTCAAACCTTGTTTAATCCTTGCTTCCTCGTGGAATCGACCCTTTCTTGCCCTATACTAGGCTAAGTTAGGTTTATATTTGGCACGTGCAACGACCGTGTCAATCGACCTTTGATTGTTGCATCCTGTGAGGAAAAGGTAGCCTTGGTGTAAAAGGCGTTTCAGAAACCTTCTCCTTGTTCTTCCATGTTTGTTCAGCTTCCTCAGATAAGTCGACTTTAGACGTCGAACTTTTCCTTTTTCCTTCCTCTACTACCTTCTTCTTCCCCGCAGTTGGGGCAACATCATCAATGGGTATTAGAGGAGCATCATAAGCGATGTCACTACGAAGAGTGATGGCATTCACGTGCTCCCTCTAAATGGGTTGCCCTGACAATTCCCCTTGACGCCTCTGAGCACTATTGCTTGCCAATTGTGCAATTTGAGTTTCGAGAAGTTTGATGTGCTTCTCTTGGGATCTTTGTGCCTCCTCATTAGTCTTTTTCATGCTCAAAATCAACTTCATCAATTCAGATGTGGTAGGCTCTCGGGGGGGGGGGTATTTGTGGAGGTGGAGTTTGGAAATTTTGTGGGGATTGGAAGTTGTTAGGGTGGTGGAAGTTTTGTGGTGGAGGTCTTTGAAAACCAGAGGGATTTTGGTAGTACGAGGGTTTAGGATGATTTTGTGGAGGTGGGGGTTGATAATTTTGCTGATTTTGTAGTTGTATGGAGGGGGAAAATTCTGTGGTCTTTGTTGAAAGGCATTTGCCTGCTCCATCTGATGTTGACTGAACTGACAGTCATGCCCAAAGTGACCTTGCACACCACATACCTCGCAGTAAGATGAGGTAATGGGTGCCATGGCAGACATAGCATTAATACTCAAGGGAGGTGTTGTCAAGGAAGAGGATTTCAAGGTGTCAATCTATTGGCTCAGCTTCTACGAAGTCAGCAATGCTAGGGCGTCCACCTCCAATACCTTCCTTGTGAGGCTTGGGGAAGTGGAATGATCATTGGCTGTAAGGTTTGAAAGAAAATCATAGCCTACATCCACTTCTCTATCCAGAAAAACTCCTCTTGTAGACGAGTCAACAATACTCTTCGTCTGAAGCTGCATACAATTGTAGAATGTCTGCGTCAAGAACCATTTGTCCATGTTGTGATGTGGACACTCTCTCTGCAAATTTCTGAACCTAGCCCACGCTTCCCGAAGTGTTTCATTAGGCTCTTGGGAAAACGTGGCTAGTTTATTTCTGATTTCTGCTGTTTTGTGGGTGGCTAATACTCTCTCAGGAACGCAGCAGAAATCTCCGACCATTCAGACACTTTGATGTCGTTGAACCACTTATGAGCTCTTTCTCGGAGTGAAAACTCGAATAACATGACCTTCAATTGCTCAGGTCTGACTCCTTGATGCTTTACAGTTTGGCAGAGTTGTTGAAATCTCTGCAACTGATTGGCCGGATCTTCAGTAGGATGCCCACCAAACTGATTTTGTTGAACCATGCTGATGAGTCCAGGCTTAATCTCGAAATTGTTAGCGGCGATGGTGGGCATTGGTGGGCCAGTAACAAGACCATCTAGGTTGGGCACCCCATATAATTTCAGAGATTTAGACATAAATGAACTCGAGGTGTCTGATCCAGAGGTGTTCAGCTGAACAGACTGCTTTTCTCTCTGAATTTTCTTTCGAACTGATTGTTTTTGTAAGATTGGGATCCGCTGGGATGGGGGAACCGTTTCTTTGAGACCTGGGCATACAAAAGAAACAAAAAGAAGCAGTAAAACGTACCTCAATTGGAACAACGAAGTTCCAATGAGGTATAGAGAAGTAGACCAAATAATCAAACAAAAACTCAGAAGACTAGCAGTCCGGCAACGACGCCAAAATTGACAAGCTAAAGTCGTATCACTTTTCAAAGATAAATCCTAAGTCCTCTAACAATGATAGTCAAGGGAAGTAGGGTCGAATCCACAGAGAGACGAAGTTCTAAGTTAATATCTAGCTAAACAGCTACTTCAGACAAAATCAGATAGGAATAAGCTAAACTAATAATTAGACACTAGAAAGCAATATAAAAAGGGATTTTAATCTATGAAATAAAGGTCTAGGGAATTAGTTCGGTCCACCATGCTTATACCAATCAAGGGATCAAACAACTATCAGAACCTAGGTCGAGAATCGATAGATTAGAGCAGTATCAAGCTATAACTAAGTCTCAACGCGCATAATTCAACATATGCAGCATGTTCACGAAGATAATCAGAAATACTGATGTGTACTAGGCCTCTAAAAGTAAGACGGGTCTGTGCAAACGATTATTAACCCAAAGAAACTGCGCAATAATGTTAATTACTCAATAAGAACAAATCACACCATAATCAAACTCATAAAGCCCTAGAAACTAATACCAATTCAATTAATCAAGGTATAAACATGGCTTCCCTCACCAAATCCCTAGGAATTAAACTACTCAGACATAATTAAATGAACAATAACAATTTTAATAAGAAACCCTATTTTCAACATCATAAATAAATTGAATAACTAAACTAAGCAATCAAAGTAATTAAAGAGATTAAGGGTAGAGAACAATACCAACTGACGAAAAGCAATAACTTTTATTGAAATCAAATCCGAGGTTCAATCACCTTTAAACTAATCTAAAGTGTTTAATCTAAATAAAACCCTCTCAAACAAACCTAAGAACTATTGGAAATAAAACAGAATAAAAAGTTGTCTCTAAAAATATGAGAAAATGGTATTTATAATACCCCAAAAGTCTAATTAAAAACGGAAATAAACCCAACTTGCTTTCTTGAGACGTAGCACACAACAACATGGAATTGGTGAAATTTGGGCCTCAACCGATCAGTGGCCCGATCGGGTGGCTGATCGGGTCCACACATGATTGGCCCAGCTCTCCTCCCTTCTTGCACGCAGCGCAACAACAATAACAACAATAGGCACAACTTGGACCTCCCACCCGATGGGCTTTGGGTGGTAGTACCCGATCGGGTGGGCTGAACTTTTGGCCCATAAGCGCCTCTCTCCTCGGCGCACAACAACATGCACAACAATATTCGCATATTTGATTTTGGGCCAGCCCGATCGAATGGGCCTTGCCCGATCGGGTTGGTAGTAAGAGTTTTGGCACGTTTTCTTAGATTTTCCACTCGATTGGATCGGGTGATGCCCGCCCGATCGGGTGCGTAACTTTACCGCCCGATCGAGCCATTTCTTGCCTGATCAGAGTACGGGAAGCTCCTTTTGACTCTTTGGCTCTCAATTCTTCACGTTTAGAGGTCTTGGGACCTCATAAACTGTACATAAAGCTCGTGAGCCATCTTACGTGCCTCGTAACATCTCGTAAAGCCGTGGTTGCTTCCAAATAGCTCAGAAATAAGGAGAAAACTCCCTAAAACCTGCAATTCAACACTAAAACACAAAACCACAACTATATATGATAGTTAGCATAAAATAGCTCCGAAGAGCTCCAATGACGCACAAATTAGCTCATAAATTGGGGAGAAAACTCTATATAAATACGTGTTATCACTAAGCGCAGGCTGTTGGACTAGGTTAGCATAGAGATGCTGGAAGTTCATGTGGTCCAGCCTTATGTCATTTACCAAATAATGGCAGTGCCTATATTTGCGGGCTTAGGCAGTTTCCCGGTAACAGTCAGACCAAATATAGCAGCAAGCTACCCAAAGATAACTAATGTTCCTTGTCTAAAAGGCAGAAACGTATAGTAAGAGTGTTCCTCCCGACAGCAAGGGAGGATAAAAATTCCAGAGTCAAATGAACATATTTATAATGAAAAGCAGTAAACATATCTACTAGCCCTAGTTTCAAGAATATGGTGCGAACTTCTTGGTATAAACTAAGAGATTGTAGTGTGTTTGGACCAACAAAATGAGTAGGGAGAATAGGACAATGTTTAAGATTACCAAAACGTATCTTTTGTTCCTCATCGCTGAATATGATGTTGGGGAAAGCTGGATCTGGTGCAAGTTGGGGTTCTTGCTGACCCCGTGAGGTAGATGCTCCGTCAAGGTTCCGCCATTTACTATCTATGGGTGCCATTGTGAGTGAAGAAGGCTTTTGGTGGAAGAGGAAGGGAAGTGGTGAAGTTTGGTGAAGAAAGGAGGAGAAACGAAGAAGAAAGGAGTGGAAAAAGGTGAAGTAAAGTGAAGGTTGAAGGAGGGTGTTGTAATGGAGGTGGAGAGGAAAAGAGGGAGGTTGAAGGTGATTGAAATTCGGATTTTTGGTGTGGGTCGGAAAGAGTGAGGGAAGAAAGAAGGAAATTAGAGGTTTAATGGAGAACTGGGGGTAGCCGAAAATCCTCCAGGACAACAAATCGATAAAAATTGAACTCATGGGTTACTGGACTACAGCGAACAAGCGCGCGCACGGGCGTCTTCACCCGCCCAGCCGGGTGCACCTTACATAGAATTTTTTCCAAAATGGTCCTAGTTATGCTCTCGCGCTCGATCGGGCGGTCTTACTCAGGCGGCCCTACTTTTCGTTAATTTTTCTCAATTTTTCACGTCCTTTGGCACATATTTAAACATCTAGCTCCTGCACAATCACTCATCAACTAAATGTCAGTACTCTCATCTCTCTCTCACCTAAAATAAAACAAAAAGAAAGAGGGAAAAAGGAATGCGGGCTGCCTCCAGCAAAGCGTTAGTCTATGAAGGTCCCGCATTACCATGTTACCTCGTCCATCAGACTCGTCACCAAGAGGAGACTTAAATTGAATTTCCTCTAACCAACCTATGAAAGCACCTTCATGCTACGCTGTCCATTTACTTTGAACTTCTCACCATTCTTGTTCACAATTTCTATAGCACCATGTGATTTCATATCAGTCACCTTGAATGGACCATACCATCGAGACTTCAGCTTACCAGGGAATAACCTCAACTTGGAGTATAGCACCTTGTCACCAATCTGAAACTCCCTTTTCTGGATCATTTTGTCATGCAATTGCTTCGTTTGCTCTTTATAGAGCCTATGATTCTCGTAAGCTTCTAAACGAAGCTCATCCAACTCATTCAATTGAAGAAGTCACGCTTCAGCTGCAGCTGCCAAATCAAGGTTAATCTCTTTGACCCCCACGTAGATAAATACTCCATCTCAACTGGAAAATAACAAGTTTTGCCATAGACCAATCGATAAGGGGTGGTCCCCAATTGAGTCTTAAAGACCAATCCTTATCATAGCTTTAGTGACCACTTTTTCCAAAATCCTTTTTATTTGCATGTTTGACACTTCGACTTGACCACTATTTTGGGATGATAGGCTAGACCAACTCTAAGTGCGACCCCATGTTTTTTACGAAGGGCTTTAAAGGTTCTCTTATGAAAATGGGAACCTCCATCGTTAATAACAATTCAAGGGACACCAAAACGGAGGAAGATAATCTTTTTAAACATTTTCCTCACAACCTTTGAATCATTGGTTGGTGTTGCAATAGCTTCAACCATTTTATCACATAGTCGACAGCTACTAAAATGTACTTATTCCCACACGAAGTAGGAAAAGGACCCATAAAATCAATTCCCCATATATCAAAAGGTTCGACCTCTAAAATTCCGCTCTGTGGCATCTCTTGCCTCTTAGAAATATTACCTGACCCTTAACATGCATCACAAGACAAAAAAAAAAAGCAAGGGCATCCCACGTAGTTGAATTACTCCCTCTTGAATTAGGATTTTGCCTATAGGTTTTTACCTTTTACTTGAAAGGGTTTTTCCTATTTTAGGCTTAGGGGGCGTTTGGTTGGAAGAGAGGAAAGGGAAAGGAATCAAGAAAGGGAGAGGAAAGGAGTCCAAAACCCCTAGTTAATATCACACGTTTGGTTTGCTAAAAGAAAGGGAAACAAAAAAAAATAACCACCTTCCTTCAACACCACAACCAGTGCATCCTTTTCCTCCCTCCTCTTATCTTTTTTTTCTCTCACCTCCGACAAACATCTCGCCGGCGACAAACATCTAATGACGATGCCGATAAACATCTCGCCGGCGACAAAGACGACTTGGATTCAAGGTATCTTACACCGACTCCGTCTCTCCTTTTCCCCAAGGATTTCAGAGGTGCCCGTTCCTTCGATCTCGACGCCGCCGGAATCCCAGCACCTTCATCTCAGACATCTCCTCGCTTTCTTAAAATCTCGCATTTACTTTCTCGCGTTGTTGGTGGTGGGGACGATGAGGGGTGTGGATTGGATCTTAGTGAGAGGAAGGGTTTTTGTTGAGGGTGGTGGCTTCGGGTGATTTTGGTTGCTGATGAGGTGGTGGATTCGAGTTGTTATGGTAGCGTAGATTGGTAGGGTAGAGTGGTGATGGTGTGTTTCTAGGTTGCTGGAATGGAGGGTTGGGTGGCAGTGTTATGCGGTGGTGGAGCGGTTCTGGTCTACCTAGGTAGTGGTGCAGAGAGTAGAAAGGGTTGTGGTGTTGGTGCAGGCGGTGAGAAAGGTGGGAGTTGATGTGGTGGGGGGTGGATGCGGTGGTGGTTGCTATGGTCAAGGGTGGTCAATGCGCTGTTGAAGTGTAGAGGGATATTGGGGAATCCCAAACCTTGGGGTAGGGGGAGGAATCATCTAAGGGTAAGCTAAACTGAATATGGGGTAAAGGGAATGAAAAAAAACATCAAACAAACATCAAGTAAGGGTAACAAGAATTTTCTTTCCCTTTCCCTTTCCTGAAACCCCCTAACCAAACGCCCCCTTAGTTTAATTAGTTTCCTTATTTATTTTATTTAATTTACGGACTTCTTTAATTAATTTAGATTAATTTGTTCTAAAAAGATAAGATTAGTTTAAAATATAAGATTAGGATTCTTTAAAGATATTAGTTAGGGGATTGTCCTAATCATATTAGGTTTTCTTATCTTTATCTTGTTAGACTAGGATTATTTTTATCTTATTTATTTAGGATTAGGATTAGTTTTAAATGCTTTCTAGATAGAATTTTGGTTTCCTTATCGTACTAGGAGTAGCCTAGTATATATAGGCGCCTGTTTCTCATTAATAAAAGAAGTTTTGAAGTTTGTTATTTTCATGAAGTTTATACTTGTGAATTTAAGGTTGAGTGCCTTGCTTGTTAGCATTAAAGAAAGACTGCGATCTATTCTTTAAAGCCTTTGAATCGAGATTCAAAGATATTATCCCCATTAGTGACTTGTTAAACTACAGAACCATCCATCTTTTTAACTAAAACATCACATAAAATCATTCCCTTGAACCCTAAGACTTTCACCCACCCTCAAGAACTCTAAAGTACCAATCTTTGAATCACACCTAGGCCAATAAAAACCACTATGTAAAACTCTATGTACAGTCGCTTAGGAACCTAGATGACCACTAGAGGGCATAATATGACAGTGTTTCAAAATTTCCTCAATTTCCCAATAAGGAATACATCGATGGAAAATTCCATTGACACATTTGCTATATAATGAGGGGTCCTCCTATAAATACCTCATATCATCATGATAGAACTTTTTTCTCAGCTGATAGGTAAGATGGAGGGATGGGAACCACCATTACAATCATGGTTGTTAAAATCTCGATCCTGTTGTAGAATCGTACGATTCTACGATTCAAATATGACCATACGATTCTACTTACGATTCGACGCGATTCTATATCTTTCTTTCAACTATCGAAAACTTTACAAATTTACATTAGATTTAATCATGCCAACAAATATACTAATAACATATATTATCAATTATCATTATTTTAATGGTTAACCAATTATAATATTTATTTTGGCCTTTCAAAACTAATAATATAAGTGTAATATTTGGATTATGCGTGTTTGTAGAATCGCACGATTCTACGATTCGATTCTACAATCCGATTCTGAGAGGCCCGTCCGATCCAAAGTAGAATCCCGATTCTAATAACCTTGATTACAATAATTAGAAAAATCAACTATCAAGGGGTTTGGGAAGAGACAACAAAAAAATGATCATCAGGAAAAGGATCATCAATAGGAGAATCGAAATCAGACTCAAACCTTAACCTGGAGAGATGGTCGACGATCTACCACATACTCCGCACCTTTTTTTTATCTCTGATCTCTAGATCGAACTCCTGCAGCATCAATATCCATCGAATCAATTTGGGCTTGGCCTCCTTCTTGGCCAACAAATACTTCATTGTTGCATGGCCAGTATGAACTATCACCTTCGAACTTATCAGATAGGTCTGAAACTAGTCAAAAACATAGACTACGGCCAACAACTCCTTCTCTGTCGTAGCATAGTTAACTTGGGCCGAATAGTAGGTTTTCCTGACATAGTAGATGGCATGAAGCACTTTATCCTTCCTCTGACCAAGCACTGCCCCAACAGTCTAGTCACTAGCCTCACACATTACCTCAAATGGTAAATCCCAATCGGGTGGCTATATAATAGGGGCAATGATCAATGCCTTTTTAATCCTATCAAAAGAGTCCATAAAAGCATCAATGAAAACAAATGTGGCATCCTTAAGCAACAATTGAGTGAGGGGTTTTACAATTTTAGAAAAATCTTTTATAAACCTACGATAAAACACCGCATGACCAAGGAAACTCCTCACGCCTTTGACATTCATTGGAAGGGGAAGTTTCTCAATCACCTCAATTTTTGCTCTATCAACTTGGATGCCACGCTTAGATATGAAATGACCCAATACAATACCTTCATTGACCATGAAGTGACATTTTTCCCAATTTAACACACAGTTCACCTCAACACATCCTTTAAGCACTTAAGAAAAGTTATGAAGGCAAATATCAAAATCAGACCCATAAATACTAAAATCATCCATTAAAACTTCCATGATATTTTCAATGAAATAAGAAAATAAGGCCATCATACAGCGCCGAAACGTAGCAGGAGCATTACGCCATCCAAATGGCATCCTATGATGTGCGAAGGTACCTGATATCATGTATTTATATAGAGTTCTCTCCCCTATTTATGAGCTAAATTGTGCGTCATTTGAGCTCTTCGGAGCTATTTTATGCTAACTATCGTATATAGTTGTGGTTTTGTGTTTTAGTATTAAATTGTAGGTTTTAGGGAGTTTTCTCCTTATTTCCGAGCTATTTGGAAGCAACCACGGCTTTACGAGATGTTACGAGGCACGTAGGATGACTCACGAGCTTTATGGATAGTTTAGGAGGTCCCAAGACCTCTAAACGTGAAGAATTGAGAGTTAAAGAGTCAAAAGGAGCTTCCCGTACTCTGATCGGGCAAGAAATGGCCCGAATTGACGATGATTTATTGATCGGGCGGTGAAGTTACGCACCCGATCGGGCGGACATCACCCGACCCCATCAGGTGGAAAATCAAAAGAAAAGTGCCATGAAATCTTACTACCAACCCGATCGGGCAAGGCCCACCCGTTCGGGCTGGCCCAAAAGAAATCCAAGTGCTGATTTGCGTCCAAGACAATAGGAGAAGCCAGCTGGGCTCATGACTCGTGGCCCGATCGGGCATAAACGGCCCTATCCATATCGGGCAGACCTGCCAGCTCATAGGCCAAGTTTTGTTGTTGCTCCGTTGTGCGCCAAGAAGAAACGAAGGTGGGCCCACCAAGTCATTTGTGTTGCTACGTTAATAGGGTACAAGCTGTGGCCCACTAATTATTTTGTCGCTGCGTTGCTATATACATGTGAACCACGCCTTTTGTGTATAGGCCCGATCCACCACCCGATTGGGCCACTGATCGGGTTGGACCAATGTTGCTCCAATTTATGTTGATGCGTAGATTTCAAGAAAACAAGAAGTTGGTGAATTATTTTCGTGTGGACCCGATCGGGTGTCCTTTAGCCCGATCGGGTCCCGCACTCGTCGACGCGGAAATTTTATCCTTATTTCCGTTTTTAATTAGACTTTTGGGGGTATTATAAATACCTTTTCCTTATATTTTTAGAGACATCTATTATTCTATTTTTATTTTCATAGTTCTTAGCTTAGTTTTATTTAGATTAAACACTTTAGAATAGATTAAAGGTGATTGAACCTCGGATTCGATTTGAATAAAAGTTCTTGCTTTCCGTCAATTGGTATTCTTCTCTACTTTAATATCTTTAATAATTTTGATTGCTTAGTTTAATTATTTTGTTCATGATGTCGAAATTAGGGTTTCTTATTAGAATTGTTATTTTTGATTTAATTATGTCTGAGTAGTTTAATTTTTAGGGATTTGGTGAGGGAAGCCATATTTATACCTTGATTATTTGAATTGCTATTAGTTTCTAGGGTTTGATGAGATAGGTTATGGTGTGACTTGTTCTTATTGAGTAATTAACGTTATAGCGCAGTTTCTTTGATTACTTGAGGTTAATAATTGTTTGCACAGATCCGTCTTACTTTTAGAGGCCTAGTACACACCAGTAATTCTGATTATGTTTGTGAGGGTGATGCATATGTTGAATTATGGGCGTTGAGACTTAACCATAGCTTGACACTGCTCTCATCTGTCGATTCTCGACCTAGGTTCTGATAGTTGTTTGATCCCTTGATTGGTATAAGCATGGTGGACCGAACTAATTCCCTAGACCTTTATTTCATAGAGTAAAATCTCTTTTTATATTACTTCTAGTGTCTAATTAGTAGTTCAGCTTATTCATAAGGACATGCAAAAGTAGTCCTTTCCTACTCATCTGGGTGGATATGAATTTGAAAAAAGCCAGAATATCCATTCAGATAAAAGAAAAAGATATGCTTAGCTAACTTTTCCAATATCTATCAATAAAGGAAAGGGGTAAACGGTTCTTCAGGGTAAGGGTGTTCATTTCGGATTATCCGATCCGATCTGAAATTTCGGATATCTGGAATTTTCGGATTGAGAGAAGTGTGATCCGAATCCGATCCGAAAATTTAAGATACCCAAATTTTTGGATATCCAAAATTTCGGTTTTTTTGGGGAAAAAGGTTTAAATCAATGTTATTTAATAAAAAAATAACGGATATTTCGGATTAAATCGTATATTTATCCGGATTTTCAAAAAATATCTGATTTTTTAAACATATTTCGGATATCCCAAAAGGTCAAAAAGGTGATCCGAATTATATTTCAAATCGGATATCCGAATTTTCGGTTCGGACCGACCTGATCGCGGATCGGATCAATCGAATCGGATATTTATGAACACCCCTACTTCAGGGTGGAATTATTAAGTCTACGATAACCAATACACATGCGCTACCATCAGACAGTCCGCGTAGGGATTAAATAACCCTTATCATTTTTAACAACAGGCGTTCCCCCCTTCTTAACAACCACTTGCACAGGACTGACCCTAACCACTTAGAATCAGCAATGGGATAAATGATCCATGCATCTAACAACTTCTTTCTTTCCTTCTTCACTAGCTCTTGCATATTAGGATTCAAAAGTCTATGAGGTTGAATGCAAGGGCGGTGATTTTCCTCAAGATTAATACGATGCATGCAAAAATCAGAACTAATGCCCTTGAGATCGTCAATACTATACCCTATAGCCTTCTTGTGCATATAAAGCACTGTAAGCAAATTTTCTAATTGGCTATTTGTGTGTTTACTATTAATGATTACATGACATTCTTCCTTATCATCAAGGAATGCATATTTCAAATGAGAGGGGAGTGGTTGAAATTCTACCTTTGTTACTTGAGGTGCAGAGGTAGAGTCCATATTTTCCATAACCACAGACTCTTGCCCCTTTTCAGCAATAGGGCCTTCCAAATCAGCAATGTAGGCATCGACATCAATATCGACGTTTGAGGAGACTTCCATGGTGAGTACTACCTCTAGAGGGTCAGCACCACATATCTACAGGAGTGCAAATAAAACAGCTCTGCCTACAACATCAACCATGCAACAAGATTGCTTAAGTATAGGAGACTTCACATCATTGGTTAGTTTAAATGTCACAATGTCATCACCAAGACTTAGAGTCAAAGACCCAGACTTGACATCAATAACAGCACCAGCAATGCATAAAAATGGTCTACCCAAAATAATAGGAATTTGGGAATCCTCCTCCATGTTCCGCACAACAAAATCAACAAGGATATAAAACTTTCCCAACCAAATAGGGACGTCGTCTAAAACACCTAAAAGGTATTTTATAGTATGATCTACCATTTGCAAAGTAATTTGAGTACACTTAAGTGCCCCCATATTCAGTTTCTTACAGACAGACAATAGCATGACAAACAAAGATGCACCTAGATCACACAATGCCTTATCTATAAATAATGCACCTACATGGCATGGATAGAAAAGTTACCAGGATCTTTCAATTTAGGTGGAGATCAATTTTGTAAAAACAACTCTACACTCTTCAGTTAGAGCGACTCGATATACCCCACCAAAATCTTTCTTTTCAGTATCATTTCTTTCAAAAACTTGGTATACAAAGGTACTTGAGGAATAAGTTTAGTGGAAGGGATTGTTACCTCAAGGTTCTTGACCATAGCCAAGAACTTATAAGCTGTTGATCAACCTTTGACTTTTCTATCTTGTGGAGAAAAGGTAACCTTGGTGTAAAAGGCATTTCAAAAACCTTTTCCTTTTGCTTCCCTGATTGATCATCTTTCTTAGTGAATTCGACCTCAGACGTCAAACTTTTCTCCAAATCCTCCTCTACTACCTCATTATCTTTGCTGGGAGCAACATCATCATCAATGGGCACAGTGGGAGCATTATAAGCAGTGCCACTACGGAGTGTAATGGCATTTCCTTGCTCCTTCTGTATAGGATGCCCAGGCAATTGTCCTTGCTGTCTCTGAGCATTATTTCCCGCTAACTAAGCCATCTGAGTCTCGAGGAGTTTGATATGAATCTGTGTATCTCTTTGCGTCTCCTCGTGACTTTTCTGCATAGCAAGCATCAGTTTCATCAGTTCAGATGTGGTAGGCTCTTGTGAGGCTACATTTTATGGTGGTGGCTGATAGTTTTGTGCGGCTTGTCTTTGCAAACCAGGGGGTTTTTGAGAAGCCCCTTGGTTTTGATAGTAAGGTGGTTTTGGGTTGTTTTGTGGAGTATGATCGGAATTTTGTGGTGGTTGGTAGATATTTTGTGGTTGTGGGTTTTGGAAATTGTTGCTTCTGTATGATAAATTTTGGTGCTCTCGCCACCCAGGATTGAAGGTATTGGACTAGAGGTTGTTTGGTTGTCTATGAAAGGCAATGCCCGCTCCATTTGATTCTGACTAAACTAGCAATCGTGGCCGAAGTCACCCTGAACACCACATACCTCGCAGTAGGATGAGGTAACAGGTGCAACGACTGACATTGCATTAATGCTCATCGCGGAAGTCGTCAAACTAGAAGGCTTCAATGTATCAAATTTCATGTTCAGCTGCGCCACTTGAGAGGCAAGTAGTGAAATGGCGTCAATGTCTAGAACCTTCTTATTATGACTCCTAGATGAGGAGTAGTCGTTGTGTGGCAGATTTTCTAGAAACTTGTAGCCTTCATCAACTCCCTTATCTAAAAAGACACCTTCTGCATACGAATCAATTGTACTCTTCGTCCGAGGTTGCAGAACATTGTACAATGTTTGCGTCAGAAACCAATTGTCCATATTGTGATGTGGACACTCCCTCTACAGGTTTCTGAATCTGTTCCACGCTTCCCTCAATATATCATCAGACTCTTGGGAAAACGTGGCCAACTTATTCCTAATATCTGTTGTTTTGTCGGAGGGTAGTACTCTTTGAGGAATGCAGCAGATATTCCCGACCATTTAGATTTTGTGATATCATTGAACCACTTTTGAGCTTTGTCACGATGTGAAAACTTGAATAACATGACCTTCAGCTTCTCAAGTGTGAATCTAGAGTGTTTGACAGTTCGGCAGAGTTGTTGAAAACTCTGCAAATGATGCTCGGATCTTTAGTGGAATGCCAACCAAACTGATTTTGCTGCATCATGTTAATGAGTGTAGGTTTCATCTCAAAGTTTGTCACAGTCATGATGCACATCCAGTGAGAATGTCGTCAGGATTAGGCACCCCATATGACTTCAGCGACTTCGACATTGATGGCGAGAAAGTCTCTGAAAATGGTTTCTCTTCCTCAAGTTATTTTCTAAGGTCTCGGAGTATCGATTCTGTCTCTTGATCTCCTGGAATGATGTGCGTTTTCTTTTTGTACCTGGACATAAAAAGGAGAACATCGTGATAACCGTGAGAACTGCCTCAATTGGAATAGGGAGGTTCCAATGAAGTGAATGAAGTAAACTAAATAATAAAACAAAAACTAAGAAAACTAGACGTCTCCCCGGTAACGGCGCCAAATACTTGATGTGTTTTAAAATGTATAACAGAAGTGCATAGTGTCTGTAGTTAGCAAAGAATTTGCACGTACGGGTCGAATCCTCAGTGAGACAAGTTTCCGCAGTTAATGTCTAACTATAATGCTACTTCAGATAAAAATAGGGATAAATTAAGTAACTAATACTAAACTAATGAGAACGGGAAATAAATGATGATTAATTTAAACAATAAAAGCCTAGGGCACTAGTTCGGTCCACCGTGCATATACCAATCAAAGTGGTTCAAATAACTAATAAAACCTAGGTCTAGGGTCAAGCAATTAGCGCTGGTATTAAACTTACGATCTGGTCACAACGCTCATAATACATCATATGCAGTATGATCGCTCACATAATCAGAATTGATAGTGTGATCTAAACCTCTACTAACAAGCCTACGATCGGGTCACCCTAGTATTGCCAGACGCAATTCATGAAATTGGCCACTAACATAAATTACAATTCAAGAACAAATCAAACTATATTACTCTAATCACCACCTGAGTATTACTTAGACATTCAAATCAAAATCAACGTATAAGCATGGCTTCCCTCCCTATAAACCCTAGAAAAGGAACTACTCACACATGACTATGGAAATGAAAGCAATAATATTTGGGGAAGAAATAATTAAGATCTATGAAATAAATAATGAAAAGAAATGAAAGAAGAATTACCAGATTTACGCTGAAAGGATCAACTTTATTGAAAGCAAAACGATGTTCGAACAAAAGTAACTTGAGAGAAAACTAAGAGTCTCAAACGTACCTAATGAAAAACTAAGATAAACTAAGATGGTTTAATCGAAATTAACCCTCCGCTATTTATAGACAAGGTCTAAAAGCAATAAAAGCGGAAAAACAAGGCTCACGATAAACCGCCCAGCTGGTCGGGCGAAGATCGCGTGGGCGGGCGGTCTTCAACTTTCTTCAGAACAACTCGTAATCAGCGCCCAGGTAGCCGGGCATCATGGCCCGGGCAGGCGAACAAAACTTAGACGATTCTTCAGTTTAGCTCCAAAAGTGCTTACATGCCCAAGCGGGCGGCCTCGCCCGGGCAACCGGGCAGGCGCACTAAAGGACAAATCTTACATCTTTTCATCCTAAGAGGTCCAGAATTGCTCTCGGGGTACTCCAAATGCTCATGTGAACTGTGTAATGCTCTAAAATGTCAGATAAAGATCTCTAACACCTAATCTGCACAGTTTAAACTCAAAAATACGACACACGCTCAAACACATCAAAACTCACAATGAAGAGCGTGTAAGAGCTCTGAATGAGTCCAAAACATAAGGGGAAACGAGGCTAAAAGCTTATGTAAAATGAACATATCAAACTCCCCCAAGCTAAACTCTTGCTTGTCCTCAAGCAAAAACATCATGCGAACTAAAATATGACTGGCTTACCCCTATCAAATAGAAATAATTAGCATATCAAACACCTGGCAATTCTCTCTTTCATAAAAACATATACTTCCTCTATTTCTAAATAAGTGACACACTTCATGTTATCATGTTTTCCAATGCAATATTTTAATGATTGATATCTACAATTATCAATAAATAAAAATTATATTGATGTTAAAAAAATTCACATTGAGATGAATCTAACAAGATCCCACATGACTATGTTTTTCCTAAAATGTAAATCACCAAAGCTAATTAAAGTCTAAACTGTGAATAGTAAACACTATACAAATGTGTCACCTATTTAGAAACGGAGGAATCATTTCTAACTAAATTCAGATAATTATCAAAGTATTATCACCCGTTTGAAAACGTATCGGCTTCCTCGGATTTTGTAGAGGAAAACATTAAAATAAATACTTTATTAGATACTTAAACCATAATAACTGTAAACCATATCTAAACTCCAATCATCATTTAAAATCAACTTAAACAACTCAAAATAAATATTCCATAAAATAACTTAAAAACCAAGACAAAAAAAAAAGAACTAATAGGAAAGAGAAAGTAGTCTCTCATCAACATCTTTCAAATCCCCAATGAGTGTGGATGCATCCTCTTCAAACATGTTAGGCAAATACTTAATTGATGTCTGCTCGCCAATTAAGGGTCATGCTAGGATCAATACGCATAGCCATGATCGAAACACAAAATACTTAAAATATGATCAACAGGCATAGCCATGATCGTAATCATCAAAGCTCAGTACATACATAACAACATAAATCACATAAACCTAGCATGATACTTGAAGGCAATAAAATATGATCAACCATAACATACTCCCTATGTTTTTTTAATAGGGATATTTTGCGATTTAGGAATGTTTTTATTAATAGGGACCTTAGATACTTTTAACTTATATGGTAGATTGGCGCACCTCATTAATGCATCTCTTTCTTACTTTTACTCTTCTTCTCTCTACATTCTTGTACTTTTTCCTTAATTTTTCACTTCTTCTCTCCTACTTTTGTACTTTTCATTGGTCCATGTGCAAACCCAAATGTCCTATTAAAAAATAGAGGGAGTAATAAATATCAACTCATGGACTTCACAAGACTACAAGATAAATTCATTTAATAAATTGAATAGTCAATTGATCAAATTGTCCAACCAAACCTTGTCTGTAATTTAGAAAACGAATTACTGGTCCGTAATCCCCATGACCAAAGATATCGAGGTACTAATTTAAAAGAAATAGGGCATGAAAATCAATCCATCCCAAAGAAAAGTCATGGACTACCACCATGTACTCCAACTCATACTAGTCCGAAAATTCAGAAGTGCACAAGTCTAAAACTATTGCTATCCACTTTAAATTTAAGTATTAATATTTTATTTAATGTTGGACTCTAACAAAGACAACTAACAAATAGCATGGATGCCGCAACTTTCAGATTTTATCTTAGGATTAAACATCGTGATCAAACAAATCCAGTTGACCAAGAATTAATCCTCAATTTATTTGTTGATTAAAATCAAGAATCAAAATGTTCAAAAAAAGATACAACTTATTCTAAATAACCTTCGGTCTTTACAAAGTAATAAAATAATAATAATGACACCAATTCCAACTTATCCTCAAAGTCCTCAGCCTTTGCGAAGTAATAAATAATCATGAGAGAAATGATATAATAATCCATGATCCAAAAATTAAATATATATTTATAAATCCCTCATACAAATTTATAAATAAACTTCCCTTCCCTAACATGCTTGAATCAAAACATCCATTCAATCATGTAGTAAATAAGCATAGGCATCTAGCATGCTCAAAAACACGTAATTTCATATCTCAAAGCCACGTATGAACCATAAAAAGGTTCCCTATACTTGATACTAATCAAAATCCTCACCTTAGGACATGGTTACTAGTCTAACACATAAGGACATGTACGTACCTTGTGTAGACAAAATGAGATGCCACTTTAGGAACTCTAGAAATCACTCAAGGCAAATTCTCCGCCTATCAAATACCAAAACATTCACGAATGATATCCTAATTAATTCAAAGCAACTATAAATATTTTAAAACGCTCTTTAACTCGTTTTAAAATCCTTTTTAAACACTAAAGTTTGAATCTTTTAACATCTTTTAATATAATACTACAGAATTAGTCTTTGAAAACCTTAAAAATCCATCCTTAAATATTTAAATCTCAGTTTAAATATTACTTAATAAATCTGAAATTATAATCTAAAATTATAAATAATAAAAATAGAATTTTATTTATTAAAAACAACAAAGTCACAAACTTTTTTTATGAAACATCAAAATCAAAACTTTAATTAACAAAACTAATTAATAAATATTACAGAGGAAAAATGGATGAAAAATAACCAGAACGAAAGGATTAAAATCGGAAAACAAAGAAGAGAAAGGACACGCGACAGTGGCAACGCGTGTGCTGGCGCATGCCGCCACTCGCTGTTGTGTGATGGTGGCTTGTGTGAGCCGAGAAGAGAAAGGGAGTGGGTGCAAGCTGTTGCTGACGGCAGCAACCTAGTGAAGGGGATGAGTGGTGGTGGTGCTCGTCAGAAGCAAGAGGAGAGGAGAGTGAGTGTGTAGTGGCGAGTGGCCGGAAAATTCAAAGGAAAGGAGAGGGAGTGGCCGGAGGGTAGAGGAAGAAAAGAGAGAAAATAATAATATAAGCGTGATGGTTTTTAAGGTTTAATGAAGTATTTGTAGGTTTGCTAAAACCTAGTACAAGTAGCCACGGTTTTTAATTGGCCTTTTATGTTAATCATCAAACTTAAAGGTGGTTTGGGCTTCTCAACCCATAATTAAAAACCAATTAAACTTGACCCAAAATCCAAGTATACATTTAAAAAAACTTACAAGTCCAACTCAATAAATAGTCAATCCAATAAACTTTGTATAATTCCAAAAATGTGCAACCCTGAATATCCACGACAGTTTCGACAAATAAGTTTGTTCTCAACTCGTTATAAGATAATCGCGAAAATCTTAGCTAACAAATACGACCTTCTGAACAATATCATTAACCCGTTTCAGATGCTTTTGTACAAGATCAAGAAATCCATGACCATATTTTAATCGCTCAGGAAATTCTTAATACCTTCCAGAAATCCAAAAACAAAACTGGATGGTTCACATTAAACTTAGATATGGAGAAAGCCTATGATTGAATTGAATGGGACTTTCTCTTTAAAACATTGTCTCTCTTAGGCTTCCATGAGAAATGGAAAGAATGGATCAAATTATGTGTGACATCGGTCTCATACTCAATAATAGTGAATAATTCAATTTTAGATATTTTCAGCCCATCCCGTAGGGTAAGATTGTAATCCCCTGGAATTTTATGAATTTTATAAATATATTTAAAGTATACTTATAAATATTTTCATATTTATTTCATTGAGTTATTTAATTGTTGACTATTTTAAAAGTCAAACGGTTGTTTAAACGTTTTAAATAATCGTTAATATTTATTGGGTTGAACTTTTAGTTATTGAATATTTTATTAAAGGTTTTGGGTAGTGTTTAAATTAATTTAATATTGGGTTGAGGAGCCTAAAGCATTTAATTAAGTTGGATGATCAACCTAAGCCTAACCTAATTGCCATAGATTTTTAGGCCAACCTATAAATACCCACCAAAACCCCAAAATTTTCACACTCTTAATACTCCCATTTTCTCTCCTCAAACTGGCGCCCCCTCTCCCTCTCTTCTACTTCGATTTGCGTGCGTCAACCGACCACCACCACCTCCCCTCACTCGTTTGTATTCCGGAGAACCACCACACCACTCGCCCCTTTATCTTCCTCTTGCGTGATGCCACGCAGCACCACACTCACTCTCCCTCTTTTCTCTTTGCTCGCCACACGAGAAATGCAGCAGCAGCGGCCGCGCATAACACGCACGCACCGCTAGCCACCCAGCCACAAGTTCCCCTCCGTTCGTTTTTCTGGTATTTGTAGTTCTTTTGGTTATTTCTTATCCCTTTTTCCTCTAATTATATTATTTGTGATTTTATAAATTAAATTTATGATTTTTATTGTTTTTAATATTTTTTATAAATAAAGTTTTAAACTTTATTGTTTAAGTAATTAGAAATTCGATTTTTAATTGTGGATTTAAGTTATAAATTAATATTTATTAGTTTAGATTTAAAGTTGGTTTTAAGCATAAAAGTAAGAATTTTTGAGGTTTTTAAAGTCTAGACTTATAGTATTATATTAAAGGTTGTTAAAGGTTGAAAATTTAGTGTTTTTAAAGTATTTTAAAACGAGTTTGGAAATGTTTTAATATAATTTATATTCCTGTAAATTAATTAGGATATTAATTCATTATTGTGTTATTATTTTGGTAGGCGGAGATTTTACTTTAGGCGACCTCTAGTGTTTTAAATTGGCCTCTCATTCCATCTACACAAGGTATGTACATGTCCTTATGTGTTAGGCTAGTATCATGTCCAAATGTTAGGATTATTTATAGTATCATGTATAGGTAACCCTTTTGGGGTTCATACGTGGTTTTGATATTTGAATTACGTGTTGTTGAGCATGGTATTTGCATATGATGTTTATTACATGATTGAATGAAGGTTTGATTCAAACATGTTTGGGAAAGGAAGTTTATTTATGAATTCGTATGAGGGGTTTATAAATATGTTGTTGGATTTTGGTATTGTTTCCCTTTATGAATATTTTATTACTTCTCAAAGGATGAGGACTTTGTGGGTAAGTTTGACCATTATTGTTACTATTATTTTACTACTTTGCAAAGGCCGAGGGCTTTGTAGGGTATGTATACTTATTGTCTTTGGACAGACGATTGTTGATTTAAGTCAACAGATAAATTGAGTATTAATTCTTGGTCAATTGGAATTGTTTGATCACGTTATTTAATCCTAAGATAAAAGTGGAATATTTGTTGTATCCATGTTATGTGTTGGTTGTCTTGTTAGAGTCCAACATTGAATAACATATTAACACTTAAAGTGGAAAGAGAATAGCAATAGCTTTAGACTTGTGCACGTCTAAAATTTTGGACTAGTGTGAGTTGGAGTACATGGTGATAGCCCATAGCTTTTCTTGGGGCCGGTGATCATCGTGACCTGTTTTATTTTAAAAGGTTCCTCGATATCATTGGTCAAGGGATTACGGAGTCGCGCCCGTAATTTGTCTTTTTTATTGAAGACTAGGTTTGGTTGGACAACTCAACCCATTGACTATTCAATTTTATTAAATGAGTTATCATATTGTATGTTTTGTGAAGTCGAGTCGTATCTTATGAGTTAAAGTTGTAGAGTATTACTATTGATCATGTTTTATTGCCTAGTATTATCATGTTAGGTTTTGTGTTTTGTATTGTTATGTAAGTACTCAGCTTTGCTGATTACGTGCTTTTTGTGTGTCGATCATGGCTATGCTTATTATTCCTGTGATGACCCTTAATTGGCGAGCAGTCTTCAATTGATTATTTGCCTACAGGTTTGAAGATGATGCATCACACATACTCATTTGGGAATTCAGAGATATTGATGAGAGATCGTCTTCTCACTTATGTCTCTTCTTATATTTATATTACTTTCATTGAGTTGTTGTATGGATTATTTATTTTTAAGTTCTTTTATTTGGTTTTAAAATACTTTTGTGGTTTGGATAAGGTTTGACAATTGGCATGTTTTAAGTATTTATTTAATATCTTCTGCTGCAAAATTTTGAGTAAGCCGATACTGTTTTCTGTTTACTTTTCGTAAACGAGGTTTGTCCGGATGATGGACAGGTGTAGGGTTGATGAATTTGGGAGGCTTATGCAGAGATGTTGCTTCGCTTCCGAACCTGCAAAAAGGGGAAAACAAAACTGGAGGTTTGGGTTTGATTCCCTCTCCGATGCTTAAGTCAGTATACTTAGAGATAAAATCTGAGTATGAATTTCAACAGAGTAAGTTTAAGAGTAGGTGAGATCCCCTTTTTACCTGATTTTGAGGAACTATATATAGTGGCTATGTATAAAAAGGAGCACCCTAAAATAGAGGGATGTGATTGGTTAGGCAATGAGAGGGCGACACTTGGCATAGTGTCATTGCCTTGAGCCTTTTAACCAATCACTCTCTTCCTATTATGGGGATTTGGGCTGATTATTCCTTCTTTTAGGGAATAATTGGGCCTCTTTGTTCAGTTTGATGAGGTCATAAGCTATCCCTTTGTATGCCGCCAAGTGTCATTGGGGGGGATGAGCCACATGTCACCAATTCATTGGGCCACGTGGCAGTCTGTGACTGGACCACGTGTCCTCTTTTGTTATGTTACAACATTTGCCCCTAAAAGGGGTTTGATCTGGGTCTTGTCTGATTAAAACCCTCTTTACTGAGAGTAACTTCGAATATTCATCGTACTGTTTAGGAGTTTAACTGACTTTTCCTTCAATCAGAAGTCTGTGAAGTGACGTGTACACCACACGGTGCTAACACGTGTGATGGCACTGTTTGGGGAGAGGGAAGGTTTTTACCTCCCTATAAATACCCCCCCACCCACTTCATTTTTCACTTCCATTTTTGTGAAAATTCTAGAGAGAGAAAGTTTTAGAGAGATAAGCTCTGGGTAAAAAGAGCATTTCTTCCTTTATTTGTCGGAGAAAGTTGACTTTGGGGGTTTTGACCTTGACCATTGCTGAGAGCGGCGTGACTTGTAGAAAAGGCGAAGAGTGTCCGTCCAGATCTTTAGTCAGGTATCTCCCCTTTCTCCTTTTACTTTTCTTCTTTCTTTCTTTGATTCTTTTCTTTTTTGAAATAAAATGGTGTCATTTACCTCATCCAATAACCCCGGCCAACCCATGGATGATGCTAACCCTAGAGCGGATTATTTTTCATCCTCCGCTGTCTCTAGAGTTGGCACATCTCGGCTGAATACTTCTTTTATTTAATAAGAACTTTCGACCCGTTTTCGACGACCCAGACTCTGCCTTTGCAGGGTAATCTGGCGCGCGTCAAGCAAACGACGCGTCTGAGACGTTCACTAATCCTCCCTTCCTCCAGTTCTGAGATCGAAGAATCAACTGGGAGAGTTCCTGAGAGAGAGGAAAATGATAGAGTGGAAGAGATCCAACCATTAGAGGTTGACCCTCTAGCCGAGTATGACTTCAAGGCTTCGGAGGATCAAGATGAAGCCGGACCGTCTGGAAGGGTCCCAGACGATGAGGAAGATGAGGACGAAGAAGAAGGATCAGAACCTTCTACTACCTCTGCTGAACTTCAGGAACGTCTGGGTCCCCTTTCTGACCTGGCGTATATATGTGTGGATATAGAATGGTTGGAGAAGTATGGGCCGAATGCAAGTCGTCTAAATAAGGAGATGCCCGTGGTTGGCTTCAGATTCGTCCTTCCGAAAAAGGAGGACACAATTTTCCATGCGGCACCCAACCAGTTTGTTGTGTATAGGCTGGCCTTAGATGCCGGGCTTAGATTTCCTTTTCACCCCTTCATTCATGAAGTCCTTAGACACTATAGCATAGGTCATAATCAGCTGGCCCCCAATGCCTGGCTAAATATTTTAACTTTCATTGCTACCTGTGAACTATATGGCCTGGTCCTGTCCCTTAATGCCTTAACCCACATACACTATGTCTGTCAACTTCAAAAGACCATAGAGGGGACCTGGTACATCGTCTGTAATAGAGCCGGTTATATGACTGTTTTTGGGAAACCAACAAAGATGCATAACTGGAAATCGGAGTTTCTGTTCATCCAAGCACCAGACGCAGAGACAACCGAGCCCTATAGGTACCATAACCGAGCTGTAACCAATGTAGGATGAGGGGCCCAAATACTAGATTTAGAGAATAAGTATGATGATGCCGTGGTAGCTCACTTCATGGCCATGGAGTACATTCACCCTGGCATGGGGAAGCAGGGTGCCCAAAGCCAAAAAAGATAGCTTCAAAGGGACCAAGTGGTTGGATTCCCTTCAAAGAGATGTTTTTCAATTAAGAATTTTTGGTTGCCGCTGGACTGAAGGAGGGCGAAGATCCAGGTACTGTCATGGTCTTGCCCCAACTGCCTGTGAAAGTATTTTCAATTTAGAACTTAACCAAATAATTTCCTTGTGCAGAGCCGGCAAGAAGAAGGATTCCAGCCGCTTGGAAAGGAGAAGTAAACATGAGTAAGTTCGGCGGCGATCTGTGGGCGGAGCATTCAAAGGCCCCTCATAAGAAACGAGATGGAACTGTTGGAACTATATGTATTTTTTTTTTAGACGGACTTCTTTGTAAATCATCCTTGAGTTGTGTTCGTTGAAGGAAAACGTCAGGCCACAGACGATTTTCTTTGCTGAACAACCTTTGGCCCAGTTTAGATCTTCGTCCTTGACACGTTTTTTGACCGAAGGTGGTTCCTCGAAGGAAAAAGTCAGGCCACAGACGGTTTCCTTTATTGAACGACCTTTGGTTGGTGTATGGCTTCGTCCTTGTCATGTTTTTTGACCGAAGGTGGTTCCTTGAAGGAAAACTTCTGGCAACAGACGACTTCCTTATCTGAACTACCTTTGGTAAGTTCTAGACGAGTTTTCGGGACAAAGGATAGTTCTGGCCGGTTTCCTTCTCGGGGACATCTTCGGTTTTGGGTAGTAATCTGACTTGGTTATTGTTTTTGTGCAGAAGAATTGACCGACGGCAAGAGCGGCTATTGCCAAGCCGACTTCGTCGAAAAAGCGGCATGCTGCTTTAGGGAAGAAGCTTCTTCCCTCAAAAAACCAAAAACAAAGTCCTTGGCTCCGGCAAAGAGGGTTGGGCAGGCGAGTTCGTCTGTCCGCAAGGCACCTATCCCTTCCGGCGAGAAAGGGAGAAAGCCTACCGATCCGATGGTCCTACCGCCACCGGCCGTCACACTGGGAGCTGGAGCGTCGTCCAGTCTCATCGATCTGGAAAACCAGGTGGACGCAGCTGGTTTGAATTATGAAAAGCTGTCAAATCCGGACACGGTTAATCCTGGTACCTCGGCCTACTCTGGGACTGTAGCTCAGCTGGTGGGGCAAATGCCTCATCCATTCAGGACAAAGTATGTCTCGTCGGGTGAGTTATACTGTTCCAACGTTGTCAGAACGCTGCGGTTGGTGGACGATTGATGAGTCCGTCCAACAAGCTTACATTGGTCATCCCTATTCGCCGAACTGATGCTTCATCTTTTTCAGATAAGGGAAAAGCTCCAGCCGTGGATGAGTCGGCTTCTGAGCCCGACGAGGCTATCCCCTCATTTGCTAAGTACTCCTCGGTCGAGAGGAAGAAAATAAAGAAGGACGTCTATGACGCCTTCCCTCATGAGTACATCGACAGTTTGAGGGGAGCCACGGCTGGACACGTGGGCTACTTGTCTCAACTCCTGGCCGAGGTACTTCCTTCTCTTAGCTTCTTAACTTCATTATTATTGTGTTAAACTTCTTACAACATAGCTTGCTAACTTGGTAAATTTCCCTTTTGTTCAGGCATTCGCCCGGAGCATGGCCTTGGAAGGGTATGTAAGTGTCCTTCGTAAGGAGAACTTTTCCTGTGTTCAAAAGGTGACTAAGGCCGGAGACCAGGCCATAGTTACTGTTGAGGAGAAGGACATCTATCACAGGCAGAGTCTGGAGGCCTTGGAGAAGCGGTCGGCTGAGCTGGAGTCGTCCAACAAGCTTTACTTACTAAAGATCACTGACCTGCTGAAGGAGAAGGAAGAATGGCTCCTGGCTCGGGATGTTCTCTTGGACGACTTGAAGAAATAGAAGGATGCTGCTGCTGCTACCTCGACTGAGCTTGAGGCCAAAATTTTTGAACTCACAATAGAAGTGGATCAGTTGAAGAATCAAGCTCAGCTGGACTTCAAGGATGACCTTAAAGCCTTCTCTGAGTCCTTGGAAATAGCCAAAGGATGGGGAATCAAAGCCATGGAGATGATGGCTGAACCTGACCAAGTGAGCCGGTTTCAACACCGGCTTGAATTCCAGGAGGAGTGTCACAAGGCCATAATTCGTCGCGAAGATCCCCCTGTTTTCGAGGAGACAAACGAGGAAGAGGAGTTGGGGGACGAAGAGCCTCTAGATGATGACGCCATGGAGGAGGATGAACCTATTCCTCCTCCCAACGTCTAAATCAGTCGTCCTCCTGCTTCCTTCCCTTCTCATTTGGGCTACTCATTTAAGTGAGGAAGTCAGGGGGCGGTTCTATAAGAACTGGTGCAAGTCTAAGAAAGCTTGCACCAAGTACCCAACAAGGAGGGAAGGAAAGATATTCAGGCTCAGCTTGACAAGTTGAAGAAGTACGCAACTGTCATCAAGTCTTGGCCCACAACCAGATCAGGACGCTCCTCTTGCTGTAATTTTGACTAAGTATTTTTGTTGTACTTCATGGATATTTTGTTGAAACCCTAATGCTTTGTAATCACATTAGGAGGTATCTTTTGTCGTTTGGTTTTGTTGTAGTAGCATGGAAACTCAGTAGTGCTGTACTTTTGTGAATTTTGGCACCCACTTTCGTCCACTTGAATGAGTAGCCCAAATGAGTATCCTTCATTCAGCTGGCTTATCCAATGTTTATTCTAGTAATTTCTCTTAAAAGTAGTTCCATATGATTGCCTTTTTCCATCTTGCTCATCTTGAATCACTTTTTTTTTTGGACGAAAATGTTCTAGATAAACATGCAACGAACAATAAAAAATTTTCTAAGTGTACTCTTTCTTCGTCTAAGGAGGGATCAAAGATCAACCTAAGACGATCTTGATCACATCCTTCGAACGGAAAACATACTCTACGGACGAGGGGCAACAAGCATGCAATTTTTTGCCAAGTAATCAACTTACTCGTCTAAAGGAACCTTGGACCAATCTTAACTCGTCATGGATCGAATATTTTAAACGATAAAATATGCTCAGACGAGGAACTCCAACATAACTAAGTAATCACCATGC
Organism: Patellifolia procumbens; assembly: GCA_947645195.1. Lineage (NCBI taxonomy): Eukaryota > Viridiplantae > Streptophyta > Magnoliopsida > Caryophyllales > Amaranthaceae > Patellifolia > Patellifolia procumbens. The sequence goes on from CANSGD010000953.1 coordinate 7,470,783, forward strand.
CCGTCCAGTAGGAGCCAATGACCAACATAACTCGTCTTGGGTCACAGTTATTAGACGAATAACAGCTGTTCCGACGAGGAAACTCCAACATGCTAATTTGGCTAAGTAATCAGCTTACTCGTCCTTAAGGAGTCAAAGATACTCGTCTTGGATTGACAAATTGTCTAAACAACCGTTGCCCCATGAAGGAATGCGGCCAAGATAAACAGTGGACGGTGATGGATACTCGTCCTGCCTCCTTTTGGCAATGGCACTCGTCCTGCCTTTTCTTGGCCATTCATAAACGATCGTTGCCTCACGAAGGAAGGCGGCCAGTTCATAAACCTCTTGGACGACTGTTGTCTCTGTTGTGTAAAAACGACCTTTACATTATGAATATTTTCTGACGGCTTCCTTGAAGAAGCAATGTTTATTTTATTGTGATAACGGCTGCTCAGACGGACATGTAATTAAGAAGCTGCAGTCTAGCTCCTGGACGAATAATGTTTAAAGTAAGGCGTCTAAGGTTTATCCCTTAGACGTCTTCCTTCTTGAACTAACTGTTGGTATTTAAGCAAAGTAAAGTTTAAAGGAAAACGTCTAAGGATTACTCTTTGGACATTTTCCTTCTTGAACTTACTATTGGTTAAATACCAATGTAATGCTAAAAGGAAGACGTCTAAGGATTATTCTTTCCTAGCTGGATTGGTACTGTATGCCCCCCTTCTTAGATGGCTGTTGTTCTACGTCTAGACGAGGGCATCGTATGAAGGTGAGTGTCTAGTCCACGCCTTTTGTAAGTAATGAGACCTTCTTTACTAAGGCGTCTCATTTTGTCCGGTTTCCTTTAGGAAATAACACCTTTGATTAATTTAAGGTGTTATGACGGGGATTTCCTTTACTAAGGAAATACGTCTCTCTGGCCGGCTTCCTTTAGGAAGCAGTGTTCGCCTTTTTTCGAAGTTTTAGTGAACTTGGATTTAGACGATTTACTAATTGCTTCTTGTTAAAGTAAAAATCTTTAACCAAGGAGTCTTTATCCATCAGTTAATTCTTAGACAAATTGTGATGGTTTTGGAGACGTCTTCCTTTAGAAAGCAATATCTGTTTTACATAATGGTCCTCTATGGTTTATTATCTAATGACCATCTTTCGTCCATCAATGGTAAAATGCCCCAAGATGGCTTTGGATAATAAAATGCCCCTTGCTGAGTGTGTGGTAGAACGAGTTATAGACTAACAGTTATCCCATATATAATCTAGCCACTCAAACCACATATCAGAATTTAGAATATGTATTGATAAGAAGTTTGCTTAGCCTAGGCTAAGGTACATGTAATACATTTCTAAAAGATTTTTCTGTGCCGTAGCACTTCGTTTACAACTTGTAAAAAAAACCTCGTACTTGATTAAACATAGTACTTCTTCAGATTATCAGAGTTCCAGGTTCGTGGTATGGGGCGTCCATCCAAGTCTTGTCGCTTAAACGTACCGCTACGAACTTCTTCGACCACCAGATAAGGTCCTTCCCAATTTGGGGTTAGTCTGCCAAGTTCCTTTGCTCGTCCTACAGCCTCCATCTTTCGAAGAACCAGATCCCCTATTTTGAGAGGTCGTCTGATTACCCGTTTGTTGAACTCCCTAGCCATCCGTAACTTGTACAATTCCATCCTCAAAAGAGCATTACCTCGGACTTCTGGCAGCTGGTCTAATGCCAGACGCATAGCTGCCCAGTTGGTCTCTTCTGAATACAACATTACACGGAGGGTAGGTTCTTCAATTTTAATAGGGAGGACAAATTCTGTTCCATAAACCAGTATAAAAGGAGTTTCCCCTGTTGAATTCTTGGCAGTCGTTCAGATGGACCAGAGAACCAGCTGAAGCTCTTCCACCTAGAAACCCTTGGCATTTTTTAACTTCTTCTTGATGCCTTCTGATATGATCTTGTTCAAAGCCTCTACCTGGCCATTCGCCTGTGGATAGGCAACAGAAGCAAAGTGGGATTTAATACCCCTCTCTGTGAGCCAATCCTCCAGCTTAGGGGTCTCAAACTGGGGTCCATTGTCAAACACTATCGATTGGGGCATCCCAAATCTTGTTATGATGTTTTTCCAGATGAACCTTTTTACATCATTCGTCTTTATGCCCCTAACTGATTCAGCTTCAACCCACTTTGAGAAGTAATCCACAGCCACAATCACGAATTTTTTCTTGTACGATCATATGATTTCTTGTACAATGTTTCATCCCAAACTTCGAACCACTTATCACGAGCCTTAACATATTTTGCCTCTGCCGGATCCTGACCGGTCTTCTTGTAATGAAGTATGGGATCCATCCAATTGTTTCCACCTGTTCAATGATCTTCTTCTCTTGTACTTCCCAGAATACAGTTCGAGGAGCGTCACCTAAAGCTGAACTAGCTAGTTTTGATAGAGCATCAGCTTGATGATTCTCAGACCTAGGTACTTGTACCAAGGTGAACCGGTCTAACTGCTTGATCTCTTCCTTCACCAGCTGAACATACTTGGCCATGGAGGCCTCTTTGCATTCATAGTCCCCGTTGACCTGGCTGACTAAAAGAAGGGAGTCTGACTTTGCATCCAATTCCCTTGCTCCAGGTGCTCGGCATATCTGAATTCCAGCCAACAAGGCTTCAAATTCGGCTTCATTATTGGAGGCTGGGAATTTAAACCGCAAGGCGCATTCATACTTATCACCTTCGGGTGACTGACATACAAGGCCTGCCCCACTACCCTGGGCAGTAGATGAGCCATCCACCACCAGCTTCCAACATTGGATGCCCGCAGAGGGGTCCTTCACTGGGTCAAGTATTGGACGGGTTAGTTCAGCTATAAAATCTGCCAAAGCCTGCCCCTTAATCGCTTTCCTTGGCTCAAAGGTGATGTCGAACATCTTTAGTTCATTCGCCATTTGAGCATCCTCCCAGCCGCCTCCAGCTTCTGTAAAACTTGCTTTAGCGGCTGATCAGTATAAACAACTATACTATGAGCCAGGAAATAGGGCCTTAGCTTTCGGCTAGCCACTACTAAGGCCAGACCAAACTTCTCAATTGTAGTATATCTACTCTCGGCATCCTTGAGTACTGGACTCACAAAGTATATAGGGATTTGTATAGCATCCCTCTCAGCTAACAGTACTGCATTGACTGCTTTAGGAGAAACAGCCAGATAAACATACAACTTTTCTCCAACCACTGGACTTATCAGACGAGGGAGCTGCTATAAATGCTTCTTGATTTCATGTAAGGCCTCGTCTGCTTCAGGGGTCCATTGAAATTTTGCTTTCTTCTTTATTGTTGCAAATAAATGATGACAATTGTCACCCGACTTGGACAAAAATCGTCCCACAGCCGCTAGACAGCCAGTAAGCCGATGTACTTCCTTAATCTTTGTTGGAGGTTTCATATCGAGTATAGCTTGAATCTTTTCAGGATTTGCCTCTATCCCCACGCTGATCTACCAGAAAACCCAGGAACTTGCCAGCCGAGACCCCAAAAACACACTTCTTTGGGTTAAGTCTTAGTTTATACTTGCGCAAGGTTTCAAAAGTTTCACATAGATCTGTGACATGATCCTTTTCCTCTTGGCTCTTGACGATCATGTCGTCAATGTATACTTCCAGAATACGACCTAACTGAGGTGAAAAGATCTGGTTGATAAGCCTCTGAAAGGTTGTTGGGGCATTTCTCAAGCCAAAAGGCATCATCAGCCAGCCATACAACCCCTTTTCAGTTATAAAAGAGGTCTTATCCTGGTCCTCCGGCAGCATAGGGATCTCATGAAACCCTGAATAAGCATCCATAACGCTCAGCAACGCATGCCCGGCAGTTGAGTCTACCAGACGATCCAGGTTGGGCAAAGGAAAACTATATTTGGGGCAAGCCTGGCTCAAGTCTGTGTAGTCAACACACATCCTCTAAGTTCCATTCGGCTTGGGAACCATTACCACGTTTGCAACCCAATCTGGATAGTGATTTTTCTTGATAAAGCCTGCCTCAAGCATTTTTCTGACCTCGTTGTCTACAGCTTGATTCCTGACGGGTCCCAAATGTCTCTTCTTTTGCCTGACCGGCTTTCTAGCTGGATCAACATTTAGCCGATGAACAGCCACTTTTGGGTCAATCCCGGGCATTTCATCTGCCCCATAGGCAAAGACATCCTGATATTCCCTCAACAGTGAAATAATATCCTCTTGTAACTCAAGTTTTAAACCTGCTCCAATCTGCAAAGTCCTTTCTGGACGAGAATCATCTAAACAAATGCTTAAGGGAGCTTCAGCGGGCTTAGGACGATCGAGAGTCAAGCTTGCAATCGTCATTACCTCGGCTGAAGACCCTGGTTCTTCCTTGACCTGAGCGAACTTCCTTTTCTTACTAGGCATATCTCTTGCCATCTTCCTTTCGGAAGTGACATACAATTCATCTCGTTCTCCTGACGGCTTCCTTGTGGATGCAGCGTGCGTCTGAAATTTCTCTTCTTTCATCCTGGACGTTCCCACCTTCTCTGCCCCAGCCTCTTTGGGCTCGTCTACATCCATGGGTTCAGCTTCATTCAATTTCCATGACGAGGGCTTTAAGGTAGTAAGGTAGCATTCTCTGGCGGCCCGCTGGTCTCCATAGATTGTATTAACCTGGCCATCGTCACACTCAAACTTCATCAACATCAAATGAGTGACAATGACCGCCTTAATGTTGTTGAGAGTGGGACGTCCCAGAATTAAATTATATGCTGTCAGATCTTTGACAACCAAGAATTTTATGAACATGGTTCTACTTCGATATTTCTCTCCAACTCTGACGGGCAACGACACCATACCTACTGGATGAATGATTCCTCCCCCAGATCCTATGATTGGATGATGGAGTGGAAGGAGGTCTTTTTCATAAAACTTGAGTCGTGACAAGCAATCAGCGCTAATAATGTCAATCGAGCTGCCAGTGTCTATAAGGATCCTTCATACTTTCAAGTTTGCTATCTTCATCTCTACGACGAGCAAGTCATCATGAAGAGTTCTGATCTTGCCACGATCACCTTCACTCACCGTCACTAAGGGGAACAGGTCCACCTTAGTTTTTCCTGTTAGCAACACCTGGCCGAGCTCTCTAACATAATTCTTATGTCCTCTAAAAGTTGTTCCCCCAGCTGCAAATCCGCCGGATATAACCAATACTACATCCTCGTAAGTGCTGGCACTTTCTTTCTTCTTACTTTGCCGAAAATCCTTCTTTTGAAAACGACCTTCCCGAGACACATATTGGTTCATCTTTCCTTGCTTTGCAAGATGCTCCAAAGCTCTCTTCAAATGTTTACACTCATTGGTTTCATGCCCACAATCCTTGTGGAAGTGACAATACTTGCTTTTGTCTCGATTCTTGTAAGGTGTCTTCATCTCTGCTGGGGCTTTAAGTTCATGCTAATCCTTGATCTCCATAAGGATAGAGTACTGATCCTTATTGAACTCAATAGGCTCAGCTGACGCAGCCTTTCTTTTCTCTCTTCTTGACGGGGTTGTACATGAAGATACTACCCAGGTCGCAGCCTTCTTAGGATTGTTCTTGGGTTTTTGAACAGGCACCTCGGGCTTCTTAGACTCTGAGTGTTTAGCTTCGGCACACACCTCTGTCGCATGTATGAAGGCTTCGGCTTCTCTGAGAGCTTCAGCCAAGGTGCTTACTTTTTTCTTGACTAGGTCGAACTTAAAGCTTCCTGGACGAAGTCCCTGAATGAATGCATCAAATGCCACACCAGCATTCAAGTCGTGGATCTGGAGAGCTTCAAGGTTAAATCTCTTCACAAAACTTCTCAAAGACTCTTTTGGGGCCTGGACAATCTTCCCTAAATGAATACTGGTTTTCTGTTCCTGCCGATTGGCTACAAAGTGAATAGTAAACGAGTAACTCAACTTAGTAAAATTGTTGATGGAATTTGCTGGTAAATTGTTAAACCACTTCTAAGCAACCCCTTTCAGGGTAGCTGGGAAGTTTTTACACCATGTAGCATCGTCCACAGCCTGGACGTACATCTGATGTTTGCATGCTGAAAGGTGATCATCTGGATCGGTTATGCCATCGAATGGATCAATGGTGGGTAGCTTAACCTTGGGACACGGAGGGGCTTGCATTATTCTGGCTGAGAAAGGCGTCGGCCAATCTATGCGGAGCTCCCTGATACGTGCATTAACTGGTATTGTATCTCTCTTGCATTCCCTGAGAACTGGATTTGACGAACTGACCTCCTGAGACCCTCGCCTATAAACATTCTGCTCGGAGGTTCTTCGGTAGACATTAGGCTGGACCACCGTCCTCTCCTGACGAGGCTCATAGATGGACGGGGTCCTTCCTTGCTCCAAAGTGTGACTCTTGATTCTCAGGGTGGGGTCCTGCAAGAAGGCGTTGATCCAGTAGCCGACCGTTGTAGGGCCGCCACCCTTTTTGCTTGTAAGTATTCCCGAGCGTCCGTCTCCATCCGACGACCGTCTACTGGTCTGTTCACCCGGTTGGTGACCACCAGATTCCAGTCTAGACGACGTGGTTTCTCACTACGAGCAGGATGCCTTCCCCTAGACAGCCTTCGAGCTTCCTCTGGTCGTCTAGCCCCGCTTGGTCCAGCTACATGCTCCTGGGAGGCTCCTCTTCTAGGTGTAGGCCTAGAATAAGGCTGAGTGCCTACCCTGAAGAACAGCATATTGTTCTTAATCTGCTCCTGGACGACTTGGGCCATTTTGGCTTGAAACTCGTTTAGAGTATTCTCCAAATGAGTCGCAGTGACCGAAAGAGCAGGATTGGGCTCTAACACTGCCCCGACCGGATCGTTCTGACGAGGTCCGTCTCGTCCTCTGGGTGGACGTTCATCATCGACTGTGTCGTTAACTTGTACTTAAGGACTCATTCTTTGTCCTTGGTTGGATGAGTTGCAATCTGTCATCTCCACGCCTCCCCACAGACGGCGCCAAATGTTTTCTGTTTACTTTTTGTAAACGAGGTTTGTCCGGATGATGGACAGGTGTAGGGTTAATGAATTTGGGAGGCTTATGCAGAGATGTTGCTTCGCTTCCAAACCTGCAAAAAGGGGAAAACCAAGCCGGAGGTTTGGGTTTGATTCCCTCTCCGATGCTTAAGTCAGTATTCTTAGAGATAAAATCTGAGTATGAATTTCAACAGAGTAAGTTTAAGAGTAGGTGAGATCCCCTTTTTACCTGATTTTGAGGAGCGATTTATAGTGTCTATGTACAGAAAGGAGCATCCTAACATAGAGGGATGTGATTGGTTAGGCAATGAGAGGGCAACATTTGTCATAGTGTCATTGCCTTGAGCCCTTTAACCAATCACTCTCTTCCTTTTATGGGGATTTGGGCTGATTATTCCTTCCTTTAGGGAATAATTGGGCCTCTTTGTTCAGTTTCATGAGGTTATAAGCTATCCCTTTGTATGCCGCCAAGTGTCATTGAGGGGAGATGAGCCACGTGTCACCAATTCATTTGGCCACGTGGCAGTCTGTGACTGGACCACGTGTCCTCTTTTGTTATGTTACAACAGATACGTTATCACACGAGCGATAATGCCTTGATAATTTTTTATTTTGGTTGGGAAAATATATATTTTATAAAGAGAGAATTTTCGGGGTGTTACAAAATGGTATCTTAAAGCTTAGGTTTTATTGGTCTTCCGTGCCAAAACTATTTTTTACTTAGGCGCTGATATCACGTATTTATATAGAGTTTTCTCCCTTATTTACAAGCTAATTTGTGCGTCATTGGAGCTCTTGGGAGCTATTTTGTGCTAACTATCGTATATAGTTGTGGTTTTGTATTTTAGTGTTGAATTGCAGGTTTTAGGGAGTTTTCTCCTTATTCCCGAGCCATTTGGAAGCAACCACGACTTTACGAGATGTTACGAGGCACGTAGGATGGCTCACGAGCTTTATGGGTAGTTTAGGAGGTCCCAAGACCCCTAAACGTGAAGATTAGGAAGCCAAAGAGTCAAAAAGGAGGTTTCCGTGCACTGATCGGACAGAAATGGCCCGATCGGGCGAAGATTTATTGATCGGATATGAAAGTTGCAGACCCGATCGGGCGGGGGTTGCCCGATCCGATCGGGCGAGGAAGCATGTCCCTAGACCCGATCGGGTGACCACCACCCGACCCGATCGGGTGGAGTGCTGCTTGGTCTCGTTGCGGTGCTACAGGCGCTGTGGTGCTGCTGGGCTCGTTTGGTCATTTCACCCGATCGGGCCAGTGATCGGGTGGGCCTCAATTTCTCGTCAAACGCTGCGCTGCTGCCATGCTAAAGCCCAAACGCAAGTTGAGCTGTTTTGCACCAGACCCGATCGGGTACTGTGCTCGGGCCCGATCGGGTCTGGCACCATTTGTCGCGATTTTCGACTTTTGCTTCCTATTTTTAATTAGACTTGAGGGGTATTATAAATACCGTTTTCCTCATTATTTAGGGAGATCTTGAGATACATCTTTTATTCATCTTTCATTAGCTTTAGACTAGTTTTATTCTTCATTGTTCTTAGTTCAATTCAAACACTTTAGATTAATTTAGAGGTGATCAAACCTATTTCGATTTCAATAAAGTTCCTACTTTCCGTTAATTGGTATTCTTTCTTACCCTAATCTCTTTTATTATTCTCAATTGCTTAGTTTATTTATTTAATCGTTCATGATGCAATTGTTAGGGTTTCATATTAGTTTTGTCGTTGTTAATTCGATCATGTCTGAGTAGTCTCGTTCTAGGGTGTTAGATAGGAAAGTCATGTTTATACCATGATTGTGATTTAGACTCTTATTGATTTCTAGGGCTTGATTAGGGTGATTGTGATGTGGTTTGTTCTTTATAGAGTAATTAACGTTATTGCGCAGTTTCGTTGGTTGCTTGTGGTTAATAGTTGTTTGCACAGATCCGTCTTACGACTAAAGGCCTAGGACACGTCAGTAGTTCTGATTACGTTAGTGAACATGCTGCGTATGTTGAACTATGAGCGTTGAGTCTTAACCATAGCTCAACATAGGCTCTAATCCCCGACTCTTGACCTAGGTTTTGATAGTAGTTGACCCTATTTGATTGGTATAAGCATGGTGGATCGACCTAATACCCTAGACTTTTATTCCATAGTTTAATCCTCGATTTATTCCGTCTTCTGTAGTTTATTCATTAGTTTAATTATTTCTTCCCTGATTTCATCTGGAGTAGCTGAATCGGTTGAATATTAATTTAGAAACTTTGTCTCCCTGTGGATTCGACCCTGCTTCCACTGACTACCTAGTTAGAGGTCCGTAGGTTTATTTTTGATTAGGTGACACGACTAAAACCTATGAGGCGCCCAGTTATTTTTCAAAGTTATTTTAATAAGCTCTTACTTATTGATTTTCTTAAATTTATTTTGAAGAATTTGAGGTTTAATTTTACAAAAAGGTTCGATTCATATTTTAATAGAAATTTCATTTTTGAATTTATTGTTACATTTTCGATATTTATTTTTCCAAAAAATAAAGAAAACAAAATTAGATTCGAATTCATTTTTTATTCATTTTGATTTTCTTTGGGAATTTACAAAAACATTAATTCATAGTTCATCTGTGTGATACAAGTATTTCTGAGTTCCCCTTTTCAAAATTTTAAACAAAGAAATTTTTCCAAACGATTTAGTTTTTCGTGCCATGTTTCGAGACGAAAATTCTTTTAAGAGGGGTAGACTGTAATCCCCCGTAATTTTATAAATCTTATAAATATATTTAAAGTATATTTATAATTATTTTCATATTTATTTCAATAAATTATTTAAGTGTTACTATTTAGAAAGTCAAACGATTGTTTGAACGTTTTAAATAATCGTTAATATTTATTGGGTTGAAGTTTAAGGTATTGAATATTTTTTTAGATATTTTGGGTTGTGTTTAAATAAATTTAATATTGGGTTGAGCAAACCAAAGCATTTAATTCTATAAATACCCACCAAAACCCCAAAATTTGCACAATCTTAATTCTCTTGTTTTCTCTCCTCAAACGGGAGCCCCCTCTCCCTCTCTTCTCCCTCGATTTACGTGCGTTGACTGACTATCACCACCCCCCTTACTCGTTTATATTTCAGAGAGCCACCACACCACTCGCCCCTTTCTCTTCCTCTTGTGTGCTGCCACGCAGCACCATACTCACTCTCCCTCTTTTCTCTTTACTGCCACACAATCAACGCAGCAGCAGTGGCCGCACGTACCACGCACGGGCCGCCAACAACCAAGCCATAGCCCATGCGCCGCCGTGCGTGTGTTCCCCTCCGTTCGTTTTTCTGGTATTCGTAGTTCTTTTGGTTATTTCTTATCCCTTTTTCCTCTAATTATATTATCTGTGTTATGATTTTTATTGTTTTTAATATGTTTTATAAATAAAGTTTGAAACTTTATTGCTTAAGTAATTAAAAATCTGATTTTTTTTAAATTGTGGATTTAAGTTATAAATTCAGACTTATTAGTTTATATTTAAAGTTGGTTTAAGTATAAAAGTAAGGATTTTTGAGGTTTTTAAGCCTAGACTTATAGTATTATATTAAAGGTTGCTAAGGTTGAAACTTTAGTGTTTTTAAAGTATTTCAAAATGATTTTTGAAACATTTTAAAAATAATTTATATTGTTGTATAAATTAATTAGGATGTTACTCCCTCCGTCCCATATTACTTGATACACTTCCCATATTCGTCCGTCCCATATTACTTGATACACTTCTAAAAATAGTATGGTCCTACACTAAAAATATATATTTTATTATGGGATGGGTCCACATTTGTCCTATTGCATTCTCTCTCTTAAGCTTTTTATTTTACTTTTGAAATGCACTCATGGCCCACATTTGTCCCACATTGTACTTTATGTACTTAAATAATATCAACAACTAACTACTCACAATAAAAATAAACAGGTCAAATAATACTCCTAAAACTTTGTGCCGGTCAAACTGTATCAAGTAAATATGGGACGGAGGGAGTACTTCATTGTTGTGTTATTATTTTGGTATGCGGAGATTTTACTTTATGCGACTTCTAGTGTTTTAAATTGGCCTCTCATTCCGTCTACACAAGGTACGAACATGTCCTCATGTGTTAGAATAGTATCATGTTCTAAGGTTAGGATTATATATAGTATCATGTATAGGGAACCCTTTTATGGTTTATATGTGGTTTTGATATTGGAATTACGTGTTGTTGAGCATGTTATTTGCCTATGATGTTTATTACATGATTGAATGGAGGCTTGATTCAAACATGTTTGGGAAAGGAAGTTTATTTATAAATTCGTATGAGGGATTTATAAATATGTTGTTGGATTTTGGTATTGTTTCACTTTATGAATATTTTATTACTTCTCAAAGGCCGAGGACTTTCTGGGTAAGTTGGACTATTATTGTTACTATTATATTACTAATTTGTAAAGACCGAGGGCTTTGTAGGTATCGATACTTATTTGGACATTCGATTGTTGACTTAAGTCAACAAATAAATTGAGGATTAATTATTGGTCAATTGGAACTGTTTGATCACGTTATTCAATCCTAAGATAAAAGTGGAATATTTGTTGTATCCATGTTATGTGTTGGTTGTCTTATTAGAGTCCAACATTGAATAACATATTAACACTTAAAGTGGAAAGAGAATAGCAATAGCTTTAGACTTCTGCACGTCTGAAATTTTGGACTAGTATGAGTTGGAGTACATGGTGGTAGCCCATGGCTTTTCTTGGGGTCGGATTGACCACCGTGCCTTGTTTTATTTTAAAAGGTTCCTCGATATCTTTGGTCAAGGGATTATGGAGTCGTGCCCGTAGTTCATCTACTGTATTGAAGACTAGGTTTGGTTGGACAACTCGATCCACTAACTATTCAATTTTATTAAATGAGGTATCATATTGTATGTTTTGTGAAATCGAGTCTTATCTTATGATTTAAAGTTGTAGAGTATTACTATTGATCATGTTTTATTGCCTAGTAGTATCATGTTAGGTTTTGTGTTTTGTATTGTTATGTAAGTACTTAGTTTTGTTGATTACGTGCTTTTTGTGTGTCGATCATGGTTGTGCCTATTATTCCTGGGATGACCCTTAATTGGCGAGCAGTCGTCAATTGAGTATTTGCCTATAGGTTTGAAGATGATGCATCACACATACTCATTTGGGAATTGGGAGATATTGATGAGAGATCGTTTTCTCACTTTTGTCGCTTCTTATATTTATGTTACTTCCATTAAGTTGTTTTATGAATTATTTATTTTAAGTTCTTTTATTTGGTTTTAATTTACTTTTGAGGTTTGGATAATGTTTGACAGTTGACATGTTTTAAGTATTTATTTAAGTTTTACTTAATGTTTTCCGCTGCAAAATTCTGAGTAAGCCGATACGTTATCACACGAGCGATAATGCCTTGATAATTCTCTATTTTAGTTGGAAAAATATATGTCTTATAAAGAGAGAATTTTCGGAGTGTGACAAAGACAAGGAGACCCCTTGTCCCCGTATCTTTTTATTATTTGTATGAAAGTATTGGCTCGCCAATTAGCTTTTGCATGTTTTGATAAGAAATCGGGAAGTGGGTTTAAATTGAGCCCTAGAACTCAAAAAATCCCTGGTCTCTTCTTTGCGGATGACTGCCTCCTCTTCTGTAAAGCCACGTCATTAGCAAGTAATAGCCTGAAGAACGTGTTAGATATCTGTAATACTTCAGGACAGCTTATTAACTTCCATAAATCATCTATTTACTTCTCGAAAAAAACTCCCTCGAATACAAAATCTCTCATTAGAAGCCATTGTACCATGCAACCCAAGCATTCGCTTGGGCGATATCTAGGATGACACTTCTCGTCGCAGAAAAGTACCACTTCAGACTTCCATTCCTTGATTACAAGAACGGACAAACACTTGAATTCTTGGACCACTTCCTTTCAAAAACAGGGCATGCAGTCCTTGTCCAAAGTAACTTAGAATATATCCCGATCTTTACAATGGCCACCATCAAATTACCGAGTTCTATAGCTAATAAACTAGACTCCATTAACCGATACTTCTTTTGGAAGCAGGGTCATGATAATGAAGATGGTATTCCTCTTGTAGCCTGGGATAAAATTTGTAAGTCCAAGATTTTGGGTGGTCTAGGTCTCCGAAAGATAAAACATATGAACCAAGACATGTTAGAAAAATTAGCTTTGAAAATGGGAATAATTATCCCACATAAATGTACAAAGCTAAGAAAACACACAATATCACCTAAAGTGATCATATAAGTACCAAAATTACATATATAAGAATATAAGAATTATATTTCATGATTCTGTAATTACTTTTTTGTTATTAGTATTATTTTTAAGTTATATATATTTTGCCGTTTATTACATCCTACCCTTCTCAAGGAATTTTTGTCCTTGAAACTGAAAATTAACTTAGAATAAGTGTGGGTACTTGTCTCGCATCTCCTGTTCAACCTCCCACGTCGCTTTTGCACTACTACAAAACTGGGCTAATTACCTTTCTTGTGATACCAGTGCAATAACAAAACCGTATTCTTAATCAAAGAAACCGTACAGTAAAGAAAACTGGTTTCCTATAAAAAATTAAGAAACCACACGTCAGAGAAGTCTGGTTTCTTAGTTATACATGGAGGACAATATTATTTTTTCAATGGGAAATAAAATCAGTTGATAACATGCGTGAGGCAAGTATTAGTCTTTTTATTTCCAGTCCTTCTCTCACTTCTACTTTCTCAACTGATTTTCATCAGTCTCTCTCCTCTGCCTCAATTTTTTCTCTCAAATGTTTATTCACTATCACTTAGACGTTTCATGAACAATTCCAAGCTCCTTCACCTATTTTCCTGAATTTATGTTCTTATGTAGATCTGTGAAGAGTAGAAGATGGAGATGTAGTCGTCCCTACCAATCCAACGAAGATGGAGGAGCCAAAATTATAGTCTCGTCTTATGGAATTCGAGGTTTACGGTCTACTTTAACTTTAGATATACATGTATTTTGATTTCTTGCCATCGATCTAATTTGAAATTTTTCTTTAAATATTGAAGATGGAAGAGGACATAATCGCTTCTTAGATCTAAATATTGAAGATGGAAGATGTTCTCCAGGCATTGAATTTGATGGAGTGAAATAGCTTATTCTGCTTTTGGATCGATTGCGTTTGCGGGAATCTGTTAGCTTTTGAAATATGGTTTTGTGTAGATTTAGATTTTCTAGATTTCATTTGGTAATCTATTTAATTCATCATTGTAGTGGAATTTATTCTATTCTATTATTCAGGTGAATATGTATATGATGGAGATTTAAACAATGAATTTGCAATGTTAGGCGATTTCACAGTCAATGAACTGATAATTTCATTTTTGTTTTTATTTTGTATTTGAGCTTTTATAGAGATTCACAACTTCTATATTGTAGTTGAGCTTGTATAGGGATTTGTAACTGCTCTTGTAGGATCTTTTTTTAAAAATAAAAATAATGATAAGAAACCGGTTATGTGCCTCATAAGCTTCTATCAAGAAAAGCAATTAATGAGCATCAGGGGGACCGGATATCTAAGAGCTTCGGTGCCTTACGTTTTTGTAAAATACCGGACTCTTCAACCGATGTCTTAATGTAAGACACCTATGACCTATAAACCGGTCATGATCCGGTTTCTCAAGCACATTCTGACCGGTTTCTCAGGTGATTTTTGTAGTAGTGTTGTTTCAATGTGATTGGACCATAATACCTTTACTAAAGAGATTACTTTTTTGCAAAGAACTAGTTCTCTCGGTTTGACCATCTATAGTTGGGTGAAAAGTGGTGCTATTATTTAACTGTGTACCCAAAGCATTCTGTAACTTCCGCCAAAACATAGATACAAATCGAGAGTCTCTATTAGATACAATTGAACTAGGCACTCTATGAAGCCTAATAATTTCATCAACATATTTCGTTGCTAACTGTTCAAGATTCCAAGTATTATATATTTCTACGAAATATGCACTTTTTGTAAGCCTATCTACTATTACCCATATGGAATTCATCCCTTGACGACTTGTTGGTAATCCTGCAACAAAATCCATTGCTATCTATTCCCATTTCCAAGTGGATATATCTAAAGGCTGTAAAAGTCCCGAAGGGCGCTGATGTTCTATTTTTACTTGCGGGCAAGTCAGACAATTGGCAACAAATTATGCGATTTCTCGTTTCATATTACTCCACCAAAACATACTCTGCAGATCTTTATATATACATCTTGTTTCCTCCTGGGTGTATTGAATAATGGGTATTATGTGCTTCATTCATGATTTTTCTCTTTGAATCTGCCTGATCTTGTTTATACAGTCTTCCTTCGTAATGAAGTGAGCCATCTTCTTGTATCAAAAAACCAATTTCTTTTCCAAGCAACAACCTTTCACGAACTTTCTCTAAATGTGGGTCCGTATTTTGTAGCTCCTTAATTTCTTCACTCAAGGGTTGTTTGATTTCTAGAGCTGCTAAAGATCCTTCCAAACCACCTATAATCAACTCAATTTCTAAATTTTGGATTTATCTTTGGATAACAAATTGAGTGCTAATTAGATTAAGGGCAACATAGTTTTTCTGGCTAAGAGCATTGGCCACCACGTTAGCCTTTACAGGGGTGATATTGAATATCTATTTCGTAATCCTTTATGAATTCTAACCACCTCCTTTGTCTCATGTTAATCTCTTTTTGAGTGAATATATATTTAAGGCTTTTGTGACCGGTGTAGATTTTACATTTAACCCCATATAGATAATGTCTCTAAATTTTCAATGCAAATAAAATTGCGGCAAGTTCAAGTTCATGGGTAGGATATTTCTATTCATGAGGTTTCAACTGACGAGATGCATAAGCTATCGTATTCCCGTGTTGCATCAATACACACCCCAACCCTTGTTTGGAGGCATCACTACATATTTCTAAACCTTTTGTACCACTAGGAAGAGTAAGGATTGGAGATCTGGTGAGACAAAATTTGAGCTCTTGGAATGTTGTTTCACACTTATCGCTCCATTCAAACTTTGTACTTTTTCTTATAAGAAATGTAATAGGTTGAGCTATTCGGGAAAAGTTTTCCACAAATCGACGATAGTAGCTTACTAATCCTAAAAAGCTTCTTAGTTCTAACACATTTGTGGGTCGAGGCCAGTTAGTGATTGCTTCAATTTTTTGAGAATCGACTTGCACTCCATCTCTAGACACCACAAGCCCTAGGAATGATATTTTCTCTAACCAAAATTCACACTTTTTAAATTTTGCATACAACTGGTTCTTTCTCAGAGTCTCTAAGACTATACTAAAATGTTTCTCGTGATCCTTCTTATTTTTGGAATACACTAAAATATCATCAATAAAAACAATAACAAAATGATCTAAATAAGGTTTAAAAACTCGATTCATGAGATCCATAAAAACAAATGGGGCATTAGTAAGACCAAAAGGCATAACTAAAAACTCATAAAGTCTGTATCTGGTCCTAAAAGAAGTTTTTGGAACATCTAAAAATCTGATTCTTAATTGATGATACCTAGATCGTAGGTCTATCTTTGAGAACACTGACGCACCCTGAAATTGATCAAAAAGTTCATTTGTACGAGGCAAAGGATATTTGTTCTTGATGATTATCTTATTAAGCTCTCTATAATCTATGCATAACCTTAAGGCTCCATCTTTATTCTACACAAATAGAACAGGTGCTCCCCATGGTGACACACTTGGTCTAATACATCACTTTTCCAATAATTCCTCTAGTTGTATCTTTACTTCCTTTAATTCCGCAGGTGCCATTCTATATGGTGCTTTTGAGATAGGTACTACCCCAGGTACCAACTCAATAGTGCAATCAATTTCCCTTTGTGGGGGCATATCTATAACTTCCTCATGAAAGATATCTTGGAAATTTTGTAACAATGGGAATGTCAGATGTTTTAGATTCAAATTTTTCAGTACTAAGAACATCACAAAGGTATACTTCACAACTGACAGGCTATAGTCGTATCACCTAATTAAAAGTAATCATAAAATCCTCTAACAAACAGTATTCAGGGAAGTAGGGTCGAATCCACAGGGAGACAGGTTTTCAGAGTTAATATTTAATTAAAAAACTACTTCAAACAAGATCAGGGAAGAATCAGCTGAACTACTAATTAGACTGGAGAAAGCAATATAAATAATGAGATTAAACTATTGATTAAAGGTCTAGGGCATTAGTTCGGTCCATTATGCTTATACCAATCAAAAGGTTTCCAAAAACTATGATTAAGTCTAATTACTGGTGTACCAGGCCTTTAAAAGTACAACGAATTTGTGCAAACAATTACTAACCACAAGCAATCAATGAAACTGCGTAATAACATTAATCACTCATCAAGAACAAATCACACCATAATCGCTCAAATAAAAACCTATAAACTAATAGCAATTCTAGTGTAAATCATGGTATAAACATGGTTTTCCTCCCTAAAACCCTAGAAATATGACTACTCACTCATAATTTAATCAACAATAATAAATCTAATATAAAAACATAAACATTGCATCATGAACGAATTAATAATCAACTACGCAATCAAAGAGTAACAAATTAAGAGAGAAGAACAATACCAAATGACGAAAAGCAATAACTTTAATTGAAATAATCCGAGGTTTGATCTCGTCCAAAACTAATCTAAAAGTGTTTACTCTAAAAAGATCTAAAAACTAATACTAATGACAATGGAAAATAAAGTCTAAATCCCTCTAAAATAAAGAGGAAAAGCTATTTATATTAGCCCCAAAAATCTAATTCAAAACGGAAATAATCAAGATAGAGTTTGGGCTTCGGAGGCCCTCCCCGATCGGGCCCTATTGCCCGTCCAAGTCGGGCCAAAAACAAAACAACCCAGTTAGCTTCCCCTCTCGCAAATGACAAAACATGCAACGAAACTCTTTGGGCCTTTGGTCGGGCTGATGCAATTCTGAACCCAGCTTTCTTCTCCTCAGCAAAACAAGCAGCAGCGATGGAAGCTCCCAGCCCAATCTGGTCGGGCAAGCCCGCCTGATGGCGTCGAGCTAAGCCAAAAACTTGCCTCCGTCTTTTCTCGTACGCAAGCAGCCCATCAACACAATAAATTCACCCCGTCCGATCAGGTCGGACAAGCCCGCCCGACAGGCCCGAGGCAATTCAGCCCTATCGGTCTGTAAGCCACCAAATCGGGTCACGAGCAACAACAATGACATAATATAACGCCAAATCGGGCCATGATGCCTGATGGCTTCGGGCCAACTCCACTTGGCTCATTTCTTTGCTTTTCTTTACATTTTGAGCTCGTTTTCACATCCAAAGGCCTCGGGAATCTTCCAAATCACCAAACATGCTCGGAATAACTCATACAAGCCTTGTAACAACTCCTAAAGGTGCAGTTGCTTCCAAATAGCTCAAAAATAGGGAGAAAACTCCCTAAAACCTGTAATTCAATACGAAAACAACAAAACCACAACTTATAGAGTAATTAGTATAAAATAGATCTGAAGAGCTCAAATTAAGCTTTTAGCTCACGAATAGAGGGGGAAACTCTATATAAAACCATGAAATCAACAGCCTAGCTAAACATTTTTTGTGCTTGAAGATAAGAAATGATTCTAGATTCAGATTTCCTTTTATTACTTTGAAAGTCACTTCATTTCCTTCAGAATTTACTAAGGTTACGGTTTGTTTTTGACAGTCTACTATGACACGATGTTTGCTCATCCAATTCATCCCTAAAATAACATCGAATCCCTTAAGGTCAAATTGAATTAGATCAACATCAAATATGCTTTCCTTTATGCTTAAAGGAAAATTTTTATATACAGTTTAACAGGGAACTATATTTCCAGTAGGGAGGCTCATGCAAAATTCTAAGTTTGACTCACTAGGGACCAAATGCAAATATCTGGACATGGAAGAGGATATAAATGAATGTGATGCTCCGGTATCAAATAAGACATGTATTGGGAAAGAGTTTAGAGAAATGTTACCCGTAACCACATCACTTGAACTTCAAACTCTTGTGGATTCGTCAAAAACACACGACCATGGGTTGGATTTTGACGTTGGATAGGTCCACCCCGGGGCTTAAGAACAGGTTTTGAGGTATAGGTACATCTCTTGATAACTATGGCAACTATGCTTCGACAGTCGGTCACGAAGTTACTAAGTGAGACCTCTCTCAAACTTATTCATTCTTAACTCCTCACTAGAAACAAGGTGTGCTGCAAATAGAGATAATTCCATAAATTTTGTAGCATATTCCATAACAGACAAATTACCTTGCTCTAACTAATTAAACTCTTCTTCTTTCTGTCTCTTCAAAGCTGATGGATAAAATTTTTCCCTCAGAAGATCTTTTCGTTGGGTCCATCCAAAGTCCTTCTTTTTCCTCCTTTCTTTCACGGTTTCCCACCAAAGATCTGCCTTCCCGACTAGATAATAAACAGCAAATCCTACCTTCCACTTTTCAAGATAGTTTATCGCATCAAAAAGTTATCAATGCTTTTTATCCAATCCTCAAATTCTACAGGGTCATACTTCCATCATAGGTCTTGGGGTTGTAACTAGACGATCTTCTAAAATACCTTGCACTTTCTTTCTTCCTGGTTGTTTTTGTTGTTTTTTGAGCATTTAAGATAAGAGTGTCGTGACTTCCCTAACATTTCCCTCTCTATTATCAGTGTTAAAGTTTCCATTATCAGAATTTTGAACTGGCTAATTTTCTTGAGTAGATTGGGTACTTGGGGATTGAATTATCCTATAATGCATAAAAGATTAGGGTTAAAATATCATTGCAATCAAGTTATTAAAGCATTTATGAAGAAATAGAATCATGATAACCAAACATATATATATCTATATATATATTAGACTTGATATATGTTATACAAACCAAAACATATAAAACATTAGATAGTTTAAAACATCAAATAAGCTAACAGTAACTATGCATCATACACCCTATATTCTACATATGAGGTTTTTAACATAGTGTCAACATATATACAATAAAATGGTTAATACTTAACAAACAAGCCATCTCTAGCAGCACTTGGTTCCTCTTTCGGTTCCTCATTCAAATTTATACTCGTTGACGACACAGATTCATCATCAGATAGGAAGACCATGTGATCCCTTTCATAAACCAGAATTTCCAGAAAGCTCAGTAAAATTCGCGGTCCATCTTCGTTGGCCTAATCCAAATCGCACATATTTCTCCCAGTTGGGCGCCTCGTTGACTAATAGATCAGAATATTTAGTTT
Organism: Patellifolia procumbens; assembly: GCA_947645195.1. Lineage (NCBI taxonomy): Eukaryota > Viridiplantae > Streptophyta > Magnoliopsida > Caryophyllales > Amaranthaceae > Patellifolia > Patellifolia procumbens. Next base: position 7,491,075 of record CANSGD010000953.1, read on the forward strand.
TGAAATTTTTCCACGAGAAGATCATGGGGAGTGTTTGGATCAAAACATATGCTATAGACGGTTTGGATACTGTGCGTTAAATTTGTCGAAAAAACTTACTAGATGGTGAATATGTTCCATAATACTACAACCAGGATCCATTGCTAACATCAGGGGACTTATATTTCCTGTCATTCTTCAATAAATAAACACATGGTAAATATATATCATCATCTGCATTTGTATAAAAATAAAATTCAGCAACAAACAATCTATAACAATTATTTTAGGGAAAATTAACAGGAATAATGTCAACTATTGCTCGTCTTCCCTAATTAATCCCACCTTTAATTATTCTCAAAATAATCCCAATTATCACCCTACCTTCCCAAAACAATCCCACTTGACCTGGAACCTGTTAAATAGATTGCAAATGCCACGTGTCATCATGACATTGGCCAAAAAATAAAATAAAATAAAAATTAAAACCCTCCCCCCTTTCCAGCCTCCCCCCTTCCCGGCGACCACCTTACCTCCCCTTTCCCGGTAACCTAGACCCGCCAGCCACCTCTAAACAACCCAAACCCACCCAGACCCGCCCGAAACAACCTTAGACCACCCAACACCACCCTATACCTACCGGAATCCACCCCACGTCCCTAAAACAACCTTAGACCCACCCTAAATCTTCCCTACCACCCTAAAACAACGAGATCCAGCCCACAAACCACCACCACGCCGAAAATCAAAATCCACCCCCGAAAATCACCCATACCCAATCAAAAAACACCACACCAACGGAAAACCACCCAGAATTGCGGCGAAAATAGGGTGGGTGATGGATTGTTCGTGGTTAGGAGGTGTTTTTGGGGGTGGGGAGAGGGAGATCGACGTGGTGGGGGTTTTTGGGGGTGGGGAGAGGGAGATCGACACTAGGGGGAGGGAGATCGGCCTTTTGCTGGTGGTTTTGGGCTGCCAGTGGTGGGTGTAGGACTAGCAGTAGGGCAGCAGTGGGGGTGATTGGGTGGTTGTGGCAGTGAGGGTGGGGTGGGGGTGGGTTTATGTGTTTTTTAAAAAATTTCTTAATTTTTAAAAAAAAAAAAATTTAAAAAAAAATTAATAAATGGACCAATCATAATGCGCCACATGGCATTGTTAACCTATTTATCAGGTTATCATTTAACCTAGGACGAATATTAGAAGATACCTTAAATACTTGGGATTATTTTGGAAATTACTAAATGTGGGATTAATTATGGAAGACGGGCAATAGTTGGGATTATTCTTGTTCATTTTTCATTATTTTATTGTTATAATATATTTGTTAACGTGGCTCTGATACCAAACTGTAATGCCCTGTAATTTAAACATTTTGAATAACACATGCTAGTACCAGGATCGAACCAAAATATTACATCATATTTATTTATAAAGGATAGTATGATGTTTACAAGACATTATTGTCATAGTCCTAAAAATAGAAATACTAATGACATAATAAAACTTATGGTAACAAAACTAATAACTTATAGCATATATATATTTCCTATTACTTTATAAATCTCACTCTTGCCCTCCCCAGAAAACAAAACATTTAATAAAAGTTAACCCAAAAGGATCTAGTACATTCCCAATATCACGTAACAACAGTTTACCAAACATTTTGAAAATAATATCGTAACATTTCAATTAATTTATCAGGTTTATTTATGACTTTCGGTTAGGCAAGAAAAATATCTCATGCTTAAAGCCCACCTCAGGTTTTCCTGGTCATAATCATAATCTTTCCTTTTCCTTCCTAGCTTTTTTTCATTCCCGTGCTCTTAGTCCCTTGACAATTCTTCCCTATTTATAGTTTAGTTTGTCATTCTTCATTTTACTTCTTCTTAATATTCATAATTCAGCTATCCATGCATACTTGCATTTTTACTCTAACATATAGCTAATTGATTTATGTAATGCTATTGGTAGATTAAAAACCTTAGAGTCAAATGTTATATTTATTACACCTTTTTGGTACAATAATAGTGTACAAGTAGCATTTTACATATGCTAAACTCTTTACACTTCAATTTAGTTTATAGGAAATAATGACACGTAAAAGAAATTTTTACAACGAGTAATAAAAATTGTATTTACAAACTTTTATTCAATGAGTAATAATTGTCTAGTCTAAGGTAGAATAATTAGTAAAGATATTAAAAACTATAAAACATAGGTTATAAGATTTACCATTTTAAAGATATGAGTACTTAGTTTAAAGTAAAATTTGTTAAAAATTCTACTAAATACTTTTATGAACCCATAAGATAGTAATTCATAATTTTATTAGTCATTACTTGTTATACTATATTATGGTATTTTCCGTTGTAACAATAAGATAATACACATAGTTTGTCCCATATAAATGTACAAAGCCAAGAAAACACACAATATCACCTAAAGTGATCATATAAGTACCAAAACTGCATATATAAGAATATAAGATATATATTTTATGATTCTGTAATTAATTTTTTATTATTAGTATTATTTTTAAGTTATATATATTTTTCCGGTTATTACACATCCTTGAGCTCTTTCAGTAATCAAAGATTTTTAGCCATTTATCCTTGAGCTCTTTCAGTAATCTTATCCACGAAGGCCTTACATTGAGAGAAATTAAGCTTCTTTGAGGATAGGGGAACCACCAAATACTTAAATGGCAGTTCTCCCAAATGTAAGTTGACAGACGCAATAAGATGAGTAGCTTCAGAGTTCGGAACCATCAACACCAGCAAGATATATACTACTTTTATCAGGACTTGAATCTAACCCTGAAGTAGAGGAATTTTTTTGAAAAGCTGACATAATCTTAGTTACTAAACTAATCATCTGCAAACATCAAGTTAGTGAGATGCAGTCTTTCACACTTAGGATGAAAATTGAAATCAAGGTTTAGCTTCAATTCACTAAGGTAGCTACTCAAATATTCCATGCTTAGAGCAAAAAGGAAAGGGGGCGGGGTTCCCATTGCCTTAAGCCTTTTTAGCCTGAAAAGGAGGCGAAGGAATTCCATTCAACATGACAAGATATTAAGAAATTGGGAAATCCTCAATGGTGGCCATTAGGTATTAGAAATTCCCAGTGGTGGAAATTTCAAAAAATCTTTCCCATTGGTAGCCCTGCTTTACAAATTATTCTCAAGCATAACCTTATCCAAAAATATTCGTTAATAATATAGCATATTCCACCAGTGAACCGTTAAAGCAGACATTTACACATATAACGAGGCATTTCTGATTGTTTTTTTCCAATTTCGACCTCAAAATCGATTCTTAAAGTTAAGTTTAGGGGGTTAGTTTTACCCCTCAATGTTTGATTTTGATGTCAAAATTGGTAAAAAACGACCCAAAAGACATTTTTTAACGTGCGAGTGACCGTCTTCACGGTTAACTAACGGAATATGCTTTAAGATTAACGGAATATTCTTCATTAAGGCTATATTTGGGAATAATTTGTAAAGCAGGGCTACCAATGGGAAAGTTTTTTTGAAATTTCCACCACTTAGAATTTCTAATACCTAAGGGCCACCATTGGGAATTTCCCTAAGAAATTTCATGTTTGAATTGGTGCACGGTTTAACCAAATTTCATGTCAAGACAAGTATTCTAATTTGCAATTGTTGTTTTATTTTACCGACTAGATATTCACTATTACATCGTACAAATATGCACAAGATATTAAGAAATTACAAAGTTGATAATAATACTAGAGTACTATTTAAGGTACAACATCGTCGATACGTTAAATATTAAAGATACTTTGGCGGTTTGTGGTGGGGTTTGGTTTATGAATATTATAGATCAACCAAGTACAAATCATGGTATGGTTAGAAGCACACACCAACCCATGTTTTAAGCTAATTATTATTATAATTACTAATTATTATTATCATAGTAATATTATTTTACTTCTTAGACATTATTTTATTACACTAGCATCATCAAGTATTAATATATTAATAATAATAATAATAATAATAGTAATTACTCATTATTAATTATTATTATTATAATCAGTAATTATTATCTCTAAAATTAATTTATCATTATTAATATTAATATTTATTTATAACTATCATTTAATAACATAATATATAATATTATCATTATTCATTTAATATTATTCTAAGTTATAAATTATTAATTATTATTTTGAGAATTATAATTACAACTAGAAGATCCCTCACCACGGTAAAAGGAGGTTAGAAAGGCTTGGGATATTACCTCAAAGTGTCCCTGTTGATCAAGCACAAGCGGATGGGGCAGTGAATTATTTGAATGAAAGATTTATTAATGTGGGTGAAGCTTTTGAGTTCATAGATGGAGAAGAACAGTGAGGTTTTGAAGAGCGCTACAAAGGAGTTTAAAACAACTTTTTGGGTATATAAACACTTTGTGAAACAAACTTAGAATGTAGTTTTTTGGTATATAGACAGTGAATGACAAGACTGCTAAACAAACCTAGGTTAACACGTTAAAAGTTCATCCTTTTTGAAATTGTTAGTAGTAGACAGTTTATGTAGTTGGGAAAAAGGCAAGGTTTGTAAGAAGTCATGTTTATAAGCACTGAAAACTGAATATGAAGTGAAAGAATTTTTTGGTTTCATTTTCTTTGCTTTTATTATTAGATGAGCTTTGTGGCATACTAGTTAAAAGTGGCAGTGCTAAGCTACCATAACATCATTTGACTTTTTGGCATCCATCAGGTAATTAATTTTAACTCAAATTGGAAGTAGGGTTAGTTTCCTCAACATACTGATTATTTAACCAAGTATGGAGATATATCACCCCTTACTTCTTAGAGTTACTAAGTTGAGTCCTTTCATCATTTGGATGTTTAGGTGAATACATTAGGGGGACACATAATCACATAAAGTATCATGAAAACAAGAGAGGTGCTGCCTATCATTAATACTAGGTGTTCATTAGCATGCTTTAACTTTACATCATTAGCCAAATCGTCTTAATAGAAAGGAATTAATGGAATCCAACATAATCAATCTTAAAGGGCACAACATCATGTATAAACAACCAAACCAACACAATCCATCATTTACATGATCATAGTATTAAGCCAACCAACTAAAAGCATACAAAAGTGAACATAAATAGCCTTTTAGGCAGCAACACCAGCAGTTACATGATGTATGAACAACCAACCAACAAAAATATCCAACTCATAGATGATAATACCAGTAGTGTTATTAAGCCAACCAACAACAATAGTATCATGTATGAATAACCAACCAACAAAAATATCCAGCAACATCAAGATAATACCAGTACTATTATTAAGGCAACCAACCAACAACAGCATCATGTATGAACAATCTTTAAGGGACTCATTTTTGACATGATCACAACATTAACAAGAGGCCGGAAGAACATGATGTAAACAATAAGAACGGATATGAAAGGGACTCATGAGCATACGGATTGCATCAAGAAAAATAGGGGAGTTTATAGAATACAAAACCTTAACGAGAAGCATTATTTCTCATTAAAAGGAAGCAAATGCTCATCAGGATCAAGCTCTGAACTAGTGAAAGAACTCATTGGAATGTCTGGTCTAGGCTCAAGCCCATCATCGTCATCCTCCACAAGTTTGAGTAGCCTCAAGTTGTTGAATTCATCCTCAATAAACATATCATGCTCCCGACCAGGAACAGGACCATCCACCATGAAGTACCCATCAACATGCATTTCCTTCTTGACCATTTCTTCTTCCTTCTCCTTTCCTTTCCCCTTTTTCCCCCTTTCTTCGATCTTCCTTTTTCCTTCCCCCTAGAAGTGGACAAATCCTCCAACTCCCCTTTCCTTTGTTCTTTGAACCACTAGGTGGTTCTTGTGCTGGAATTGCACACACAATAGGACGGTGAGGGGTAGTAGGAGGAAGGGGGACGCAAAACTTACTCTTTTCTTCCCAGATATGGTCCTCTTGGACAGATCCTCTAGAACAACCTCCTTCTCTTTCCCAGATCTAATGCACTCTAGGTCCTCTTCAACAACATCTTCCTTCACATCAACCTTCTCCTTCTCCTTACCTTTTTTTTTTGAAAAAGCGGAACAGGAAACGCCAAGGATCGAGCAATGCATATTGTCACAATCTTGAACAACCCTTCCTAAAACGTTTAGGGCATAGGGTTTCAGAATTTTTTTTGGCAGTTCCATCTTTGTATATCCTTTTTGGCCATAGAGAAGCGTTCTTAAAGCTCTCCATGATTTCAAATATAGTTTGAGATTCGAAATCATCTTCTGTCTCGAAGAAGGCGTCTTCCAAAGGGGTTAAATCTGGACAATACATTATATTGGACTCATTTGGAGGGTTTGAGAGAAAATGAGGAGGAAGAGGAGGAACATGAGTGTTCGAGAATGGGATCTAGGAAAAAAATGGAGAGGCAGTGAAGAAATCTGAAAACCCAAATCTAGGGTCTTAGAGGAAGAAGATGAAGAAATGGGATGAATAGGGAGACGAATATGGAAAGTGACGAAAAATGAAGGGTTGGGTGGGTTTAATCGGGTTTGTTCCAAAAAATTAAATGTGGGTGGTTGGGGGTTGGGTGATTTTTGGTGGGAGTAATTAACTAATGTGTAAAGTTTAATTAGTATGTAATGAGATTATTAGGTTTAGTTAAGTATATTAAGTAAGGGTAAAATTGTAATTTCATAGGGTTTTTTTTTACTAAAGAAGGAAAGAAAAAAAAAAGGTGTTGCAACCTTTGGGAAATCTCCGTTTTAGGAAATTGTTGCAACTAAAAAAGAACAGAGATAGTATTATAATTATAATTATAATTAGCAATTATAATCATAATTAGCTTAAAATATAGCTTAGTTTGTGCTTCTAACAAGACCACGATTTTCTATTGGTTGGTCTATAATATTTATAAACCAAACCCCACCATAAACCGCCAAAGTATCTTTAATATTCGATGCAATGACGATGTTGTACCTTAAATAATAAGTCAATATTATTAGGAACTTTGTAATTTTTTAATAGTTAATATTTAGTCGGTAAAATAAAACAACAATTGCAAATTATAATACTCGTATTGAGATGAAATATGGTTAAACCGTACAACAACACAGTTACACATACCATAATAGTAGTAATAATAATGAGTAAAGATATAGAAAGAAAAAATATATATAAATAATAATAATAATTATTATTATAAGTAAAATTAATTAGACCAACAATGAAAATAATAATATTAAATAAAATTGTTAAATAACGAATGGAGCTGAATTGAATTGAATGAACTGAACTTAAATTATTGAAGCTGAATTGAATTGAACTTATTGGAGATGAATTGAACTTATTAGAGCTAATCTGAACTGAAAATAAGCCGAAGAGAACAAGCCGTAAGTTTATATCAAGACGAATCTAAAAATGTCTCCCATAATTATTTTTATTGTTATGTATAAAGTATAATAGAAAGTCAAAGAAAGCTTTGTAAATAGTGTAAAAATTCCTAATGTTGCAATGGAATGGAGGAGGTATTGTCTTACCTTTGTTTGACTGTACAATATACTCCCTCCGTTTCAATTGGATGTTCTCATTTTCCTTTTTAGGATGTTTTAAAAAATTCTTTCCCCTTTGAATCTTTTCCATTTTAAGAATATTTATTTTTTCATCTTACCTTTAACAACAAATTATTTACTATATTTTTTTACTTTTTGTCTTACACATGGCCCACTTTAGAATATTTTATTTCTCAATCACCCATTTTTCTTTCTCTCTCTTTTTTTTAAAAGCAAAAGGTACTAAAGTATTCCCTCCGTCCCAGAAAGCTTTATACATTTGATCGGGCACGTAGTTTTAGATGATAAGTTGTTGTTTCGTTATCAATTGTATTTATTTAAAAGGTAGATGTAATAGGAGTTAGTCAGATATTATTTTATTTAGATGTGAGAGAGTAGTGGGTCAGGACTAATATAATAGTGGGCCATGTCCAAAAATAGAAGTGTATATAATTTTCTGAGACAGATGAAAAAGAAAAGTGTATAGATCTTTTTAGGATGGAGAAAATACACTTTATACAATATAAAACTAAAAAGATTTTCATCCACCTCAATTTACATTGGTTTTCCCCATATTATAAATGAGAACATCAAATTGAGACGGAGAGAATAATTACAAATACCTGTGTAAAACCATATCCAAATTGATGATTTGTCCATAAATAGGTAGGTAAAAAGAGGGTAAAAAAAATTGGATACGCAATTCAAAAGATGGAATCAGAAGTCAATTAAAATTACCACTAATGTGTAGAGTCCTAAATCACCAGGGGGGTGAATGAAATCCAGAGTTTGCACTGCATGGTGGTCCCATTCCCATATCCCAACCCCAAAAAAGTTACTGCTCACATCACATACGTAAATAAAACGCAATAAATAAGCTTTTAATTTTACAAAACAGATAACTGAATTCCCAAAAAGAAACCAAACAAATATAGCAATTCCCACACTAAATATATATTCATTCAATTTAAATTAATTTGAGCACAGAATCAGAAGGTACCTAAATAAAGGAAGGAATCATCTGATGACTGATACAACAATAACTGTCAATATAAAGTATAACTCCTCTTAAGATTTGTTTTTTAAAAATCTTTAGCAATTCCATCGTATTCCTTCCTCAAATTCCCCCAAATTATTAGCACAACGCTAAAAGTCAAACATTAATAGCAAAAATATATTTTTAAAAAAGCAAAAAATTAGAAAGTAGAAACGAAGTAGGAGTAGATAATGGAGTATAAAAATTTACTTTATATAACAAACATTGGGCAGAAGAGAAACCCCCACGTTTTTGTGTCTCCTCTTTCTTTCTTTCTCTCCCTAAAACCCAACCTCATATCATCTCCTTCTCGCTCTGTTATTTTTTGTTGCGCCTATATAAATACTTCCCTGGCGTAGCCGTCGAGGCTCTTTCTTCTTCTTCTCCTTTCTCTCACTAGATCTCACTCTTTTCTCTCTCTCCTTTTTTTTTCTCCTCATTTTTCCTATCTTTATTTCGATCCGATTTTCTCATTGCCGTCTTTCTTCGGATTCTCTCGCGATCGTTTTTCAGGTCTGTGTTGATTGATTTTTGTATTGAATTTTGATTTAAATTCCATTGTTTCTAGGATCTGTTATTGAAAAAAGTATTAAATCAGTTTCATGTACTGTTTTTTTTGATCGGAATTTGAAATTTTGAGTTTGTTTTGATTTGGATTGTTGAATTGATATGTTTTTTTTAGAGGTTTAATTTGATTTGTGTTAAGTGTTACTTTGATGGATCTGATGATATGCAGCTCGTACTGTTTGTTTACTACTGCTATTTTTCAGCAATGCGGTTGAATTGATCGTTCAATTGTAATTACATATCATGCAAAATTTAGCTGTTGAGAATCTGTTAGTTTGAATTTAATTTCGTTTAATTCCTCATGCATGATGAATTTGAATGTTCGATCTGATTATTTTGAATGTCAATTTGCGTTTGGAGATGTTGAATTTGGTTAATTAATGGTTAGTATTTATTGATGAGGCTATATATGTGTAGATCGGAGTGAGTTGGTGATGGCAGCCGCGGCGGAGAAATGGTTCAGGGGTATAGTAAAGGCTGTTCCGTCTGGGGATACATTGGTTGTTATGAGTATCAACAAGGGAGATGCTATTCCTATGGAAAAGACTGTCACTTTATCCCATATCATTGCTCCTAGACTGGTCTGTTTTCTTCTTTTTTTTCTATTTTCGCTTTATTCTTCTTTTTTTCTATTTTTAGCAAAATTTTGTTTAATTCTGTGGAAGTATGCATTCTAATTTCGTCTATTGTTGTGGTGTAAAGGCAGTATTTCACTTTTTATTTAGCTTCATCTTCTCCATAAACTATATAGTTATATATATGTTGTGTTGAGGTTGTTTTCCGAGTGTTTTGGATCATCAATTTTAATCCGCGGCCACATTTTCGTCACAATTGTTAATGTGGCGTATTCCTGTCTCATAATAGGCTCGTAGAGATTCAGATGATGAGCCCTTTGCATGGGAGAGCAGAGAGTATCTGAGGAAACTCTGCATTGGAAAGGTGTGCTTTTTGTTTTTTCTTTTTTGTCCCCTATATTTCTTATATTGTTTAGCGACTATCTATTATTTTCTTCTCCCTTGCCCAATGAAATCATAAATTACTTGCTATTTGGAATTATGATCTTTCTAACTCTTTGAAAGCTTCTTATTTATCACTATAGGAGGTTTTATTCAAAAAGGATAGTACTGCACAATCAGGGAGAGAGTTTTCTACTGTAGTGCTTGGTGGAAACAGTAATGTGGCGAAATTGGTGGTTTCACAAGGCTGGGCAAAGGTGTGCTTTATATGTGGTTAACTCTTATCTGCATAATTATTGGTTGTTTTTTTTGGTTTGAACCGAAGTGTTACGATCTAAGTGCATTAATTATGTGTCTATAATAACCCCTGCAAATTGTTCATTCATAAATTAATGTGCTATTTCCTGTTGATTGTGTACAAATAGGTAAAAGAACAGAAAGGTGAAGCAAACGCTGAGTTGGCCGAGTTGATGCAACTTGAGGAACAAGCAAAACAGCAAGGTGTAGGCAAGTGGAGCAAGGTAGATTTCAAGCTCTGTAAATTGATGCTTTTGTAGATTTTTTGTGTGCTTCATGTCATAACAACATAGAGGTTTTGATGCTGTGTAACATGTGTTATTGCTAAGAAAGTGTGAAATGCGTGATGCATCTATATGCAGATATTACAGGCTTTATATCCATTCAACCTTATCTTGTTATGGCATAAATTGACATGTACTGTAACTAATCCTTGTTTTTTCCAGGCGCCAGGTGCTTCAGAGGCTGCCATCAGAAATTTACCTCCTTCTGCTCTGGGTGCATCTGATAATTATGACGTTGCGGCTTTAATGTCCGAAAACAAAGGAAGGTCAATGCAAGCAATTGTGGAGCAGGTTCGTATTGGAAGCGCAGTGCGAGTTTACTTGCTTCCTGAGTTCCAGTATGTTCAGGTTTTCGTGGCTGGAGTCCAGGTAAGACAATAAGCTTACTAGTAATCTCGACGCGGTGCTAAATTTGGATGCTAGGGTTTCTTATAGTGTTGGGCATAATGTTATATTATTTGATGATGACCAGTCTCCATCAATGGGAAGGAAACCAGCTCCAGATAGAGTTCTTGAAACTGAAGGGATCACAGATGGAGTCAATGGAGAAACTGCTACCGAACCTCGTGCTCCAATGACCTCAGCACAGAAACTTGCTGCTTCTGCACCAGTGGGTGTGGAGGTAGACCCAGAACCATTTGGAAGGGAAGCAAAACACTTCACGGAGACACATACTTTGCATAGAGATGTAAACCAGTTGTCCTTTCTCATGTTATGTCAGTGTTTGATGCTCTTCATCTCTGGATGTGACTTCTTAATTTCTTTCCATGGGCAGGTACGCGTTGTTCTTGAAGCCCAGGACAAATATGGAAACCTGGTGGGTTCAGTTTATTATGATGATGGTGGTGAAGTAAAGAACCTGGCCTTGGAGTTGGTAAAAAACGTAAGTACATCTGGCAATGTAGCATAATGTTTCTGTTTAGAGCTTCTTCAAGGTTGCCTTCTTGTATATATATGTTTATTTTGGGTTCCTACTTCCTATACCTTTGGAGCTGGGTGCATGTGCACGTACCATACAAGCTATATTTTATATTACTAGGATTTGGAGTATGTTGCATCTTTGCACCATAGCTTTTAGTTTTACGATAACCCTAATTAACGAAACCACTTTTTACGTTCCTGTTGTTAATGGACAGTTTATGACACGGTGACCTTGTTGGCTCTCTTCTGTAATATATTTTCATTGTAGATTTGTAGTGTTTGTTAGTCATTACTGTATTTGCTTCAATATAATCTGTTGCAGTATCAGTTGAAAATTTCTTATTTACTGTCTTTTAAAAAAAATAAAAATCCAGGGCTTAGCTAAATATCTTGAGTGGAGTGCAAGATCTTTGGAAGAAAAGGAACGCAAGGAATTGAAAACAGCAGAGCTTGAGGCAAAGAAGAAGCGAATCAGGATGTGGACAAACTATGTACCTCCTGCTACAAACTCAAAAGCAATTCATGACCAAAATTTTACCGGAAAGGTTACAGGATAACATCACTGCCATGTTATAGTATGATTTTTGCAATTTACTTTTGTGCAATCGCCTAACTGTTCTGTGATGTCAGGTGGTTGAGATTGTTAGTGGAGACTGTATTATAGTTGCTGATGATGCGGTGCCATTTGGTAGTCCATCGGCAGAGAGAAGAGTCAATCTCTCTAGCATAAAAGCGCCCAAACTGGGCAATCCGCGTAGGGCTGACAATAAACCTGAGCCATTTTCTCGTGAGGCAAAGGAATTCCTCCGCCAAAAGCTCATAGGCCGTCAGGTATCTCTATTCTAGGAGTTTTATTATTGTGCGGGGCAGCAAGATCAATTAATGCCAAGTCTAATGAAGAGGTTCATTGTGTACTCAGGTAAACGTTTCCATGGAGTACTCAAGGAAAGTTCCCCTTGGTGGTGGTACTGAGAATGCAGCTGCCTCAGCTGATTTTAGGGTCATGGACTTTGGGTCTATGTTCTTGCTTGCTCAATCTAAGGTTCAAGGAGGTGATGCTACATCTGCTCCAGCGACAGCTAATGGTCAGGAGACTGGATACAATGTTGCTGAGATGTTGGTTATTCGTGGGCTTGCTGGTGTAGTCCCACACAGAGACTTTGAAGAAAGGTCCAATTACTACGATTCTCTTTTGGCTGCTGAATCGAAAGCAAGAGCCAGCAGGAAAGGAATCCATGGTGGTACTTCTGCCTCAAACCATGTTCAAGACCTGACCACTGTGAGTAATGGTCTTTCCGTCCCTGTCCCTTACATGACCTTTATGCATTTTATATGGGCACCCTGTTCCCTACTTTTTGTTTTGTTTCCCTTTTCCTCGCTATTTTAGCTGCATATATTACCGATAACGACCGATTTTCATCTTTATGAAAATATTAGGCTTCAGCAAAGAAGGCCAAGGAATTCTTGCCTTTTCTGCAAAGAAATAAAAGACTTCCAGCCATTGTGGAATATGTACTCAGTGGCCATCGGTTCAAGCTGCTAATTCCCAAGGTGACTTGCAGCATAGCATTTTCCTTCTCAGGCGTGAGGTGTCCTGGTCGAGGTGAAGCTTATTCAGAGGATGCGATTGCATTGATGCGGAGAAAAATAATGCAGAGAGATGTTGAGGTAATGTACATCCTTTCTGAGGTGTAATATGCTCTTGTTGTCCAGAAAAACAAAAGTACTTGCTTCCTTATGCTCTAATTTTGATCCATTGGTTTCCTTTGAATTTTCAGATTGAAGTGGAAACCGTGGATAGAACTGGAACTTTCTTGGGATCTCTTTGGGAGTCTAAGAAAAATGTGGCTGCAGAGTTACTAGAAGCTGGGCTTGCAAAGTTTCAGACCTCTTTTGGTACAGATCGTATAGCAGATTCTCATCTCCTTGCTCAAGCTGAGGAGTCTGCCAAAAACCAGAAGTTGAAGGTCAGCAATGTGTAAATGGCTTTTTCTTGTTGTAGCATCATTGAAGTCAGTTTTTAACCAACTACTGGCTCATTGCAGATATGGGAAAATTATGTTGAAGGACAGGAAGTTGCTAATGGATCAGCAGTCCCTGAAAGCCGACAGAAGGAAGTTCTAAAGGTAGTCTGACCTGTTTACATTAGCTTATCCTAATCTGTCTTTTATCGGTTAGAAGCTCACCGTATGATTGACAAATTATACTTATACTTAGGTGGTGGTTACTGAAGTCCTTGGTGGCGGCAAGTTCTATGTTCAAACAGTTGGTGACCAGATGGTTGCTTCTATTCAGCAGCAGCTTGCCTCCCTGGACATTGGGGAAGGTCCTCTTATTGGCTCCTTTAATCCCAAGAAGGGCGATCTGGTTCTTGCTCAATTTAGCGCAGATAATTCATGGAACCGAGCTATGGTAAGTGAAACGATTTTATAATAATAACTAGTAACTTTCTTAGTGATGCTTTTTTTATTCCCTTGCTGCTATGATAGATCGTAAATGCGTCCCATGGGGGCATTGTTTAATCTATATTGTTTCAACCATTTGATGCTTGGGTTTGTTGCTGTTACAATAGATCGTGAATGTTCCCCGTGGTGGGATCGTTCAATCCCCGAAGGACGAGTTTGAAGTTTTCTACATTGATTATGGTAATCAAGAAGTGGTCCCCTACAGTCGTCTACGGATTCTACCTCCTTCCGTTAATTCGGCACCTGGATTAGCTCAACTCTGCAGTCTTGCATTCGTAAAGATTCCAAGTTTAGAAGAGGATTATGGACAAGAAGCTGCTGAGTATTTAAGTGAGCTAACTCTCAACAGTTCCCGAGAATTTAGGGCCATGATTGAGGAAAAGGATACATCTGGTGGAAAATCGAAAGGTCAAGGAAGTGGGACAGTTCTTCTAGTGACCTTGGTCGATGTGGAAGCCAGTTCAAGCATCAATGCTGCCATGTTGAAGGTATGATTATGCTTCCTAGATTGGGTTGAATTGAAACTGAGTTGAACCATATTTATACTGAAAATTTGTTCCGAAACCAAAACTAATTGACTGATCTAGACTGAACCTGGTCACCTGGTCTCCCTTTTCTGGATTACTTTCCCTTTATTGGTTGTTTCTCTAGAATAGTAATTTTTTTTTCCCGAGGGATCTCTAGAATAGTTTTCTCTAGTACATTAACCCACCCACCCACGCCCCCCCCCCCAAAACCACTCCCTTCAGAAATAGAATGTCAAGATCTTGCAAATATGAATGTGGATAACTGGACATGTCAATAAAAGCTCTGGGAATCAAACCTGCTAGCTTTTTAGCTTCTCTTTAATTTGAAGGACCTTTTCCTAGAGCTTACCTTGTGGCATGATGCAAGAAATTCGGCTTCATGACTAATCATCTTCTCAGGGTGATGTTACTTTATCTGTGCTCAGATTTCAGTAAACTGATCCTTGTAAATACTGCAGGTTGGACTTGCTAGATTAGAAAAACTTAAAAAGTGGGACACAAAGGAGAGAAAATCTGCCATTGATAACCTGGAAGAATTCCAGGAAGAGGCCAAGAAAAGCCGAAGTGGAATGTGGCAGTACGGAGACATACAGTCTGATGACGAGGATACTGCTCCTCTACCTTCCAAGAAAACCGCCGGTAAGCGTTGAGTGCGCTCAACCCCATGCTTTAGCTGTAGGCCGGGACTACGCCTTCCCGAGTACAAGAGATAGAGAAGAGGGAAAAGTCTTAAGTTAAACCACTCAGTTCGTTTTTTAGTGAGTTGCCAATTTTGTTATTTTTTCTCTCCCTTATGTTATAATTTTTCTGTTATAAACTTTGGAACAGTTTAGTGGACACATTCTCTTTCCCCCCTGCCTCTCTCAATACTTGAATAAGAAGTGTCACAGCGTTCCTGAGTTCGCTTTTAGCTGCGCTGACAATTTTCGCACTAGCGGTGTCAAATCTTGGTACTACTTCTTTTGTATACAAGTAAAATCGTTTTCTGTCCTACGCCTACTGTTTGTCACTTGTGTGATACACCGGTCTCACCTGGATTAACCAGTATTTCTCTTTCCATTTTCGAACGGTTCGACCGGCTTAGCTAGTTTGGAGTGATTTGGTAAGGGCCAATTTAGCAAGGACTCTTCCTTACCAGTTACCATGAAGTATAAAATGAACCGCCTAATTACTTGTAATAAAAAAGAAAACAAAATAACTGATTAGGTAAGAGAAGGAGATTGGTGGCCCGTTAGTTGGATGGTAATAAATTATGATCATAGTAATAAATATTTTTATGTAGCTTTATATTGGAAATTGCCTATCAATATCTATACAAATTTTATTATACACTCCGGAGTATCATGAGTATAACCAAAGCTATTTTTTGCTCAAATAGACTAGGTATATTATGAGTGTGGTACATCCAAAGCCAAGAGTATGGTACACCCAGGTGTATGATGCATACTCTTCATTATCCATGATAATCTTTGTATGTTTCCAAGCTTAGTACTTTATAAAATTTCATTATCATTTATTGATAACTTATTAAGTGGCACTGGGTGAGGATGAAAACTTGTGAAGAAAATCGTGTGTTTGTTGAGGTGTTTTTATTACTATGAAGATAATTTTTCTCTATATTATTCATGATTTATGTTAAATATCTATAATATATTAAAAAGTATAGGCAAGAGTTGCAATTTATCACATGTCATCATTTATCTTTCATGGCATTCTGTTCATTTTATTCTCATATACTTCCTCTGTAATGAAATAAATGCAACAATTTGTTTGGGCGAGCATGACAAGACAAAACTTTAAAGATTAATATATCTAATTATGTAATTGTAAAAACTATTAACATTAGATCATAAAAAAGTACAAGTTGAGACGAATCCAACGACATCGCACATGACTATATTTTTCCTTATGTATAAGTCACAAATTACGGACAGAATTAAAACAACGAATAGTGTCGAAATTGCAATTGTTGCGTTTATTTCGTTATAGAGGATGTATTAAAAAAATTCTATGTGAAGATAGAAACTCGCAACCTCAAGTATGTAAGAAAATAGTTCTTACCACTACTCTAACATACTATTATTACTTCTTTTATCAAAATTGATGATATATAAGTGAAAACTAAGAGTTGAGTTATAACTTTCAAAATCCATATTACAAATGAGACGATTTTCTTATTTTTTTTAGTGATTAGTTTTTTCAAAGAGTATTTATCATACACATAACTACATAAGTATGGTGCATCTGATGCTGTTTTTTTGTTTATTACTCGTTTTGACGTTTTTGAGTGAGCAAAAATATGTTCAAATGAGCAAATATTAAATGAGTAGAAATTAGATGTTCAAATGAGTAATAAGCAAAAAAAAACCTTGAATGTATTATTCTCATGGTACGCCCAATGTATAATAAAACTAGTAGTTTTTTCTTGCTATATGATATTCATTATTGTCGGCTATTAGTAAAGTGTATCACACAATGATTTTGGACCATTGCCCGGATATACGTACTAGTTTTTATTTTAAACATTAAGTAAAAGTGTCCAAATTGAATGAAAGCATCGCTAAATAAGAAGTCCAAATTTTTCCTATGTGTAGTTTATTTATTTATCTATTTTTTTAACAAGCTTACAAGTAAAAAGCAACAAACAAACTACTACATAACAAAGGTTACGACACTGGGAAAACATCACAGTGTTAAATGAAAACATCATTAATTGAAAAGTCCAAAATTTCCCTATGTGTTAGTTTATTTAATTTATATTTTTGGACAAGTTTACAAGTAAAAACCAACAAACAAACTACTACATAACAAAGGAACCTTACCCAGCTAGACAATGAATGAGTTCCCTAACACTATACGTATTACAACGACATTGACCATTGGACAAACTATTACAAACACACTTAGAACTCTTACACTTCTTTAGCTCAACAAAGGGATACGACACTGGGGAAGCATCACATTTTCTCCTCGCTCCAACTTGATACTTACCTGCGCTTGAAATCACTTCCTTGATGTTACCTTGTGATGACTACCACTACACTGGCCTGGAGTTGAGTCGCGGTTTCGAGGCTGGACGCCTTGGTGCTGCTGGAGCCCCGGTTCACCTGCTAAACCACCACTTGAAATATCTCGCTCCTTCATGCTGTCTTGGGAATGCATGACATCCCTAACTTTAGATATCTCCATACTCTGTGCTGAAATTTTATTGATACTAATTTGTGCTTGATACTTTGTAGTGATGATCACATCCTTGCCCGAGCCACTATGGACCTGCGAGTCACTCGAGCTATTAACACACTTGGAGACTACTGCTTCCCTCAATGAACTATTGCTGGGAGTCTCCGCCAAGATACAATTTTTAGGAATGAAGGGACGAACCTTCAAGAAAGACATTGAGAAGATTTTATAGAACTGCAATTCCGTCCTTGCTCGTATATTGCTCTACACTCACTTCGAAAAGTTGCATGCTCATCGAACACCTTCTTTTGTTAACAAAAGTTAGTTTTCTTTTTAAAGGAATGCTCGTAAGGGCAACCAAAGTGAAAGGTTTGCTCCTTATCAACTTCCATGTTATCAACGTCATGATTTGAGAGAGCGCTTGCTCCATAATCTATTCCCATTTCTCGTCCACTTGTTGCTTGGTCTAAGGCACGTGGCTTATCTATGCGCTCGACCACCTCGTTAGCCACTAAGCTCACCTCTACATGCTCTTGAATTTTGGACTCCACTGTTTGTGACTCATGGGTTTCCCTAGCTTCCATTTTTCCGACAAGAAGAACTTTCTCCATGTTGGTTTTGTGCTTCATAGCTACGTTAATTGCTACATCTTATTGTTAGGAATATAGTTTCTTAGTTAAAATAATGTAGTTAGTAGATTAGTCAAACTTGGGTACTATTATTTAGGAAATCAGTTAGCAGTAAGTTAGTAATGCTATTGCCACGAAACTTTTAGTGGTCAAATAACATTGGGTTAGTGGGGTTATGTCAGTGGGTTAGAGTTCCTAAACTATAGGATATTAGTTAGGTTTTGCTTTCTATTTAAATGCATTATGTAAGTTGATTTTAACATTGAAAACTATTGAGTTTTAAGTCTTAGTTTCCGTTTCCAACTTCTTTGTATTATTGTGTTTAATTCCACCTCCAAAATTAACATGGTATCAGAGCAAATCCGGGTTCGATCCTAAGTCTTTAAAAGTCGTGAGTAGTGTTAAAAAAAAAATTGTCATGGTTGTGTGAGATTTGAGTGTATAAACACAGTCAGTTGTTCTAGACATGGCTAACAATGGAGGAAATTCGTCAACCTCTATTCCAATGTTTAAGGGGGTGAATTATCATTTGTGGAGTTTGAAGATGAAGACTTTGTTTAAGTCTCAAGAGTTATGGGATATAGTGGAGAAAGGTTATGAAGAACCTAAGGAGGCTCCATCGGAACCTGATAAAAAGTTACGGGACAACCGAAAAAGAGATGCAAAGGCTCTTTTTTCATTCAGTCGGCATTAGAGGATGAAATTTTTCCACGTATTTCCGCTGCATCAACCGCCAAGCAAGCGTGGGATATTCTCAAGCAAGAGTTTTTTGGTGACAAAAAGAGTCTCAGGAATTGTAAGTCAAATGAGAATTTATGGTGATTCCATCACCAATGAGACTATTGTAAGTAAAGTGTTGAGATGTCTTAACAAAGAGAAGAACTATAAGCATGTTGTTACCGCAATATTGGAGTCTAAGGACTTGTCAACTTATACATTTGATGAGTTGATGAGTTCTTTGATGGCTCATGAAGAAAGAATTGATAAGAGTGATAAGGAAGTGGAAGAGAAAGCTTTCCAAGTGCAAGGAAAGTTTTCAAGTGAACGGCAATTTGAGGATAGTCGTTGTGGAGGGTATGGTCGAGGTCGTGGTTATGGTTATGGTCGTGGTCGTGGTCGTGAAAATAGTCAAGGTATGGGTCGTGGTCAAGAAGAAAATGGAGGGCGTATGAGTAGCATTCAGTGCTACTATTGCAAAAGATTTGGTCATAAAGAAGACCGATGTTGGGACAAACAAAGGGATGTGAAAGAGAAAGAGCAAGCCAATCTTGCTCAAAAGGTTGAAGAAGAAGAGGATCGGCTCTTCTAAAACCATGTGTCGTGAAAATCGTAGTCGAGGTCGTGTTCAAGGTCATGTTCGTACTTGTAGTTGAGGTGGTGTTTGTGGTCGAGTTCAAGTCGAAGTCCATCGTCATCGCAATATAGCAGTCGTTGAAGTTAAGCAGTTTCATGTGGCTTTGACGCAAGGGGGTGTGTTGGTTTTGTGCTTCAAAGCTACTTTAATTGCTACATCTTATTGTTAGGAATATAGTTTCTTAGTTAAAATAATGTAGTTAGTAGATTAGTCAAACTTGGGTACTATTATTTAGGAAATCAGTTAGCAGTAAGTTAGTAATGCTATTGCCACGAAACTTTTAGTGGTCAAATAACATTGGGTTAGTGGGGTTATGTTAGTGGGTTAGAGTTCCTAAACTATAGGATATTAGTTAGGTTTTGCTTTCTATTTAAATGCATTATGTAAGTTGATTTTAACATTGAAAGCTATTGAGTTATAAGTCTTAGTTTCCGTTTCCAGCTTCTTTGTATTATTGTGTTTAATTCCACCTCCAAAATTAACACTCCACACCATCACGTTCCTTAACTACTTCCTTATTTTTGGGCTCCGATGCCCGCGCTTTCTGCAGATCATCATCCGCGCTTCTTGAACTAATGCCAAAGCCCTCCTAAATAAATCTTTCACACATTTGTCGTACTTCCAAAACCAATGAGCATAAGAGAATTACTCTGTGGAAATTATTTAACTTCAATGCACAAAGTGCTGAATTCCCTGTAACATGGATTTTCGTCACACTTATAGATATCATCACATAGAGCTAGAAGAGAGACACACAAGATTTAATAGCACACTCATAGGTGCATAATGGCTTGGACACATTTGTTGTCTAATAAGAGCAAGTAAATGATATCTTTTCTGGTTTTTTGATGCTTGTTGAAACTCTGTTTGAAAAAAAGGTAAAGATCATTAGAAGTGGCGATGGCACTAAAATAGTGCAAAGTGAGTGTTGTGAAATGTTTAGAAGTAGAGGAATCATGCACCAAAAAAGTATACCTGGTGTACCTCAACAAAATGGAAGGGTTGAGAGAAAACATTGATATTTGCTTGAAACATCTAGATCATCGATAATTCATGCAGGTTTACCAAGGTTTTTATGGGTGAATGTATTCTTACAACAACACATCTGTTTAATCTACTTGCCATTAGTGTGATTGGATGGAAAACTCCATACGAAAGTTTGTTGAAGAAGAAACCTACTTATGACCATTTAAGGGTCATAGATTGTCTATGCTATGCTAGCAAGATAGGAAGAAAAGGAGATCAATTTGGTGAGAAAGGCATAAGGAGTATCCTAGTTGGATATCCATATGCTCATAAGGATTATAAGCTCTATAATTTGCAGAAGAAAAGGATCTTTGTAAGCAGAGATGTACTATTCAAAGAGGAAGTGTTGCCCTTTTTAAATGTTGCTCAACAAGAAGATGAACCGAAGGTAAGATTCAACATGCTTCCTATAGAGAATGTAAGGGAAGGAAGCAAATTTCATATTAAGCTTTGGGAAGATTCAGATGAAGTCAAACTTGAAGCAAACTCATAAGGTATGGAAGACAAAATTGATGAGATGAATGACTTAACTACAAGTTGAAATACAACATGAAAGAAGAGATTATGCTAATGATGAGCAGTAGGCTACTGCAATCATTGACAAAGAGGAAACAAAGATTAACAGATCTAGTAGAATGAGAAGCATACCCGAGAGATTCAAAGATTACCATTACAAACTTCCACCAAGTAACATGATGGGAGGACACGAAGGAAGCGCCACTAACATGGCAACCATCAACTTAGGGTGTATGGACGAATACACACCATAATACAAGACATCTTTTTGTAATATGATGCTGATAAAGGATTCACACTCTTAAAGGAAGCTTCTCAAGAAGAAGGGTAGAGAGAAGCTATGGAACAAGAGTTACACGTTAGGGGTATTCATAAATATTCGATAGATTGATCCGACCCGAAAATTCGGATATCCGATCCGAATTATCTGAAAATTTTCAGACCATCCTTTTGGCCTTTTCGGATATCGAAAAATGTTAAAAAATCGGTTATTTTTCGGATATCCGGGTAAGTGTCTGATGGGAAATATCTGTAATTTTTTCATTAAATAAAATTGATTAAAAAAAAATTTTCCAAAAAAAATTGAATCGGATAATCCGAGTATCCGATCCAAAATTTCGTATATCCAATAATCTGGGTATTCAAAATTTTTGGATCACATTTCTCCCGATCCGAAAATTTTGGATAAACTGAAATGAACACTCCTATTACACGCTTTAGAGAAGAGTGAAACATGGTTTCTCACAGACTTGCCACTAGAATAAAAGCCATAACTAGCAAGTGGGTTTACAAAACCAAGTTGACGCCAGATGGAAGTATTGAAAGGTTAAAGGCAAGACTAGTTGCCAAAGGAGATAAGCAATTGAAAGGAAAGGACTACAAAATCACTTTTTCACCAGTGGCGAAATTTGCCACAAGGAGAATATTAATGGCATGCTGCTATGAAAGGTTGGAAATTGAACCAACTAGATATCAACAATGCTTTCTTACAGTGAATTCTTGAAGAGGAAGTATACATGAAGTCTCCTCTTCGATACAAGGATGGAGGAGAAGGGAAAGTTTGCAAACTGAACAAGAGCTTGTATAGCCTCAAACAAGCAAAGACAATGGAATATTACATTAAAGAATTTTCTTCTTGCCAGGGAATTCTAGCAATCAAAGAGAGATCACTCCCTATTTTCTAGACAGCATAAGGGAGACAATGCATTGTCCTTGTTTATGTGGATGATCTATTGGTTACTGGAGATGATGAAACCTATAGTGACGTTCTTAAGAAAGAGTTAGATAGTGAATTCACTATAGAAGACTTAGGTAAGATGAGATACTTCCTAGGTCTGGACGTGGTCAGAAATGACACTGGAATCTTGCTTAGCAAAAGAAAATATACTTTGGATATTGTACGAGATAGCAAGCTTGAAGATTGCAGAATAGCCAAAGTATCCTTTTCCAAAAGGAGTGAAGTTGTCAACATTTGAAGGTGATCTTATGAAATATCTTGAAAAGTTCAAAAGACTGATTGGTAGATTGCTATATTTGAACCATACTAGGCCCGATCTCACTTTCTTTGTTCAGAAACTCAGTCAATTTATGAGTTTCCCTCGAAAAACGCACTGGAAAACTGCAACGCATGTTGTGAGATATATTAAGGCACTGTGAATTGGGGACTTTTTATCCATCCAATGCGGACATGAATATGAAGATTATTGTGATGCAAAATGGGGTGCATGTGCTTTTAGTGGGAGATCACTTACTGGGTATTGTGTTTTTCTTGGAAATTCCTTGGTATCTTGGAAAACCAAGAAACAAAAGACTGTTTCTAAGTCTTCTGCAGAATCCGAATACAGGAGTATGTCACAAACAACAAGTGAATTAGTTTGGGTGGATGGGATTCTTAAAGATCTACAGATTGACATACCTAAACCAATCACATTATATTGTGATAGTAAAGCAGCCACTTATATAGTTGAGAATCCAATTTTCCATGACAAAACAAAACACTTGAGAATGGATTGTCACAAAGTAAGAGACCGCATCGAAGAAGGATTCATCTCAACAGCATATGTGAAGTCCACTCTTCAGCTAACAGATGTTCTTACAACATCACTCTTAGAACATCAGCATAACTCCCTATCTAAGTTGGGACTTTTACCTTTACAAGACGTCCAACTTGAGGGGAGAGTGAAGAAAGTGTAAGAAAGGGTGTACTGTTATTCAAAATATTTCAGTATGAACTGTAATTTATTTCTTTTGTCCTTTATGTTTTATGTCTTTTGTATAGCTCCTTAGCTACCAAGTGGTAGTCTCTTATTGGTTAGGATGGTGTATATATATGTGTACAGTAGGTTAATATCCCCATGAGCGTGTAAGATGAATAGCCGTTAATAAAAAGAGAGACACATAATTTCTTAAAGCTACAGTATTTATTTTCCCTTCATCACTAAAGGTGAGTGTGAGCTCAAAAAACTCACAAACATTGCAACTTTCTTGAAAGAGGGTGAAATGGTCACGAGTTCAATGACAGAGAAATGTGGAGGAAGACGACAAAAGAACTAGAGAATAAAGGAGGCCTGATTTTGGAGGGAGTTCAATAACAATACAAATATATGGGGCCCACTTATTCAATCACCTGACAGTGTTTGGTTAAATATGTTAAGTGGTGAAAATGAAATTTTTTTAGGTGGTTTTATAAAAATAAAACATAAAGATGGGAGTTTGAAAAAACACAAGAATTTTAAATTGCTTCATTATTTAAATTCTTTTGAGATAGCAATTGCACCCTCTAAAAAAAATAAAACTTAACGATTTTATTAGGAAAATTTGTGAAAAACTACTACAAATTTTACGGTTTTTGAAAATAATCACCAAGTACTTTTTTTTTTAAATTCAACTACTATAACTTTGCAAAAAATTTTGAAGCACCGTCTTCTGACAAAAATGTTAAGCTTTGCGTTTGCTGGTAAACTTAAGGGTTATTGTTTTTATCAAAATGTGGGGCTTCACGAAATTTTGCAAAGTTATAATAGTTAAATGAAAAAAAAAAGTAATTGGTGGTTTTTTCAAAAAGTATAAAGTTTGTAGTGGTTTTTCACAAATTTTTTCCGTTAAAATGTGGTGTATCACAAATTTTTGCAAAGTTATAGTAGTTAAATTCAAAAGAAAAAGTAATTGGTGGTTTTTAAAATGTGTAAAGTTTATAGTGGTTTTTCACAAATTTTCCTTTTCTTTAGAAGTATGAAATCTTACATATTAATTTTTCGCTCGAGGCACATGCACGCATTGAGTTCATGTATGGCTAGTTTACAACAATTGAACACAAATTATAGAACATAAGTATTATCATTTTCATTAGAATTAATACATATTAACATAATTAAAATATGAGAAATACACTATATAAAGTAATTAATACACAAATTATAATTAAAATATGAAAACATCGGAATTTTTATACAAATGCACCCAATTACCTAATATCATAGATTTAAAGAGAGAAAATAAAATTTTCAAAGTATGTTAAAATACATCAAAATGGATGTCATTTTATAAATCTTTAAAAAAAATAATACCGTAGGTGGATTTTTTTCTTTTACCTTTAAAATTTTATGGAATTTGATTACAAATTACAAATTTTAAGCTTTCAAATATTTGGCAGGTTGCAAGCGTCAGTGCCCGCATGTCAAGTTCTCGTGGACTTTGAATATTTTTGGTTGAGACTAGCTCAAATGGTGCATTTTGATTTCAGTCCTTGTTGGCCAGAACAAAACGCATTGTTTTGTTGTGGTCGCAGAAAAAAAGATTTACTTGTACCAATTCACGCAGAGGGACCCACTCTTATGACAGAATTTATGGGTTAAATTATCTCATGTATTTTTTCTTGGCTGATAACAAAGAATATATTGGATGGTTTTTTGCACAAAATTCGGCCCAGTTTGGACCTATCTGGACCTGAATCTAATCAAAAATTCAGGTCCGGTATTCGGCATGCAAAATATTGAGATTCCTGGTTTCAGATTCGGTCCGGTTCAAGACCTGAAAAAACCGGGTCGGACCTAAAGACCTGAAATAATCTATTTTTTCGTTTCAAAATTTTAAGGATGAATTTAATGGTTGTAATGTTGGATTGCATTAATAAATTGAAGATTAGAATACTAACAGTCTACATGTTTTGTTGATTTTTGAAAGGGTCTACATGTTTTTCTATAGGTATTTGTATAGAGGCATTGTTACCTATATATCTAAAAATTCATACAAGAATTTGTGAAATATAAAAACTTTAGCACATATTTGCAAGATGGAATAGGTTTTAATCTCTTTGTGTGTACATTGGAGCCTATGATAATAGTTAGATATGGGTAATATGGTTTTATTCATGAAACATGTCACAAAAATTTAAGAAAAAATATGGCAAATCATATAATAGATCAAAATAGGTCCAGACCTGGACCGGACCTGATTCAGGTCTAGGCCTGAATTCTTCGGTCCGGTCCTCAGTCCACCAAAATCAAGAAATCCAGTCCACAAGTTCAATCGCATCTGGTTAGGTCCGATCCCATTCTAGACCTGCGCACATCCCTAAGTGGGATGCATCATTTCCTTTTTTATATCTTCAATCATATCTTATGACCAAATAGGTGATGAGTGGCAATGCATTTCTTCTTTCTAATATATATAGTTTTACACCAAATGACATATCTCCCTTTTCTTGTTTCCAAATGACATCTTTTTATTTAAATGACATCACTAATTTTTACTTAGAGATTAAATTGCACTGAAGAAATCAAGGGCATTGCCCAAGGCTAAATACTAGTAAACATTTAAATTACTGAAATGGACTATTCTTTAACAAATACTATTAAATTATTTTAAATTGCATTATTGAATCAATGCACAGGAAAATCTTCCCCTATGGCACAACATACTACATCTAATCCTGATTCACAGCACTTGTCGCATCTGTATTCCTTTGCTTGCTGTTATTTGAAAGGCTTAGGCAACATGAAAAGTCAAGCCAGCTGGTTCGTTAAAGAAATCCGTTTCTTAAGCAGGGGCGCCCCCAACACGACCAGAACTTTCCTCACCTTTCACCCTTTAAGGAAGTTAATTGGGGTTCGCTTCACATTTCTCATTCTAGATAGAAATGCAAACTATAAAAATGCAGCTTATAGTGAACTGCATGCAGACCTATCATTAGATGTCACATAGTATACTATCAACAGCTTTGAATACGAGGGAAGCCAAGTCCTTGTTGGATGTACTGATCAATATCCTTGTTGGTTGGACTTCTATTAGAGCCTTGCTAGGCTCGTGCACATTTAAATTATAAGATCTACCTGACCCATGACTCGTGGCTTGTTCTATAGATGATTTTAAACCCATATTCAGTAACATGATAGAAAGCCTATCCGAATCAATGTGGGTTCCTCTGGATTCAATCCCCATAAGCAACCGATACTTTCCATGCTCTACACTCAGCTCCCCCTTTAATCTCGCAAGGTTAATATCCTCCTCCTTCAAACTTATCCACCTAAATTGGGAGGCCAAATCGGATGATATCTCAAACTCTGCTCTTTTCTTTAGGCTTGGGACACATAACATAATGCTTTCAGAGTAGTAGATCACTGAGATTGACTTTGCCTTCGGACTGCCAACAAGAGCCTTCAAATCTTCAGGTAACTTTTTCAAGCATAAAAATAAAATTGTGACCAGTCAACAGAGAGAAAGGGGTAGTGTATACTAATGAGATTTGAACAAATAGTTAGCAGAAGAAGAGTTACCAACACATACTTCGGCTGTAGCTTCTCCATTAGAGGTGCAACGTTACTGGATCTGAAACAACACCAAAAGTCATACTCTATAGCAAAGGTATGGAGGCAAACTGTAGGCAGCAAGCACACTAGGTCAAGGACAGGAAACAGATGACAAGTTACAGACTGGCACCTAACTTCATTATTCTTTACAAGCCAGTCATGTATCTTGAGTAATGCGAACACTGATTTTTACAGTTTGCATCATTAGAGATCTTCATAAATACATGAGCTTGATTAAGGTTCCGAAGAAGAAATCTTTTGAAAAATATATTGACACCATCTAATAAACATAATTATAACTAAAGAAACAGGAGGCTTCATAATGTAAAAGATTGCCCTGGGAGATGTCAACCCTTTTATTGTTGAGTTGTAACTCCACCCCTACAAGGATCAGTTCCCCTGCTTAAAACTTTGGGCAGATAAGTGGGTAAATCCAACCCTACAAGGATCAGCCTGAAAAACAGGTTTCATGAAAAACAGCCTGAAACAGCTTGATGGTTTTCGATTTCCAACATTGTTGAGTACGAAGGGAACGACGAATTACAGCTGAAGGTAGCTGTTTTGCCACCTCCTCTTCTCCCCATCGGCCTGTAATGTAATGACATGATTTTCAAAAAAACAAAAAAACATTCATTGAATGCATGCCTATATTTCAGAGGAGCGAAAGTGTAGTTATAAGAGAAGCAGATCGGAGAAGCTTGGAGCAGCAGAGAGGTCAGAAAAGCGACATGAATGTAAAGAGAAGCCATCATTTGACCATTACACTTTATATTTTCCAGCCCCTGCTCCTATTCTGTCCGACGTCATTGTCAATGGCATTCTAAACAGTGAAGAAAGACAGAGAGGTGAGAGAGGAAGGAAATGAGTTAATGAAAATGTCGTGAAGTATAGAGTAGGTGAAGGGATAAAAAAATTTGAAACTCTTAGATCTAAAGTATCCAAATCAAATTTATTCTCACATACGTAGGTGTTCTCATCTAAGGGGTATTCTCAGTATAAAGCCTTATTCCCAAAATGACTTCGGATCAACTAACATGACTCGTCAACTAAAACTAGTGAAAAAGATGGCATCACAAGTGTGACAAAATTCAAAATAAAGACAACACGATGACGAACAAACATAATGAAATAAGCAAATATATAAGGTAATCACACCCCTTTCTCCACGTAAATCATTTTCCTCCACTCAACACTCTCAACACCATGCTCTCATCGATCGCAAGTATTTCAAGTGATTTCAATTAACTTCGTCCAAGTCATCTTAGGTCTTCCCCTACCCCTTAGGATTTGATTACTCTCCCAATTTTCATGTCTTCTAATTGGTGAGTGCATCACATGGTCTCCGTCTCACATTCCTGAACCATCTTAAGAGATTTTCTTACATCATTTCTTCAATAGATGCAATTCCAAGTTGCTCCCGGATAACCTCACTTCTTAATCGGTCCTTACTTGTATGCCCACACATCCACCATAGACTAGACATCTCCGCCACATTTATCTTACAAACGTGACATTGTTTCAAGTCCAACACTCGGTGTCATCACTGTCGTATAACAAAGCAAGCCTAATTGTGTAAAACTTTTTCTTTAGCATTACAAATAAACCCGGAGGCGCTTTTCCACTCTAACCAACCCGTGTTAATTATATGAGTCACATTTACATCGAGTTCTCCGTCCTTTTGGAAAATAGATCCAAGATAGCGGAGAATGTCCGATCCTTTAACCACTTTGCCATCCAACGTGACCACCCCTACTTCACTACTACAGCTTGTGCTCAATCTAAAACCACGGGCTTCCAAGGTGTCTCCACAATTCAAATTTACTTCCAACATCTTTCTCTGTCTCATCAATCAACACAATATCATCCGCAAACATCACGCTCCATGGTATATCATTTTGATTGACTTCCAGGGCTTTCTTTCTGATTCAAGTGAACCGACCTTAATCGGAGTTCGATTTCGAACTGTACGGAAGAATAGTCAACCTCTTTTTTGGAAGGGGAAGAAGATCAAAAGAAAAGAGAAAGACGAGAAATGGGGAACATACCTACAAACTCCGCATCGGAACGGCGAAGAAAAGCCAGCCATTTGGTGGCAGCGGCTTAATAGACTGGAAATATAAGCCTCCGCAGGCGAAGAACCCTAATGTGTTGCATGAGGGGCGAAGAAAGAGGAGGAGCCGAAGAGGTGAAAGAAAGCTCACGTGAGCTATTAACTATTTATTCAAAAAGTACTTCTCATTTACTAGAAGGACAGGGATATGTTTAAGTCAATGCCTATTTTACAACTATATTAATACTAACCATTCCTTTTTCCTTCTTTTTTTTCTTTACAACTTTTCCTTTTATTTTATCATAAACTACCAAATCTCTTTAACCTTTTTTGTAATTCTTTTTTAAAATTTACCAAATTGTTGAGGGGAAGACGATCAATATTATGAAATTAAATTTTCGATTTCGTTTATGTTATACAAATCCATGATCGTCCTTATCCATGTCCAAAGCACGATTTTCGATTTCGACCTTCGCCTTCGACCTCTACGATTTTCGATTTAAGTGGCCTTGGTTAATTCGTACATCACTAAGAGCAAAGACTAAGTCAAAACCTTAATTGCACTCCGATCTTAATAGGGAACTCTTCTATTCACACGATAGTCCACACACTCGTAATGACTCCCTCAGATATGTCCTTGATACATCTATATGTTTTAGTGAAACATTTTTCGTTGCTAGTGCTCACCAAAGTGTTTATCTTGATACTTTATCACATGGTTTCTCCAAATCAATGAAAATCCTATGTATATCATTCTTCCTATCTCAATAATGTCCATTGTTTGTCTTATGAGATAGATGGCCTTTATAGTCGATCTTCTGGCATAATCCAAAATGGTTCTCCGATATCTTCACATGTTTCTTCCTATTCATATGTATATATATTTTAAAAATAAGTTAGAATATATTAGTGAACCTTATTTGGTTATTCACCCAACTACAACTCAAAATCAATGCTCCTTTAACCGTAAGCAAGGGGTTTGCCAAGATTTGGCTATTAAGCTACATTTGTGTGTTTCACTATATTCGAAGACCCCACTACTAACACAATATATGGTTCGCTCAATCGCTTGTATCTTTCATCCATGATGGTAGTCTCTCAAACCTTTAAAGTTATAACTACTTATTGTTCGAGGGTCTCGCTTAGCGGTGGAATCCGCATGCTGATTGAGGTGCTATATTGAGTTATACCTAGCCCTAGAAAGATTCCTAGCGTGTAGCGCTCGTGCCAAATCTTCAAAAGAGAGACCAAGCATGCGCATCCCATGTGTCGTGCCTTTCCAGCGAGCCTTCTTTTATAATCCTATTTTTTGGTATGAGATATGCACCCAAGCCAATATTTGAAAACGATGTCCACAAACGGACCACCAACGAGCTAGTTAGAGAACCCGTGTCGGGTCGGGTACATGCTAACTCTTGTTTTAACAAGGGATGCAAAATGGTCTTGCGGGGGTGGGACCCCCTCCTCCATACCCATATCCACCTAAAGTTCTCATACCCACCACCTATCCATCCCATGGCGGGTACACGTCTCATGCCCACGCCTACCCACGTTGGTATTGCCCGAGCCATCCTCATTATCCAACTCGGTATACCCACCCCATTATCTTTCAGACAATGAGTTATATTAACCAAACCATGAAAAATCACTTACTACTATCGGCCCTACCAGGTTAGGCGTACTAGGCGGGCGGATGCGAGGCGCGGGTGGATATGGGGCGGGTATGCTCTCATATGCACCACCTACCCGCTACCCATAGTGGGTATGAGTTTTTATACCCATACCCTTCCACCATCCACCCACCAAACCTATACCCATGGCCCCCCTAACGGGTACGGTGTGAAACCCACCAATGTTTTACACGTCTGCCATTTGTAATTTTACCTATGAGGTCTCTTCAATACATATTTATACTTACAATCATACCCACATCTTCAAATACATAATGGAATGCTTAACTCAAATATGCTAAAATAAGAGTATATGACTAATTAAACTATAACCCAAAAATATTCTTGTATTGTATATACTTAAAGACGTATTTTATATATTGCAACATCTAGCATTGGCACGATAAGGCCATAAGAAGAGGAGAGAAATAAAGAGACAAAAAAGAAGCCACGTGATAGAAGAGAGATATAAAGAACTAACCTCCAATTATATGAAGCGTTGCAATAAGAAAGAAGACACTAGAAGTATAACGACACGTTTACTCCCACTACTTCTAATAGGGGCGGAGCCACATTAAGGCAAGTGGGTCAATTGCACTTAAATTTGTAACTTTTGTAAATTTTCTTATAAAATTTCAAATTTTCAGTTCTTTTAAAGAATTGACCATTTGAACCCGGTTTTTATATTATCGATTTTATTACGACCCACGAGATATTTCTTCTAAATCCTCCATACCAAGCAAATTTTCCCTTCGTGCTTAGTTTACAAAGGGAGGAAGGCGCAACGAGGCGCAAAGGGTCTCTAGAGCCCGGCATACTGCTATTTCTAACTTTTTATTTTTTATTCATATATCTTTCTTGTATTAAATTTTAAGTGGAAGAAATAAAATATACATGCAAAACAAAAAGCCTTATCTTGAAAAATGAAAAAAAGTTACTAATGAAATCAGAAGGGGGGTAGGGGATACGTGAATACAACTAAGGGAGGGTGATTTAATTCTAGAAAAGAAAATATCAAAGAGAGAGGGATGACTGGAGACTGGAGAGAGAAGGATATTAAAGGATTATTCCTCAATTGAATCTCTTCCCCAGCACATCGTGACCGAAACCACTTGGAAAGTGATCGCCGAACATCTCTGTCTTAACTAGCAAGTCGGTGTCCACAAGTATCAGGCCTAATCACGATTCCCAAATTAGGGTTTTGATTCATAGGTTTGATTGACTCTGATTGAGGGCTCTAGATTGAAATTTAAGTACAAAGCTTGGGTAACGGTTATTTTCCATAAAAATTCGGCCTTTCTAAATCTCATATCCTTTATTCTCTCTCATATGCGGCACGCCTTCTTGCGCCTCTCACAAGGCAGCTAGAAGCGTGCAACTCTCCTCCCCTGTGAGAGAAATCGCCTTGCCTCGCCGGAGGAGGCGATTTGATCCGCGTCTCAATTCCCTACTATTAGGCGCGCTTTTTTAAACCACGGTCCGTGCACACTCATGGTTTGAGAAAACGTTTTCGGTCGCAATCGCGGTAAGGATCACGCACAATACTCGGCCGAGACCAAGAGATATTGCTAGAATCGGCCTAAAATGCGATTCTTTTACACCTCTATGACGCACATGGTATCGATTCGGTAGATTTGAAACCTTTACAACGTGGCTGATACAAAACGGTACGGTCTTGTTTTAACATCATGGCACAAAGATGTAAAATCATTGAAGAAACACAAGCACCCACCACAAACATAAATAGCATGAGTAGTCCCTTTAATATTTATGGACAAACAATAACAATGCGGCCAAGAAAACAACATGTAAAAGCCATAAATAGCTAGAAGAATCAACCAAATCATGGCAATTGCTACAGAAATCTAAGAAAAAGACATAGGAAATAGCGCACCTTATGCCAGAGAGGAATGAACATTGAAGGACCTTCATTGCCATAGGTTTAAAAGGTAGGAGAGCTAAATCAACGTCTAGTCCTCTCTGTATCAATCATAGAAGTTATTCTTGTATACATTAATAGTGGAAGATGATAGATATCATAAATGATAGAAGGAAGAAAATAACCTCCACAATAAGCAATGAGTGTTCATTCCCGTGCCAACGCTGCAGAAAATGAACAGCAGGCCCAATCCGCAGGCTCCAATGAGGAGCAAATACTATGCATGGTTCTTCCCAAATTTTCCTGTGAGCAAATTGTTAATCCACGAACAAGAGTGCCATGTTGCAAATTTCACAAGTTATGTAATTGGAGCAACGTAAAATGATGTATCCATAAAAAGTGTAAAATGGACAATCTTTATCCACAAAAAGTGTAAAATGGAGCAATGTAAAATAATGTGCGAGAAATGATGTATCCATAAAAAGTCTTGTTAAATTATGTATCCATAAATGATGTGCGAGAAATGATGTATCCATAAAAAGTCTTGTTAAATTATGTATCCATAAATCATGTGCAAGAAATGATGTATCCATAAAAAGTATAAAAAGTGTGAAATGGAGCAGTGTAAAAAGATGTATCCATAAAAAGTCTTGTTAAATTCACTAAATCGACAATCTTTATCCACTCAGTCTTATTCAATTGGACAAAATGGAAGGAATCCTCCATTTGGAGCATCCAGTCATCCACATTTCATCCATTGAACTCCGAAAAAGCTCTTAGCGGATTTTCCACTCTTCGTTCAAATCTAAAATTTTTGTGTGCGAGATGTAATTGAACTCCTCTTGAATCCATTGCTGCATCCATTTCTGCCTCTCGAATCCCGACTTAAAATCTTTATAAAAAATAAATTTAAGTGGCTTCATCTTCCATGAATACCCTGCTTTCATACCAAAGTGTAATGAACTGATAAAAATGGAGATGATGATGATGAAAATGGAGTCTATGATTGATAAAATGGAAATGATAAAATACTGAAATTAGAGGTACATTGCCAAGTATTCGAGTAACTTGGTCACACTCCCAAAAGCTAAATGAAACTAAAAGTATAACTTTGATCAATATTCTTTATGCCTCTTCCCTCCCTAATCTCCTCTATTTCTACTTGTCTTACTCTCCAAGCTAACATCATAATTATTGAGTATTACTAAAGTACCCCCTGCCCCCTAGGCTAGTCTATTACATTGCACAAGTTGGGCATTTGTGACCTCGGGGGGTATTGGGCCATAAATGATGTACTTAATGATGTATTGATGTAATTAGCTTGGATGGGCTTAAGGCCTAATCATTATTAGGATGTATATAATCACCTTAATCCTAAAATCCATGCCACGAGATTTAATCATCATACTAAGGATATATATAAGATTGGGTACCTAGAAAACAATTATAGAAAAAATGATCAGAAATAATGATGTATTGATGTAATTAGCTTTGATGGGCTTAAGGCCTAATCATTATTAGGATGTATATAATCACCTTAATCCTTAAACAGTTATAGAAAAAATGATCAGAAAAAACCACATCCAAAATATCACATCCAAGAAATAAAAGAAGCAAATCTCACAATAGATCAGTTGTACAGATTGAAGATAACAGATGAAGCTTTTTCTCCTTCAGAAGATCAACATGAGCAAACAAGGGCTCACCAGCAAATAGCTGCAATAATACCAGAACAGAAATCAAGGTAGTATCAATCTCAATGATAAAGCCACCATAGATACATATATAGTGGTGAAGGGTTAATCTCAAGCACATACCTTCTTCTGCCTCTGCACACATAGCCATTCTGGTATTATGTTTGTGTAGGATAAAAGTTCTTCTGCAACAGAAGAAATGAAATATATAGGAACCTATAGCACCATGGTAACTCGTCAGGTCAAACTGTAAAGATTACTTATATACTCTTACCCAAAGAAAAAGAAGGTTGTAAATATTCAAGACCGTCAGAAGCAAGAAAAATGAGAAGTTAAAATAGACCAAAACAAGACACAAGATTATCCCTTTCCATATGGCATGGATCCCACACCTAGATCTATGTCATCTATCACATTGATAGTTCTAGCTTCTAGGAACTGACCGAAATAATTGATGCACAAACAATTCCTGTGATTATACCAATACATATAGTGTTAACCTTAAATGACTGGTCGAGAAGCTATCATATGATGATTACACCTGTTCTTAGAACCAATTAGACATTAACCTCCACTTTTTTTTCGACGGTAGTTAATACCCTTCACTTACATTGGAACACACACTGCCACAGAGGAATGTTCACCTACCTTCAAATCCAAAATATCCTCAGAAAATGATATTTGCTCCAACAATTGCAATATTACGCCAATTCGACCAATGGGAATCAGGACAGAACCTCCGGCTTTAAGGGAATCAACGGCATAAGAGCATATAAATGCTAGCTTCTGCTCCTCCTCTGAACTATCATCACAATCAATTAAGGAAGGGAGGGACGCCACCTCCACATTCTCATTCCTGTAATATAGTGGTGAAATTCTTAAAATTATATAACCATGGGATGTCCACTAAAAGCATTAATGGTATATCTGTATCTTATTTTTATTCTTCCATGGTTGAGATAGATGTCTCGACTTAATAAACTACCAAAAGCTAGCCTCAAGTATGAAACAGAGGATTACATTGGAGCTGCATGATCAGTCTCTTCTTCAACGCCTTCCATGCTACTGAGAGAAGAAAAATCTGAATACAATACTATATCATGGTCTTGAAGAGAGTGGTAATCAAAGCTCAAAGCTGGAGCAGAGACAAATACAGAGCTAGATATGAAAACAACATCCTTTTTTGGACTCCTGATTTCCCAGTTTGATGTACCAATATCGAGACCAGAGCTGAATGCCTTAATAATCAACAAGCCACTGTAGCAAGTTTCTTCGGCATATTTAAGTGATTGCACCTTCTGAATGCAATCCTTCACATCAGCTGCACTGAGAAGAATCTTAACTTATCATCTAAGATAAAAAGAAGCCAGTAACAATGCATGAACAAATAGGCTTTAGAAGCACAAAGCAAAACCTGATCTGCTTTGAGGAGGATTACCATTGCAGATCTACTAGAACACAATCGGAAAATTAAAACCGAAACATGAGGAAACAAGAAAACCAGTACATTGTGGCATGAACCTAAATAAGGCAGGTCATCAAGTTTCTGAGGACTTAACCACTTCTTCGTTCTTCCTGCTCCGCACTTTATTCGGTTGCATAATGTTGTAACACTCATTGCCCATTTGTACCATTAACCAATAAATCTTTCCTAGAGATTGTTATAATTACTCATAACCCTGCATATTATATTACCATATCCTCCTAATATTTCAAGGGCTGTCTTCATTTTATATAGTTCTTCATTAGAAATTTGTTTTGGCTTCACTGTTTTCAAAAAGAATCAACATTCATAACGCTAGGAATCAACAAAAAGGTAGCTTTCATCCCAGTTCTGTAACCTTCCACATAAATTCCTTGCTAAGCATACAGTTGAACTTGACAAAAAATTCTTCCTCCATTAACATACTACATGTAGAAAAAAGTGACAATACAAAATTCACATGCAGTTTGCTCTTCATCTCTTTCGATAAATTATAGATAAAGTTATGTATGGATTGGTACAAGGGAAGGTATAAATGGAATTTTTTTCAAATAAGCTACCAAAATAACTTTGAAACAAGAAAGGCTAGCCAAAACGATAAATGACTGAAAAGTCTGCAACTGCGTGAGCTATATTTTTGTTCTGGTTAAACATATCTCTAAGTTGAAGCATGATAATAAACCTAAATTAATCAAACATCATCAAAAGCCATCGGCCAAGAAAGTTAGAGCATGAAAACAGAACAATACCTATACAATTGTGACCAGCCACCCAGCTCTTTCCCATCTTTGCCCATAATTTTCTCTTGCACTGAAGGCGCAAGCTTGTCAAGCTCCTCCCACTTCATCCACTGGGCACAGCCTGAGTCATCAGGTCCATAAAACTGTCTCAACTCTCTATGCATGGAAACAAGCTCCTCCATCAAAAGCTGCCCGATTCTTGTTGTTGCTTCAGTTGCATAAATCTGATCGATCAAAAACCATTATAATCGATAGCCATATCAGCAAAGTCACCATCACACTTCCAGAAGGGGCAAACAAAAGAAGGGAAGACAGCTCGATAACAGAAGCAGCTTTTAGGGGATAATGAATTAACCAGTTGAATCTTTACCTTAGCAGAGAAATTCTTGTTGCGGGTCAAGAAAGGCAATCCAAGCATTCCCATAGGGCTTGATATTAAAACAGCATTAATGAAAGAAACATCCCACAAGTGCAAGTTGCTAACAGATTTATACCAAGGGACCCCATAAATTAAACTACTAGCATCAAGGGCACATTCAACTTTTTGCTTCTTATGAGCTACACGGTCAGTGTCCGAAGAAGCATGGCATGAGCAATCAAGAGCCTCTTCAAGCCTTCTATCACTATAAGCAGGAATAGGAGAGAAAATCACCAGAGCCGAAAGATCCAATGGGCAATCCACCAAAATGCGGAATCCGCTAATTTCAATTATGTGACAAGGTGGGAAATAATAACCCTGGCCCTTGCTTAGGCAAGTCTGTAAAGAGGCAGGAAGGAAACAGGAGGAAGTATTAATTAATTATATTTATAAAGGAATATAGATATTCACTTACAGGAAAACAAAAGGAGGACTTACAAGCTTCATGGAAACAAGCAAGAGAATGTTCCGAAATGATCATACAAAAAAAAAGTTATCTTCTTTCTCTTAAGAAGGCAAGAAAAATTATCTGCTGCTGCTTAGGCCAATGCATTCACCATAAAACTGATTGCACCCACATGTAACTCTGGGAAAAAAGGGGGAAAATGTTTAGTCATAGCATGATTCAGATTATTGAACGCTAATCTACAATCCAGTAAGGAAGTGCAGAAAATAAGAGCATAAAGAAGAACAGAAAGGGATAGAAAAGGGCAGATTGTATTGATGGCTTAGTGCTCAAGTGTCTTTACAAACCACTAGACTATTCGAGTGGTCTAGTCACTCCCAAACTAAAATGAGACCATTTCTTTTTTGCATGACCCTCTCTCTCCTTTCTTACCTTATCTGCATGCCACTAACTGCCTTCTCTCCCATCTCATGGTCATTCTGTTATGCTTTGCCATGCTTCTTATAGGTGAACTTGGAAAATGGGTATGAGACTCTAAGTTGATGCATAACATGGCATTCAATCAAACACCTTATGAACATCCCTACAGAGGGTAGGAACTCCTAAGAGATTTGTGAAGGCATCTTAACTAAAGATTCGAGTTAACCTAGAATTGGGACCTAAAATTTGCCTCTTTTAGTAGTTACAAACATGAACTTCAAGGATATACTTGGGGTGGGGTGGGCTGGGCTGGAGGTAGAATCAGAGGTACCCGCCCCTTCCGGGTAGTTGATTGTGCGGACCCGAAAAGCCGGGTCATAGAAATGAAGAACTGCCTACTGCCAAATGCCAATCCACCATCAATCCATACAAATCGAAGAAATTGCCTACTATCATCATCATAAATCGATTATTTAAATTAACCAATTAGTTACTCCTTTGGTAGAGTGATATTAAGGACATTGTTCAGTATGAGAAAAGGCAGAAGTTATTATTCACACAACATTAGTTATTAAAACCAATTCAATATTGTGATATATTCATTATGATCTTGCATTCTATATGATAAAAAGTATGAAACAACCTCCTGCCTATAACAATCGCAATCCAAGTAAAAACCTAAAAGGCCACCTTTAATTTTAAAAAACTCTCAAGTAGAATTAAGGAAAAAGAAAGAAAGATTAGAGGACCAATTTAATCAATTAATAAAAGCTAAATAAAAACCCTAAAATCAAAATAAAAGATAGACCTTACTAGATGACGTTGTGACTTGTGAGTAATGAGTAGTGTGTGGGGTGGCAGACTGGCGGTATAGTGTTGCCGATGGCTGCCTGCGAGAGTGCAAGGGCGTCTGCGAGGATGGTCGTTGAAACGAGAAAATGATTATTCAAATAAATACCGCGTCTGCGAATTTGCGGGTACCCGCTCCCGGCAAACTTACAATTAGGGATGGCAATGGGTCTTGGACCAGACCCAGACCCATAGACCCATTTATAAGGGTCTGGATCCAACTTTTTTAGACCCAATGGGTCTGGGTCGGGGTCGGGTCTGGCATCAATCGGGTCTGCGTCCGGGTCCAACTATATCAGATACAGACTGTAACAACCCGGATCTACGTCCAACTTAATTAAGACCCTAAATGCACCGGAAAACCTAGTCCGGGCTATTACCATCACACTCACCACGAGTGTAGAGCTCAAAAACCTTGACTTTTTAAAACTTTTATACTGTAATGACTATATTAAAACCTTTAACTATAATAAACTATATTAAGTGATCCTAAAACACTTTAAACAACTAGATTTGTTATTAAAAATTCTACTGAAAATCCGGCAGAGTTCCATTTGTAAAACGGACTGCCTAAAATTTAATTTAGGACTCGCGTCCACTTATAAACATGTATTCAAAATGCAGCAACCATTATAGTTTAAACTTAATAAACTCAAACTCTTTAAACTTAATTACAAGTTAAACTATTAACTATTCTATTACAAAGTCGATCGTCCTCGCCGCTATACAAATAATAGGGATAACATATTCGAGTCTTCTTCAACAATACTACCTTCAAGTACCTGCATATACCGGCAAGTAGCCATTGGCTGAGCAAGATTTCATACTAAAAAGCCAAACATATATGCAGGTAGGATATATTTAAAAATATATCCTACAAATCAATTTCTTTCAAAACCAAACAATAAGTAACTTTATAAAACCTTTTCCGTATTTCTTTTTATAAAACAAAACCGTTCTTTTCTGTTTCTAAATCAAATCCTTTCTATTACTTTTCTTTAAATCAAATCCTTTTTTTTCTCTTTTTCAAATCTTTCCTTTTTTCTTTTCATAACCAATTATTTCTTTCCTTTTTCTTTCACGAAGAAAGATTCATAAATCTAGGGAATGGAACAAACTTTCCTTGCTTTTGGGCTAGCTAGGCCCTCCGGATAACTATAGACAAAGACCCCTAGTGTGCACACCCTACATACGGCCAAACCGCAGTAGAAGATCAAAGTCTTGAGGTACTGATCAACGTACCCCCACAACTATTCTATTCTGTATCTGTAAAGCCGAGACCAACTCAACGAAGTTCCAATTCCTTGAGATACCACTTAGGTAATCCCCACAACTTTGAAAACATAAAAATATTTCCATGAGATACCACATAGGCAATCCCATCAACTTTCAGAACATAAAACTATTCAAAATATCTTTCTATAATCTTTCCTTCAATTGTGGTTCGGAAACCAAACTATATATTTGGAGGAACATCCTCCAATTCAATCCGTTCTCAATAAAACTGAGATAAAAATCCTTTTAAGAACCTTTCTTGTAAACTATAAAAGTTCCTTTCGAAACTAAACTTCTATCTCTTAACACATGCTCAACCAAAATGAGTTTAAAACCTTTATGAAACTCTTCTCGTAACTATATAAGTTTTAATAAGAAATCTTACCTTTTTAAACTTTTCTCGTAAAACTATTAAAGGTTCGAGTAGAAATTTTACCTTTCACGAATCATACCAAAACAACCACCTCAAAAACGACTCTTTAGTAAACTCGAAAGCTACATAATAACATATATGTATTCAATAAATAATATTTCATAAACTTGGCTAACTAGTAATGAACTTTAACTAAATCTAGTTCATGAACCAATCAACTTCTAATTCCATATAATCATGTAAACACACATATCATAAAGGCAAATTTGCCACAAACAACCTTTTAAATACACTTTTTTGCGAGAAACAACCTTTTAAATTTTTTTTTGCGAAAAACAACCTTGTATATTTTTTTTTGCGAGAAACAACCTTTTAAATTTTTTTTGCGAGAAACAACCTGGTTTATTTTTTTTTTGCGAGGAACAACCTTGTATAATTATTTTTTTGCGAGAACACACCTTATCACTCTTTTCCGGCGTTGACCACAAGTTTCCGGCCTTGACCAAGTCAAATTTGCGTGGAAGAGAAATAACTTTTTGGGTTTTAAAAACATGGGATTTATATAATGGGGAACAAAGGAGGGAAAAGGAGTGTGGAAATAAGAAAGGAGTGCAAATAGCAAATTTGACTTGGTCAAGGCCGAAAACTTGTGGTCAACGCCGGAAAAGAGTGATAAGGTGTGTTCTCGCAAAAAAAAATTATACAAGGTTGTTTCTCGCAAAAAAAAATATACAAGGTTGTTTCTCGCAAAAAAAAATTTAAAAATGGTTGTTTCTGACAAATTTTCCTATCATAAATCATATAAATGACTTCCATTATTCTAACTTGAACTTCCATTATTCTAACTTGAACTTCCATTTAAACTTCTAACTACAACCCTTTACCAAACTAATTCTAATTACCTTACTTTACATGAAAACATCTAACATTTATAATACATACTTTGATACTCAAAAATTCATTACAAAACAATTATATGAAAAAGTAGAGTTTTAAAATTGACTATATAAAATATAAAGTTTTGGCAGAAACTTAAAATGAGCATAACTTCATCCTACTAAGTCCAAATTAAGCGTTTCTTGAGCCTATCTTGAATAAAATTTCAATACGAACAACTTTTGTGAAATAGCATTTTTGATAAAAATGTCCAGAAACTGACCAAAAACGCATTTTACGAAACTGCTCTGTAATTCCTACGAATTACATCTCTTTTTTTTTTCTTTGAACAACAAGTTTAATCATCAAACTAGTAATATAAACTAACTACTAAACATCTAATTACACCTTCTACTCAATCAATTCATACTCAAAACCTTTAAATCAAAAACCCCCAATTCAATTTCAATCAAAACCCTAACTTTATAAACTTGAAGAAAAACTGAAATTAAACTATAAATTCAACTTACCCACTACTATGGAAGATTAGGCATGAACAAAGCTTCAAAAATTGCTCCCAAAAACGTGCCTTAACCCCCAAAAACGAACTAGAGAACCGAACTCCTTGCTCCCTCTCTTCGCGCCGTTGCTCGTGCCTGAGCATCACCGGTGCCTTTGCGCGCTATTAGCCGCTTTGGGTCGCCGGAGTCTCACCGCCTCCCTTTTCCCTTTCCTCTTCTTTCTCTCTTTCCCTCACTACTCTGCACTCACTTGTTTCTTCTAGTTACTTGAGGAAACAGAGAACCAAATCTTTCTCTTTTTTTTTTTTCTTTTTCTTTTTATGTCCTTCCTCCTCAGTTACTTACTTCCACATACATAAATGGGAAATTCCAACTAGTACCACTAAATATTTGGAATTTTCATTTGGTACCCAAAAAATAAAATTGTTATAAAAGATACCACTAAACAATATACTAAATTTCTACAGTAACATATCTGTTAATTCAAAGTTAAGTATGTTAGTCCAACTATATTTTTTACTTAAAAAAACGAAAAGAAAAAGAAAAAGAAATTTAAGTGGAGGAAATAGATATTCCACTTACTGTTAGCCTCATCTAATACTTCATCCTCTCACTAAATCACTTACTCCCCATCACACCATTTCCACTTACATTACTCCTTCGTCATTATCACACCCATTTCTACACAGCTCAATTCCAAAGCTTGCAACTTGAAACAAAATGCAGAAACTCTTTACTGGTAATTTTACCCACACACCCCATTTTTCATTTTTCACATAAACCGAACTTTAGAAAATAAAGGATAAAAGAGTTTTCCCATTTGGAGGCTGTAAAATTGAGAAGCTAGGAAAATTCAGGAATGCAATAATTCATAGGTAGAGGCGGGAAAATAAATTGGGTAATTCACAGATTCCGAGTCTAAAGCTCGTCTTTAGGATCAAGTTTCTAGGTATTATTTCCAGTTAAATGAGTCAAATCCCTTTTATTTTTGGATGAATTTGTTATCTTATAGATTGTTTATGAATTCAGTATCTTTTTTTGGTTCATATCATGATCTTCTCTCTTTGGTATGACAATAACAGTCAAAGAAAAAAAATCAAATATTGTGAAATGCGATGTTTCATCACCTGCACCTCCTACAACACTTCTTTTGATTGTGATAGTGTGCTTGTTGATAAAAGCCAGATAAACTAAATTAAAAAGCCATTTGAACCATATTATCAACACAAGCTAAAGGTAAGACTGAATCACTGAAAAATGTAAGTAATAAAACCAAACCAAACCAAACTAGTACCAAATTACTGAATCCAAATCAAAATGTGATAAAAACTAAGTAAAAAAAAAAACAATATCATTTGAACTAAACAAACTTAAATCAATGCTTCCAAGTAATGATTAAACCCAGTGGGTGGGTAGCCCTAATTCCTTATGTATTTCATCACCTTCTTGTGAATTAAAATCCAATATCTTGTTTGGGCAGAGTAATTAGTAGAGAAATTATTAGAAGAACTCACATCAACCCAACAACAAATTACACCAATCCAGTAGAAGAGATGAATTGATTTCGAAAATGTTTGCGATAATCAGCAAAGGAATTCAAATTGGAGCAACAGATTCAATATCATGAAGATCAGATGAG
The DNA here is from genome assembly GCA_947645195.1 of Patellifolia procumbens. Taxonomy (NCBI): domain Eukaryota; kingdom Viridiplantae; phylum Streptophyta; class Magnoliopsida; order Caryophyllales; family Amaranthaceae; genus Patellifolia; species Patellifolia procumbens. Next base: position 7,534,477 of record CANSGD010000953.1, read on the forward strand.
AGCAGAGGAAGAAGACGGATCTTTTTTTTGGGTAAAGGATGAACAGAGAGTAAGTGAGTAACAGTAGTTAGTGGAATATAAAATTCCTCAACTTAAATTTCTTTTAATTTTTTTCGTTTTTTTAAGTAGAAAAGTTAGTTAGACTAACATACTTAACTTTGAATTAACATATATGTCACCGTATAAATTTAGTATATTGTTTAATGGTACCCTTTGGAATAATTCTATTTTTTGGGTACCAGTTGGAATTTCCAAATGTTTAGTGGTACCAGTTGAAATTTCCCTACATAAATTGATACACTCCTATTTTTCCCTTTTCTTCTTTTTTTCATCTCCATCTAATTTAATGTAACATAAATTAATATCTCCTCCCAATCTACTTAGTACAATTTTCCTGAATTCTCCTTTTCATGGACAATTCTACAATGGCTACAATAAAATTATAGCTATTGTAATTGCTTAAATCTCAGCCTTTTATTTTTGTTAGGCTCATCTTATCCGTTCGTCTAGTTAGACTTGATAACCTCAAAAAAAAAAGACTGAGTTTTAAAAAAAACTGCTACCGCAATTTGCGATTCCCATCTTCCTGAATTGCTTGCTTTTTGTTCCAATGTTCTTTGGGAAGTTGTTGATTCTTGGGTTATTGAACCAGAAGATCATGAAATAGTAGTCATAATGATCATCAAATACAACAAGAAGTTGATTTATTGAATAGTGGTGATGACAGATGGAGTAGTGACCAGAGAATTGTAAATGGGGATAACATAGAGGATCAATGCCCTGAAGATGAACAAGATGAATTGCCATTGAAAATACTGTGGTCTAGTGCATCGGTCCTGATTCTTGTTCTTCTTGTCAAGTATTTAGAGAAATTACTCATACTACTGGTATTAATTACTTCAAATAATAAAATTGTGACCTTTTAGCCTAAATTATAGTTGTAGAATTTTTCAGTAATGTTTAGAATTTCCACAAGAATTAGATGAATCCATTAATAGTCATTTGATAAAAAAAGAAGGAAGAAGATGGAGATGGACTGATGGAGAAGAACAAGCGAAGAAAAAAAGAACAAAGGGAGAAGATGAACCTTTTTTTATGATTTTTTTTTATAAATCATTATTTTAAAAAAGCTAATTAAATTAATGAATAAGATTGGTTTATTAAAATAAAGGGTTGAGATTGAAACAGTTATAGTGGCTACAATTTTACCGTAGCCACTGAATAATCTTCCCCTTTTCATACATATATCTAAATACATCTACTTAACTTTTCAAAATACATAGTAAATATTGATACAACTTCATAGAAAACAATAACTCATACTCGTTAAAATAATTAAACTCAATATTTCTTGAATTCATTCCGTTAAAACGTCAAAATAAGTAACTAAGTAAGTTTAATTAACTTTTCAATAATTCCATAATCAAATATAATTGTCTTTATAAAAAATTGAGGACTATAAATATATAATCAGGCTAATAGATCATACTTAGCTATTAATAAAATACTCTTTAAAAATAGGGGTATTACACAGACCCTACCCATAGACCCATTTACATAAAAAAAGTTCAAAAAAAAAATATAGTTGTAATTTGTGACTCCATTTTAAGACATGTAATAATGTAAGTTTAAACATTTTTAAGATTTTATGAGCTATATTATGTTAATCGTTACGATAAAGCCTTAACCATGGTTATACGAACCTATAAAGTAGGCGAAATAAATTTATTAGATTAAAAAATACTATCAAGCTTGAAATTTAAAAGGACCCACTAAGGACCCTATAAGGACCCTAGACCCATCAGATCCAAAGGATCTGGGTCTGGGTCTAGAAGAAATTAATGGGTCTGGGTCTCTGGTCAAGTCTCGACCCAGACCCAGACCCTACCCATCGCCATTCTTACTTGCAATCCCATGACACAATGTATTACTAGCATTTCCAGGATGGGTACCGCAGTCCTTTTAAAAATTTGGCAAAATTACAATTAAACGGAGTTCATTACGACTCCGCACTTTCCACTTCTTGGAAATTTGATTGATGATGAGTAATAAGTCTCCGTGCACTTGGAGCTAAGAGATGTTTAAGGTGATCGCGGCCTTGAGCTCAATGATACATGCCTCATACTCTGCAGCATTGTTGGTTGCATCAAAATCCAGTCGTACTAATATGGGGATGTGTTCTTTAGTTCCATAAGAAAGTACATGAGACTTCTTTTACTTTCAAGCACCGAAGAAGAGTGAAATTGACCCCATTTCGTCTCGTTTACCTTCCTTCCTTTTCGACTGGTGGGACGAAGTCAATAGTCCTGGCTAATTCTGGGCTAGACATTGCTATACATGACACTTATTATGTGGTTGCACATTTCCATTATGTGCTTTCTATGGGAGCCGTTTTTGCGCTGACCCTTTATTGTTCTCGCTTACCTAAGGCATACCTTGATGTATTTCACAATATGGAGGCACCACTCAAAATGGTCAATACCTTTATTTATGTAAATCTGGTTCAACACGCGAAAGAATGTGGAAAAATTCGGCGGAAATATCCTTTGGAAGGGTCTGTTCGAGAACTTCACAACTTCACTCTAGGGGGATTCCAACCTCGAACATCGGTATAGTAGACTATCTTGAGTTGCACCGAGTGCTATCATATAAAAAAAAGGGGACGGTTGCATTTAGGAGCGTTTCCTTTTCCTGCTAGTATTGGAAATCCTGTATTTTCCATATCCATACGATTGAGTCCTTAGATTTCCGAAATAGTGTAAAAAGAAGTGCTTCGAATCAAGAGGATTGTGTCCACGATCTGGTAATCTAAGCTTTGCTTCTTCTGGTCGGCTCGTATTAGCCTGTGCTTTATTAAGAAAAGGCTGACTGTTTAGGTAGGATAGATGGATATGGTCCAATGGCATGGCTAAAGCTCTGCCAGCTTCTTGTAGACTGAACTTTCTTTGGGCTCCGAGTAGTTTTTGGGTAAGATGGTAGAATTTCTCTTCGCCACTAGTGGCAACGAAGTTCTTGGTAATTAGCAAGGAGGAAGGAAGATCTCCACTCATTTCATTCAGTGCTTGCGGTAAAGCGAAGATCAACACTCGAAGGCTTGAGGAGCAGCCCTCAAAAGGGAAAGACGCGGAGACGAACAATTAGGAGATTCCCTAGAAGAAATACGGGTTCCCTTCGCTTCCTGGGCCCAAAGCAGTGCAGTCTTTCCTGGCCAAATCAAGAGCGTTGAAAGAGCACAGGTGCGCCGTACGGGGCTTTGGATGGCCGGATGAACCCCGCATCCAGAAATTCCTTGAGTTGTATGGCGGACAGACGAAGGTGATTTAAGTGCAACGAAATGCCTTAAAGTGGAATATAGTTCGCAAAGCATCTGGCCCCTATTCTTCATGAGAACATCTGCGTCTTATTGCTGCAGATTCGAGAAGAGTAAGATCGGATTCAATAGCAAAGGATTCTAAACCTTCCCTTCTACTGCCACCAGTGCTTCCTTTTCTCGACAGATGGTTGATTCAGGGAGTTCTTTTTAGACGCTACGCTATCCTCGATGACGATATCGTCATCGAAGATGAGCGGATGGCTGAGCGTTATCGGACATTTCTCCTATTAACCCTATTTTAAGATCGACGCTGCCTAATGCATGAAAGGAGAAGGCGGAGCAAAAAAAACATTTAAGAATTCAAAAGAAATTGCAAGAGAAAGAGACGGCCTTCGGAATAAAGAAATGGTCATAATCTCTCTATCCAGTGCGTAAGTCATTTCATTTGCCGCAGCCCTTTTCTTGTTTGATTTCTGTGAATCACTGACTAGCCGCTGCATTGACATTGCACCTAACAAGCATAATGTCTTAAATAATTGGCTGGGCTGGCTTTTTATCCCAATACTTAAAAATCTGGATTTTGGTGAGCTCATTGTCTATGTGCAGCTTGATGATCGAGCTGTTGATGCTGGACCAACAGACAATTTTTTTTGTATTATTAGTCATAATAAAATACGTATCCTATTGTTTGAATAAGTGATGATCCAATGGTTCTTACTCAAGGAATACTCCCTCTGTTTTTTTAATATGCACTTAAGGTTTTGCATTAGAAGTTTAGAATCAAGGAAATTCTAAAAGGTAAGAAAGAGAAAGAGTAAAAGTAAGAAACAGAAAGAGGAAAAGTAGGAAAGAGAAAGAGAAATATGATTAAATGTGCACTTTTGGGGCCCACTTTTGGAAATATCATGACAAGCATTAAATGTGCACCCCACTATATATAGAAAGGTGTACTAACATGCATATTAAAAAAATACCCCAATATGGTAAAACATGCATATTAAAAAAACGGAGAGGGTAGTAAAAACTAGTATTAGTCCTCGGTGATGTACGGAATTTTTAGGGATAACTAATATAATTTAGCATGCTAAATATTAAAAAAAATTCATCATTATTTTTCTCATTAGACAACTAAGCCTTGGTTTTCATTGATGTATCATCATTACTTTTGATAGAAGCATCAATAATAATATGGTGGCATAGTGGTTGGAACTCTTCGTTCCATAATTAAGGTTGAGGGTTCAAATCTTCAGATTAGACAATTTTTTAAATATGATAATGATATTGGACAAAATACTATTAGAAGCGGGATATTGACACATGGCGGATATCAACCCTTGATTACGCTTTTTAATATATATAGAGAGATTATGGACGACTAAATGACGCCCTAAATACTCTAGGTAACGTACTAAATACATATGAATTTCCTATAAACCCCCTAACATTATACATACTTTTCTCACTCTATTTCTCCTAACACCACACCCACTTTGGACAACCACCACCACCACACCTCCCCAACCACCGCCAACACCACCACCCACCGCCACCACTCTATCGCCGTCCCAATCACCACTGCCACCCCACCGCCACCACCACACTGCCGCCACTCCACTGCCGCCACCCCATCGACACAAAAATATGACCGGTGATAATAAATTCATAAAAGTGAGCCTTGTGTGGCACAAGGCCCACCACATGGTGAGCTTTGTGTGGCAGAAGACTCGCCTTTTAATGGACAATTTTTTTATAGTAATTTTTAAATTTAGTAAAATATACATGTATATTTTTAATATTTAATTAAATTTAATGTTGTTTAAGATAATTATTTTTTAATATTTAACTAAATTAATTGTTGTTCACAATTATACAATTTTTAATTCAAATAAATATTACAGATAAACAAATATAAAAATATGAAAATAACAAAAAAAATTGTCAATTAAATGGCGGGCCTTGTGCCACACAAGGCTTACCATGTGGTGGGCCTTGTGCCACACAAGGCTCACTTTTATGGACTTTTTTTTCACCGGTCATATTTTTGTGCAGGTGGCGGTGGAGTGGCGGTTGTGTGGTGGTTGTGGCGGTGGGGTGGCGATGTGGTGGTGGTGGTCAAGAGTGAGTGTGGTGGTAGGAGAAGTAGCGTGGAAGAGTGATGTGGGGTAAATCGGTAATTAACGTATTAAATACAGAGCGTTAGTAAGAAAATACAAGGCGTCATTTAGCACAGCCCAAAAAAACATACGATCAAATATTTGACCAAAAAAACTTTAACTTTTATAATACGGATGCGTAAGTGTATGCATTTAAAACGACCTCAGTTTGAAAATTGTAGCCACTTTTATTTTGCATTTTACTCATATCCCCCTCCTCCTCCGCCACTACGCAGTGCGCATCTGCACACCAACAACAACTTTCCTCCTTTGCCGCACGATATTCGATTCCACTCAACTCTCTCCGTTCACAAATGAAGCAATTTGTCCCCCGCTCTTCTCCTCCCCACTTGTTCCAATTCAACGCTTTCAGGTTTTATTCTTCTAGAGGTGGACCCACCAACTAATTTAAGAAGTTATTGAAATTGATTTCTAAACCTCCAAACAAATGAACAACAATGATAAAGATAAGGGTGATATTGAAAATTTTCCTATTTTATAGATTGAAATGTTTTAAGAAAATCAGAGAACCTAGCAACGCATTCTAAATCTAACTAGATAGACAAGATAAAGAAAGTCAAATTACCTTGATTCTGGTCGATTGGTCGTTAATGCTGACACATAGAATTGATTTCCCACTAGTTAATTTCCCAACGATATCATTATCTCTACCCAGCTCGATGAGACAATGAGTATGCACTCAACCAAGTCCAAGTCCTTGGAACAGTGCACCACGGCAAAATAGGAGAAATATTCCGCGTATTAGATGGTGCGCGGAGAGCATGATGCTCCAAGTGTACGCAATGTACGATATGTCTTCTTTTAATGTACAAAAAAATTCAGATATCTTAATCAATGAATGCAGAATGAACATTAGTTCATCTTCAATGAATATTATGGGGCCAATTTTTTCTCTCTCCTCCATAATTGGACATTTTGAATTTATTTGCCCAATATTTTCCCCTCCAAATGTTCCAATTAACGTTGACATGTGTTTTTTTATAGCTTTATAGTTCATTATGGTTATTAAATATGTTCATTTATTGATTTTAAATGTTTATTGTGTAATAAACTTAATTTCAATTTTAATTTTTTTTGTTAACTTCGATATATGTTCTTTTATATAACTTTTTTGTTCATTATGGTTATTAAATATGTTCATTTATTGATTTCAAATGTTCGTTGTAAAATCAATTCAATTTCACTTTCAAAAAAGTTTTTATTCCAATTAACTTTTGATATATGTTCTTTTATATAATTTTTTTTTGTCCATTATAATTATCATATATGTTCATTTATTTATTTCAAATGTTCATTGTAAAATCAACTCAATTTTCCAATTAACTTTGACATATGTTTTTTTATACAAATCAAATATTCATTTACAATGAACATTTGATATTAATAAATGAACATCTTGAATAACCATAATGAATATTAGTATTATGTAAAAAACATATGTCAAAGTTAATTGGAACTATTTTATTTTTTTTGAAATTGAGTGTGATTTTACAATGAACATTAATATCAATAGATGAATATTTTGAATAATCATAATGAACAATAAGGTTATATAAAAAGAACATATGCAAATGTTACTCTAATATACATCAGGTGTATAATGAACATCAATTCAAATGAAGAGAACGTCATCAATATTTCTAGTGAACATTTACAAAAATATTAAGGACGAGAGATAAATAAGGCAAGAAAATTTCGGGCGGGAAAATGAATTCAAAATATGTGATTCCAAATGAGGAGAAAAAATAAATGAATTTGATGTACATTTGGGGGGTTATGTTTATCTTATCGACATTCTTAAGTATAAATCTAATGTTCAATACATTATAAATTGAACATTATACATGATTGCGAATTTATAAGAATTTAAATTTGACTTGATTTTGTGATTCAATGATTGAACATTTTGAATGACTTAAGTGAACATTTGTGTAAGGTAAAAAAAACATATGTACAAGTTACTTAAACAGTATATATATCCACTGGATAGGAACTTCGCAAAGCTCCATTTAGGTGAACATATGTGTAAGGAAATATTGACATGAAAAATCTCAACTTTAGCGATCTTCCATCACTGGTACCACCTTCAATTAATCCAGGTATAATCCGACCTATGGCCCTCATATTCTCTCATTGGTCCCTCACCTGTTGGTGACCTAAAATCATGGGTAATCTTCTAATTACATGATTAATAGCTAATTAAGTATATTTTAAACTTAAATTTTTAATTAAAGTTTTAAATCAGATTTAATTCCCCACTGCTACCACCCCACCAAAAACGATGCTGCATCACCGGGGACCGCATCCTACCCTTCTGATAGCACCACACACACCATAAAATCATCGCCCCTCCCCCTACAAGTGTTTTTCGACGAGACTTAAAGAAAAAGAAAGCAGATATAGGGGGGAAGGGAAGAGAATAAGAGGAAGGTGAGAGAGGGGTGGTGATTTCGGGGGTGGGGGAAGGGAGGGGGGTGGTTTTCGAGGTGTGGGGTGGCGGTTTTAGGGGAGGGGAGGGTTTTAGGGGGTCTGTTACGGGGGAGGAGGAGGATGGCAGGGGAAGGGGACGGGGTTGGGGAGGGTTTTTGGGGGTTGGGAAGCTGGTGACGGGGGAGGGGAGGTGGCAAGGGAAGGGAACGGGGCTGAGGAGGGTTTTGTGGGGTAGGGCAGGTGTGCTACGTGAGAGGGGGAGGGGGAGGGGAGGGGAGGGAGTGGGGTGGCAGAAATCGGGAAGGGGAGGAGGGGGTTTGGCGGGTTTTCCTTTTTTTAATTAAGTTTTTTTATAAAGTCAACGGTAATTTTGGACGGTCAAACAGGTTGCCATCATCCAGTACCAATGAAAGAATATGGGGGTCAAAAGTCAGATTATGCATGGATTAATTGAAGGTGGTACCAGTGGTGGAAGACCGGCCAAAGGTGGGATTTTTCCTGTCAATTTTTCCTTCATTAAATAGTATATATATCCATGACAAAGTGGTAAACATTTGAACAAATCTATTTTCTCATATACAACTTTAAAAAGTCTTGTATTACTTTATTTGTTTCATATACTACCTTAACTTGAATATATACTACATTATTGTTAATATAATACTAACTTTATAAATATACTACTTTATTCATTATATATTATACTTTAATCCAACAATCGAGTGAGGGTAAAAGCAAGATTTCTGATCCTTGCTTTGTTTCCTATATCCTTTCTAAAATCATCTTGATTCTCAAAACCCTAACTGGATCGATGATATTCCCTTGCTACTTAATCCTCCATCCTCGAAAATGTGATTCGGAGCAATTATGGAACCGGTCACGAAACCAATTTGCTGCTTGGTTGTATTGCTTAGCTAGGTTAGGTTTGATTCAGGAAGTTGATTATCAGGGGGTTGTTTCTAGTGTTTTTGTTAACTACTTGGATTTGATGAGGAAACTGCAGTTTGTTTATTGTAACACCACGACAATTATCTCTTTTTAAAACATATATTTTCCCAACTAAAATAGAGAATTACCAAGGCATTATCGCCCGTGTGAAATATATCGGCTTACTCAGAGTATTGTAGCGGAAAAACATTAAATAAAACTTTATTAAATACTTAAAACATAATTGCCAAATCATTATCCAAACCTCGAAAGTAATTCAAAACCAACTTAAAGCATTTAAAATAAATAATCCATAAAATAACTTAATAAAAGTAAAGTAAATGCAAGAGGCAATAAAAGTAAGAAAGCAATCTCTCATCAACGCTTCCCAAGTCCCAAATGAGTAATACTGATGATGCATCATAGCTTCAAACCTGTAGGCAAAGTACTCAATTGAAAAACTGCTCACCAATAAAGGGTCATCACAGGATCAATAGACACAGCCAGGATCGACACAAAAAAAAAGCACGTAATCAGCAAAGCTGAGTACATAGATAATAAAATAAAACACAAAACCTAATCATGATACTAATGAAAAACCAAACATGGTCAATAAATATACCTCAATACTTCAACTTGTACCATAAGACTTAAATTCCACAAAACATATTGTTGTTAGCTGCTGAAATATAAGATCTTCCAACTCCAAGGTGAGTTCTTTATGGAGACTTGTGTAGAGATGCTGGTAGCTTCAAATCCAAACCTGAAAATAAGGAAACCAACCCCAGGGTTGGGTAGTTGAGTCCCCCTCCGATGCTTAAGTCAGTATTTATGTGAGAGGATATCTGATTGTATTTTGACAAAGTAAGTTTAGGGAGTAGGTGAGATCCTACCTTTTACCTGTTTTTTAGGAACTATTTACAGTGTTTGTGAATGAGAAGGAGCACCCTAAAATAGAGGGAAGTGATTGGTTAGGCAATGAAAAGGTGACACTTGTCGTGTTTTCATTGCCTTGGTTTTCTCAACCAATCATTTGCTACCTTTCATTGGAACTTGGGCTGATTATTCCCTCCTTTAGGAAATAAATGGGCCTCTTTTTCAGAAATGGTGAGACCAACAATTCATTTTCTACTAGAGATACGTGTCACTCTTGAGTTCCGACATATGTCGCTCGTCTATTGGCCCACATGTCATGTTGAAATTGGGGCACATGGCACTTTTCTATTGGTCCATGTGTCCTATATTTGCCATGTCACAAAATTTGCCCCTAAAAGGGGATTGATCTGGATTTTGACTGATTAATGCCCTTTTACTGAGAGTAACTTTCTAGATTATCATACTGTTTTGAAGTTTAACTGACTTTCCCTCCAATCAGAAAAATTATAAGTGACGTGTCACCCTAGGGAGATGACACGTGGAAGACGACTTTTGGGGAGGGGGAGAGTTTTAACCCCCCCTATAAATACCCCTTCCGATTTTCATTTTGTCACTTTCCATTTTTGCTTCTAGAGAGAGAATCTTGTAGAGAGAGAGAGAGAGATAGAGAGAATTTTTAGAGAGAGAAGAGATGTTTTCATTGTTTTAGGGGGATTCCTTTTATAGAGAGAGAAAAGGAATATTTTATAATTGGTTTGGGGGGAGATTTCTTCTAGGAAAGCTTGACTTTGCTGAGGGCGTCTTGCTTTTAGTTAGGTACTTTCCTTTTACCTCCTTTTATTTTTTTCCTCTTTATTCTTTTCTTTTAAAATAAAATGGAGTCTTTTACCTCGTACAATAACCCCGGCACACCCATGGAGTGTGCCGACTCTAGAGCCGATTCTTTTTCTTCTTCGGTTATTTCAAGAGTTGGGCCCATCTCTGCTGAGTATCAATACCATTGTTTAAATAGAGCATATGACTCGTTTTCAACGACATAGTCTCTGCCTGTGCAGGATAATCTTGCGCGCGTCAAGCAAACGGCGCGTCTAAGACGTTCAATAATTCTCCCAACCTCTAGTTGTGAGATGGATGAGTCTACCGGAAGAGGTCCCGGGAGAGAAACATCTGACATAGTAGAAGAGATTCAGCCATTGAAAGCCCTTTGGCTGAATATGATCCTGAAGACTCAGAAAATAACCAAAATAAAGCTGGTCCATATGGAAGAATTTCAGACGAGGAAGATGATGTGGAAAAGGAGGAAGGTTCCGATCCTTACCTCTGCTGAACTAAGGGACCGTCTAGGTTCTTCTTTCCGACCCCGCCTATGTGTGTGTAGATATTGATTGGTTGGAGAGGTATGGGCCAGATGGAAGTCATCTAGACAGGGAGATGCCCATGAGCAATTTTTATTTCGTCCTCCCTAAGAAAGAGGAAACGATTTTCCATGCCCCACCCGGCCAGTTTGCTGTATATAAGCTAGCCTTAGATACCGGACTTAGATTTTCTTTCCACCCCTTCATCTTCGAGGTTCTTAGACACTATAGCTTAGGTCACAACCAGCTTGCCCCCAATGCTTGGCTGAATATCTTGACCTTTATTGCCACCCGTGAATTGCTTGGCTTAGTCTTATCCATTGTCGCTTTTACCCACAAACACTATGTTTCTTAACTTCAAAAGACTATGGACTGGGGCATGCCAAACCTGGTTATGATGTTCTTCTATATGAAACTCTTCACGTCCTTAGTAGTGATACCCCTAACAGCCTCGGCCTCTACCCACTTGCTAAAATAGTCCACAGCGACAAAATATGAAGGAAAGCTATTTATAACAGCCCTTAAAAATCCAATTAAAACGAATAAAAAAGATAGATTTTCGTTTTGCAGATGCGTGACCCGATCGGGCAATGGGCCATCGGATCGGGGCCACACAAAATTTGCCCAACTTCTTTTTTGGTTCCACGCAGCAGCAGCAGCAAAATGGGGCATCGGGTCTCCCACCCGATCGGGTCGGGCAAGTAGTGCCCGATCGGGCCAGTAGTACACAACCCAGCATCTTTATTTCACGCAAGGCCAAGCAGCAGCACATGTTGGAGAGATTTGGGCCGCGCCAGATCGGGCATTGTCTACCCGATACCATCGGGTTGGGCTTGATAACCATGCTTCTTTATTTCAAGCCCAATCAATCAACACAAGTAATTGGCTCTTCGCCCGATCGGGTCTGAAACTCTACCACCCGATCACAATATTCTTCGCCCGATCGGGCCATATTTCGCCCGATCAGGGTGCAGGGTAGCTCCTTTTGACTCTTTGACTCTAAATTCTTCACATTTAGAGGTCTCGGGACCTCCTAAACCATCTATAAAGCTCGTAATCATTCCTACGTCCCTCGTAATTAGTTGCAAAGCCGTGGTTGCTTCCAAATAGCTCGGAAATAAGGAGAAAACTTCCTAAAGCCTGCAATTCAACACTAAAACACAAAACCACTACTTTATATGATAATTAGTATAAAATAGCTCCGAAGAGCTCAAATGTCGCACGAATTAGCTCATAAATAAGGGAGAAAACTCTATATAAATACGTGATATCAAACTCCCCCAAGCTAAACCTTTGCTTGTTCTCAATCAAATAAAACATGAACGTGGAGTAAATTGTCTCACCCCATAGATAAAACAATCAAAGCTGAAAGACATTTTCATGACTAAGAATCGTTCAAGCAGGCAAAATTATAGCTCGGCTAATCAAATTCGTCCAACCACCAATCATTCAAGCAAACCATCAAATTCAACTCGTCTACATGGCATACAAATCCTGGAAAGGCTCTCACAAAGGTGTCATTCCTCTCAATTTTGTTGCAGGCAAAGAATTTGTCCGAACACTCACTAACCCGACCATAAATGCCCTTCCCACTCACACTCTCATGTGTTTAAGAAGTTTAAATGGCGCTCATCCTAGCCAAGTCGACTCAATTAGCAGACATACTCTTTGACTTTGACAAACTGACTCGAAATCATTCCAATAAACAATGCAGACACGAGCTCAAGAGGACTTTATAGGGTTGTAATGGGGCTTAGGCAAGAGGTAAGAGATATTTTTTGGAAATGTGGTGGAAAACGGAAAAAGGGGGAGCATAAAAACAAGGCTAAAGATGGCGGAAACAACTCCCAACAATACCATATAACCACAAAACATAATCCAACTCTTATAAATCAATGAAAACTCACAACATACCCAATTTTAAAGCAATGTAGTATATTTTTCTTTATAAACATACGTGAATGAAGGAGCTTTGAATTCTTTTGAACTTTTATTTATTTTTCTTTCATTTTTTGAACCAACAATTCACGCAACTCAAAACTTGCTTTTTTTTTGGTCTTTTTCTCGCACTCAAACCACATCAAATACACTTTAATTCTCCAAAAACCAAACCGAACTAAAAAATCAATCTCAAACTCAACTCATATAAAAGCTCCCCAACCTAGTCTTGAAAATAGTATCGAAATAAAGGCCATGGGCTCATAATAAGGGTTTAGTAAAACAAAACAGGTCATTAGGCTCAGCGGGGCTAAGGAAGGTAAAAGTATATCAAAAATTCACTATCAAGCTCAAGAATAAGAAAAAAGAACGCCTCTATCACAAAAAATGCTACAAGTCATCGAATATCATACAAGTACAAAGTCAAGGTCAAGATCAATCCACTAAAGAGGAACCAACACATAAAACAAACTTGATAATCATATGAATCCAAAAGGCTGCAAAGAGGCCTCACATAACCAATTCAGGCATGCAGCACAATGTAGTATAATATAATCAAAACTCGCTCGAAATCATCGCAATCAGACATCAAATCATAGCCTCAAGATCACAAATGCCCAGCTATCCAGAAAACAAAGTCAAATCACTTTCAATAAGAGCACCACAAGGGGCATAGGGAACCAATTTTTTTGATTTTTTCATTAATTTTCGAAAGCATTAAATCTATCCTAGAAAGTAGTAATAGAGATAGAGAATACAAACAAAAATCCTCTCCCAACCTGAACTTGGCAGTGTCCTCAATGTCAAAAGGTGGACAAAGGACGATGCTAAGAGGAAAAACGACGTTAGTACCCTCACTCTCGTTCACTAAAAAAATAAAAATAAAAAGGAAAAAAAGAATAAGAGGGAAATTACGAGTTGCCTCTCGCACAATGCTAGTTTATAAAGGTCCCGCACGACCATAATACCTCCACTTCTTAGATTGGAGGGGCTTGGCAATGAGTTCCACCCTCATCAAACATCTTCCTTCTCCAGATATTCTTGATAATACCTCCAGACGGTAAGGCAATCTTAGGCGCATTTTGAACCTTCTTACACCTACCTCATCCAAAACCTCAGCCCTGCAACAAGATTGTTCAAGCATAGGTGCCTTAACAACATTGGTTAGTTTAAAGATCACTTTATCATCACCAACACTCAGAGTTAAAGACCCATACTTAACATCAATGACAGCACCAGCGGTACACAAAAATTGTCTACCCAGAATAATAGGAATCTGGGCATCCTCATCCATATCAAGCACCACAAAATCAACAGGAATGTAAAATTTTCCGACCCTAACATGAACGTCCTCTAAAACACCTAGGGTTTTTTTTAATATAGAACGATCAGCCATTTGTAAAGTGATTTTTGTGCATTTAAGTGCTCCCATGTTAAGTTTCTTATAAACAGATAATGGCATAACAGAAACAGAAGCACCTAAATCACACAAAGCTTGATCAATAAAAATAGGTCCAAGATGGCAGGGAATAGAAAAACTATCAGGATCTTTTAACTTAGGTGAGGTTTTATTCTGAATAAAATCACTTCACTCTTCAGTAAGAGCGACACGTTCTACCCCACTAAAGTCTCTTTTCTTAGCTATAGATCCTCATTTTCCAATATTCGTAATCGGATCCTTGGCTATAGATCCTCATTCTCGCTTTCCACCATGCATAGTCATCCATTGAAAATCGGGCACTTTGAGTGTCTGTCATGCGAATCCTGCAAATTCATACTTACTATTCTCAAGGGGTTAACCTTATAAGAATAGCCGGCTCTGATACCACTTATTGGAACGCAAGGGAACACTCAAGAAGGGGGGGTTAATTGAGTGGTTAATTTAAAAATCGAATTTTCGCAAAAACGAACTTTACGGCACTGTGCCAAACACTGTGCCACGAATGGTAAATCACGTTTTTCACTCGTAAACTCAATCAAATACTTTGAGACAATTAAGCAGCGGAAATAATAAGTGAGACACATAGATTTACCGTGGTTCGATCTCAACTCTGAGATCTACGTCCACCCAACCTATTCTCTTATTTTTATTTAACTCAAAATATTAAACGTTTGAAACAAACTAGTTTCCCCCACTACTAACCCTAGTAGTGCTCCCCAACACTTAACTCTAAATGTTGCTAATGAAATTACAGAAGTATTCAAAGGCCTCGTTAACAAGTGCTTCTTAGATAAGCATATACGAGGATCAATACGAACAACTTGACCAGCTATAGCACTGTGCCATACACTATGTTCTGGAATTCGGTTTTCTTTTTAAACTCACAATTCTGATTTTTGCTCAGTGAAAACCTATTTTCTTAGTGAATGGCGTGGCCTAGATTTAAAGGGTTCACCATTCCTAATCCTTTTAGATAAAGAATCAATCTTTTAATAATTCTATCTTATCGCTTAAATCAAGGAATAATTATCTTATTAAAAGATAAGATTCTATCTTTAAAAATCAGATTTTTATTTTCAATCTAAAAAATCTTTTTCTTGAAAAAATCTTTTATGATAAAAGTATAATCTTATTATATAAAGATTAAAAGATGAATCTTTTAACTTTATCTAATAAAAATTATTATTTTCATAACCAAGATTTACTTTCTTTAAAACAAGACTTATTTTCTTTGAAAATGTTTTCGAAAACTTTAAAACTATTTTTCAATATAAAACATTTTTTATCTTTCTTTTTCGAAAACTAATATTTAATAAAACCGATTTCCTTTCACATGTAACTTTAAGCGTGATTCTTTATTTCTTAATCCATAAGAAATAAATCGTCATCTTAAACTTACATTACGTTATAGCACATTGTTATGTTTAGTTAATTACAACAAATGATATATATAATTAATCCTAAGCTTCTTTCTTCGTTACTTGAGCTTCCATGAAGTCTGAACTATCACTTTGGTTAGAATACTGTTACACACATCAAACTGTTATAATACGACGTGTTTATCATCATCAAAGTAATACGGACTTAGAGTCCCAACAAGTGGTAAAGGAATGACAATTGAAATCAGCCTCGGCACTAATCCTAGTCCCATCTTCCTTCCACCAAATATCAGCCTCATGTTTCAGATACATCAGGGCCTGATCCACGTTCATTGCCGCAGAGCAATTAACAGCTCCAAATATCTTGTCGAATTCTCTAATCGAACTCTCCAAGAACGTAGGGCTTGTATGTCCCTTAAAATAAGGCGGCTTAACTTTAGCCAGCTTCTCAAACATATCGCCTGCAATGTCAGAACGTTCTGTTCTCTCTTGGGTCAATCTCTCTGCCAAAAGATGAATGGCAGAGGCTAGGGCGACATCGTTGTTGGCCATCCTACTACGTAACCTATGAAAAACAGATACGTCCAATTTCAGGTCACGATTCATAACTAATTGCCATTCTACGAAGGCATCGAAAATAAAGATTGATCATACAAGATCGTCTAAAGAAAATAGGTTCATCGAAGTTGTACTTCGAATAAATCCAAAGTAAAGACAATTTATTTGAAACATGTCCAAGCAGTAACTAATTTATTTGGAGTACATCCAAGCTCAAACAATTTATTTTGAACACGTCCAAGCTCAAACAATTCACCACTACTTGCACAATTATTCACGATTGGCAATCATGCAAGAATTAAATAACCAACCATGAGAAATAAAATAAAATAATTCTCAAATGAATATTGCTCAACTCATATAACCAAAAGAATGTTTTATTTCTCCCAAATAATACCAATGAATATTTCCTCAATTCATAACAAGAACTCACTATATAATTCCTCAAATGATATAGTATCAAAATAAATAAGTAGTGTAGCGTAGCTTCCTTATTCAAAAGAAATGCTAAAATAAATAGAGAAAATGACATCAAAATAAATCTTAAGGACTAACATCATGATCCCTATCCTTATTTTCCTTGTACTTCTCAGGATTGAATACTTCGTCTTCAAAGTCATCCATATCCTCAATAACACATTTATAATTTGGCTCTTCAGCTCTACTCATCCTCTTAATTCGTTTAGGTGAAGGTTCATCAAGGTCTTCAATATCATCTTTACGATTAGTGACATCATCAAATAAGTTGGCCATAAAAGCAGCATAAATATCCATACGGGTATGACCTCTAGCTCGGTCGAACTCTTGTAACATCTCATCATCACTCTTAATAGCTACTCTCATAATACGGCGTAATCCAACCTCTAAACTAGTGTAGCCCTCAAACACAGACTAAGTATTAGATTCGTCATCACTAAGTACAATAGGGTTGTAACAACTTCTAACTCGATCGGCTTCACTATCAGTCATGCCTAAAGGTCCATCTACTGTTGAGCAACACATCTACAAACGAACAACATTCACTCTTAGCGTACATTCCCAACAATAAATAAATACCATAAATAAATAACCACAAAATAAATAAATCAACAACTAACCATGAAGGAAAAATGTACTTAACACGTACGCACTATTCAAAACTCTAGACAATCATACACAACCAGACATTCAAACAAAAATGACTGAACATTTGTGCAGACTAAAAATAGCTGAACAAGCTAAAAGTAGTTGAACAGACAAAACAACTGAACAGAAAAGAATAGCTAAACACACTAACAATACTGAACTAACTGAACAGAATTGCAGACATAAAGCAGATGAACAGATTAACAGATGGGAAAACTGAACACAACAATTAAATGCAGACATATGATATTTCTATCCTATATGCCCATCCTAAACTACCCATCTCACTCAAATAAAATAATAAGCAAGACAAAAATAATGTTCAAAACTCAAAAAAAATCGAAAATGCTCAATAAATACCGAAAATTAATTAATTTTTTTTGGTCAATTCAAAAGAATTTTTGGACCAATTTTCGACAATAAAAATTAATAAAAGGAATAATTAATTAAATTTGTCAGAAATTATAAAGAAAACCGAAAAATAAATAAAAGAAAATACAAATATACGAAAAAAAATTAAATAAGTTCAAAAATAAGATTCGAAAATAAATTCCCCGTCAAAATAAGATTCGAACCTTTTTCAAAAGAAAACCTTAAATTCTTCAACATAAATTTAAGAAATGAATAAGTAAGAGCTTACTTTCATAAAACAACTTTGAAAATAGCTAGGTAGCTAGTTAGTTAGGGGCCTAAAAAAATTATTTTGGCACGAAAGGCCAATAAAACCTTAAGCTCTGATACCACTTTGTAACACCCCGACAATTCTCTCTTTTTAAAACATATATTTTCCCAACTAAAATAGAAAATTACCAAGGCATTGTCACCCGTGTGAAAACATATCGGCTTAGTTAGAGTATTGCAACAGAAAAACATTAAATAAAACTTTATTAAATACTTAAAACATAATTGTCAAATCATTATCCAAACCTCGAAAGTAATTCAAAACCAACTTAAAGCATTTAAAATAAATAATCCATAAAACAATTTAATAAAAGTAAAGTAAATGCAAGAGGCAATAAAAGTAAGAAAGCGATCTCTCATTAACGCTTCCCAAGTCCCAAATGAGTAATATTGACGATGCATCATAACTTCAAACCTGTAGGCAAATACTCAATTAAAAACTGCTCACTAATAAAGGGTCATCACAGGATCAATAGGCAAAGCCATGATTGACACATAGAAAAGCACGTAATCAGCAAAGCTGGGTACATATACATAAT
This sequence comes from Patellifolia procumbens, assembly GCA_947645195.1. Lineage (NCBI taxonomy): Eukaryota > Viridiplantae > Streptophyta > Magnoliopsida > Caryophyllales > Amaranthaceae > Patellifolia > Patellifolia procumbens. Next base: position 7,553,213 of record CANSGD010000953.1, read on the forward strand.
AAAATAAAACACAAAACTTATTCATGATACTAATGAACAACCAAACATGATCAATAAATATACCTCAATACTTCAACTTATACCATAAGACTTAAATTCCACAAAACATACAACATGATAATCATTAGTAAATTGATCGAGTTGTCCAATCAAAATTAACCTTCAAATTGAAGACGAATTACGGGCGAGACTCCGTAACCCCTTGACCTACAATATTGAGGAACCTTTAAAAATAAAATAGGGTACAGTGATCAATCCGACCCCAAGAAAAGCCATTGGCTACCAACATGTACTCCAACTCATAGTAGTCCAGATTTTCAAACGTACACAAGTCTAAAGCTATTGCTATTCACTTCCACTTTAAGTATTAATAAGTTATTCGATGTTGGACTCTAAACAGACAACCAACACATAACATGGATACAACAAATATTTCTCTTTTATCTTAGGATTAAATAAGTGATCAAACAATTCCAATTGACCAAGAATTAATCCTCCAAATTTATTTGTTGAATTAAAACAACAATCGAATGTCCAAAGTCAATAAATATACATTACATACCCTATAAAGCCCTCAATCTTTGCAAAGTATTAAAATAACCATAACCAATGATAATCCAACTTCCCCACAAAGTCCTCGGCCTTTGAGAAGTAATAAAATAATAATAACCAATAGTAATTCAACTTACTCACAAAGTCCTCGGCCTTTGAAAAGTAATAAAATATCCATTAAGGGCAACAATACCCTAATCCATAATCCAATAATAAAATAATATTAATCCATATCACACGATGGATCAAAATATAAATACTTCCTATCAACATGCTTGAATCAAACATTCATTCAATCATGTAATAATAAAGGCAATTAACATGCTTAACAATACGTAATTACAACTTAATAGCCACGTATGAACCATAAAAGGGTTTCCTATACATGATACTATAAATAATCGTAATCCTTAGGACATGATACTAGTCTAACACGTAAGGATATGTACGTACCTCATGTAGACAAAGTGAGAGACCACTTTAAATTCAAGAAATCGCCTAAAGTAAAATCTCCGCCTAATCAAAACAATAACACATCAATGAATTAATAACCGAATTAATTCACAGAAATATAAATTATTTTAAAACGCTTCAAAACTCGTTTTAAAATACTTTAAAAACATTAAAGTTCCAACCTTTAATATAATAATTATAAATCTAGGCTTTAAAACCTCAAAAACTATTACTTTCATACTCAAAACTCACTTTAAATAATAAATAATACATATGAAATTATACTTTATATTCATAATAAATAAAAATTAGATTTTTAATATTTCAAACAATGAAGTTTTCAACTTTATTTACAAATTAAAATTCATAAAAATCAAAACTTAATACTAAAACCATAATTAAACATTAAATAGAGGATAAGGGTTAAGAAATAACCAAAGGAAACCACGAAAACCGGAAAAACACAAAGAAAACACGCGCGGGGAGGCGCGTGACTAAAGAAGGGCGGCGCGTGGTAGCACGCGCGGCTGCTGCTGCGTGTTGCTGCTGGCGGCGAAGAGAAGAGTGAGGGGGAGTGCTGCGTGGCTGGCGGAAGCACGAAAACGAGAAGGAGGCGAGGGGGGTGTGGGGTGCTCGCCTGAAAACGAGTGAGTGAGGGTGAGTGGTGGTGCTCGACGCCGGAAAAACGAGGAGAAGAGAGGGAGTTGGAGGCGCCTCTTTTGAGAGAGAACGAGGGATAATTAGGGTGTCCAATTTAATGTTTAGGGAGGTATTTATAGGTTTGCTTAGAAATCTAAGGTGAATAGGTTTAGGCTTTGGGTTCGGGAGTTGACCATTAAACTTAAGGAAACGGTTTGGGCTCCTCAACCCAACATTGAAAACCATTTTAAACACAGCCCAAAACATTTACTAAAATATTCAATAGTTAAAATCCAACCCAATAAATATTAATAGCTATTTAAAAATGTTTAAACAATCATTTGACTTTCAAAATAGTCAACACTTAAATAATTAAGTGAAATAAATATGAAAATGATTAGAAATACACTTTAAATATATTTATAAAATTCATAAAATTACGGGGGATTACATTTATTGCCTCGTTTATTGTCTTGAACCTGTTGGTTCTCATGGTGTTTGGGGTCTTGATGATTACCATTTCTTGCATTTTTGTTTTTGTGTCTGCTCAACTTATTAATCATAAGTATGTGAAGCCTACATCTATACATTACAACGATATTTTTGAGAATTTCTCTCATGAGTATATGTACCTATCCTGTGTTGCTTTTACTAACAAGGTGAGAGTAGTGCCACATTCATATAATTTCGCACGATTTTCCGCTATAATTTTGCCGCGTTTGGAACAAAGCGTCGGGTGCTTACAGTTGCTGCTGTAAAGATCAGTTGTAATTCCACATCCACCAGATGATGGTTTCAGTGCCAAATCGAATGACATCACAAATGTTTTGTTGCACGAATTTCCGAAAATTTTGAAAGAGTATTATCATAATTTGGGATCGGAATTCGAAGAGTTAGGGTTTGTGAGTTTCTTTTGACTTTTGTGGAGGCGGGAGAAAGAGTTCTTGATAGTTTTATTCGGCCTCTAAAGTTCTGTATCTAGAGCTTTGATGGTTGAATTGTATAAGATAAGATTTAATGAGTAGGTATCAATTTTATTAGTATTAAACATATACATCAATCACTTAAAATCACTTTTAACTAGTAATATTTTAAATTTCACTCCATTAAATATATGTGTTGAGTAAAAGGAAGCAAATGAACTAAACTGATGGATTATGATGAAGAAGTCGAGCATGCTCCACACAAAAACGACACCATAAGCTTAGCTACACAAGCTAATACGAGCATATTGCCTTTCCATTATACAGATTTCCCTAAATCTAATCAATCAACAACCCTAAACCACGAGTCGCAACTCGTGACTCCTGCGTTCTAATCTCGTTAGATCTTTTCTCTTTCTTCGAGGTAATCTTTGATTTTCCAGCAAATGCATCGATTATTGCCTTAATTTCATAAGTTTTTGTTTTATTGTATTATTAATTTATTCTTCTCCAATTAGAAGATGTTCTATGTAAGATTTAGTTTGTATTTTGCAATGACTATATTAATTCTGTTAGGCAGCCTTGAGCTTTGATGGACGTTTGTATTATTAATATAACTTCATATGTAAACTGTTGAAAATTTTGAATTTCTAAGAGAAGGGAGGATATAGTAATTGTTAGTTCAAATAAGCTTATTCTCTTCGCCAACTAATCATATGTATTTGTATCTCTTCATATCTCCTTTTTATATTTTCAGTTATTTTTTTACTGTAGGAAGTAATTCTTTCGCAACCTTGTTCTTATATTTTCAACCACCATAATGGTATATCTTAGTCCTTTTTTCGATTATTGTTCGGACAAACAGCGAAGCTTCATGGCATCGTCTACCATGCATCTTGTAGAGAGTCCTTACAAATTAATGTACAAACAAAACTAACAATAATGGATTGTGTAATTACTATTTGTCGTAAAAGGGGCTATATAGCTTAGGCACAAGAAGGACCACGGGTGGTGCTACAGTATAAGGTGTCAAGATACATAACAACATGTAAACATTATTCTCTTAGGCTAACAGACATGAAGATCATTAAGTAGTCATTGGTTTCTAGCTCTTGTTTTTGCTTCAAGTTCACCAATACTCTTAGGCATGGACTTGGCCAAATTTTATGCTCAAGGCATTTTACTAACTAAAACTATATATCATTCATATGTCATCTCTGTCCATTTTGCGCATTAAAGTATATATTATCTAGCCATTACGTGTTCTTAAGTATTTGAATTCTTTTGTAGATATGCTTTCCATGTTTTCCTTGCATGATGGCTTTTCATCTCGCTGTTTGAGAGTTGAAGATTGAGATTGATAATCTTTCTTTTAGATTAAAGGAATGTTAATGACCTCTTATTTTGGTATGAATGGCCTCTTATTCTTAGTTCAATTACAACAAGATGATCCCTAAGAGGAAGAACATTTAGTTTGGAATGTGATGAGACCATATTAGTCGTGTATTTAGAGCATTTCGGAGTTCGTTTAGTAGGGATTTAGGCCTTGAGAAGCGGAGTTTTGGATATATTAGCCTAAGTGTGATATATGGAGAATTGGGTTGGTTTCAGTGCTTTAGAGGAGATTTAAGGACATTTGGAGACTTTACATTATTTAGATCATTTACAGGTGGACTTCGTCCCGTCTTCGTGGTTCGTTCGGTAAAGAAAGTCATCAAGTTCGTGATCATTATATCCTGGTTCTCATTCATGAGCTATGATGGCTTTACATGTTCGAGAGTATATAAGTGTTAGCGTGTTGTGGTCGTGAAGCTCTATTAAGTCTGCGAGCATTCGTAAGCAAGTGTCACAAGAAAACGTCACGAGCTAAGCGTTCGTAAGCCAAGCCGCTTGCACGCAGCGATACAAGCCCCAACAGGCCCTATGCGGGAGCCACGCAACATCATGCACGTCCCGCGCGCTAAGCAACGCCCAGCCAGCATCAGCCTTCAAGGCAATAAGCTGGCGCGACTCGTGCATCCTTTTGCGCCCCTCGCGCGTCTGGTGATCTTGCAGCAGCACGCACAGTTAGGAACCGCGCGCACCCCGCACGCCTAGAGTACGCGACTCGTGTATCGCGGGCTCTGTTTTGTCGCGGAAGATATTTCATCAAGTGTAGTGTTTTAACTTAGTTTTATTTGATTAACTTTTCATTATTATTCATAATTAGACTATCTTAGAACCCTAATTGGAGAGAGAAACACTCTTTTCCTCTCTCTAATCTTTCTATCATTTGATTTGCCTTTGAAGATTCATTGAATTACTCTACGTCGATCATAGCGTAAATCGATTCTTGAGAACGGTGATCTAATCTTCGGTTAGTTTCATTGTGAGATTTCTTGTATGAACAATTTCTTAGTTATAATATTGAATTCTAGTTTCATTACATGATTGATTGTTTGATTGCTAGGAAGTACAACTAGTTTATCTTTTCAATTGATTTATTACTAGAACTTAGAACGTTGCCGATTAGATTGTTCTTTGTTTATGAGTAGCAGACTAGGGTTTAACTTTGAATCTGATTGTTCTTGTTATTTTCCAGTGAATTCATTATTTCCAAATTGAATAATTACGCTAGTGATTGTTGTTTGGCACATAGTTTCCTAGGGCTTGATGTTCTTTAGAATTGAACCTATATTGCTGATTCGATTAGGTTGTTCTATATTTAAGTTATTCTATCTGCAGATTCAGGTAGTTTAACTAATCTTTAGAGGGAAGCGGGATTAAATTCTCAATCTATGTGTGATTAAGATTAGTTGTTCGTATTTAGAAACCGATGATCGATAACCCGAACCGAAGTGATGATTGACCGAACTCAAGTCCTTTCTCCATTGATATTCCCTATAGTTTATTATTGCTTTCTTAGTTATTAGTTTTGACCTTTTAATTTGAAAATCCCCCTTTCGATCTCTTATACACATACTTTAGTACCAAAGTCTTTGTGGTTCGACCGTACTTTCCTCCTACATTAATTGTGTTGGAAAGTCGGAATTATAAATATTATCTTTGGTAAACGCGTGCGACCACGTCCCAACAAATTTTGGCGCCGTTGCTGGGGACTGGGCAACAACTAAAGTGTGTTTTTATTACATTGTTTTTCTTTTCTTTTTATTTTCTAGTTTTCTTCTCTATGTGGTTGACACTCGTGCTACTAACCAGAATCATTTGCAGTACGATCCTGAACTTGAATTGATTCTTCCCAGGTTGCGGAGAGAATCGGGGAGAGATTTTGAGGAGCACCCATTCCATATTGCTTCTGAAGAAGCCATGCCGCCACGAGTGGAAGGACGGACTTTGAGGGAGCTCACTGAACCCAACCTTGATCAGCAGCCTCTATGCATAGTGTTCCCTGAACCTGAAGAGGGTGACACCGACACCACCACTTTCGAGCTCAAGTCAGGGCTCATCCATCTCTTGCCATCCATCCATGGACTCAGTGGGGAGGATCCAAATAAATTTTTTTCTGAATTTTATGTAGTCTGCTCAAGCATGAAACCGAGCAGTGCTACTGAAGAACAGGTGAAACTGAAGGCGTTTCCTTTTTCCTTAAAGGATACCGCCAAGGATTGGCTTTACTATCTTCCGCCAAGTTGCATCTCCACATGGGCAGAAATGAAGCGACAGTTCTTAGTGAAAATTTTTCCAGCTTCTAAGTTCTCCACTTTGAAGAAGGAGATTAGCAATATTGAGCAGCAATATGATGAGACTCTCTATGAGTATTGGGAGCGATTCAAGAAATTATGTGCGAGCTATCAATATCATGGGTACAATGACCAAGACCTCATCCTTTATTTCTACAATGGTCTCACTAATGAGGATGTGCATATGGTCAATGCTGTTAGTGGTGGGTCTATCATCAACAAAACTCTAGACGCAACTCGAGCTTTAATAGAGGAGTTATCTGAAGGCTCCATGCACTTTGGTAGGCGAGGTGGTCAAAGGAAGAATGTTAGTGTTGCGAGTAGTAGTGATCCTCAATTGGGAGAGCAAGTGCAATCTCTCACTTCCTTAGTGAGAGAGCTTATGGTAAAAGGGCAAGTACAACATGTGAAAGCTTGTGGGATTTGTTCTTCTAACCATCCTACAGATTGTTTCCCCCAATTGCAAGACGGGCCAAATGAAGAGGTGAAGGCCATGGGTTTCCAAGGACAACAAAGCAACCAAAGGAGGTATGACCCCTATTCTACCACCTACAATCCGGGTTGGAGAGATAACCCACGATTGAGATATGGTAGTGACAACAACCAAGGTCCAAATCATGGGCAGGGATCCTCTATGTATTGTGAGGATATGATATATACTTTGACCAAGAACATGACCGCTATGCAAGGTAATATGGTACAATTTCAAGAGGAGACTCGAGATAGCATCAGAAAACTGGAAAATCAGATGAGCCAAGTCTCTAGTGCGGGGAGTAGGCTCGAGGCTCGTGATAGTGGGAGGTTGCCTTCCCAAACTGAGTTGAACCCAAAGAAGAATGTGAGTGCCATTATGGTGGTGGATGAGGTTCCAAAGCAATATGGAGGGAGTCTTGTGATCCCAAACTACAAGCCTCCTCCACCTTTTCCTGCATCATTACGGCCTGGCATGAGATATGAGAAGAGCAAAGGTCTTTATGAGGCCGTGAAGGAACCCAAGCTAAGTCTCCCTACTCCTCATGTAGTAGAGAGATACAAAGAGTTTGTTGGTTGTGTATCCCATAATTTGCTTCCCCCTAAGCACGATGATCCTGGCATGTTTACCATCCCTTGCGCGATACATGACACCCCCATTCCCCAAGCTATGTTAGACTTAGGAGCGTCTCTTAATGTGATTCCTCTCTCCTTTTATGAGTCTTCAAAGCTTGGTCCTCTTATTGCTACTAGTGTCATTGTGCAATTGTCTAATGGATCCACTATCCGCCCGAAAGGGAAAGTAGTGGATGTGTTAGTCAAAGTTGGTAAACTATAACTCCCTACTGATTTCCATGTGTTGGAGATGGAGTATAATGCTTCTCCCGTTCTCTTAGGGAGACCGTTTATGAAAACCTCCAACACTAAGATTGATGTAGGTGTTGGTTTATTGAGTGTCGAGTTTGGGGGTTGGGTCGAGTCTTTTGGACTGTTTGGTTGAATGAAATATGTGGTGTCTTAACCATCATGCTTTGTTGGTGCTATAGAGTCGGTGTCACATACTCCTTGTGGCGCTACTAAAAAGAAAAAGGCTAAGAAGGTGAAAAGTCCTAACAAACCCCACGATTTGCCCAATGATTCTCACTTGTTTTCACTAACATTGGTTGGGCAAGGTGTGGCTTCCTCTAATTTGCAGGTACAAGAGTTCAACCAAGGAGGTGATTCCTTCCCCAATTGATTTCGGGAGGTAAGTAGTCGAGCTAACGACTCTAAACTAAGCGCTACTCGGGAGGCATCACGAGCTTCTTTTCTTTCTTTTTCTTTTCTTTCTTTCTTTTCCTTCCACCCTCCATCTTCTCTTTCTTCTTCCATTTCCGGAATTCCACCATATTTTCTTTTCCATCACAACAAATAAGCCAAGCCGCATTCCTATTCCTTTTCCATTCCCTTTTCCACAAAATTTCAAACACATTGAGCATTGCATCCTAAGATTTATCTATTGGGTGTGAATTTTGAACCTTTCCTTCCATTGAGGTTAGGTTCGAACTAATCATTGTTGGTTGGTTGAGGGAGTTGGGTTGTGAGTGAGTGGGTCTTTGGTTTCATATATTTGTTGTTGGGTTGAGTTGTTGATTCATCACGAGTGGTGGTGTTGAGGGAGTGAGGTCTTTGTGAGAGTAGATGTCGTGTCTGTCCCCTTTTCCCTTCTTTTTCCTTCTTATACATGTTCTCACATTGAGGACAATGTCTTGATTAAGTGTGGGGGGGAGATGATATTCATTGCTTTGGGTGTTTTGTGTGTCTTACGCATTTATTTTTGCTTTGCTTTAAAAAAATGAAAAAAAACTGAAAACTGAAAAATCCAAAAAATGTGTGAAAACCCGTTGAGTTGGAAACTTAGGCAAGAATGGGGGCCCGGATAGGTTGAAAACTCGAAAGAGCAACCTATGAAAAAAGTGGCTATCTAGAGCGGGTGAGATGGTGAGTTCATTATTTTGAAAAAAAAAAGTGTGAAGCTAGGATGAAAACTCGAAAGAGCTCCTAGGCAAAATGAGAGATAAAAGAGAGATACTTTGAATCATTTGCCGGAGTTGGTGTCATAAGAAGATGGTGATATAAGGAGTGTTTCGGGTAGGATTTCATCTTGGTATTTGAAGTAGAGGCGAATAGGTTAGAACTCATCTAGCTTCGGAGAAATAAGGAGTGAATGTGGAGTTTTGTGCAGACTTGGTGTGAGTTCGAGTCCGATCCCTTAAGATCTTTCGGGGCTTGAATTCACCTTATTGATCTCTTAACTACTTAGTGTGTAATCTTGGTGTTAATTGTTATTGACTTTGCTACTAACGTTATTTCAGGTGAGCGTTTGGTTTAAGTGTGGGAGTGTGTTGCCCTTGCGTTCGGCCTTAAGCGATTCGGAAGAGAGTAGCATCATTTCGTACACTAGGATGGAGTGATAAGGGGAGTAGTTCAATTGTGTTCTGCTGTGGAAAGGTGTGCCCCATGTTCTTAATGATTGAGTTAACTCGAGGGCGAGTAAAGTTCAAGTGTGGGGGTATTTGATGAGACCATATTAGTCGTGTATTTAGAGCATTTCGGAGTTCGTTTAGTAGGGATTTAGGCCTTGAGAAGCGGAGTTTCGGATATATTAGCCTAAGTGTGGTATATGGAGAATTGGGTTGGTTTCGGTGCTTTGGAGGAGATTTAAGAACATTTGGAGACTTGACATTATTTTAATCATTTACAGGTGGACTCCATCCCGTGTTCGTGGTTTGCTCGGTAAAGAAAGTCATCAAGTTCGTGATCATTATATCTCGGTTCTCGTTCGTGAGCTTCGATGGTTTTACATGTTCGAGAGTATATAGGTGTTAGCGTGTTGTGGTCGTGAAGCTCTATTAAGTCCGCAAGCATTCGTAAGCAAGTGTCACAAGCAAACTTCACGAGCCAAGCATTCGTAAGCCAAGCCGCTTGCACGCAGCGATACAACCCAAGTAGGCCCTATGCGCGAGCCACGCAACATCATGCACGTCTCACGCACCAAGTAGCGCCCAGCCAGCAACAGCCTTCAAGGCAGTAACCTGGCATGACTCGCGCGCCCCTCGCGCGTCTGGTGATCTCCTAGTAGCCTAGAAACACGCACAGTCAGAAACCGCGCGTCGAGATTGCGCGACTCGCACATCGCGGGCTCTGTTTTGTCGCGGATGATATTTCTTCAAGTGTAGCGTTTTAACTTAGTTTTAATAATTTTATATGATTAACTTTTCATTATTCATTCATAATTAGACTATCTTAGAACCGTAATTGGAGAGAGAAACACTTTTTTCTTCTCTCTAATCTTTCTATGATTTACTCTATGCCGATCGTAGCGTAAATCAATTCTTGAGAACGGTGATCTAATCTTAGTTTTTTTTATTGTGAGGTTTCTTATATGAAAAATTGCTTAGTTATAATAGTGAATTCTAGTTTCATTATATGATTGATTGTTTGATTGCTAGGAAGTACAACTAGTTTATCGTTTCAATTGATTTATTGTTAGAACTTAGAACGTTGTCGATTCGATTGTTCTTTGTTTATGAGTAGCAGACTAGGGTTTAACTTTGAATCTAATTGTTCTTGTTATTTTCCAGTGAATTCATTATTTCCAAATTGAATAATTACGCTAGTGATTGTTGTTTGGCACATAGTTTCCTAGCGCTTGATGTTCTTTAGAATTGAACCTATATTGTTGATTCAATTAGGTTGTTCTATAGTTCAGTTATTCTATCTGCAGATTTGGGTAGTTTAACTAATCTTTAGAGGGAAGCGAGATTAAATTCTCAATCTATGTGTGATTAAGATTAGTTGTTCGTATTTAGAAACCAATGATCGATAACCCGAACCGAAGTGACGATTGACCGAACTCAAGACCTTTCTCCATTGATATTCCCTATAGTTTATTATTGCTTTCTTAGTTATTAGTTTTGACCTTTTAATCTGAAAACCCCCCTTTCGATCTCTTATACACATACTTTAGTACCAAAGTCTCTGTGGTTGGACCGTACTTGCCTCCTACATTAATTGTGTTGGAAAGTCGGAATTATAAATATTATCTTTGGTAAACGCGTGCGACCGCGTCCCACTAGAATGAGATTGAATACGTGATAGGTAAGAGCCGTGTATGAGACATTGAGCTGATACACTTGATATGTTTATCAATAAGTCCTACTCATTATTACATTTAGTATGATCAATAAAGGATTATTACATCATGCGTGTTTGGAACAAAAGTTGATAGAGTAAGCAAGTTGGAATTGAAACCGGAGCAATGAATATATGATGTCTATTGTATGTTCCAGTCTATTTAATTGCCATTCTTTTGGACTGTAGTTTATAGTTACTTCTTTCAAAAAAATAAATAGAGTCCACAAAGGTCTTTGGTGGGACGCGGTCGCACGCGTGTACCAGATAATATTTATAAACCGACTTTCCAACACAAATAATGTAGGAGGTAAGTAGGGTCGAACCATAGAGACTTAGGTACCAAAGAATTTTCACAAGAGAATGAAATGGGGGTTTTTCAGATTAAAAGACTAATTAACAGACTAAGAAAACAATAATAAAATATAGGAATATCAATGGAGAAAGGTATTCAGTTCGGTTGATTGTCACTTTGGTTCGGGTTATCGATCATATGTTTCTAAACACAAACAACTACTCTTAATTACACATAGATTGAGAATCAAATCCCGCTTCCCTCTAAAGAATAGTTAAACTACCCGAATGATAACTAAACTATAGAACAACCTAATTGAATCATCAATTTAGGTTCAATTCCAAAGCACATCAAAACCCTAGGAATCTATGAGCCAAACAACAATCACTGGCGCAATTATTCAATTTGGAAATAATGATTTCACTAGAGAATAACAAGAACAATCAGATTCTATATTAAACCCTAGTTTTCTACTCATGAACGAACAACAAAAGAATCAGCAATTATTCTAAGTTCTAGCAATAGATTAATTGAGAAGAGAAACTAGTTATAGTTCCTATCAATCAAATCAATAATCATACAATCAAAGTAGAAAGCAAAACTATAATTAAGAAATTGAGTATAATAGAAACCTCACAATAAACTAACCGAAGATCGAATCACCGTTCACAAGAATGGATTCACGCTACGAACGGAATAGAGTAAATGAACAAATCTTCAATAATAATCCAAAGCATAAAAGGATTAGAGAGAAGGAAAGAGTGTTTCTCTCTCTAATTAGGGTTCTAAGTAAAGCTAAGTATGAAAGATTATCAAAATAAAATAAATAACTAAGCTAATAACCTACGACTCGACAAAATTGAAAAACCGCACGCTACAGCCTCGACTTGCGCGAGGTGCGCATGGTCCATGCGATGAATTCCTGCTCGCAGGCTATAGGAGATCGCCGGGCTGCACGAGGGTATGCGTTGGGTGCGCAACATTGCTGCTGTTCTTGAATGGCTTGGCTGCGGGCTATTGCTTGGTCGAATGCTTATGGCTTCCAAGCGAGGGATGCTTACGAAGCTTACGAACTCTATGGATCTTCATACAAGGTATACGCTTCACGACCACAACACGTGCTAACACAGACACACTCTTGCTTGAATCCGAATCATCATTGAACATCTACGAACGAGAATCGAGTTGCGTTGATCATGAACCTTGTTAACTTCTATATCGACGAACCATGAACATGGGACGAAGTCCAGCTGTAAATGATTAATATAGTATAAAGTCTCCAAACGTCCCTAATCCACCTCTAAAGCACCGAAATCAACTCAATTATCCATATACCACACTTAGGCTAACAAGTACGAAACTCCGTTTCTCAAGGCCGAAACCCTTACAAAACGAACTTCGAAATGCTCTAAATACACGCCTAATATGGTCTCATCAAATACCCCCACACTTGAACATTACTCGACCTCGAGTAAACTCAATCATTAAGAACATGGGGCACGCTTTTCCAAAATAACACACACGAACTACTCCACTTATTTCATCTAGTGTATAAAAACGATGCTACTCCTCCGAATCGCTTAAGGCCAAACATAAGGGCAAAAGGTACCCCCACAGTTCTTTTCAATTTTGTCATCAGCATCACTGGGGGAAAATCGTGGTTCACATCTATCAATAGGAATATACTATATTTTCTAAAATAATATACTACGTTTTCTAGTAAGTTTTATTAAATTTTTAAATAAATTACTTTATTCAGAAGTTATATTATCTTTAACTCTATATAAATATACTACATTATTTATAAAATTTACTACCTAAATCTATAAATATACTATACTTTTCTATAATTCACAAGCTTTTTTTAAAATTAGGTTGATATATGTCCAGCCCCTATCTATCAGATAGGAACTAGGTAGGCTTCTCATCGCTAGTTATCTAAAATATTTATTTTATTCTCTACTTTCACCTAGGATAACACTCTTTTAAAAAGAAGGTTATTTAAAATATAAAACAGCACATATAGTACTTAGGTGCTATGTTTTCCATATTTTATGATAGCGGTTTAACCATATGAACCATAGAATCCTACGATTCTACTATAGGATCGCGATTCAAACAACTATGGTCCTCCTCCCCAAGGCTCAAGATAGATGGAGAGATTTGAGATTTCAAGATTTCAAATCTATCACTGACTTAATTCAACACTACACCTCATAAAATCAAAACTGGTGTATCCTGGACAGACATTTATTAATAAAGATATGATTGATAAAACACTCTCCACATTTCACGCTAACAATATTTTATTACAACAACAATATCGTGAAATGAGATTTGAGAATATCACGAACTCTTAAGGATATTACTTGTTGCTGAGAATCACAGCAAATGCTAGAAAAGAACTCTTAAATATATTAGCAAGTCATGAGATTTGAGATTGGAGAATCAGGAAAAAGAATGCCTTTATCACAACAAATGCTACAAGTCATCGAATATCAGACAAGTACGAAGACAAAGTCAAGATCAATCCACTAAAGAGGAACCAACACACAAAAACAGAGTGGATAATCATATGAATCCAATAGGCTACAAAGAGGCCTCACATTCTAACCAATTCAGGCATGCAGCATAATGTAGTATAATATAATCAAAACTCGCTCGAAATCATAGCAATCAAACATCAAATCATAGCCTTAAGATCACAAATGCCCAGCTATCCAAAAAACAGAGTCAAATAATTTTCAATAGGAGCACAACAAGGGGCACAGGGAGGCAACTAAACCGGTCATGGGAACCATATTTGTTGATTTTTTCAGTATTTTTCTAAAGTAATAAATCTATCCTAGAAAGCAGTAAAATAGATAGGGAAAACAAACAGAAATCCAACCCCAAGCTGAACTTGGCAATTTCCTCAATGCCAAAAGGTAACAAAGGACGTTGCTAAGAGGAAAAACAATGTTAGTACCCTCACTCTCGCTCACTAAAAAAAAGAGGAATAAGAGGGAAATTATGAGTTACCTCTCGCACAGCGCTGGTTTATAAAGGTCCGCACGACCATAATGCCTCCACTTGTTAGATTGGAGAGGCTTGGCAGTGAGTGCCACCCTCATCAAACATCTTTCTTCTCCAAATATTCTTGATAATACCTCCAGACGGTAAGGCAACCTTAGGTGTATTTTGAACTTTCTCTACACCTACCTCATCCAAAACCTCAGCCCAACAAGATTGTTCAAGCATAGGGGCCTTAACAGCATTGGTTAGTTTAAAAATCACTTTATCATCACAAACACTCAGAGTTAAAGACCCAGACTTAACATCAATGACAGCAGCAGTACACAAAAACGGTCTACCCAGAATAATGGGAATCTGGGCATCCTCATCCATATCTAACACCAAAAAATCAACAGGAATATAGAATTTTCCGACCCTAACAGGAACATCCTCTAAAGCACCTAGAGGGTATTTTATAGAACAATTAGCCATTTGTAAAGTGATTTGTGTGCATTTAAGTGCTCCCATGTTAAGTTTCTTATAAACAGATAATGGCATAACAGAAACAGAAGCACCTAAATCACACAAATCTTTATCAATAAAAATAGGTCCAAGATGGAAGAGAATAGAAAAACTACCAGGATCTTTTAACTAAGGTGGGGTTTTATTCTGAATAAAATCATTGCACTCTTCAGTAAGAGCGACACATTCTACCCCACCAAAATCTCTTTTCTTAGTGATCATGTCTTTCAGAAATTTGGCATACTCAGGGACTTGGGTCATTAAATCAGTGAATGGAATCATTACCTCAAGGTTCTTGACCATAGCCAAGAACTTACCAAATTGCTGATCGACCTTTGATTGCTGCATCCTGTGAGGAAAAGGTAGCCTTGGTGTAAAAGGCGCTTCACAAACTTTCTCCTTTTTCTTCCCTGTCTGTTCAGCTTCCTAAGATAATTCGACCTCAGACGTCGAACTCTTCCCTTTTCCTTCCTCTACCACCTTATTTTTCCTTGTAGTCGGGGCACCCTCATCAATGGGCAATGGAGGAACATCATAAGCAGTGCCACTACGAAGAGTAATGGCGTTAACGTGCTCCCTCTGAATGGGCCGCCCTGGCGATTGTCCCTGCTGCCTCTGAGCATTGTTGCCTGCCAATTGTGCAATCTGAGTCTCGAGAAGTTTGATGTGCTTCTCTTGAGCTCTTTGTGCCTCCTCTTGAGCCTGCATATGCTTTTGCGTTTCCTCATTGGTCTTTTGCATGGCCAACATCAGCTTCATCAATTCAGATATGGTAGGCTCCTGTGGGTTTATGTTTTGTGGAGGTGGTGTTTGAAAATTTTGTGGGGATTGGAAGTTATGAGGGTGATGGAAATTTTGTGGTAGGGGTCTCTGAAAACTAGGGGGGTTTGGTAGTATGAGGGTTTAGGATGATTTTGTGGTGTGGGTTGAAAGTTTGTGGATTTTGGTAGTTGTGTGGAGGGGGAAAGTTTTGTCGTCTTTGTTGAAAGGCGTTTGGCTGCTCCATCTGATATTGACTGAACTGACAGTCATGCCCAAAATGACCCTGAACACCACATACCTCGCAATAAGATGAGGTAATGCGTGCTACGGTAGACATAGCATTAATACTCAAGGGAGGGGTTGTCAAGGTAGAGGATCTCAAGGTGTCAATCTTCTGGCTCAGCTTCGCCATCTGCGAAGTCAGCAGTGCTAGGGCATCTACCTCCAATACCTTCTTTGTGAGGCTTCGGGAAGTGGAATGATTATTGGTTGCAAGGTTTGACAAAAAATCATAGCCTACATCCACTTCCTTGTCTAGAAAAACTCCTCCCACAGAAGAGTCAACAATACTCTTCATCTGAGGCTGCAGACCATTGTAAAATATGTGCGTCAAGAACCATTTGTCCATGTTGTGATGTGGGCACTCTCTCTGCAAGTCCATGAACCTAGCCCACGCTTCGCGAAGTGTTTCATCAAGCTCTTGGGAGAACGTGGCTAGCTTGTTTCGGATTTCTGCTGTCTTTATAGGTGGATAATACTCTCTCAGGAACGCATCAGAAATCTCCGACCATTCAGACACTTTGATGTCGTTGAACCACTTATGAGCTCTGTCTCAGAGTGAAAACTCGAATAACATGACCTTCAATTGCTCAGGTGTGACTCCTTGATGCTTTACAATTCGACAGAGTTGTTGAAATCTCTGCAAATGATTGGTCGAATCTTTAGTAGGATGCCCACCAAACTGATTTTGCTGAACTATGCTGACGAGTCCAGGCTTAATTTCAAAGTTTGGTGCAACGATGGTGGGCATAATGGGTCCAGTGGAAAGACCATCTGGGTTGGGGACCCATATGAGTTCAATGATTTAGACATGACTGAACTCGAGGTGTCTGATCCAGAGGTGTTCAGCTGAACAGACTGCTTTTCTCTTCGAATCTTCTTTCGAATCTGCCTGATTGTCCCTGTAAGTTTGGGATCCGTTGGGATAGGGGAACCGTTTTTGAGATCTAGGCATACAAAAGAAGTAGTAAAACGTACCTCAATTGGAACAATGAAGTTTCAATGAGGCACAGAGAAGTAGACCAAATAACCAAACAAAAACTTAGAAAACTAGTCGTCTCCCCGGCAACGGCACCAAAATTTGACAGGCTAAAGTCGTATCACCTAATCAAAGATTAATTCTAAGTCCTCTAACAATGATAGTCAAGGGAAATAGGGTCGAACCACAGAGAGACGGAGTTTTAAGTTGATTTCCAGCTAAGCAGCTACTTCAGACAAAAACAGGGAAGAGTCAGCTGAACTACTAACTAGAAAGCAATATAAAGAGATATTTTAATCTATGAAATAAAGGTCTAAGGAATTAGTTCGGTCCACCATACTCAAGGGATCAAACAACTATCAGAACCTAGGTCAAGAATCGATAGATTAGAGCACGTGCCAAGATATGGTTATGTCTCAACGCCCATAATTCAACATATGCAGCATGTTCACAAACATAATCAGAATTACTGATGTGTACTACGCCTGTAAAAGTAAGACAGTCTGTGCAAACAATTATTAACCTCAAGCAATCAATGAAACTGCGCAATAATATTAATTACTCAATAACATCAAATCACACCATAATCAATCTATCAAACCCTAGAAACTAAACGCAATTCAAAGTAATTAAGGTATAAACATGACTTCACTCCCTAAATCCCTAGAAATTAGACTACTCAGACATGATTGAATCAACAATAATAAAACTAATATAAAACCCTAATCCTAACATCATGAATCCAATCAATAATTAAACTAAGCAATTAAGAAATAATTAAAGAGATTAAGAGTAAAGAGTAGTACCAAATTGACGGAAAGCAATAAACTTTATTGAAGATAATCCAAGGTTCAATCACCTATTCAAACTAATCTAAGATTTTCATTATTAAAAGCCAATTCAAATTCTAAAAACTAATTGAATAAAAATCTCCACTAACACTCATTAATAGGGAAAAATAAAACAAAATAAATATCTCCTAATTCTAAGCTAAAGCTAAACTAATCCATGTTTGCGAATAAAACCCACTAAACCTTTATACCCCCTGCTGCCCCCACTAAGAAACATGAAGGGGATTAAATTAAACCTCTTGCACGCCTGTAGGCTAGCCCCCATTAAATGACGCAAATCAAATTCGTAAATATGGGCCGCATGATGGAGCCCGATCGGGCAACATCTGTCTTACTCCATCGGGTTGGTACAAAGTAGGAAGCCCAACCGCTTTTCTTTCTCCTGGCTGGAACGCAGCAGTAGCAGCAATTCAAAGTGGAACTTGGGCCCTCACCCGATCGGGCCGCGTGCAAGAGGGAGACCAATTCCCTTGTTTCCTTTGTAACGAACAGCAGCAAGCAACATATGAAATATTTAGACCTGCCCGAACGGGTGGATCCTTGCCCGATCGGGTTGGGCTTGAGATGCCCAACTCATTTTCTTCGTTTCTTCACCCTATTGGATCACGGTGATGTCCGCCCGATCGGGTGCTAAACCCTACCATCCGATCACAAAATCTTCGCCCGATCGGGTCATATTCGCCCGATCAGAGTACGGGGTAGCTCCTTTTGACTCTTTGATTCTCAATTCTTCACGTTTAGAGGTCTTGGGACCTCCTAAACCATTCACAAAGCTCGTGGTTGCTTCCAAATAGCTCGAAAATAAGGAGAAAACTCCATAAAGCCTACAATTCAACACTAAAACATAAAACCACGACTATATACGATAATTAGTATAAAATAGATCCGAAGAGTTCAAATGACGCACGAATTAGCTCATAAATAGGGGAGAAAATTCTATATAAATACGTGATATCAAACTCCCCCAAGCTAAACCTTTGCTTGTCCTCAAGCAAACAGAACATGAACATGGAATAATTTGCCTCACCCCATAGATAAAACATTCAAAGCTCAAAACATTTTCAAGACTAAGAATCGTTCAAGCAGGCAAAATTCAAGTTTGGCTAATCAAATCCATCCAACTACCAATCATCCAAGCAATTTATCAAATTCAAGCATCCACTAGGTCTACAAATCTTGAAAATGCTCTCACAAAGGTGTCTCTCCTCTCAATTTTGTAGTAGGCAAAGAATATACCCGAACACTCACCAACCCAACCATAAATGTCATTCCCACTCACACTCTCATGTGTTTAAGAAGGTGAAATGACGCTCATCCTAGCCAAGTCGACTTAATTAGCAAACATACCCTCCAACTTTGACAAACTGACTCGAAATCAATCCAATAAATAATACAAACACGAGCTCAAGAGGACTTTTTAGGGTTGTAATGGGACTTAGGCAAGAGGTAAGTGTTACTTTTAGGAAATGTGGTGGAAAAACCGAGAAAGGGGGAGCAAAGATCACTCAAACAAGGCTGAAGAAGGCCGAAACAACTCCCAACAACACAATATAACCGCAAAATACATCCCAACTCTTATGAAGCAATTAAAACTCACAATAAACCCAATTTTCAAGCAATGTAGCATATTTTTCTTTATAAACATACGTGAATGAAGGAACTTTGAATCCCTTTGAACTTTTTATTTCTTTTTGCTTTCATTTTATGAATCAATCATTCACGTAACTCAAACTTTGCTTTTTCTTTTCTTTTTCTCACACTCAAACCACAACAAATACACTTTAATTCTCCAAAAACCAAACCAAACCATAAAACCAATCTCAAACTCAACCCATACAAAAGCTCCCCCAAGCTAGGCTTGGAAATAGTATCGAAATAAAGGTCATGGGCTCATAATAAGGGTTGAGAAGGTATTGGGTCAGACGCGCCCGACCATAACATTTGGTCAGACGACTTTCAGTTGGTTGCATTTTTTTTCAGTTGGTTGCATTTTTTTTTCAGTTGGTTGCATTTTTGTTTCAGTTGGTTTCATTTTTGTTTTAGTTGGTTTCATTTTTTGATCAGTTGGTTTCAAATTTTGTTCAGTTAGTTTCAAATATTTTTCAGCTGATCTTTTTTATTTCAGTTGGATATCTTTTAAGTTCAGTTACTTATGTTATTGTTTCATTTACGTGTTTTAGTCTAAATGAAAACAAGTTCGAAACAAATGAAAAAAAAGGGAGTACATGAAAGCAAGTTAGAAGCAAATGAAAAAAAAGGGGAGTAAATGAAAGCAAGTTAGAAGCAAATGAAAAAAAAGGGGAGTAAATGAAAGCAAGTTAGAAGCAAATGAAAAAAAAGGGGAGTAAATGAAAGCAAGTTCCTTTTAACTGAAGGTATGTAGTTATTTCAGTTACTTATATTTTTCTTTCAGTTGGTTTTATTTTTCTTTCATTTAACAACTAACTAAAAGTAAAAAAATAAAAAACACTAACCTCTACTTTCTTCTTTGATTCTCTCTCTTGCTTGCACTGCTCTGCATCCTGAAGCATCTGCCCTTGCTCCCCCACTTTTGGACATGCTAAGCAGAAGGTATTGAATGATTTGAATTATAATCATACAGTTAGCCTAACACTTTCGCCATCACAAATCATTGACTGTTTCTGAAAACCTTGTTGAAAATGCATGATAAGAATTGAAACGCAAAGGAGCATCACTCATTTAATTACCCCTTTAAGTACTATGTGACATGGAAATCCAATGTGGAATTTAGTAGCGAGTATATTTTCTATTATAGACGTATCTGCTATTAAATATATCCCCTTGCATTGAGGTTTTTCGGTCTGTCTGATGCTATCTTTTGCCTCTGCTTGCTAATACTTGTATGCAAGGAGTTATGCCACCACAAGGAACCATTTGTTAGAAGATCAGTCCTTTTTGTTGCATCATGCTCTCTGACAGCACTTCACCCCTCATTTATAGCATCTTCCTTAAATGAAGGGAATGAGGTTGCCTGGTTGGGGAGGGCGGTTTTCGTGGAGGGGAGGGGGTGTCAGTTTGACATTTCATGGTGGGTGAAGCGAGTGAAGGAGGAAGGAGGAAGGAGCTCGTCTGACGGTAATATTGGGTCAGACCGTCTGACCCAATAGTTTCACATAAGGGTTTTAGTAACACGAAACAAGTCATTAGGCTCAGTGGGGATAAGGAGGATAAAAGTATATCAAAAATTCACTCTGAGGCTCAAGAATCAGACAAAAGAACGCCTCTATCATAGCAAATGCTACAAGTCAACTTCAATAGGAGCACAATAAGGGGCACACGGAGGCAACCAAACCGGTCATGGGAACCATATTTTTTTTATTTTTTCAGTATTTTTCGAAAGCAATTAATCTATCCTAGAAAGCAGTAAAAGAGATAGGGAATACAAACAGAAATCCTCCCCCAAGCTGAACTTAGCAGTGTCCTCAATGCCAAAAGGTAATAAAGGACGATGTTAAGAGGAAAAACAACGTTAGTACCCTCACTCTCGCTCACTAAAAAAAATAAAAAGATAAAAGATAAAAAAGGAATAAGAGGGAAATTACGAGTTGCCTCTGGCACACCGCTGGTTTATAAAGGTCCCACACGAACATAATACCTCCACTTCTCAGATTGAAGGGGCTTGGCAGTGGGTGCCACCCTCATCAAACATCTTTCTTCTCCAAAATCCTATTTGAATAACTTAATATAATTAACTTTAAACTCAACCCACTTAAAATTCATGCTGTTACAGGAACATACTCCTTAGGCTTCTAAGTCTCTGGATGTAACATCCCGTCAAATACTAACTATGAAAAGAGACCAAAATGAAAGAAATAAAGAATAACCAGTGGTAGCATAAATTCCCCCGAGACGGGAATGCCACTCTAAGGATTAAAATTAAACTATAAATAAACAACAATCTCAAAATAGTAGCCAAAACTCCAAACATAAATATATAAAGAGAAATGAAATCTCATACCCTCATATCTCTAACCAAAATCTTCCAAAATTCATAATCGTTCAAGTAACTCAAAAACCCAAATCCATTTTTTAAAAGGCGTAAAACTAATATCCAAAGGTTGAAACAAACTCAACAAAACATAGTAAAGCTACCTGAGGCCCATTATAAAACTAGTCCTAATTTATGACTCATAGTACTCGTTCACAACGACAAGCACGACTTCCTTGCTCACATGGGTAAAACGCACAACCCAAGTCCATACGATAATAACTCTAAACTACACCGTCATCTGCAAAATATATTCAAAAAAATTCCATAATCAGTGGAGAGTAACTAGCAATTCTCCCAACCTAATTTAGGAAACAAATAGTAAGCTTAAATGAAGTTAGAACATACGTCAAAGACAAGGAAACACAAATAGCAACAAAAGGAGGCAAGGTACACACCGCTTACGAATAACATGCTTTAAAGTAAAGTACTAAGAAGATTAATTTAAAGTTTAAAATAAATAATTTCAAAAAAAAAGACCAACATGAAAGGGATCACAAGAACACCATCAATTTGAAAATAAAAAATTTAACATAGAGAGAGTGAACGCTAGTGACCCGCAGGCCGCAGCTCACGTCCTCAAGAAATGTCAGATCGCAACCTCTAGAACGGCCTATGGGTTACGTTCCCTACCGTCTGTGTCTAAGAATGGCCAAACTCCCGATGCTGGACAATACACGTAGTATCTCCTAACCTCTTGGACGACAACAAGTTCTAGGTATCTCCAATGCAGGGTAACACCCAACGTGATGTCCCCTGACCCCTCGGAGTGCATGTTAGTTAACTTTGGGATAATTTCCCTTAGGCTATTCAACTCAATTAAAAACCAAACTTCAAATTTAAAGACAAAACAATATACTTCAAATCATCAAATCGTCAAATTCCTCAAATCATCAAATTCATCAAACTAATCAAATTCATCAACTTATCTAATTCATCAAAATGATTAAAGTCATTAAAATCATCAAAATCATTTAAACTGTCAAAATTATCAAAATCATTAAAATCATTAAAACAATTAAAATCATCAAATCCTCAAAATTAATGAAGTTCATAAATTCCAAATCGATACGGTAAACTAATTAAGTATACTATAAATACATCAAAAGGCATTCAAAACATCAAAACGTCATCTGAGTTTGGGTACAAAGTAAATTATGATCAAGTCACAATACTCTCCGTACATAACTCTTGGCGAAGTGATGCTAAGGACATTGTTATTCTCCCCTGAGAATTACGACGGCGACAACTCAAACTTGGCATAAGATAATCATAAAAAATTAATAAATGGCATCAAGTACTAACATGATACTTCCAAACAAGCCTTAGGATACTGCACAATACTATCGAAGTCATTTAAGAAACACGGAATCATGTTGTAAGCTAACAATGCACATAACGCACATAATAGCAAGTTTAAACAGTACTAACTCTCAATAAAAATAATATTTTTATAAAATTCCAATAGGACATTAAAATTTACCTCGATTTCAAACGACTGGTCACAAGCTCAATTCCGATAACAAACGAGTTAGATATGACCATTTGAAAACAGGCTGGCGAATCTGTTCGCGGGCCGCGACCAGACCATCCTCGCTTCTTGCGAGCAATCCTTCGCACGTTTTTTGACGAAACCTCAAGGCATTGAACGTCATACAAAATCATCACAAGTCCAGACCAACCAATCACCATACAAAACTAAATCAAAAATCATAAACTCCTCAAATTTCCATATCATTCACATAATCAAAATTCTAAGTTTCCATTCATTTACAACCAAGCTATTTCAACAACACAATAACAACGACATAATAAGGGAAAAATAGACACATGAATTCAAGTAAAAACTTCGCCTAACATGATACTTACAAGAATAGTACATATACAATCCTCTAAGTTCATCCTAACATGATACTAAGTTCTCCAACGATAATTCTAATTAATGACCTAAGGTTATTTCTCATTTCCTAACGTGCTAGAAAAGCTGTAGTTAGCTCGATCATTGAGAGGAGTGCAGAGAATATAAGAAAAAAATATCCTACAAACCGTGCGGATCGTCACTACCTTCTTCTCCCTTGAAGACTTTCAATTGCTTGCGTTAGTTTCCTCCATTAAACAAAGTATTTCCCCCTTAAATAAATTCAGGATCCGCTAAAACGATCAGTTGTGTTCCGATATAGATTCCTGGCGATCTAAAGCTTCGATTCAAAAACTCTCCGGTCAAAGTGAAGGCATTGGTGTTCTGCACACGCTGTCCAAATTTGAAGAATATTCAACGGTTAGATCTTTAGCGATGTCCATTTTTGTAAGGGTGCGCAATGGAAAAATGGGAAGACTTCTCTCTTCCTTTTCTTTCTTGAGAAAGGACGTGTGGGAAGGCAAAGGAGAAGGGGATGCTCTCCTTATTTCTAATTAAAGGGACAACAAAGGGAGGGGTTTAAAGGGGGTGATTAATGTGTGTTAATGGTGGCTTAGTGGTCATCATTAGAGGGGGTATAATGAGCGTGAGTGAAAGGGTGTAACCTTTGGAGTGCATTAATGTTACAAATGAATTAAGGCTGGACAAAAACTCTACGATTTCCTCTCAAATATCAGAATTTTGGGCCCTTCCTTAATGCCATACATGACACGTGCAAGTCGTTTATACATTAAGACGGTCCACGAAGATATATTAACGCTTGATAATAGTTTTATAAATAAAAATATTTTATATTGAATCACATAACACTAAAAATATATTTAAAATATATATATATATAACAAAATGTAGAAGAAGTTATAAGTTTAAAAATATAAGAGTAAATATAATTATCGTCAAATATATACAATTTAACACTTGAAATTAAATCACATAACACTTACGTTTTTTATATAAAATAACTAACTATATTATAAAATTAATACCACAATACATAGTCCACCGAAATATTTTTCGGTTCGAATACGACCATTTATTTAATACAAATTAATTTTCATTTGCGAAATTATATTAAGATTTATAAATAACCATGTAAACCATATAAATTAATGCGCGGAATTTCTAGTGAAATTACGGGGTGTTACACTGGATGTTTGGCTTCTCCGCAAACTTCCGTGGCATGAATGAAAGCATCAGCCTCCTTCAATCCCTGCGACAAACTAGAAATTTTCTTGTTTACAAGATCAAACTTAAAACTTCCTGGCCGTAAACCACTGATGAAAGCATCAAAGGCTAACCTAGAATTCAAATCTTGTATTTGAAGAGATTTAAGATTCAATCTCTTGAAAAAGCTACGCAAAGCTTCCTTAGGTCCCTAAATGACCTTTCCCAAATGCATACTGCTCTTTGTTCTTGACGGTTCGCCACAAAATGGCGTGTGAAAAGATGACTAAGTTCCATAAATATTATTCACGGAGTTTGCTTGGAGATTGTTAAACCACTACTGAGCTACTCCTTTTAGAGTGGCTGGAAAGTTCCTACACCAAGTAGCATCATCAACGACCTAAACATACATCTAATATTTGTAGGATGAAAGGTGATCATCAGGATCCAACGTGCCATCAAACGGCTTGATTGTCGGGAGCTGAACTTGTGGATATGGGGGAGCTTCCTGAACGAAAATGGAGTCGGCCAGTCAATCGTTTGTTAACCGGTATGTTCTCGTGACGGTATTCTCTAAACATAGGATTAGAAGATGTGTTGACTGGGGCTACTCGCCTATAAACATTTGGCTGACTCACGGTCCTTTCTTGGTGCCGACGAAGCCAAAGAGCTGGACCTCCTACCTCTATTTGAGAAAGGACTAACAAATGTGGATCCCTAAGATAGGATATAGACCCCGTGGCTAAGCGCTGTAGAGCTACTGCCTTATTCGCTTCAAGATATTCGCGTGCATTTGTTGCCATTCGATGCTCATTCAACTGACGATCTTCTTTGGGATCTTGCTACCAAATTCCAGTCAAACTTCCTGGGCTATTCACTTCATGTTGGACGTTTACCTTTATCAACTCTTCCTAGACGAATGGGCCTACTAGGTCCGGCCATGTCCACTTGTGAGCACCCTTGAAGAGAAGGGTTCTGGATGGCTGTGTTGTCGTTTACCTGAAAAACAACATATTACTTTTATATGCTCTTGCACAACATATGTAACCTTCTACTGAAAGTAGTTAAGAGCATTCTCCAGGTGAGTCGCTGTCACCGGATGGCCCATTTTTTCTTCCAAAACTACATCCTCTCTTTCGAGACGAGGCCCATCTCTCTCCCTAGCTACGCGTTCATCGTCTACTGTATCCTCAACTTGATACTGTTGGCTTTGATTTCGGACTCGGTTGGACGAATAACATTCGATCATCTCTGTGTCTCCCTAAAGATGTAATGTTAGCACCTCCTCCTTTCTCGCTCTCATAATCTTTCATCCAAAAAGGAAGAACATAAGGTCTTCTATGGCGCCAAATGTTGTTAGCTTAAGAATGGCTACGATGATCTTCCTTATTGATGAGTAGTTCTTTTACTAGAGACTTGTGTAGAGATGTCCTTTTCTTCGTATCCAAACCTGCAAAAAGGAAACCAATCCGGAGGTTTGATGGGTGGTTCCCCTCTGAAGCTTAAGTCAGGGATGATGTAAGAGAGATAAACTCTGAATATATTTTGACAGAGTAAGTTTTGGGAGTAGGTGAGATTCTCCCCTTTACCTGAATTTGAGGACTATATATAGTGTCTGATTTTAGAAAGATGGCACCCTAAAGTGGGGGCATGTGATTGGCTAAGCAATAGCAATCGAAGAGTGACACATGGCTTGTAATGATTGGCTGAGTGAATCTAGCCAATCATTTACAACCTTTTCTTAGGAATTGGGCCTCTGATTTTTCCTTTCTTTAGGAATAAATGGGTCATTCTCTGAACTTCCTCTTTAGGATAAGTTATATATTCCGCTTTCTATATGCCATATGTCAACTTCAAGAGTGATCCACGTGGCAACGTATGAGAGGTCCATGTGTCAGCCAGACATAAGTATACGTGTCATTGTGTGAAAGGTCCATGTGGCCTGAGTTGGTTATGCTACAACAGAAGGTAAACTAACAACTTAAAAATTTGGAATAGGAGTACGACACGATCGACTATGTTCTTAATTTTCAATTTATTTTTTGGTTATCTGAACTTATCTGAACTTATCTAAACTTATCGAAAATTATATGAATTTATTAGTCTCGACGAGACCGTATTAGATAAAACCTTATTAGACCTTATTTGACCTTATTCGACTTTATTAGACCTTATTCGATATTATTAGACCTTATTAGACCTAATTCTACCTTATTCGACTCATTAGACCTTGTCTCTATACTATAAGGGAAGAGGGAGGGAGGGGGGGCGGTTGGACACCAAAATTAAGAAAAGGAAAAACAAACGAACTAAATCAAGGAAGTTATTAAGTACTCCCTCCGCCCCATATTAGTTGCAAGACTTTCCATGTATAGTTGTCCTATATTAATTGCAACACTTCTATTACCAGATGATGTGAATCTAAAATCACCCTCCAAAGTATTGGATGATGATTCTAAACTTACGAACAATAGAACACTCACTTTAACAAGAAATCACTCGAAACAAGATATAGTACCAAAACACAAGAACACACTCAATGTTTTGGGGTTCTAGGTCAGAGATAAGACTCACTCAATCTCTCCTAGGCTTATCACTCAAGACTCACTCAAAGTAATAAGGGTTAGCAATACTTGAGACAAACTCAAAGTAAAAACTATAACACAAAGGTTTTTTTATCAAAACTCAAATCTGCTTTCTATTATCATTTTCTCTCCTTATATAGAGACAAGGAGCAGCAAAGGAGGAGCTGAAACACCCTAAAAACGTCCTAAGAGGAATGGCTTTGAGGAGTTACAAAACTCCTTGATTCATGCCCTAATTAAGCCTCATTTAAGGGGCTGCTACAAAGAAGGCAATCAGCAATTATGAGCTGTAAATAACCCCTAATTACATGCCTAATCAGCCACTAAACACACGCCTACTTGCCTTAGTGTCTTAAGTAATCACTAGGCTTTATTTTAAGCTTGAAATAAAACAAAAAAAAGAAATAGATTAAATAGGAATCCAAACAGAACTTGGACTTCCTTTACAATCATGCTTGAAACCCAAACAGAACTTGGGCTCTTCAAAATGTGATGCACGCCTCAATCCACCATCCAAGTTAAACAAGTAACAAACTCGGGCTTAAGAACAAATGGAGAAAAGCCAAGAGCTTCTAAAACAAATGCAACTGGTTCATGAACCAAAGAGCCTTTAAGTGGGCTTGACTTTGGATCATTCTCCCTTTCTTTTGAAGAGTTTGCCCTCAAACTTGAATCATCTAAGTATGGTGACAAATCCCCCACATTGAACGTAGCACTAACACCCATCAACTCATCAGGAAGCTCAATTTTGTAAGCACTATCATTCACCCTTTCAGTCACTCTAAATGGACCATCAGAACGAGGCATGAGTTTGTTTTTGCGAAGTTTGGGAAATCTCTCTTTCCTCAAATGAAGCCAAACCAAATCTCCGGGGTGAAAGATGGGTTGCTTTCGTCGTTTGTTTGCTCTCTCTTGGTATTTCTTATTCATCTCCTCAATTCTTTTCTTCACTTGCTCACAAGTTTTTTGAAAGGCTTCCACCCTCTTTTTAGCATCTTTCTCCACAATATCCTCTTTAACCATAGGAATAAGATCAATAGGCACAAAGGGATTCACTCCATAAACTACTTCAAATGGGGAGCGAGAAGTAGTTAAGGAATGAGCTCGATTGTAAGCAAACTCCGCATGGGCTAGTTTCATGTCCCAATCTTTTTGCGTTTTGCTTACAAGTCCTCTCAACAACGTACCCAAAGTTCTATTTGTCACCTCCGTTTGCCCATCAGTTTGGGGATGATGAGAGGTGCTAAATAGCAACTTGGTACCAACAAGCTTCCATAGGGTCCTCCAAAAGTGACTAAGAAACTTGGAGTCCCTATCCGAAACTATACTTCGAGGAATGCCATGAAGTTTGACAACTTCCTTGAAGTACATTTCCGCCACTTTTACAGCATCATCAGTTTTATTACAAGCTATGAAGTGAGCCATTTTAGAGAATCTATCTACAACAACCATGATGCTATCCCTTCCCCTTTGAGTTCTTGGTAATCCTACGATGAAGTCCATGCTAACACTCTCCCATGGGGCATCTGGAACTGGAAGAGGAGTGTAGAGACCTTTGGTGAAGTGACCCTTTGCTTTTTGACAAGTAGCACATCTCTCCACAACCAAAGTCACATCTTTGATCATTCTTGGCCAATAGAAATGCTCACCAAGAATATCAAGAGTCTTTTGGATGCCAAAGTGACCCGCCAAACCACCACTATGCACTTCCCTCACCAACAACTCCCTCACGCCACTCTTTGGGACACACAACTTGTTACCCTTGAAGAGGTAACCATCTTGCTGCACAAACTCCTTTGATGGACTCTCTAACTCACTTGCAAAATCAGGATCATGTTGATAGCCCTCTTTGAGTTGCTCAAAACCCAAAATCTTAGCATCCACCATAGAAAGCAAGTAGTTCCGATGAGACAAAGCGTCGGCCACTACATTACTCTTTCCATCTTATATTTTGAACTAAAGGTAAATGTTTGGAGAAACTCCACCCATTTAGCATGCCTTTGGTTCAACTTTTGTTGCCCATGGATGAACTTAAGAGCCTCATGGTCCGAATGAAGGACAAATGGCTTAGGTCTTAAGTAATGAGACCAATGATCAAGAGCCCTCACAATGGCATAGAACTCACGATCATAAGTGGAATAGTTAAGCTTAGCCCCATTTAACTTTTCACTAAAGTAGCACACGGGCTTCCTCTCTTGTATCAAAACCGCACCAATCCCAATCCCACTCGCATCACACTCCACCTCAAACACTTTGTTAAAGTCGGGAAGTACAAGTATGGGAGCATTACAAATCATATGCTTGACCTTCTCAAAGGCCTTTTGCACACTCTCACCCCACTTAAACTCACCTTTCTTTGTTAACTCGGTGATAGGAGCCATGATAGTAGAGAAGTTCTTGATGAACCGCCTATAGAAGGAGGCTAGTCCATGGAAGCTTCTTACTTCATGCACATTGGTTGGAGCCAACCATGATTGCACGACTTTTACTTTTTTCGGGTCTACATGCACCCCTTCTCCAGTTACAATGTATCCTAAGAATACAACACTAGGAGTCATGAATACACATTTCTCAAGCTTGCCATACAACTTCATCTCCCTCAATTTTTCAAACCACCTCCTCAAATGAATTACATGATCTTCATTGTTTTTACTATACACAAGTATGTCATCTAAGTAAACAACAATAAAATCATTAAGGAAAGGACGGAGGACTTCATTCATCAACCGCATGAAGGAGCTTGGGGCATTGCAAAGCCCAAATGGCATAACTAACCACTCATATAACCCTTGCTTTGTTTTGAAAGCCGTTTTCCACTCATCTCCCTCCTTTACTCTCATTTGATGGTATCCACTACTTAAGTCTATTTTGGAAAAGACTAAGGAACCACTCAATTCATCTAGCATATCTTGCAAACGACATAGGAAAACGATATTTGATGGTTATGTTATTAATGGAACGACTATCAACACACATTCTCCAAGTACCATCTTTCTTTGGTACTAAGAGGGTAGGAACCGCGCAAGGACTAAGGCTCTCTCTCACATAGCCTCTTTCAATCAATTCATTCACTTGCCTTTCAAGTTCCTTACTCTCTTCCGGATTACACCTATAGGCAGCCTTGTTGGGCAAAGGTGATCCTGGAATCAAGTCAATGGCATGCTCAATGCCCCTTATTGGAGGGAGGCCCTTGGGCAAGTCATTGGGGAACACATCTTTGAACTCTTCCAACAACTCATCCAAAAGTGGTGAGTTATTGCAAGTAGTCTCATTCTCGTCTTTGGTCCTTACAACCAAACATACCCCCCACCATTTTCTTCCACTATTTTCTCGAACTCATTATAAGATACAAGATAATTTCTCTTTTCTTTGTCTTTCTTAGCAACTTTAGGGGGTAGGGGAAGCTATTTAACTTTTCTACCATCTTTGGTAGTTACAAGATATATATTAGATTTGCCTTTATGCTCCGAATCATGGTCAAATTGCCATGGCCTTCCAAGTAACAAGTGACAAGCATCCATAGGAAGAATGTCGCACCATCTCTCATCTTCAAACTTGCCAATAGAGTAAGAAACCAAAGCTTGCTTCTTCACCCTAATACCATTGGCATCATTCAACCAATTGAGCTTATAAGGCTCATCATGATCTCTAGTGGTAAATTTCAACTTACTCACAGCTTCGGATGAAACAACATCCGTTTGAGCTCCACCATCGACTATCACATTGCAAGTCTTCTCTCCAATCTTGCATCTAGTATGAAACAAGTTGTTTCTTTGCTTCTCATCAACTTGAGGCTCACTAAACAATACTTTCCTCACAACCATCATATTGTACTCACCCTCGGGTTCTATCTCTTCTTCAAAGTCATCTTCTACATAGCCATTCTCTTCTTGCACTACAAAGTAATACATTTGTTCTTCTTCATCCATTATGGCACATTGAGTGGCGGTCAAAACAGTTTTACTAGGACATTCACTAGCAATATGACCCCTCCCATGGCATTTAACACATTTTCTCCTAGTTGCAAGCTCACTAGGTGAAATCACTTGTTTTTCTTTCCCCTTATCAAATTTATAACCGGATGAACTAGATGAAAAGGCTCTACTTTGAAAAGTACTCCCTTTAGAGTTGAAAGGAGTAAATTTTGAAGTACCCTTGAAAGAAGAAGTTTTGGGCTTCTCTTTCTCCTTTTCCTCCTTAGCTTGTGCCTCATATTTCAAAGCAAGTTTACAAACATCACTAAAAGTGGCATAGTGAGTCACTTCTACTTTCTTACTTATCTCTTTGGACAAACCTTTAACAAATCGAGCAATTTTAAAGGTCTCCTTTTCTTGCAAATCACAAATCAAGCACAATTTTTCAAACTCTTTCATGTACTCTTCCACACTCATGTTATTTTCTTGAGAAAGGTGGGTAAGTTTTAGGTACTGTTCTTGCTCATACTCCTTACTAACCCATTTATCCCTCATCTTTTTTTTCAACTTAACCCATGAGTCTATCTTCTCTTTTCCTTCTCTCCTTCTATTCGACTTGAGGTTTTCATACCACAAGGCAGCAAGTTTAGTGAGTTTTAAGACAGCAAGTTTAAACCTTTTCCCATCATTATACCCCTTATAATCAAAAACGGTCTCAATTTGCCTCACTATCATGTCCCCCATCAAATTCAGGCATCTCAATTTTCAAACCCCTATCATCATCAAAGTTTCTAGGTGTATTAACCTCACCATCCTCATTTTCAAGAAAATTCAGTTATCTACTTGCTTGCATCAACATTTCGGACATGGCATCTAACCTAGTCTTTTGTTGAGCCTTATCTTCATCATTTGCTTATGATTTTCTCTCTAAGTTTTCCAACTTCTCAGTAATTACTTGTAACATCCTAGCAAGATCACCTTCAACCATGATTTCACTATTTTTGCTAGACAATTACAAATACAAGATGCAAACTACCGTAAACTTGAACAACAAAATGAAACTGTAAATGGCCTTGAGACTCTCAAAGGCTTACAGATTAATAAGACTCAGGAAATTTCAAGCGGAATCAAAAAAAGAAACTCTTAAAAAGCTTTCCGTATGAAGGAGGAATTGTCGTTTGAAGTTTTGTGTGCCAGATTTGCTCCGTTTTTGGTGCAGTTGCGAAAAACGTGCCCAGTTTAATATCAAAAACATTCACGAAAATCTGAAAAATTCTGTGCGTATTCTAGACAAAAAGTTATGCAGAACGAAAAAAAGAATCAACCAATTTGGACTCCTGAAGGTTGAGAAATCGTCCTTCAAAGTCGGATGAAAAACGGGTTGAATTCTGGCAGTTTCATTTCTTCTCCAAAACTCGATTTTTCCGACGAATTTCCTCACCAAAGCTCTGATACCAGATGATGTGAATCTAAAATCACCCTCCAAAGTATTGGATGATGATTCTAAACTTACGAACAATAGAACACTCACTTTAACAAGAAATCACTCGAAACAAGATATAGTACCAAAACACAAGAACACACTCAAAGTTTTGGGGTTCTAGGTCAGAGATAAGACTCACTCAATCTCTCCTAGGCTTATCACTCAAGACTCACTCAAAGTAATAAGGGTTAGCAATACTTGAGACAAACTCAAAGTAAAAACTATAACACAAATGTTTTTTTTATCAAAACTCAAATCTGCTTTCTATTATCATTTTCTCTCCTTATATAGAGATAAGGAGCAGCAAAGGAGGAGCTGAAACACCCTAAAAACGTCCTAAGAGGAATGGCTTTGAGGAGTTACAAAACTCCTTGATTCATGCCCTAATTAAGCCTCATTTAAGGGGCTGCTACAAAGAAGGCAATCAGCAATTATGAGCTGTAAATAACCCCTAATTACATGCCTAATCAGCCACTAAACACACGCCTGCTTGCCTTAGTGTCTTAAGTAATCACTAGGCTTTATTTTAAGCTTGAAATAAAACAAAAAAAAGAAATAGATTAAATAGGAATCCAAACAGAACTTGGACTTCCTTTACAATCATGCTTGAAACCCAAACAGAACTTGGGCTCTTCAAAATGTGATGCACGCCTCAATCCACCATCCAAGTTAAACAAGTAACAAAATCGGGCTTAAGAACAAATGGAGAAAAGCCAAGAGCTTCTAAAACAAGTGCAACTGGTTCATGAACCAAAAAGCCTTTAAGTGGGCTTGACTTTGGATCATTAAGAAAAGGAAAAACAAACAAACTAAATCAAGGAAGTTATTAAGTACTCCCTCCGCCCCATATTAGTTGCAACACTTTCCATGTATAGTTGTCCTATATTAATTGCAACACTTCTATTGTAGTATGGACCCACCAATATTTTATTAGACATCACACAATTAATATACCCCATTCATTCATCGATTTATGCGAAAAATATTAAAATATTACCCCCTACTCTATTAACTTCCTAAAAGTACCACATCACTTTCTATCACATCAACTTTTATAATAAATTAATATAACTCTACACCTTACTCTATTAACTTCCAAAAGCTATATGCGCAGGCTATTGTTGCAATTAATATGGGACGAAGGGAGTAATTAAGTTTGATTTCCAAACTTAGTCATCAGATTTTTAGCAAAAAATATTTCAAACTTCAAATTTAAATATTTAAAAATCTACAAAGTATAAACAATTTTTAAAAATATCAATGGTTATATTTTCTTGAGATCTATAAATAGACACTCAATTGTTATATTTTTATATACTTTTGATTTATTTGATTTCTCAAATACACGAGTAATTGATTGATCATGAGTGAATGTGCATTTGATCAAATTGATCATGAAACATGATAAAATATTTTAGGATAAGTGAGAAAATGGTAGAGGGAGAGGGATGTTATTCATGAACGATGATATCTTTCATTATTCTTTTGTAAGAATTTTTTGTATTTTTTGGCGTTTTGTTTGCAAATCACTATTGCTAATATATTCTCTCATATTTATTACTCTTTTTTATGTATTTAATTTTTTTTACTATTTAAACTCCTTTGAGATTGGAATTACAACCTCTAAAATACAAAATAATTAAAACTTAATGATTTTTTTTAAAAGTATGAAAAATATGTATACACTTCACTGGAGAAATTGCAATGTAGTTTCTTACAAATCCTTACATATTAATATTTTTCACGAGGCAAGCATCAAGTGCATATGAGGCTAGTTAGACCTTATTTGAACCTATTTGAAACTTATCTTAATTGTAATAAAAATATATTAACTATAAATAAGTTGAAAAAAACGGACTCATAATCTCTTTTTTATAAGTGAAGAGTAGGGGACACCAAAAATCAATATTTATCTTTTTTTAATTCCTAATTAAATGGAACAACTTTCTTTATAATTAACTGTTTTTATATTTTTAAATTTTTAAAGAAGAAATACAAAACACCTTAAACAAACAAACTCTCAAGTAACCAAAAAAAACAGTACTCCAAATTAATTGCATAAATAATTCACCTAGAAGGTTATTCAATGGCTACAATAAAATTATAGCCATTGTAATAGTTTCAGTCTCAACCTTTATTTTTTTGAAGAAATCATCTTGTCCATCAGATAAATTAACTTCTAAAAAAATTGACTTTCTTTTTTTATTAAATAATTTGAATTAATGGTTAAGATGAGCCTACGACAAATAAAGGGTTTAGATGTAAATAGTTATAGTGGATAGAATTATCCTAATTCACCTAATCGAAATAAAAATAAAAACAAAACACAAGGAAATCAGAGGAAAAGAAGATATGATATAGGGGTGCTCATTCGAGAAGGTAAAAAGAATAGAGACGGCATTGCATCCCAGCCGTTGTCCAAAGCCAAGCCCTAACCACAGCCAGAGAAGAGAAGGAAAGAGAAGAGAAGACTCGCGCCTGTGGTGTCACTGCTCTTTGTCGCACCTTTTTTTTAAAGCCAGTTTCTCAGACCCTGACGCAGACATGCAAACCACACTCATCGCCGCAACTGCAGCCAGCACCGGAGACTTCCTCGTCGGCAAGCCGGAGACCGCCACCAGCCACCATCGGCTGCACGAGTAAGTCTTCTCTCAGTCGAATTTTAGGGCAACTAGTTCTAACAAGTAGTCCTCGTTGTAATATCTGATTAATCGATTGAATTGGTTCATAATATTGATTAACAAAAGTAAAGAATGACAACTAGTTCATGTTTGATTTTAGACTGTGTCAGTGCCTGGGTGTTTATCTGATTTGTGATGCTTTGATTCTCTTTCATCTTAGTGTTCTGTGAGGACATGACTCTGTTTATCTGTTTGTTCAACTTTATTGTGGCCCAAAAATAAACATATGAATTTTAATATATTGGATAAACAAATTTGCCCAGTTTTGTTTTGTTAGGTAAAGACTTCATGAGAAATATCAAATATAAGATTGGACAAAGATTCATAACTCACGACAATTTACTTGGCAGTGGCAATGTATGCAAATGTGTTCATGTCAACAATTATAATTAACTTAGCAGTGGCAGTGTATGCACTATGCTATGGCTTGGCTATTATTAGAATTTGATGCCACTACCGACCCGGAAAATCTGGGTACCCGGCTTTTATGGGCCACTATATTAACTATCCGCATTACCGGATTTTGAAACACCCTTACTTTCGAGTGTAGCCACTCCTCTGTAAGTTTAATTATAATTTCAATTCTATGGAGGTATATTATTGTGATCCACGGATGTATATTATTGTGATTTTGTGCTAGTATTAGTATATGTTTCGTATTATTGTGATTTTGTGGATACTGGATAGTATGTATGTGGCTCTCAAATCAAAATTTGTAGGGGATGGATGGATGGTTATTCTTTGTTTTTCTATGTGATGGAATCATCTTCTGAGGATAGATGAAATTTAGATGTATGTCTGGCTTGTTTATCTGATTAGCCTTTTTATTCTTTTTATTTTTGCATGTTTTCAAGATGTATTTTGTTTTAAAATACCATTTAGTTATAAGCTGGAGGCATTGAAAATTTCAGTTTTGAGCTCGAGGTTTTAATTTTTATTCGATTAAGAATTCAGCCGGGAAGTTGCTAATTTTGTGTAGAAAATAAGGGTTTAATATCATGAAAAATGTATAATGTTATGTTTGGATATAAGTATTTCATTTAGAAATCTGAAATTGGGTCAATTCACATGTTTGGAAATGACTTGTAATTGGAATTGGAATTAGCTCAAATTCCAGCCATTTTCCCAAAAACCCAATAATTATCATTTGCAAATTCTACTCTACACCATATCAGGCACGTCATTTACAATTCCAAAACTCACCTCTCAAGTCCATTCTCTCTCCTCGACACCTCTCTCTCCGATCGCTCAAGCCCTAGTTTTTCACCTTCGATTGCATATGCTCTTAAGCCATACTTTTTCTCTCTCCACCATTGGGAAGCTTCTCTATTTTATCACTTTCAAAGCTTCAAAATAGCCCTGCAAGGTATCATTATTTTCTTCAGTTTTAAGTTTCTTTCTTTGAGTTTCGTTTGTTTTTTTATATTTTGTGAAGGATTTTGCTTGAGGTGGAATAATTGATTGCATCATACTTATTGCAGAAAACGAGTGCATTTCTCACTGTTTTAAGTGTAATTTTTCATTTTTTCAATTAAGTTTACATCTACTCTAACTCATCAGTAGAAGTAGTAGCTTTTAGTAGCACTTATAATTGATTATTTAATACAATCGAGTCAGTTCGTGCTGTTTCAACTGTGAATTATAAATTGTAGTGGTCATCTCGTAATTGGTATCATCGTTTTTGGATGTTTCAATCCTATAGTTGTAAGCTAGTAGAATTATGCCTTATATCATTTTCGGATCTACCTATGCTTATGTAGTTATGTGTGATGTGTCTCTGTACAACCATTGTAGTTGTTTGAACAAGTTATCTAATGTGAGATATAGCTGCATATAATAGAGAGAATTTGTATTGGTTAGGCCCAGTGCAAGGTTGGATTTCTTAAAAATGTTGGATTTCTTGTTTTATCACTAAGGGATTCCAAGTTGGCTGTTGAATTGCGTTCTAATGATTCTGTGTTAACTTCCCAAATTAAATTTGATCATCGGATTGTTTGATTAATAGCATGCTTGTTTTGGTTTGTTATTGGCTTGTAATATGTATGCTGCTAACTGGTTCAGTGTTGGAATCAGTGGGCATTTTTTAGAATCCAAGAAGCCTGCTTTGCTTTTATGGGCAGTAGGAAATTCGGAAGCAGTCTGCTTTGGTTTTTATGGGTGAACATTTGTTAAATTTAATTTCTTTTTGGCTAAGTATAAGTGTAGTGGTCTTTCTTTTTGGTTTGTTCATTTTAATTCTTGTGATTCCCCAAACAATATCAGAATTTGTAATTCCGGAATTGGAGATTCTAATATTTCCGAAACAATGAATTTGGATTTGAAATAAATAATTTAGAAATTTGAAATTTGAATCCCGTTATTTAAAATGAAATCCATGTTCCCAAACACTACCTAAATGTATTCCTGAAAAATTATTAGATTGAGAAGTTACTTATGTTGCCAAGACCTATTGATTCTTGTTGCCCTTAAAATTTTTGCATGTCAATTTACACCAAAAACAAAACTAAAATAGAGTGGTATATGTTTGAATTTATCGGAGGTTTCTAGTTGCTTGCTTAAGATAGTGTAATTTTGCAGCATGGAAGTTTGGAATTTTTTACAATCATATCCATTGTAGTATTTGGTTTTGCTTTGTAGGCGAGAGAGTACGATTTTGCATTGCGAAGATGAGTTTGATTTCTCAAAACGCCGTGATTTAGGATAAAACGAAGAGGAGGTTGCGGAAAATAAATGAGGGCGAGGAGCTTTCCTTGTTAAAAAGCAGGGAGGATATTTCGGAGAAAGAGGATTTGGATATTGATGATCCCGTTAGTCATAAGAAAAGAAAGAGAAGAAATGATGCACAGTTAAAGAAGATGCTAGTAGAGGAAGATATGGAGATGCAAAAGTTGGGAATTCTTTTGTTTGGTTCTCTTCACTCCCCAGTTGAATTTGGAAAGGAAGATGGTAATGAGAAACAAGGTGAAGTGGATATGGATGACTCTGCATTGTTTTTCATGGACCATTCTGGCCATAATGCTGGAGAGGATGCGGGTTATGAGGTTGGAGATGTCGACAAAGACGATGATGATCAAAGACTGCATGGTTTGATGAAGATGAGGAGAGGACTACTATAAACATTTCTAGGGTAAATAGGTTGAGAAAGCTAAGGAAGGAAGAAGATGAGACTGTGATATCAGGTTCTACATATGTGTCAAGGTTGAGGGCTCATCATGAGAAGCTGAATCCTGGCACAGGTTGGGCTAATCTTGATTTAAAGGCTGGAATGTACGACTCTGATGAGGATTCTGAGGTAGAAAATGGGGCAGTAGTTGCCTCTGGTTATAAAAGGGTTGATGATATTCTTAAAACCAATGAAGAGCTTGTGGTGAAGAGAGGAGTGAAGCTTTTGCCTGGAATCCTTGAGTACTCGATCGAGATTAGTAGATACGGATACCGAAGATCCTTCTAATGGCCCAATAAATTCTGTGCAGTTTCACAAAAATCACCAGTTGCTCCTTGCTGCTGAATTAGACCGAAGGCTGAGGTTTTTTCAGATTGATGGCAAGAGGAATAAAATGATGGATTCCATCTTCATTGAAGATTGCCCTATTAGAAACACTTCTTTCTACCCGATGGTTAACAAGTTATTGTTGCTGGTAGAAGAAAGTTCTTTTATAGTGTCGACATATCCAAGGGAACTGTTGATAAAATCGGGCCACTAACTGGAAGGGAGGAAAAAAGCTTAGAAGTTTTCGAGGTTTCCCCAGATTCTCGCACTATAGCCTTTTGGGGAAATGAAGGTTACATTTGTTGGTATCCGCAAAACGAAAGAACTAATTGGCACCCTTAAAATGAATGGAACAGCTCCATCACTTGCTTTTACTGACGATGGGTAGCAGTTGTTGAGTTCTGGCGGTGATGGACAAGTCTACCACTGGGATTTAAGAACAAGAACTTGTCTCCATAAGGGTGTGGATGAAGGCTCTATTAATGGAACTGCTCTTTGTACTTCACCAGGAGGGGGCCTATATGCAATTGGCTCAGCGAGTGGAATAGTTAATATTTACAACAGGGAGGAATATTTGGGGGGCAAGAGAAAACCAATCAAAACACTTGAGCATCTCAGAACCGAATCAAGTTTCATGAAGTTCAACCATGATTCCCAAAGTTTAGCTATCTGTTCAAGAATGTAGAAGACAAGCCTTAAACTGGTTCATGTCCCTTCGTTTACTGTCTTTTCTAATTGGCCTCCAGCAAACAAAACCTTGCAATATTTGAGATGTTTGGATTTTAGTCCTGCTAGTGGTTTCATGGCTGTGGGGAATGCAGCTGGAAAGGTGTTGCTTTACAAGTTACATCATTATCAGTAAGCATAAGATACTAGGTCTGTTTTTATCGTGTTTCCAGTTTTGCTTAAAGGGATTAACTTCTCTCTGATTTTGTTGTGTGATCAACAGATGGAGGTAGCTATGTGAGAATTTTGTAAGTTTAGTTCTCAAGACTTTTTACATGCAGTTTTTATTACTTCTTCAATTCACTTATCAATATCATGAGTCTAAACAATAGATTCATCCATGAAAGGTACTAAAACAACCTTTGTTTTCTTATTACTATTTTTGGTTTGTGTCCGACTTGATTAACGGTCTATCCAATGATACACTGCATGATGATGTGTATATATATATGTCTGTACATTCTGCTGGAAATGATTTTTTTTTGTTGCAACTTACAACTCTTTCTGTAGTATACTATCTCTAGCTGTTAGTATTGGACTTGCAATGAAATTCTAATGATCTCACTAGTTATGAGATTATAAGCTTCCAGCAAGACTACCACCTGGAGACTAGCAATTTGTTCTTTTACCTCACTTCTTATGTGGTGCATCCACCTTTGTTTATAGTATAGGGTCTTTGGGAAGGTTAGTGTTCATGCTAGTAGTGAAGAGGAACGGAAGGGTGCACAGATGTTTGTTGGTTGGTTGGATGAATGTGCAAAGGCAAGTGAGACGGCTTCAACTATGCTAAAAATACATATGCATCATTTTGGCATGGGTAAAGCAAACTCTGCGTGTGCGTGTGAGTGTCTGTGTGATATTCACTGCCGGTCTCAAGCCTGGATAAAGGAGGAGAGTTGTGGTAGGTTTGGGCCTGCCAGCGTAAAACATATCCCCATATTATGACATGAATCGACAAATGAAAAACGTGGGGGTGTTCCCTACTCAGCGACGCGCTGCACTTCATAGACCCGGGTGTAGTGATAAGTATGCAAGGGTTGTTTGGTCATCGCCCGGAAGCGGCGCGCCATCCCGGCGCCCGGGGGTGGTGTCAAATATGTAAGGGTTCCCGCATCAGGGACGGGTTGATGCGGGTAAAGAAGCTAGTCCAGGGTAGTGGTAGTGGTAGGGGTAGTAGGATGCGCTTTGGAACATGGAACATTGGCTCTTTGACGGGAAGATCGGCGGAGGTGGTGGAGGTTATGAGTAGGCAAAAGATTCACATAATGTGCCTTCAAGAGACCAATTGGGTTGGTGGAAAAGCAAGAGAACTAGCCCCATGGAGTTATAAGCTTTGGTACTCCAGAAAGGATTAGAGTAGGAATATATTGTTGGGTATGGGGAGAGAAATGAAGCTGGAAGTGGTATCTTGGATTTCGCATTAGCATATGGTCTTAGTATTATGAACACTTGGTTTGAGAAAAGAGAATCTCACCTTGTGACGTATAGAAGTGGAAGTAGCGCGAGTCAGATTGACCTCTTTTTAGTAAGGAATGCTTGGCGGAAGGGTTACACAGATTACAAGGTGATACCGGGTGAGAGTGCAGCCACCCAACATAGACTAGTCGTACTTGATTTTCGGGGTAGGGAGTCTTTAAGAAAGCAAAGACTCAATGTGAAGGCGCGAATCAAGTGGTGGAAGCTCCAAGGGGAGCACAAAGAGAACTTCCTAGCTAAGATGGCTGGTAAAGATATTTGGTCTTGTAACACGGAAATGGACGTAGATTCGACATGGAAAAAGATAGAACTTAGTATAAATAAAGTGGCGAAAGAGGTCCTTGGGGAATCTAAAGGAACTGCACCATCGAGTAAGTGATATCATGTATTTATATAGACTTTTCTCCCTTATTTACAAGCTAATTTGTGCGTCATTGGAGCTCTTGAGAGCTATTTTATGCTAACTATCGTATATAGTTGTGGTTTTGTGTTTAAGTGTTGAATTGCAGGTTTTAGGGAGTTTTCTCCTTATTTTCGAGCTATATGGAAGCAACCACGGCTTTACGAGATGTTACGAGGCATGTAGGATGGCTCATGAGCTTTATGGGTAGTTTAGGAGGTCCCAAGACCTCTAAACGTGAAGAATTGAGAGCCAAAGAGTCAAAAAGGAGTTTTCCGTACACAGATCGGGCAAGAAATGGCCCGATCGGGCGAAGAATTAATGATCGGGTGTGAAAGTTGCGGACCCGATCGGGCAAGACTTGCCCGACCCGATCGGGCGAAGAACAAAAAGTGCGTATTAGCCAAAAATACCCCAGACCCGATCGGGCAC
This sequence comes from Patellifolia procumbens, assembly GCA_947645195.1. NCBI lineage: Eukaryota > Viridiplantae > Streptophyta > Magnoliopsida > Caryophyllales > Amaranthaceae > Patellifolia > Patellifolia procumbens. The sequence goes on from CANSGD010000953.1 coordinate 7,595,064, forward strand.
ACTATGCCCGACCCGATCGGGCTGACCCATTTCCAAGATCAAGGTTTGTGATGCTTTGCGTTGAAGAAAGGAGCCATTGGGCTCAAAAATACCCCAGGCCCGATCGGGCGAATTAAGTCTACCCGATCGTGTGGAAGGTTGCACGCGTGAGTTGCTGCAGGCCCAATAAATTGGTTGCTGGCTGCTTTGTGACAAGGGAACATTGCAGGCCCACTTAATTGTCGTTGTTGGCTGCTGTTGTGACAAGGGAACATGAGTGGCCCACTTCATTGTGTTTGCTGGCTGCTGTTACGTATTGCAAGAAGGGTGGCTCGTTCTACTGTGCACCCGATTACCAACCCGATCGGGTGAGTGATCGGGTGTGCCTATTTTTCCGCCTATATTGCTGTGCTGCTGTGCGTGAGATTGAAGGAGAAGTTTTGATTTTTTTTACTATGGACCCGATCGGGTGGTCCTTTGCTCGATCGGGTCCCGCACTCGTATTAGCGGATTTTCTATTTTTATTCCCCATTTTAGTTATACTTTGAGGGGTATTATAAATACCTTTGGCCTCATTATTTTAGGGACACCTTTTTACATCTTTTACTCTAGTTTGTTTTCTCATTGTTCTTAGTTTAATTTAAACACTTTAGATTAGATTAAAGGTGATTGAACCTATTCGATTTCAATAAAAGTTCCTGCTTTCTGTCAATTGATATTCTTTCTTACCCTAATCTCTTTTATTATTCTTAATTGCTTAGCTTAGTTATTTAATTATTCATGATGCAATTGTTAGGGTTTCATATTAGTTTTGTTGTTGTTAATGCGATTATGAGTGATTAGTTCTCTTTCTAGGGTGTTAGATAGGAAAACCATGTTTATACCATGATTGTGATTTAGATTTCTATCAATTTCTAGGGCTTGATTAGGGTGATTGTGATGTGGTTTGTTCTTTATTGAGTAATTAATGTCAGTGTACAATTTCATTGGTTGCTTGTGGTTAGTAGTTGTTTGCACAGATCCGTCTTACGACTAGAGGCCTAGGACACGTCAGTAGTTCTGATTACGTTAGTGAACATGCGGTGTATGTTGAACTATGAGCGTTGAGTCTTAACCATAGCTCAACACATGCTCTAATCCGCGACTCTTGACTTAGGTTTTGATAGTAGTTGACCCTTTTTGATTGGTATAAGCATGGTGGACCGACCTAATACCCTAGGTTTTTAGTCCATAGTTAATCCCTCGGTTTAATTGGTCTTCCTTAGCTTAATCTTTAGTTCAGTTAATTCTTCCCTGATTTCGTCTGAAGTAGCTAATTGATTGAATATTAATTTAGAAACTCTGTCTCCCTGTGGATTCGACCCTGCTTCCATTGACTACCATAGTTAGAGGACTGTAGGTTTATCTTTGATTAGGAGATACGACTAAATCCTATCAGTAAGGATACATCCTGGTGGAACGAGGAGGTGAGACAAGCGATATAAAACAAACGAGAAGGTTATAAACTTTTGGGGAAAGATAGAAGCGATGTGAACTATGAGAAGTACAAAGAGGCTCGAAAAGAAGCCAAGAAGGCAGTACGGGAAGCTAAAGCAAAGGTAAACCAAGAGCTTTATGCAAGATTGGATACGAAAGAAGGGGAAAAAGACATCTACAGACAAGAAGACAAGAGACGTAAGAAAGGTAAAATGCGTGAAGGGTGTGGACCAAAGAGTGCTTGTGGAGGATGAGGAGATAAAGGATATATGGAGGACGTACTTTGATACCTTGTTCAATGGTGATAACGCACAAGACATCGGGGATGTACACATCCCGCCAAGTATGTTAAATCGAGAGTTTATGAGGAGGATTCAAAAGGGAGAAGTCGTTGCAGCATTAAAAAAGATGGGATTGAAGAACGCTACGGGGCCAGATGGCATACCTATCGAAGTTTGGAGGTGTTTAGGGGGGAGAGGAATCGAATGGCTAACAAAATTCTTCAAAATGATGTGGAGACACAACAAAATGCCATTAGAGTGGAGGAAGAGTACTTTGATTCCTTTGTATAAGAACAAAGGCGATGTACAAGATTGTACCAACTTCCGAGGAATCAAACTAATGAGTCATACGATGAAACTTTGGGAACGAGTGATTGAGCAAAGACTTAGGAAACATGTGAAGATATCGGAGAACCAATTTGGATTTATGCCAGGATGATCAACTATAGAGGCCATCCACCTCATAAGACAGAGAATGGAACATCACCGTGATAGGAAGAAGGATCTACATATGGTTTTCATTGATTTGGAGAATGCATATGATAGAGTACCAAGAGAAATACTTTGGTGGGCGATGGCAAAGAAAGGTGTTCCACAAAAATATATAGATATCATCAAGGATATGTATGAGGGGGAAACTACGAGTGTGCGGACTACGGTGGGGAGGATAGAAGAGTTCCCTATTACGATCGGAGTGCATCAAGGTTCTGCACTTAGCCCCTTTCTCTTTGCTTTAGTGATGGACGAACTAACGAGGTCAATTCAAGATGATATACCATGGTGTATGATGTTTGCGGATGATATTGTATTGATTGATGAGACAAAGGAAGGTGTTGAGAGTAAGTTAGAATTGTGGATGGATACATTAGAAGCACGTGGTTTTAGATTGAGCAGAAGTAAGATGGAGTATATGGAGTGCAAGTTCAGTGGGGTTACAAGCAACGAGGCAGGGGCGGTCACTTTGGATAGCAAAGTGGTTCAAGGATCGAACGTCTTCCGTTACCTTAGATCCATTATCCAAAAGGATGGAGAACTGGATGGAGACGTGGCTCATAGAATTAACGCGGGTTGGTTAAAGTGGGAAAGCGCCACCGGGTTCCTTTGTGACTCTGGCATTCCCTAAAGATTGAAGGGAAAGTTCTACCGTACGGCAATTAGGCCTGCTTTGTTATATGGCACTGAATGTTGGGCGGTGAAACAATGCCACGTTCATAAGATGAACGTGACGGAAATGCGTATGTTGCGGTGGATGTATGGCCACACAAGGAAGGATTGATTAAGAAATGAAGTGATTCGGGAAAAAGTTGGAGTTGCATCAATTGAAGAAAAGATGAGGGAGAATCGGTTAAGATGGTTTGGTCATGTGAAAAGGAGATCAGGTGATGCACCGGTGAGAAGAATTGAAGAGTGGAGGAGTAATCAAATTGTAAAGGGTAGGGGAAGACCTAAGATGACTTGGATGAAGGTAATTGAAAGTGATATGAGGCTACTTGGGATTGAGGAGAGCATGGCGTTGGATAGAAGTGGGTGGAGAGGAAGGGGTGTGATTACTGCATTTATTTGTTTTTCTCAATTGTGTTGGTATTAAAACCTTTTGAAAACCTCTTTTATAACTTTTTGGTGTAAACTTTGTTTTCAAAAACTTTTTAAAAATTCTTAAAACTAAACCCTTTTAAAAAATTTTTATCACTCTTGTCGATGCCATGTCCTTTGGCAACGGTTTCAGTTGACGATTCATGTTAGCCGACCCCAAATTACTTTGGGAATAAGGCTTAGTTGTTGTTGTTGTTATGAATGTTTTGGAATAATGACTTTGTTATAATTGTTTGTTTACCTAGAGTGAGATGTCGGCCTCCCGACTGAACTATTTGTGATGAAATCGATTCCTAATAGCTGATTTCTCTGCATCTAGAGTTCATAGGGAGGGTCCTTTTAAGTAGATGACTTGTAGACTTAATATTTTATTCTCAAAGTTATAAAGACAATAAGATTATTAAATTATTACTTGATTTACATACTATTTATCATTATCTTTTTATGAAAGAAAATATAAAACACAGATTTGTGAGTCGAATTTGGATCTCAATAGCAAGATCCATATTCACATCCGTTTGCAAGACACGAATATGAAACCAGAACCCAACAGATCTAAGATATGAAGATCTAAATCCTACAAAACGGATCTGTGCCGGGTCGAAGATGCATTGCCATCCCTACTTACAATGGGAAAGAAATTAAAGTTTTTTGGGTGTCATAGAGAGAGATGCTCCACGGTCGAAGAAAAAGGTTTTGATCATGAATCGATTGTTAAAGTTTTCATAAAAAGTTAGATGAGAGAAAATATATAATTTTAACTTTCAGAAAATATATAAAAATATAATTTGAGAGTAAAGTAATTCAATTCACTTAAAATAAGTGTTGCATATATATTTAAAGATAAACAACTTAATCCAAAAAAAAAGAAAAAAACCAAGTGATGAATAAAGGAGCTTTATTCGTTGATTAATGTGGGGCTTTTGGTGGATGCTAGCTTGTTATTTTATTTCTCAATATTCAAAATATCTAATTTCTTTATCTTTACATAAGAAAATAAATGAAATTCTCCACAAAAATGAAATTTTCAAGAAAAATGAAATCCAAATGTTACACTTCAAACGGAATGAAGGAAGTTCATAAAAACAAAGCTAGAAGAGTAATAACCCCACAAAACAAAAAAGCTAGGCGTCTAATAAAGCAACATCTTGCGATTAGAACAAAAAACAGTGAGTTTAACGCAAGCAAAAACTGCAATAATGTTCTGTCTTTCTGTTGACAATGAAAGTTACTTCATTTCAACCATGTATGTGGTTGTCACCTGGGTTCTGACAGGACTGAAGCTGATTGCTGATGACCTGAATGTGTTGATCCCACAGGCTGGTGTTAGATAGAATCTAATGGTGGAGTTGTAGTATAGTCAATCTTATCTTCTGAACCATTGCGAAACCTTCCAAGACTTTAACCACCGTGGCCATAGAGGGTCGATCAGATTGATTATAATTCAAACACCAAAGTGCAGGCTTCACAACCTTCTCTATCTCTTGTGTCATTTCCCACATGTTCTCTCCGATGCCATCAATGAGATCCTGGAACTTTTTGGCTTGAACCTTAGTTTTCACCAAGTCAACCAGAAGAAGGCTATCTTCTTGTTGTGTGAGGGTTCGATTCTTCTTCTCAAAAACTATCACTAGAATGACGACTCCATAGCTGTATACATCAGATTTCTCTGATTTCTTACCTAATCGAAGCACTTCAGGAGCCATGTAGCCAAGAGTTCCACAGCCTTGACTTATTGTGCTGGTTTTGTCACTGCTTAGAATCTTAGCTAGGCCAAAATCAGACAATTTGGCATTGAAGTCTTCATCAAGAAGCACATTTTGTGGCTTTATATCTCGATGCAGTATTATGTTTTTGTACAGAAATTCTTGATGTAGATATTGAAGCCCCTTAGCAATTTGTTTCATGATGTTATACTTGACATCCCATCCAAGGGATCGTTCTCTGTTAGTGCCGAATAACCACTTATCCAGTGATCCGTTATTCATGTGCTCGTATACAATGAGCCTATGTACATCTTCACAAAATCCTACCATTGTCACTACATTGCAATGCCTTGCATTGCCTAATGTCTTAACCTCAGATTCAAACGCTTTCACACTTGGTAGTGCAGAACCCTGTAAACGCTTCACTGCAACTGTCTTGCCATTGCTTAAGACACCTCGATATACATCACTTGAGCCTCCACTCCCAAGTTGCAATTGGGTGTCAAAGTTGTTGGTTGCAATCACCAATCTTGATAGGCGAAATTCTCTGGTGAACCACATGCGAACTTCTCTGGTGAGCCACATGACAATTGCTTGAAAACAGTCTGCCCCGATTCTTTATCTTGTTGGGATCTCTTCTGCTTACACTTAAAGGTCACAAAGCAAAGGATGATCAATGAAGCAACTGAAACTGCTATTGCAGGGAGTACAATTTTTAGCACGTCAACAACATTCCTTCGTTTTCCAGGTTTCTTCCCGATTGCAAAATCATTTCCAGCATAGAGCGCGTTCACTCCAGTACGAAACACAGGCATTGCACCACTAAGGCTATTGTACGAGATGTCGATGTTGGCTAGGCTTGGTAAGGAAATCAAGGCATTGGAGATGGTACCTGTTACAAGGATGGAATTAGAGAACTAGAATACGATCGAAATGCATATTTATTGTTATTCTTAAATTTTAGATGTAAAGATATACTGAAGTTGGATAAGTGAAAAAGGAACTCACTTCTTTCTTTACCTCTTCCTTGTTTTTTTTTTCTACTTGCATTATTGAGAGTATGTACGCTTTCTCATGCACAACTTATATGTTAGATATTTGTTGTTATCCTGAGATAAGATTTTGCAAAGTAGATTCTAATAATTTATATAATGAGAAAAATCTAACAAGATGCCATCTTACTTATAAATCACTTGTAATACATCCATTTTTTTTACCAAACATACTTCATAGTAAATTTCATTCCCAAAAAGTAACAAAATGTCATATTACATTATATATAATAATACACAAGAAAATTATTCCAATTCTTCACCATGCATTTTCAAATTTTGGTAGCGATCTATAATACCCTATCTTCATGGATGCATTAATCCATCAAACCTAATTAGTTTTTCTAATTAGGTTTCATTTCGGTCTTACACGTGATGGCCAAAATATTTAAATTAATGTGATAAAAACTATAGTGAGAAAATGCCGAAACAAAGCCAACATCCTAATTTGAGAGAAAAAAGAAGCTTTTTTTAAAGTTCCTTTTTTACAGTATCACTTTGTTTGGATAGCATAGAAGGAGGGAAAGGAAGGGGGGAGAAAAGGGGAAGGGGAGAGAAGGGGAAAGGGAGGGAAGAGAAAGGGAAAGAAGATATATGTTCTAGTTTTCCTCCAAATCTTTTCAACGTTGGAAGAATTAAGCTTATTAAAGAAAGAGCGAAAATGGTCCTTCCCTCTCCCTCCCCAAACTATTTCCCAAAGAAGAGAACTTGACCCTCTCCCTTTCTCTTCTCTCCCTTCCCTTCCATTTTCTTCTATCCATCAAACAATGTGTAAGTTGAACATTTATAGTGAAAGATAAGATTAATTGAGAAAAGAATATAAAGGAAAAAGGAAAATGACTAGTGTGGATAAATAAAACAAACAAGAAAAGAAAAAAGAAAAAAAAATGAGAAAACAAAGCACAATGCGATCAGACATTCCAGGCCATGATGTACTCTTAATTTCCATCATAGGTCACTAAAATCACCACATCTATCCACGACCCAAAATCCCCAAATTCCTTTTCATTTTTTTTCCTTTTTCCTTGGTGGTGCACGTGACCCACCAGGTCATAGGCTGCTCCGCTATTGTAAGATGGTACATGACCATAGTTTACCTTGCGTAAAAGTCAAAAATTTGATTGTAAGGGATGTATGTGAATAGTATTTGGTGCGTATGAGCCACAGCGGCGGGATGAGAACTGCTCCTAAGACCTCCTGAAACTGGGAGACATGTTTTAACCAACTCGATTATCCTCACTCTCACATGTGTGAATAGTGAAATATTAAAAAATGATCTATAAAAAATGGAGGGAGTATTTTTGTTCTTATTTTTTAGATGCACAGAAATACTATAGTTAGATATAACTGAAAAAGGAACTTACTTTTGTATACTTCATTATCTTGCTTCTGAAATTGTTGAATATGCCTTGAATTATCTGTTGGTTCGAATAACCAAGCAAGGGGGTCTTGCTACCCTTAGTGTTAAATCTTAGCTGAAATTCTATTTTAAGTGTTGCCTAACACATTTGTATTCAATATTCTGGTTCTCTCGCTAATAAAACTATTTCTCTCCGGTTTGGTGGACGGAGCTAGCACACTGTTAGTGAACCACGTTAAAGGCGTAAAGTCGTGCGTGTTATTTATTTCCTTACGTTATATTTCTTTATCACCTATAGAATCTATCAGAACATGAATGAATTTTCTATTCCTATTGTAACAGACTTAACTATTACGTTCATTTGGACCTTGTATATAGACCCAACACTGTTATTACTTATCAACCTAGTTATATGGATATAAAGAACCTATTCTTCACCACTTATTTTCAGTATTTAAATAAGTTCAGATAATTTCATATCAATAATTACTAATTGATATAAGTTCATAATATTACGAAGTACTAATAAGTATCAAGTATACCAATAAGTTGAAAAGAATATATCCAGAGTGATAAAATCAAAGAGCTTGTTACACTATTTTTTCCAACTTATTTTCAGTACTTGTTGATTCAAATAACTTCAAATAAGTATCACTAAGTACTAATCTGGCAATAAGTACCAATAAATATCAATAAGGCCTTGTTCGGTTCACCTTAAACCAATATGTTCATTCAGTAAAAATAAGTTCCGTTCAGAAACAATAAGTTTTGTTCAGTAAAAATAAGTTCAACTCAGTATAATCAATAGTGCGAATAAGAAAAAACAACATGACTATGTAAAAATAAGTTATGTTGAGTAAAAATAAGTTCAATTGACTACAAATAAGTTTAGTTTAGCTCAATAAGGTTTGTGTGAATTGAAGAAGGCCTAAGTACCAATGAAATATCATTAATTACAAATAAGTATTTGATAGATAATGTAAATATGTTAATGTTTATATTTTTGGTTTTCTTAATACTAGCCTAGAATCTCTCTTGTAATCTTGAGTACATATCTGTTAGTTTGTAAAGTTAATCATTAAGGAAAATAATATATTCTTCATGGTATCATATTAGGGTGAACTTCTCCTCACGCTTCCGCCACCCTACCCTTCTCACGCCGCCTACAACACCTCCACGTCAGCCACCATGACCGACGGTTCTTATCCATCTTCTTCCTCCTCTTCTGAGTTCTTTCGGGTTCTAACATTAAGCACAATATTCCCATCACTCTTGACATGGAAAATGTGCAATACGCAACGCGTGCCGAGTTATTCAAGATTCACGCACGATCTAATCGTGTCATTGATCATATTATTCCTCCGGCAAAAGGAAAAGAAAAGGTTCCTGTCACCGACGAGGAAAAGGGCGGTTGGTCCACAATGGATGCGACGGTGTTGAAATAGATTTACGGCCCCTCTCGAAGGATGTTCTAAACACTATTCTTGAACCTGACTCCACCACCATGGAGGATTGGGAACGACTTCTCGATATCTTTCAAGATAGCAAGTCTTCTCTTGCGTTACCCTTGAACATGAGTTCTCAAATACTAGCATGAAGGATTTCCAGAATGCATCTTCGTATTGACCATGACTCATAATATTAGTAAACCAACTCGAGAATGTTGGGGCTCCGGTCTCTCATAATTGCATTTGTCCTACAAATGGTTGCGGGGCTAACCGACGCCTATAATGGTATTGGTGCCTTGCTTCACCAAACTGATCTACCCTCGTTCTACCAAGCCCGCTCAATGCTTGTTTTGGAGGAAGCCGGTTTGGCTAAGAAAGCCTCTATGGGTCAAGCCTCTCGGCTATGGTTGCTCATTCAACCCCTTATCGGATTCGTCCCCTTCTCAGCATGGGAACAACAATGGGCAGAAGGGGAATCATTGTAACAATAATAAAAACCGCAACAACAATCATAAAAAGCCCGACAACAACTTGCGGAGGCCATAATTTTTTTGGCAACGATCCACAAGGCAGCAGTGGTTCCCAGGGGCAGCCGCCAACTTGGCAGTGGGCCCCACCTCCAGTGGCTCACAAACAACACCATGGTACCCTTTGGATCCACCTCCTTGGCTATATCCCACCACTTCTTGGGCTAGGCCCGTGTATACTCCTAAGCAACAAGATCGTTTACTATTATCTTTTAGTATTGGTAGTAACTATAAAGAGGAGATTTGGTGTGATATAATTCCTATGGATGCTTGTCATGTATTGTTAGGTCGACCATGGTTATTTGATAGGAGAGTCATTCATGATGGTTACAAAAACACTTATTCATTCACAAAAGATGGCAAGAAAGTAACCCTTACTCCTATTATGTCCATTCCTAACTCTAAACAACATTCCACTAAAGAAAAATATCATTCACTCACTACTCTTTTGAAATCTGATCATCATGAACTTAGTCCTTTCGTGAAATATTGTTAAATATAGATCAAAAGGAAGAGTTTAATAATAATCTAGATCACCCTTTGCTTGTTCCGTTGCTATAAGCTTACAAAGATGTCTTCCCCATTGAAATACCTCACAGTTTACCCCCTAAATAAAGGGGACATTCAACACAAAATTGATCTTATTCCTGGAGCTATGTTGCCTAATAAGCCTGCTTATAGAACAAACCCTAAAGAAACCGAAGAGATAAGGAGGCAAGTGAATGATTTGTTGTCTAAAGGAATGATTAGAGAGAATTGGAGTCCTTGTGAAGTTCCAACTCTCTTAGTTCCTAAAAAGAATGGTGAATGGCGCATGTGTGTTGATATAGGGCTATTGATAAGATTACTATTAAATATCGTTTTCCTATTCCAAGGTTAAATGATTTATTAGATGATCTTAATGGTTCTAAAGTGTTTTCAAAGATTGATTTGAGAACTGATACCATCAGATTCGAATTTTTGAAGGGGATGAATGGAAGGCTGCCTTCAAGACAAAGGAGGGATTGTATCAATGGCTTGTTATGCCATTTGGGTTGTCGAATGCTCCAAGTACTTTTATGCGCCTAATGAATCAAACTGTGAAGCCTTTTCTTGGCAGATTTGTAGTTGTTTACTTTGATGATATATTGGTATATAGTGTCAATGAATTAGAACATGTAAAACACTTAGAGCAAGTGTTGAATGTATTGAGAAAAGAATGCTTGTATGGAAAATTAGAAAAATGTCATTTCTTTTCTAGTCAATTTCTTTTCCTAGGCTTTATTGTCTCCAGTGAAGGAATTAAAATTGATGAAAAGAAGGTTCAAGCAATCAAGGAGTGGCCTACTCCTACGTCAATGCAACAAGTTCGAAATTTCCATGGCTTGGCTTCCTTTTATAGGAGGTTTGTTCGAAATTTCAGTGCCATCATGACACCTATTACTGAAATCACAAAGTTAAAGAAGTTTGAATGGAGTAATCAAGCTAACAAGGCGTTTCAGGAGGTAAAAGCTCAATTAACTAGTGCTCCTATTTTAGCTTTGCCTAACTTTAATGAAGTTTTTGAAGTAGAGTGTGACGCATCTGGCGTGGGCATTGAAGCTGTTCTATCTCAAAATGGTAGGCCCTTGGCTTACTTTAGTGAGAAATTGAATGAGGCAAAACGAAAGCGTTCAACCTATGACAAAGAATTCTATGCTTTGGTGCGTGCCTTGGATCATTGGAGACATTACCTCATTGATAAGGAGTTCATTCTCCATTCTGACCATGAAGCTCTTAAGTACCTTCAAAGTCAACTAAAGTTGCTGCCTAGACATGCTAAGTGGGTGGGATACCTTCAAACATTCCACTTTACAATCAAGCATAAAGCCGAAAAAATGAATAAAGGTGCAGATGCTTTATCTAGGAGGTACTTGTTACTTTCTACCCTAAGTCCTAAGGTGATAGGGCTTGAGTTGTTGAAAGAATGTTATGTAGAGGACAAGGATTTTGGTGTGTTGTTTGAGAAGTGCCATAATCGTCCAAATGGGGAGTACGTACTATCTTCTAAAGGGGTTTCTTTCCAAGGGAAATTGCCTTTGTATTCCTAGACATTATATGAGAGTGTCCTTAATCAAGGAGTTTCATGAAGGTGGACTTGCTGGAAACTTTGGGACCGAAAAGACATTAATGCTTATGAGTGAGTATTTCTTTTGGCCTAGATTGGCAAGAGATGTAGAGTTCTTGATCAAGAGGTGCTTGATTTGTCAAAAAGCTAAGGGTCACTTGCTACCTCAAGGGTTGTTTATGCCCATTCCTATTCCTCAAGCACCATGGGAGGATTTAAGCTTGGATTTTATCACTTGATTACCTAGAACCCAACGCCAAAAAGATTCAATCACGGTGGTGGTTGATAGGTTTTCAAATGGCACACTTTGTGGCGTGCCATACTACTAATGATGCTGTTTCTTGTGCTAACTTGTATTTCAGGGATATTGTTAGATTGCATGGAGTTCCAAAATCAATGGTGAGTGATCGAGATTCCAAGTTCTTAAGTCACTTTTGGCTTACACTATGGAAGAAGATGGGGACAAAGCTCAAGTTCAGTACCTCTAGCCACCCTCAAACCGACGGCCAAATAGAGGTCACCAATAGAACCCTAGGAACCCTAACTCGTTCCCTAGCCACAAAAAGCCCTAAACAATGGGAGAAGATCTTACCTCATGCTAAGTTTGCCTCTAACCGAGTTCCTAGCAAGACTACTAGCCTTAGTCCATTCTTTATGGTCTATGGTCAAAACCCTTGCACCCCTATTGACTTAGCCCCTTTCCCTACCACCACAAAATACAGCCATGAAGCCGAAACTAGAGTGAAAGAGATCCAAAAACTCCATGAATATGTGAGAGAGAAGATTGAGAAAGCCAGTGAGAAAACAAAAGAGAAAATAGACAAGAAAAAGAGAGATGTTCAATTCAAAGAGGGTGACATGGTTTTGATTCATCTTAGGAAGGAATGTTTCCCTTCTAAAAGAAAGTCTAAACTAAGTCCAAGAGCCGATGGTCCTTTCAGAGTTCTTGAGAAGATCAACAACAATGCATACAAGATCGAATTGCCAGGAGATTATGGAGTTTCAGCTACCTTCAATGTTGTTGATTTGAGTCCATTCTATGATGATGAAGAAGAGCTACCAAGTTTGAGGTCAAACTCCTCCAAAGAAGGAGAGGATGATGGAGGTCCATTGATCCTAAGACTAAGAACATGGTTGCTTCCATTTTAAGGGATGTTCTGAATTCCCTTAAGTCCATTGAGTCCTTTGAAAATGTCCTTAGCTTAGTTAATTAATGTTAGCAAAGTAATTATCTTTATTGCTTTATTAGGAGTCTTAGAATAATCCTATGTACTCTTGGTTAATTTAATATCATATTAGATTAACTAGGATAGTATTAGTTGAGTTGTAATTTTCTTTCTGTTAATTAGAGAGTCCAATTAGGGTTGTATGATACTTTGGACGTGTGAGGATGATACTCAAGAAAAGAGAGGCGCCTACAATCAAGGAAGATCGACTACAATGAAGGAAACAATCAAGAAGATCGACTAAGGAGCAAGGAATGAATGAACCTAGACATTTCCTAAAATCTAGGCGTGTGAAAATCTTATCTTTTCCCTTTTCAGACCAAGATAGGCGCCTACTTCAAATCACATTTGATTTATTCTCCTACTTTCAAGGGATAAGTGAGGGAATCAAGGAGAAGATAGAGAAGATAGAGTTTTTCGGCCATTTACACATTCAAGATGGATTTTCGATCTTAGTTAGGATAGATTTTCATTTACTTAACCTAGTAGGTTAAGAGTAGCATTTTATTTTTATTATTTAGTTTAATTTTCGTAAATTAGGATCAAGGACATGTATTTAAAGGACTACAAGCTTAATGAAATGGACACTTAACTTTGAATCCGAAAACCTTGAGTTTTTATTTGCTTTGATTAATTCTCTGGTTAATCTAAGTGCCTTTGCTAGCTTAATTCTTTAGCTTGAATTAAGTGGTGTTCTTAGGAACCTTAACTTAACATAGTTGTGAATCTATATCTAATTTAAATTAAGATAAGCTATAAACTATCATACTTATATTTTGACTATTCCATAGTCAGAATATAACACATTCATTTGTCATGCAGGTGGCCTCTTTCTATCCTAGTGTAAATATGGTGAAGAAATTATCGAGCGAGCATGCTTGTCTTCTTGTAAACCCTCAACTACTCTGGTTGATACTAAACCAAAGCTTAGCTTGCAGTCTTAAGTACAGTGATCCCTCACTTTATAGGAGCCTTGCGGGTGCCTTACAGTACCGTACTTTTAATCGGCCTGACATCTCTTATGTCGTACATCAGATTTGTTTGTTGATGCATCAACCTATGGATGCTCACATGCACGCTCTAAAGCGTATTGTGCGATATGTGAAAGATACTCTTGAGCATGGCCTTCACCTTTATCCATCCTCCCTTTCTACTTTCATCTCCTACATTGACGCAAATTGTGGTGGATGTCCTGACACTCGGCGATCTACATCTGGCTATTGTGTGTTTCTCAGTGACAATCTACTATCTTGGGCTTCAAATCTACAACCCACTTTGTCCCATTCTAGTGCGGAATTTGAATACAGGGGGGATAGCTAATGTTGTCTTCAAATCATGTTGGTTGCGAAATCTTCTACTTGCACTTCATGTCCAATTCGAAAAGTAACCTTGGTCTATTGTGATAATGTTAGTGCAATCTATTGATCTGGCAATCCTGTTCAACATCAGCGCACTAAACAAATTAAGATGATATTCTTTTTGTCCGCGAAAAAGTAACTCGCCGCGAGGTACGCGTATTACATGTCCTGTCCTGGTACCAAATTGTTGATATTTTCACCAAAGGACTATTATTGATCTTGTTTAAATATTTTAGGGACGGTCTCAGCGTCCGTCTACCTCCCATTTCAACTGTGGGGTTTTGATAGATAATGTAAAATATGTTAATGTTTATATATTCGATAATGTATAATTAGTTGCTTAATATACTAGCCTAGAATTTTTCCAGTAATCTTGAGTAAAACGAGTTAGTTTGTATAGTTAATCATTAGGAAAAATTATTTTTAATAAGTCAACCTTTACACTGTCTTCTAATATTAAGTTAACCTTTGAGTAATCTAGGAATAAGTATACCTTGTAAACTAATCTTCCAAAATTAAGTCATGACCTGTTGGTAACTTATTATTGTAGGTATACAATACACGAGCCTTTTATTGATTGGTTTAAATTTAAATTATTATTTTAATTTTTTTTCACATTTCCCTCCCTCTCACCTCTTTCCCCCCACCTTCCCTGGCCTTCTGCTTGCAGCCGGCGACACAAACGCCCACCACTCTTCCCTCCACCCCATCTTCCCAGTTCCATGCCCTCCTCCGCCGGTTGTCCCCTATTTCTTCCGATCCCCCTCCTCTGTCTCATCGTGATTTTCGACCAGAAACACCACTCGCCCCTCCCCTTTTAATTCCATAACACAGCAACCACTATCACTGATCTCCCCTTTTAATCTATTTACCGGGATTTTCACCCAACACCACCTCCCCATGAGTTTTAAGGTGAGGAAGGTGAAGCTAGGTGTGACAAAAGACCAAGCTAGGAGTTCGGGGCGACTCCATGTAACCCGGCTAAACTGAGTAAGACTGAGATCTCCTCCACAACTACCTTGTTCAGTTACAGTTAATTGAATCAACTCAGTTAAAAAGAGAAAAAGAACTCTGTCTTTTGCAAATCACATAAGTAGAGGAGAGATCACAAATTGGGATAATGGTGATGATGATCGGGTTGTGGTGGTGGTGATGAGAGTTGGGGGTTGAAGGGATGGCTGGATTCATCAGGATTTGAATGTTGGTGGTGAAATTTGGGTGGAATGGAGGAGAGAGATGGTTATGACGATAATGGTGCTGCTGGTGATGTTAACTTAATATTAGAAGACAAAATAAAGGTTGACTTATCAAAAACAATTTTTCCTAATCGTTAAGGAAAATAATAATATACTTCAGTATTAGTTTGTTCAGATAACTATGAATAAGTACTAATAATAAGTTCCATTAAAGTTTGATCACAAATAAGTTCAAAACAACGTGCTCCTTGTCAGTTCATTAACTTCTCCAATTTCAAGCGTTCCATCTTCAAACACTATTTTTTCTCCTTTTAACACTATGTGAACCGAATTGCATAGAATGATGTAACATAAGAAGCACATTACACTTTTATTGATAGCTACATGCCTTTACTATTGTTATGCGCTTGTTCTTTTCAACTTATTTTCAACATTTATTCATTTGAATAATATTAGATAAGTTTAGATATATATTAATAAGTAATAATAAATTCTGCTAAATACCAATATGTATCCATATTATCAACAAGTTTTTGAAGATCAACAACTGTATTTTTTTATCAACAAACAATGATGTATTTGCACAACATGCACATGAATTGTAAAAAAATGATTATTGGGATGAAAATTTTAGTATGGACTTATTGAAAAAAAGGCCATGGTAGTTAATCAATGTGAGCCACACGTTTCGCCACGTCATCAATGGTTATTTTGGCATTTACTTTAACTTTCTTTTTTTAATTTTCGTATTTAAGGCAAGTTTTTTTAATTGTATTTCATGTTTTTTCAATATTATTATATAGTAACCTGCATAATATACGAAAATTATACTTTGAAATATATAAAATTAAACCTTATAATATTTGAAATCAATACTAGAATATACAATATATACTTTAAAAACTTGGCACATATTCCTTATACTCCATTAACCTGTTCTTCAATCTTGCTAAACTTTCATACGAAAATTAGTTATCGTCAGTTTAGTTTTTGGACAATAGTATAACATGTTTTAGTAATAGCCATTATTTGAATAATGAAATTGGGAAATATCTAAATTGAGCTATGGTCATAGCCAATACCAATTTCAATGTAGATGTCCAAATTATGGCTATGAGCAAAACATGTTATGGTGCCAAATAAACTTGCGACGTATATTGTAGCGTAAAAGTAATTATGTAAGTTAAAAATTTTTATTACAGAATTTATAATCAATAATATCATAAAGAATAAATATTATCATTTTCAAATATCAAAAATATCAAAATTTGAATTTTCAAAATTTAAAAAGGAAAGTAACAAACTGCTTTATATACAAATGCATATTAGGAGGAATATTATTGTGTATTTAAGTATATGTTTAATAATTAGCCATAAATGTCATATGCTGACATGGATAAATTGGTGGTTTACCTTAATTCTTTACGGTAACCTTTTTTCAAGAAGGTAACCATAAAAACATGTGGTGTGGAGGAGCATATGAAAATCGTAATACTACTACTAAACAATTCCTTCCCATATGAGTAAACTGAACACCCTATATAAGAAAATTAGCCATAAATAAGAGTTATCTAGAAATAAACGAACCTGTTAAGTTGTTGTAAGAGAGGTTAAACAAGCGCAAAGATCTGAAGGAGGCAAGAAAATCAGGGATGCGACCGTTGATATTAGCATTGTCAGCTAAGAGAGGGAAAAAACTTAAACAACCCAGTGGGTTACTAACCCACCTTATGTGGCATCTTAGTTGGCAATTGAAATGGTAAGTGGGTGTGCTTATTTGGATTATGCAATGTTCAAATATGTTGAGTTGGTGAAAATTATTATTAAACAGCTTTTAATGCAGTGCATGTTCAATTATGCAATTAATGCATGTTCAATTATGCAATTAATCTCTACTGTATAACTCATTCTGAAACCTCCTTCAACTTTCCACCTCTGTTCATTTGGCAACTAAAAGCCATCAACAATGGCTGTTTTAACTTTCTAAGTTAAATTTTTTTTTTTAAATAAATAACATGTGCCCAGTTTATATTATGATGTTATCCAAACACCATATAGTACTAAAAGCCTTCAATAATGGTGGATATAACTTCCTTTTTTTTATATAAATAAAATTTGCTCAATTTTTATTATGGTAAGAGAAGAATTCATTTACGAGTATTATACAATATTTCAGTATTTTATATATTTAACAGCAATTATCCATTTCAAGAGCCTTAACAAATAGTTTTGCAAAATCTATAAAATATATAAATGATGAAAGATAAAAAGGCACTCCTACCAACCGTACGTCACAAATGTTCTGGGACATTTTGACCAATGACTTGTGAGTAGAGATGGCAATATCCAATGGATGATCCATCACCCGCTCCACCCGAAAAAAATAAAAGGGTGAAAAACCGAGTTAAATGGATGATGGACGGGTGACGGGTGAATGTGTAACGGGTGATGGATGGATTAGGGTGAGAAAGTTTCATCCATCACCCGACCCATCACCCGTTTATCACCCGCTCCATCACCCATTTCTTACATTTTCTTAAAAATCTATCATTTTATTAACATTAGTATAATAATTTTCCCTTTTGATTACTATCGACATGTTTCCATAAACTAAACTTATCTTAATTTGACATGAAGTTAATATATAAATTGTAATTTTGTAAGTTTGATTTAACTTTTCTCGTTCAATTATCTTAAATGGATGACCACCCTGTCCACCCGGTTCACCCGCGGGTGGTGGATGGATGGATGCGGGTGATGGTCCAATCGGGTGACGGATGGATGGATGAGAGTTGATTTAACCGGGTGATGGATGCGGGTGATGCTTCACTCGACCCAAATCCCACCCGTTGCCATCCCTACTTGTGAGGGAAGATGATTGAATTGTGGTCTTTAGATTATTTGGTTCATAGATTACATCCAATGGCTTATAAGAGTAATATGTGTGCTTTATGCTTTATTATTGTGTACCTTTGGTTGCTATTATCTAACTGTTTAGATTATTTCGATAATATGGATTTGGATTATGCCTTAAAACACATAAAATATAATGATGAAACTGATTCCTTTTCCTATGTAACCGTTATTATTGTTATTAGTAGTTATTATTTTATTTTTTATATGATGATGATGATATTATAATCATCGTTAATATTAGGATTTCATGAATGGTAGTGTTATCATGCCTATACTCGGTGGAACTAGTGGCTCTTCAACTGTTGTGAGTGTTGGCTCATCTACAGATATATCATTGCTTTCATTTGCAATATGATCATTATTTCTGAACATATTGTCATTTTCAATAGTATCATCTTTCATCAAGTCTGATTCAGAGTCTGTACTAAATTCTGCACCTGAGCTATCATAACTATAATCTTCTTCGCTATGATACCCAATATTGAGATCAATAATTTTTCTCCCACCTCTAACCAGTTGTTCATCATTTGTAGCCATTAGTCTGCATCAATGTTGAAAGAGTTCATTATTACTGACCATTTGCCCAAAAAAAAAATATACATACTCACATTACAATTCTAATTGCCATTAGGAAAAAGTCTTATCATATAAACAAATCTAATTGCATACAGTACACGGTAATCTTATCCTACCAATTAATTTTTCAATTTTTTTTTAGCATTATTTATCATAAATTTGTATAACAGCACAACAATTAATGGATAGAGAAAAAAGAATATTTATCTAATACATACATATATGTATCCATATATATACACAATGATAATATGAATTGGGAATATACATACAACTTACATATATAAAAGGTCATATAATATACACAGATAAATATTAAATCAAATTGCAGTACACGGTATTCTTATCATAGCAATTAGTTTTCGATTTTTTTTTTGAGCATTATTTATCACATAATTGTATAACAGTATAATAAGTAAATATATTCATGAGTTTATACGTTAAGTTAATAAATTTATCTAATACATAAAAGAAAATAATAATGATCTAACAATTAATGGATAGAGATAAAAAAAAATAAAGATTATTTATCGAATACATACATATAAATATATATATGGCAAACAATATTAGTCTATAATATATACATTCCTAATCTAGCTAAGCTTAGCATATCAACGGCAAACAATATTAGTCTAATGGTCATTATAATTCCATATATATACACAAAGATAATATGGATTGGGGACATACATATACAACTTACCTATATAAAAGATCATATAATTGTATATGCTCTTAAAGAAAAGAGAGTATTAGATGAAAAGGATTCTTTTACAAGGTATGCACAGTTCTCTTTCTTTGTTTCTAATCTGTACGTTCAGTGTTTTAATGTTGTTATATTACTGTACCATTGTATTATTGCTATAGAATATAAGCGAATCAAGTTAGATTCTCCCTTCTACTTTAAAAAATTCTTACAGAGAAGGAGTATTAAAATTTTCATATAATCCAATAATAATCTTATTATTATAATTAACATATATATATAGAGACACACACACACAATTTCTTATATACATACCTTGTTCTTGACTATGAGAAGTGTTTACCAAGAGACTTCTCAGTTGCATCAACACTTTGAGATCTTAAACTTGATGAAGGTAAGGTTAAATTATCAACTGATATTTGATTTTTTTTTTGTTCGTTTTTGAAAAATGATAGAGTTTCTAAACTAACAGTAACATTGGAGAAAGATATTAGATGATGAGGTTGATAAACAATTGAATATGAGGTCTTATGTCCAATGCAAATTTTAATTTTAATTTTAATTTTAAAATTTTATTCACTTATTTCTTGTAATTGGAGTCTATTCTAGTAAATTGAAATTTACTTTGATAATAGAGTTTCCTTAAATTGAAATTGAAATTGAAATTTACTTTGATAATAGAGTTTCCAATGCATTAATTGGAAGTCCCCTCATCTGCTTTAATTGTTTCCACCTCATATGCCAAGTCACATGGGTTGCTAACCCAGTGGGTTGCTCTAGCCACGTCCCTAAGAGAGTGAGCAAACTCTTGGAACCAACAATTTCAGAAGGCAAATTCCAAGGAGAAAGATCAGGGTTATTGGAGATAGAAATATTTGTAAGGGAGGTTAAGTTGGAAAAAGTGCCATCACAAACTGAATCAAAGTTGTTAAAGGACAAATCGATTTCCTTGAGAGAAGAAAGGTTTGCTAAACAAGGCAATGGTCCATAAAATATATTGTTTTGTAAGTAGAGTGTATCAAGGTACGTGAGTGAGTTGAAGGCATTATCAGGAAATTTTCCCTTAAGATATCTGAAAGACAGGTTGATGGATTTTACTCTAGATTCTGCATCGCCGCTGTCGCATGTGATGTCGTCCCATAAACAGAAGTCTGGTAAATCCCAGTTTTTAAGGTTCCCTTCTGCAGATATCGCTTTGCTTAGGCTAATCATGGCAGCTTGGTCGTTACCTGTGCCACCACTACCAGTGATGATGGTGGTGGTGGAACTGGTGGCGTTAGTACTACTCTCATAGTGTGAGTAATAAGTTGTAGTGTCGTGAGAAGTAGTGACTATGGAGTGACAAATCGAGGTAGCCAAAGAAACCGAGAGGAGGAAGACAAGGAGGAGCGGCGGAGAAGAAAGGTTTGTCATTGCAATATCAATTTGGTAGAGTTTAGAGCCTGAGATCAAATGTATATTAAACCAAAGAACAAGAATTGAAGAAGGCACTTCCCACTTCTCCCCAAATCCCTCTATTATTTTTGCTGGTTACATTTAGTTTGGATTTTGCGAGTCCTACGCGTTTAAAGGCTCATTAGGAGGCTTTTGGCAGAACTGCAAAAACTTTATATCACACTACAACACGACACAAACCGAATATAAAATATTTCCTCTGTTAATTACATGTTGAATTTTCTATGTTAGGAAGATTTTAATTTGATATAACACCTTTTTTAGTTAAAATTTTCTCTCTATCTCCCTTTAGTCCGTGAAAAAAAGTGTAAAAACTAAAAAGAAACAGAGGAACAAAGTAAGTGAGTTAGTGTTGAGCAGTCTTGACAAGTTTACTTAAACAAGTCAACACGAGTTCAACCGTTTAATAATTATGTGAGATTGACACAACTAACCGTATAATTAAACAGGCCTGTTAGTGTCAAGGGTATCCGACACATCTAGTTAACTAAGTCAAGTTAGTTTCAAATGTTTTCGTCACGTTTATTTTTAACACGAAAACGAAGTCAACATGACAAAACCTACTTGACAATGCAAGTCTAGTTTTTGGTAGAGCTGGTAATGTTAACACGATACGAAGTTAGCGGGTTTGGATCAAGGCTTTCGACATGTTTAAGTAAACAGGATAACTCGACACGACCCATTTATTAAACGGGTTAGGTTTGGATCGAACTCTTTAACACAAAGACGACAAGATATCCCCTTTATCTACACAAATTGAAGTATTATAAAGTCTTCACCTATTTCATTTGTCCTTCATTTGTATATTTTTCAATTTAGTATATTAGGTATTACTTTTATACTATATTAAATGTTAATTTAACTATCACATGAAATTTAATAAGTTTCAAGCAAAAATATAAGAATTGAGAACATCTAATATATATGATGAAAAGATAAATAGATCGACTCGACCTCGACACTCTTAATTAATAGGTTGGATTAGCATCAAGGTTATTTACACGTTTAAGTAAACCGGTCAGATTAGGATTAGGGAAACACAATCCGCCAACTCATAAACCCGACACGAACTTAACACTTAATAGAACACGTGTCGTTTACCCCCTCTAGTTTACTTTTTGTATATTTAATTTTTCTTAATTATAATTCCATCTAAACTCAGTGAAAATTGAAAGATGATTATTGCTTTTGTTCTACTTCTTCTTTTTCTTTTTCAAAAATATGTAGAACTTAAACCTAAAAACTAGGAAAATATTTAATTAGCTTGAAAATGTCTCTTTGAAAAATGATTAGTAGATATTCTTTAATTCAAATTCAAGGCTCCGTTCGATACTATTGATGTTTGTGTGTTTTCCATACACTTCTTTGGATTAAGCTTCATGTGGTGTCGTCCAAGGTTGGTGAAAGCCTCCCTGAGATCGTATATGTGACCTTGTTCTAATTTGCTTTTTGTGATAACGTCGTCGACCTAGATTTCAAAAAAAATTCATCTCTGCTATGCAAAAACCTGGTCCATCAGTCGTTGATTGGTGACTCCTGCATTTCTAGCCCGAAGGGCATCATTACGTAGCAGGATACGTGAACTGGGGTGATGAATGTTGTTTCTTCCTTGTCTGCTGGGTTCATGAAGGTCTGATGGTACCCTAAGAAAGCACCCATGAAGCTAAGCAAACTGGTCGAGTCCACGAGTAGATCTATTCTGGGCAGAGGGTAGCAATCCTTTGGCCATGCCTTTTTAAGGTCCGTGAAGTCGCCTCACATCCTCCAGCTTCCACTCGCTTTTGACCATTATCACATTGGCTAGTCTCAATGAAGCCTGCTAATCTCACTCTTTGAATTTCTTTTTCGATTGCTTTATTCTTCTCCGTAAAATAGTTTTTCACTACCCGTTGGCATGTCAGCTATTGTGAAGGCAAAAACATTGACATGCTCCCTTAGTAGACTGATTAGACTTACTCTAGTAGCAGGGTCAAGTCATGTTCAAGATTTGTAAAACTTGCCTTCCTCTGCATCCAGTAAAATATCCTTAGTTTCTTCAACTTCTCTGGGCTTTCTGCCTTCTAACCTTCCATCTGGTGGGCCATTAGCCTCGTTTACTTCTCCCTCTTTCTTCTTTTCCTCTCCATTTTTTCTCTTCCTCTTTTTTCTGTTGTCCTTTAATATGTTCATGTTTTTTCTCTTATGACTCCTTCGCTTTACCCTTTTTACTTCCTTCTAGTTTCTCCTCCTTTTTCGTGCTTCGGTATGATCGGGTGGAGGACCTTTTCTGTCTTTGTTTAGGGTAGTCAGATTGCAAGATCTTGCTGCTTTCTAATCTACATGTAGTATGCCCACCTCTCCAGACTTGCTAAGGAATATCTTAAATGGAATGTTTCTAATCTACATGTAGTATGCCCACCTCTCTATGAATTTCCTGGTCTACTACCAGGAACTCTTGTATGACCCTCCTTCTTACTCCTCTACCGTCTTCTACAGTCACAACCAGGTCTATCTTCACTTCTGGGATGATGGAATTCCCAATGAATCTGACGATGAGGATTCCACCATTTCGTTCTTAGCCAGGATCTATCAAGTTTGATTTGCTCAAAGGTGTCATTGTACAGGATGTTGACTGCACTTTCTCCTCCGAGGAGTCTCTTAACATCCGTGTTATAGATCTCCAAAGTGACAACCAGGGAATCAAAGTACGAGAAACTTTATTCATCGCAGTCTGTCAATGTGAATGTCATGTTTGGAAGATTAGGAATTTGATTTTCTTGATCGATGGAGTACATGTTAGAGTGAAAGAGCTGATTCAGATGGGTTCTTCCCCCCCCCCCAATGGAGTCTATACTTCCAAAGATTGTGTAGATTGTCTTCCTTTTGTTGTCCCCTCATTGCTTTGCAGTTTCTTGTCGACGTTCTTCTGCTTTCTCTCTTTCCCCTTGATTCCATGCTTAGTACTCTTTGAAGTATCCCCTTCGAACCAAGATTTTGAGGTTATTTTTGAAGGAGAACCATTGTTATGTGTAATGGCCAGTTAAATCGTGGAAGGCACAATACTCGTGCATGTTCCGACCTATTCTCTTTGCTGGAGGTGGCCTCTGCCACTTGCTGTCTTCCTCGTGGTTCAGGAAGATCTCTTTACAGGGCCTATTGAGGTTAGTGTAGTTATTGTACTTTTCCTAGACTCTCGGGTTGTCCATTTCTCGTTGTGCCTCTTTTTGTTTCTCCCTTCCTCCGTTCTAATGGGATACGATCCCACCTTGGTTTTTTGTGCGTCTGATAGGGTGGTTGAGGAATGTTATGCCTGACCTTATATTTGTTTGATGTCGTTGTTATACCGTATTTCGAGGCTTTGTTGACATCCTCAATGGAGATGTACTTATTTGCCAATGTGAGTAATGCCCTTATTTCCTTCATGGTCACCCATTTAAGGTCATCCCTGAACTTACAGTGGAAGGGCATTTCTGAGGGCGTGCAGAGCCAGTGTTTGCTCCAGACCTGGGATGTGTACTAGTTCCTTGTTGAAATTGCCGATCAAGTATTTCGGGCTTTCTTTTGGATCCTTTTTTTTAGTAGGAGCTCATGTGTGGATTTATTCCTCATGGAGTCACTGACAATGTGGTCTCTAAACCTCTTCTTGAACTCGTCAAAGTTCGGGATGGAGCCTTGTGAAAATGGTCTTGAATCAAGCTTGGGCCATTCCCGTCAGAGTAACGGGGAGGTGCCTGCACCAGGTGGCCTCATTATACAGTCTCAACTCCATCTTTGTCTCGAAGGTGACGATATGGTCATTCGAGTCCCCCTCTCCACCGACCTTGAGGTAAGACAGGAGCTTTGCTTTCGCCACTTTGGCCATATTGATCTCCTTGGTGAACAAAGACTTTATGGGTCTTCTGCTTTCTGGGAAGAAGCCTGTTTTTTCTCTTCTCTTGCTTAGCAGGATTTCTCCCAAGTTAGTTGGAGATCTATGTTTCACTAATCCTTCTACTACTTCAATGAAGGTCCCTAGTTAGCTTTTGACTAGTAGTTTGTTAGGAACCCCTTATGCTCTTGTCTTTGAAAGTGCCTATGATGGTTGTCTCTCATGTTGTGGCCTTTGTAATGCTTCCTTAGTCTCTATTTCCTTCCTGACCTCAAACTTAGGTCTTCCAAGTAATTAGTGGGCTATTTTTTTCCTAAAGAAGCTGAGATTTTGTTGCTGCTTGATCCCAGTGTCCCATTCCTCTTCTACCCACCCTTTGTGGAGGTGGGTTGATCTTGGGTGTCTGGAGAGACGTACCCTTGAATCAGGATAAGGTGTGTGGGATTTTTTTATTATACTTACACATGGCTCTTGTTGACATGTTCAACATCCTCACTGTTGGGTCACCTTCTCTTCATCTGGACATGTTCAACCTCCTCACTATTGAGTCACCTGCTTGTACGTTGTGTAGGGATCCTCAATGCTAGTTAGACGAATTTGTTTTTCTGATCTGCTGGAGTGTCTAACTTCATCCATGTATCTTTGTGCAAATTGAAGAGTGTCACCAACAATTTGGAGCTGTCCAGGAGTTGGCATGACCAAAGTGCTCTTGGGTTGGGGGGTCTTCTTGGAGGATCTTCCCCCTACCAATGTTGCTGATGAAGTACATAGAGTTTGAGACTGAGTAGCATGGCTTCCGTCTCACCTCAATCTAACAGTTTCCCTTTTTGGGGAATAGCTCTCCTCTTACGATTCATTGAAAGCACATGTGCTTAGTAAGGGACCAGCATTGCGAAGTTGTAAATTGTTTTATATTCTTACCCTCCTTCTAGCACCAAATTATTTATGTGTAAGCTGGTGGAAATTTGGTGTCTAAGCTTATTCTCGGTGGCAACCTACAAAGCAAACACTAGTTTCGTGGTTTGTCCGAGCAACTCCCCTTCGATGCCTAAGTCAACTCCGGGATCATAAGAACCAAGCCTCAAGTAAGATCGAGTGATAAGTATGTGTATTATGATGTGAACTTACCTCTCTCATGCATGTGCTTGAATATTACTAAGGTAGACTTGGACTTGTGTTGACCAAGACCTATTATTGGGCCTTTGGACTGATATGAGCCTAAACATTGAGTATTGGGTCTTGCTAACTCAACACTTGCAGGCTTATTTCCCTTCGAGTGGATCTGTCTAATGGGTTTTGCTTGGCTTGATCTGCCTGGTCCAGTCTACCTGGTCCAATATGTCGTGGCGTTCTGCTTGTGAGGTTCTGTTGGGAAAACCCCATACACTCCATATATTCTTCAATTGAGAACATATTCCATATCGACATATACAGTCAATTAATCGAATTGATAAGAAATAATTGGACAATTTGTTCATAATACTTGCTTTGGCAACGAGTTAGTAAAAGAAATGAGCTCTAGTAACATTTAGACCAACTTTTTTAAAAATTAATTTACCTATCTGTCACTGTTACTCTTTTTAACCAAATTTGTCGCAAAAACAGTTCTTTTACTAATTTATCAAAAGATATCTATTTATATTATCGGTTTGGTCAATTGGTCACATACGAATTACTACATAGTATATACAGAGTACTCCCTCCGTCTTCAAATAGATTTCTCATTTGCTTTTTACACGATTTTCCATGTATAATATTGACCATTAATATTAGGAAAAATTGCCTAGAATAATGCAACCTTTTGACGATTCGCAAATAATAATGCAACCTAAAGATTATTCTGGAATAATGCAACCTTTATACCCCATTTATTTTAAATGGGGTAAAACCGGTTATAACCTAAAGAAGAGGTTAAATGAGACATGTGTCGTATTGTTATTGGTTATCATAATATATTTTTTTAAAAAAATTATAAACAAAAAGATTAAAAAAACAAAAAAAAACTAAACCCCCCTCCCCCTCCACCTCCCGCAGCGCCGAAACCAATGGCCCCCACACCCTCCCCCCCACCCGCAGCGCCGAAACCACCGGCATCCTCACCCCCTCCCGCAGCGCCGAAACCACCGGGCCCCCACACCCCGCAGCGCCGAAACCACCGGCCACCCCCCCCCTCCTCCCTTCCCCAAGCCACAAAAGACCCAGACACCACCACCTTAAAAGACTCAGACACCGCCGGAGACCCAATGCCTCCAACCACCACCACCTTCACTACATTCCTTGCTTCCAACCACGCACCTCCAACCACCACGAATTCGCGAAGACCTCTCCATTCGCACCTCGCGTTTGCGCAAACCACCACACCACTCCACTGCCCGCTAAACCACTTGTTGCTCTCTGTTCGATTGATAGCAGCGGGAGTGGGGTGTAGGTGGTGATAGCAGTGGGTGGGGGGTGGGGGGGTGATAGGCTGATAGCAAGGTGGTGGGGTGTGGGAGGGAGTTATTTTTTATTTTTTTATATTAATATATTAATTAGAATTTAAAGTTTTAAATAAAAATTACCTATAGTTCAGTTCAGCGGTCATTTGTCTTGTTTAAAATAAATGGGGTATAAAGGTTGTATTATTCCAGAATAATCTTTAGGTTGCATTATTATTTGCAAATCATCAAAAGGTTGCATTATTCTAGGCAATTTTTCCTTAATATTATTATTTGTGTATTAGTAAAAATTATAAAAAGTTGATATTTTGAATGTATACATTAATGCAAATCTATAAATATAATTATTATCAACATTATATGTTGGAGAAACTTTATAATCAAATACATAGTTTGAATCAAAGTAAAACAAATGAGAAATCTCTGGGACACGGAAGGAATAATACAGAACCTATAGTACTCAAGAGGAGACCAATTCAAATTTCAACCTTATAAGACACGTCGTAGCTCTGTAAGCTCTCCAAAGAAACAAAGAGTTTCTCTAATGGCCCACACTTCTTTATATGGCACCTTCTCATGTGATTGTTAGACGAAAAATCTCTACTGCCACAATTTACCATTCGCAAATTCGCACACTCTTCTTGACAACTTCCTCGAAGTTGTGTGACCCATTTCTCGCAGTAAGACTGTACCAGGAGTGAAGGAAACACACCGGGAAAAAAATCGAAATAAAATGAAAAACACAGATAGAGACTGAGACAAAGAAGACAGGGTTTTGACAAGGAAAGGGGTATTTATTTATGCGTTGACGAATTAAGTCACCAATAATCAACCGTACCCACTAGACTCTACTAGGTAAGACTATACTAAGTCAATCTCGTACTTAACGGAAAAAACTAAGTAAATTTTCGGTAATTTATTGGATTGTATGTACTTTTTATATTTCTCAATATAATATTTAAATATCAATATCTTAAGTATTACTATATCCGTCTCAATTTATTTATTATATTGAGTTTTTCACACTTTTCAAGATACGATTTCATTGAGACGGACCAAGCAAGATCCATATGAATATATTTATCGTTATGTATATAAACTTAAAGACAATAAAGTGGCAAAGTGAATAATGCTCAAAGTCAATATGTAGCAAATAATTTGGGATGGACATAGTATTTTGCAAAAATTACTACCTTCATACCATATTAGTTGCAACACTTTCTATTTATAGTTTTTCTATATTAATTGCAACACTTCTATTTTAGGCATGGATCCACCTATATTTTATTATATATCACCCAACTAATATACCCCACTCATTCCTTGATTTATATGAAAATATTAAAATATTACTTCCCTACTCTATTAACTTTCTAAAAGTTTCACATCACTTTCTATCACATCAACTTTTACAATAAATTAATATTACCTACACCATACTCTATTGACTTCTAAGGGAACACTAATAGGGGGGGGGTGAATTATAGTGTGAGAAATATATGTTACTTTTTGCGGAATTATAAAACAACGAAAGGAACGAGAGATATACACAAGATATTTTAGCAAGGAAAAACTTTCTAAGCCCAATAGGAAGAAACGACCTCGACCATAAGGGATTTTGACTCAAACTTTCCACTATATATAATAAGCCGAATGACTTTGTTACAAACCTATTATTTCTCTCGGGCCACAACTTGAATTCCTAAAAGTATATCCCACTAATTGTTGTTTCTCTCGAACTTCACACAAAGTTCTTTTCTCTTTGTCTTCATCTTTCTCTTGCTTCACTCAAAGCCTCACACTTATAATGAAACTCACTCAAGTTTCTTTCCCTTTCTCTTGCTTAACTCAAAGCTTTTCTCAAAATAGGATTTTATTCAAAATCTCCTTACCCCAAAACCAAGATTACAAATGATAAAAACAATACGGGAATAGGTAGGAAATGAATAAAGAATACAAGAGTATATTAAAGGAATGAATAGGTACTGACTCTATCTTAGGTTAGCTCAATTAAAAGAAGCCATACACCCTATGGAAAGACTACTAGAGTTCGACGCTTTATAGAAAAACAACTTACAGTTCGACACTCTATGTGGAGGGACTGTTTAAAGTCCCACACTTTAAACTTGGGATTAGTCGATCTATTTATAACCAATTGAGTCATGAAATAACTTACCACTATTAACTCACTAACCCCATGATCTCCGCTAAATAAATCATTAATTAAATTTCTTAATTAAATTACTTGGGAATTAATAAACTAACCCACTAAACTAAATAAAACATTTAACGTTAAATATTAGGTGGTTAGTGTTTAATTGGAGAATAATTAAACCATTTAAATTAATTAGTTTTAGGAAAAATATCTTTTTAATTTATTTTCCAATTAAACGTGTAGCAGTAAAACATTCCATCATAAGTGGTTGCTTAGAGAATAAATAACCATTGAAATTAATTAGTTTTAGGGAAAAACTATATTTTTTATATAATTTGAATAAAACCGAAAATTAGATTTATTTTGAAACGAAAATCTTTTGTTTTATTGAAAATAAAAGATAAAATTTTAAAATTAGATATTATCCTTTTCAAAACAGAAAATCATTTTAAAATGTTTTCCTAACCAATTCCCTAAATTAGTGGATGTAGGTCAAACTTAACTAGGACTCCTAATTTACTGTTATACGTTCAACATAAATTAAGAATTAATTCGTTTCTAAGTCAGTTCCCAACTTTTGTTCCCAAACTGTGCCAACTTTTGTTCCCAACATAGGAACAGAAGCCAATTCTCAATTCCCAAAAATTGGAAACATTGCTTAACATTTTACTCAAGTTCATATGTGTTTGTGTGTGTTCCTATATTACCACAACAAGTTCCCATGCAAAGGAACTTGTAGACTTAATTAATAGAAATTGATACAACCTTTTTACCTTTTAGACTCAATAAACCTAGGAACTTAACTAGATGCTCTAAACCTGCATTCCAACTTTATAACTCAAGTTTCCTTACCTTTCCGAATCTTGTTCTCTTTTTACATTTAGGAACTTAAATACAAACTCATGCATTCTAAACTTCCTTCATGCTAGGATAATTGTTCCTTTGAGTATATTATATTCAATCTTCAAGTTAGGTCTCTCCACTTCAACATTGATTGTAGTATTCTCTTTATCCATAGGAACAATGCACATCGTACACCTTTATCAACAAGCATTCTCAATGCTATAGGCACAACCTTTCACAACGATTCTTGCACACATAAAACTCATAAACTTTGTTAGTTAATTACTTTAGTTTGTCATCATCAAAACCATATTGGGTCAACATACTCTATTAACTTCATAAAATTATATGCAGAACCTATTGTTGCGATTAATATGAGACGGAGGGAGTATAAAAAATGGATATCAAAAAATACACATTGAGACGAATCTAACAAGATTTCACATGATTACGTTTTTCCTAAAATATAAATCACAAAGTCAATCAAAGTCTAAATTGTGAATGATACACAATATGCAAATGATGCATATATTGTGAAACAGAGGTATTACATTAACAAAATTCCGATATAGATGGCCTATTCATCGCAAATATGAAACTTTGGTATCATAAAATTTTAAGACTTCATAGCTAAGAATTTCGGTTAATATATAGATAGAAAGTATATTCCAAGACTTAATCACAAATAAAGCGCTCAATTCTCGTCAAAAAGAAAAGTGTTTAATGGCATTTCTATTTGGGGTGTGTAAAAAATTCAGATATCTAATTTTTGATTTCTGGAACAGTATCCGAAAATTTCTGAATTGGATGTGGATCACATATTTTTGAATTCCGGTTAATCCACTAAGAAAATAAATCAATTAAGGACAACATACACACTTTTTGGCTTAGATTTCTTGGTAGCTTACCAACATTGTCCATCCCCCATCTCATGAAGTTTCAAGGTGTTAGAGTAGGATCCAACTACCCATAAGGTTTTCTCAGTCATATCTGTAAAGTTTTGACAGCGATCGCATTTGGCAATATATTTCTTGGCATCTATATGCCAATATATTATTGGCTAAGCTTCTACCCCCAGTATGTGCCGTACAACTTCGTGTAAATATTTCAGGGTAGCTTCCCATTCGTCTTTCTCTAAGAATCTTTGTAAGATCTCAGTAGTTGATGTCATGAATAAGTTGCCTTGAATAAATTCATACCTATGAGCTTTAACCATAGCTTTCTAGCTTCCAGCTTCCAGCTTGTCTCCAGTATTGTATTATTTTCTAGGTAATCAATTATGGGTTTGGTCCAGCTAGGATCTCCTGCATTGTGAACACATGTTATACTACATACCTGTTTGCTGATAGCTGGGTTTCAAATGTAAGATATTAGAATTGACTTGATGCTACATTTGCATTTTTTGAGTGCAAATCCCACGTTTGCTAATGCGTTAGCTTTTGTGTTCTAGTCCTTTGGAATTTGTTGTATAGTGGATGGCTTGAATAGTCCAGCTTTCTCCTTAGCAAGCTCTAGGTATATGGCCATCTTAGAGTCTTTCGCTGCGTATTCTCCTTTAACACGGCTAACATTAAACAGGGAATCATTGTATACCCGTATGCTGGTGGATCCTAGATCATGAGTTAGAATTATACTAGTTAAAGTTTCACTCGGCTTCGTTGTTAGTAGCTTAAAACTTATAGAAAGTAGAACATATTGTCATGTACCCTTGTGGCGAACTTAGATCTATACCTAAGCCAAGTCCACTAAAGTTAAAAGAACCATCGACATATAGTTGTTAGCTACCTACCTGTAGAAGCTACCTGGTTAATTTAATGTACCTCTTTGTCAGCTGCTGCCACAAAGTCAGCTAAAGCCTGTGATTTCATAGATGTCCTAGGTTGGTATTTGATGTCATATTCACTGAGGTATATTGCCAATTTTCCCATCTTACTTGAGTATTCTGGCTTGCGTAACATTGCCTTAATTGAGTAGTTATTATGACACAAATAGCGTGTGATTCAAAGTAAAGACATAATTTTTTGGATGTAGTAAATAAAGCTAGGACTAATTTTTCTAAGGCAGTGTACCTAGTTTCAGCATCTAGCAATGACTTGCTAATGCAGTAGATGGGAAGCTGTTGGTTCTCAGCTAGCATTGCGCTTGCTAATTTTGCACTCACTGATAGGTATAGTTGCAGGGTCTCACCTAAGGAGTGGAGGTGCCATCATGTATTTCTTTATGTCTTAGAGTGCATCTTCGTGTTCACTAGTCCAGTAAAAAGCTTCATTCTTTTTCAAAACAATGTAAAATAAGTGGCACTTATCTGATGATCTGGATATGAAACGATTTAAAGTTGCGATTCTCCCTATCAACTTCTATATACTTCCTTCAGGTTCCTTTGTGATTGTATGTTTAGGATGGCTCGTACCTGTTGTGGGCTGGGTTCCATCCCCTATTTGGGTGACTATACTAGAAACTTACTTGCAAAAAATTTCTACGCACATTTTGTCGGGTTAAGTTTCATACCATATTGCTTTAATATCGCGAAGGTTTCTTGTAGGTGTGTTACATGATCTTTATCTGTTTTTGATTTTACCAACATATTGTCTTTGTAGTCTTTCACTATGTCCCCTAACCGCTTCTGGAAAATCCTCTTCACCAAGCGTTGATAGGTTGCACCTGCATTTTTCAAATAAAAAAGCATTACCTTATAGTATTAGATTCCTCTATCAATCACGAAAGATTTCTTCTCCAGGTCCTCTAGGTGCAGTCCATCAGAATCTGGTTGTAACCTGAGTATAAATCCAAGGAGGTGAGCTTCTCATGTCCAACAGTAGCATTTACAATGGTGTCTATGTGTGGTAGAGGGAATGGATTTTTAAGGAAGGCTTTGTTCAAATCTTTAAAGTCTATGTAGACTCTTCAATTGACATTTTTATTGCTTACCACCACCACGTTGGCTAGCCATTTTGGTCACTTCACCTCCCTTATTTTTCCAACTTCAAGTAGCTTCTAAACCTCCTCATAAACTATTTGGTTTCTTTCAGGAGCAAACTTACGCCTTTTTTGTTTAACAGGTTTCGCGTTGGGGTTTACATTCACTACTGGGTTACACTTCTGGGTTGAACCCTGTCATGTCTTCATGCTTCCATGTTAACCAACTAATGTTGCTTTTGACGATTTCAGCAATACGCTAATTCTCCTCTGGTAATAGTAAAGGAACAATGAATGCCATACATTATTTCCCTCAATAAGGCATCAATATTTTCTAGTAATTAAAATTAGGAAACCCAACTTGGTTTAGGTTCCATATCATGACACTTATAAAACTTTTTAATATATAACTCAGTTTGAGACTTAACGTCAAATTTGGTCATTAGACATAACAGAGAAGTTCCTTCAGCTAAAATTTCCTCTTCGGATTAAGACTCTTGTTCCCATGATGAGGGATACTCTTTAATTTAGTGATCAAATCTACCATAGTTAAAACAACCATATTCACAATTCGAAGTAGAAGACTTTTTCCTTTTGGGTTTGTTCGATTTGATATCTTTGTACATCGTCTCGAATTTTCGAACAAGCTTCACAATTTCTTCTGCATCAAAGTCTTCGTCTCGTTCTTCCTCTTCATACACCCTTAGAGAAAGTTCTAGATTGAAGAAAGTTCACCATATTGAGTTCCTAACTGAAGTTCATAGGTCAACAATGAACCCGCTAGCTACTCTAGATTGAACATGGTAAAATCTTTCGTTTCTTGGGGAGCAGTTACTTTGGCCATCCACTTTTCCTTTAGCAAGCTCCTTAAAATTTTACGAACATATTCCTCATATGAAATATACTTTCCAAGAGACTACAACTCGTTAATAATGTTAGAAAACCGATTAAAATATCATGAATTGTCTCACATGGTTTCATTGAAAAGAGCTCATATGTATTGATGCGTATTGAGTTCGCACCACGTTTTGGTTCTTTTTCTCGATGGTTTTTAAACGATTATCATGCATTAATTAGCTTAAAGTCTAATTATTTTGGTTTAATCAATAGGATTTGATACGTTTTGTAATATGTATTAAGTAGAAGTTCGATTAGAAGAGAAGACGTCTACGTTCATCCTGAGATGTTGGCGCGACTAAATATTTTTAGTGTCTCATATGGTTTCAATGATTCCTTTTTTTGGATTGCTGCCATCTGGTAATTTTGGCATACAATTTTTGGTGATATTTCATGAAGTAATGAATCCGCAGTACGTACCCTTCAACATTAGAAGTTAGTTTGGAATCCGTTTTTTCGATTTTGGCGTAACTTTCTTATAAGCTTGTTTCCGTAGGTTTGTTGGTTTTGGTTAGGGCTAACTTTTTGTAAACAAGTAGGTGCCTCATGTGGGAGTTCAACTATTTGATTAAATAACTCATGTGAAGCAAGTGGGAGAAAACCCAATCAAGGAGGAAACCTCACAATAACACCGCCATCAACATATGATTCAACATCCTTTTTCTTTTGTTATGGGCAACCGCCATTTCTTGGCCAATTGGCGCGTGTTACTACTTGTTGGAAATCTCTTGAATTCTAAAAAAAGCTCCTATTGATTACATAGTAAAAAGATAAGCCAATAAGGAAATATAGCTAAGATGATGAAGGTGTGCAGACCAGAAACGTTACAGCAGCTTACAAGAGTTCTATTTTGTTTTCTCTTTTTTTTTTCCTAATTTTATTAACAAAGGTGATATAATTTGTACTATACATGGCCAAGAGCTATTAGGTTGTAAGTAGGTTATTTTTGAAAGAAAGTTAAGCCTTCAGCTTTGTTTAAATTTGGAAGTATTTTATCTAAGTTTTTCTTGTGTTTACGGAGTGAACTTAAACAGAAAAACCTTAATTGAAGTGGGTGAAGCTTAGCTTAAGAGAGTTTAGGTTAATTAGTGAATGAAGCTAATCAGATCTATTCTCATGCCCTTCCTAAATCATTAGTTTTAGGTGAGTGAAGCCTACAACTAGGTTTAGAACCCTTAAGTAACCATAAACGAGTGAAGCTTGTGAGGACCTAAGAAGAATCTTTAATCGGATTCGCATCAATTGTTATCAAGAGCCATTAGGATTAATTTTCTAATATCGATCTTGTGTTGTTTCGATAAGAAAAAAGAAACATAAAAAGGGCCCATTTCTTTCTTTGATTAGTTTACTTTGAAACATTTTACCATATCTTGTAATTGACGTTCTCTAGATTTTTGTGCAGCTTACAAAAGGATGGAATAAGCTCATAAAAAATTGTTTCTCTCGGTGCTTATTCTAGTCTTTCCCCATCTATCCTTGCATATTCATTATGGTTTCTGAAGAATAAGCAAAAAGAAAAAGAAGACCATAAGAAGGAAGAAGAAAACCTTAATGAGAAAGAATAAGTACATCATCCCTACATACATAGAGAAGAGACCAAATTTAGAGAAGTTTTTTGAAATATTTGAAATATATGATGAGAAGTGTGCTTCTCTGGGGATTTCCACAATTTTTTCGCGATCTTCAATTGAAGAAGCATTGGTATCTTGAAATAACACATGAGATAAACAAGAACATTAATATATGGTAGAAAGAAGGCTAATTCTAGGTGTCTGATTAAGATGGATATGAGGAAAGTCTATGACACTGTTGATTGGAAGTATATATAGGAGTTATTGGTTGACGTGAAATTCCCTATAAATTTGTTAAGCTTATTATTTAGTGTGTTACCACACCTAACTTTTCTCTTATGATTAATGAAAATTTTCATGGTTTCTTTAAATCAAAGAAGGAACTGAGACAGGGTGATCTTATTTATCCTCTTATATTTGTAATTTTCATGGAGTACTTATCAAGAATTATGAAGTACATTGGTACTAAAGAGAAGTTCAAATTTCACCCAAGATGTCATGAGCTTAAACCGAATCACCTCACTTTTGCTGATGATGTGTTGTTGTTCCGCAAGGGTGATTTTGTATCTATTTATCTCATGATCCAAGGTTTTAAATTCTTCTCTAATTCTTCTGGTTCAAGGGTTAATCAATAAAAAAACTGTTGTTTATTCTGTTGGGATGACAGAATGCAAGTTGTAGAGAGTGTTGGATGTGTCTGGCTCTGCTGTGGGTTCTATGACTTTTGGCTACCTAGGGATGCCTATTTGTGCTAAGAAAATATATGTAGGGGAATGTTAGAGTTCGTGTTAGAAAATAACTTGCAAGATCAGAGTGTGGAGTTCAAGACAATTTTCTTATACTGCTATCAGTTATTAATGATGTGTTAATGACTTTGCATTCTTAATACGGGTAGATTTTCATTCTTGCAAAGAGGGTTATTCAGCAAGTTAAAGGGATTTGTATAGCTTTTCTTTGGACATGTGAGTATTTCACTTCTTAACCTGGTAACATTGATTGGGATCAAATTTGTTCTCCTAAGTAAAGTGGGGGTCTTGGTTTTAGAATGGTGGGTGCTTGGAATATGGCTTATATTGGTATATATGTTTGGGCAGTTGAAAAAAAGAAAGACTCTTTGGATCGGATGGGTGAATGCAATTTATATTAAAGAGGCTAGGTGGTGGGATTATAGGCCTAGAAATGGTGCAAGCTGGTATTGGAAAGCAATCTGTGATACAAAGGATAAACTGAATAGTGTGTTTAATGAAATTATCTTTATTTCAATAGTTGAGCTCTTATCATGTTAAGGTGGTTTACAAGCTTCTGGTGGGGGACATGGTGAAGTGTAACTTGGATAGATATGTGTGGAGTAGATTTAGTGTGCCTAAACATAGATTTATTTGTGGGCTTGGGGTGCAACAGAGATTGAGTACTCAAGCTACATACACTACATAGATGGGCAATCTACTAGTCTGATATGTGTTTTGTGTATGGCTGCTAATCTGAAACACATTCTCATTTATTCTTTCAGTGTATTTTTAGCTCTAGGTTGCTCAGGATGCTGCTGCTTTGGCTTAAGATCAAATGGGCCGATGGGAACATGCTCAATTGGTATACTTGGATTCAAAGATCACAGTTCACCTAATTTAGAAAGTTGACATTGGCTACTGGCTTCAATGCTGTTATGTACATTGTGTGGAGAGTGATAATTATGCTTTATGGAATGGTAACCTATCTAGGTTGGAAATTGTTTTTGCTCAAATGAAGTTTGTGGTTAGAAGTAGAGTTAGATCTTGTATTACCAGGAAAATTTGTAGTGTTGATAAAGATTGGTTTGATATATTATGCGATGGTTTGTAACTAGTGCATTTTAGTCTGCTTGTAGATGGGAGTCCATCCTAGATGGGTTTTCCTCCCACATTAAGCCTAGGTTGTAAAAGTGTTTTGTGAGTGCTAATGAAGTTTTCTTACTTTGTTTAAAAAAACAAGAACATGAAGAACAAGTTATAGCTCCAATTGCTATAGTGTAACGATCCGACAATTCTTTCTTTATAAAACATATATTTTTCCCAACTAAAATAGAGAATTATCAAGGCATTATCGCCCGTGTGAAAATGTATCGTCTTACTCAGAGTATTGCAGCGGAAAAACATTAAACATACTTTGTCTAATGCTTAAAATATAATAATTGTCAAACTATAATCCAAACCTCGAAAGAATTCAAAACCAATTAAAAATATTTAGAAATAAATAATCCATAAATAACTTAATTAAAGTAACGCAAAAGTAGGAAGCAAATAAAATAATAAAACGATCTCCTAAAATTGCATCCCAAGTCCCAATTGAGTATTGAGACGATGCATCATGCCTTCCAAACCTGTAGGCAAATAATCAATTGGAAACTGCTCGACAATAAAGGGTCATCACAGGATCAATTGGCACAACCATGATCGACACACAGAAAAGCACGTAATCAGCAAAGCTGAGTACATACACAAATAAAATAAAACACGAAACCTAATCATGATACTAATGAACAACCAAACATGATCAATAAAAATACCTGAAAACTTCAACTCGTAAAATAAGACTTGACTTCCCAAGACACACAACATGATAACTATTAGTAAATTGAATAGATAATGGATCGAGTTATCCAACCAAAAACCAGTCTTCAAAATGAAAGACCGAGTTACGGGCGCGACTCTGTAACCCCTTGACCAACGATATCGACGAACCTTTAGAAATAAAAATAGGGTACGGTGATCAATCCGACCCCAAGAAAATCCATGGGCTACCACCATGTACTCCAAATCATACTAGTCCAGAACTTCAGACGTGCACAAGTCTAAAGCTATTGCTATTCACTTCCACTTTAAGTATTAGTACGTTATTCGATGTTGGACTCTAAACAGACAACCAACACATAACATGGATACAACAAATATTCCTCTTTTATCTTAGGATTAAATTATTGATCAAACAATTCCAATTGACCAAGAATTAAACCTCCAAATTTATTTGTTAACTTAAATCAACAATCGAAAGTCCAATGACAATAAATATACATACCCTACAAAGCCCTCGGTCTTTGAAAAGTAGAAATATAACCATAACCAATAGTAATCCAACTTACTCATAAAGTCCTCAGCCTTTGAGAAGTAATAAAATATCCAATAAAGGAAACAATACCAAAATCCACAATCCAATAATAAAATTAATCCCTCATGTGAATTAATAAATAAACTTCCCTTTCCAAACAAGCTTGAATCAAACATCCATTCAATTATGTAATAAACATAAAGGGAATTAACATGCTGAACAACACGTAATTCCAATTCAAGGGTTCCCTATACATGATACTTTAAATAATCCTAATCCTTAGGCCATGGTACTAGTCTAACAAATAAGGACATGTACGTACCTTGTGTAGACAAAGTGAGAGACCACTTTAGAATTCTAGAAGTCGCCTAAAGTAAATTCTCTGCATACCAAAACAATAATACAACAATGAATTAATATCCTAATTAATTCACAATAATATAATTTATTTTAAAATGTTTTAAAACTTGTTTTAAAATACTTTAAAAACATTAAAGTTCCAGCCTTTGATAACCTTTAATATAATACTCATAAACCTAGGAACTAAATCTCAAAAATCATTACTTGAATACTTAAAACTCACTTTAAACCATAAATAATAAATCTGAAACTATACTTTATATTCACAATAAATAAAAATCAGATTTTTAATGAAGTTTTCAACTTTATTTATAAAACATATAAAAACTCATAAAAACCATAACTTTAACATTAAACTATAATTAAACATTAAAGTAGAGGATAAGGGTTAAGAAGTAACCGAAGAAAACTGGAAAACACGAAGAAGACAAGCACGCGAGAGGCACGTGGGCACACGTGTGGCTGCTGGCTGCGCTACTGTTGTGCGAAGGGGTGCGTGTGGTGCGCGACTGTGGCAGCTGCACGCTCGGCGAAGGGGAAAAAGAGAAGTGAGTGGGGCGTGCGGTGGCGGAGAGACGAGTCAGGTGAGGGAGTGTGGTGGTCCGGCGGAGAATTGGGGCTCCGATTATGTGAGGGAGAGAGGACAAAAAATAAAAAGTGTACAATTATGGGGTTTGGGGGGTATTTATAGGTTTTGCCTAAAAACCTATGACACTTACGTTAGGCCGAGGTTTGGGCTCAAGTTGATCAGCAAACTTAAAAAAATAGTTTGGGCTCCTTAACCCATTATTAAAAATCATTTTAAACACAACCAAAAACTTTTAAATAAAATATTCAATACTTAAATTCAACTCAATAAATATAAATGATTATTTAAAACTTTTAAACAATCATTTGAATTTCAAAATAGTCAATACTTAAATAATTAAATAAATTAAATATGAAAATAATTATAAATATACTTTAACTATATTTATAAATTTCATAAAATTACGGGGATTACAGTCTACCCCTCTTAAAAGAAGTTTCGTCTCGAAACTTGGCACGAAAAACTAAATCGTTTGGAAAATTCTATACTTAAACTTTTCAAAATAAAGAACTCAGAAAAACTTGTGTCACACATGTGCACAATTTACCAACCCAAACTCAAATGTGTAACTAATAAGCACTTCATTGTGCTTAATTGGAGGTCATTTTTAGTGTCCTTG
This sequence comes from Patellifolia procumbens, assembly GCA_947645195.1. Taxonomy (NCBI): domain Eukaryota; kingdom Viridiplantae; phylum Streptophyta; class Magnoliopsida; order Caryophyllales; family Amaranthaceae; genus Patellifolia; species Patellifolia procumbens. The sequence continues at coordinate 7,635,324 of CANSGD010000953.1, forward strand.
CATGTAGTTTAGAGCATTAAAGACTAGCATTGCATGGTTTTTATCAGCTTTGAGTTATATTGTCGCTTCATTATCTGTATAGTTTTTTTTGGATGATTTCCTGGCTAACTAGCGGGTTTTTGAAGTCATACGATCATTGGAAGACTAGTTGTGGACTGTTGAACTTCAAATGGACATAACGTTTGATCCATAAATTGGATTAAGGTAATTCTAGTGGGAGGTGTTAGCTCATTTTGATAGCTTTCCAACATTTGGTCATATGCCCAATTCTGATCAGAGACGAGAGAGATATGATCGTTTGAAGTTGAACTGTTCGCTGACCAGCAGGTCTACACGGCCGTGTTGCTTTCAACACACCCCTGTTGGTCTTTTTCCATGAAGACAGTCCTGTTCTGCTTGCCCACTGATTTGAGAAGTTCAAGTCCACACAACTGTATAGATTTTGACACGGCGGTGTCGATCTATTTCCACTGAAGCAGTAACTTTTGGGATGCTGAAGAAATATGAAGAACAGGTCTACACGGCCGTGTCGACCTGATTTCGGGCTTTTGCCCTGTTTTTCCATCTTCATTTGACGGACCATATAAATAGTTTTTAGCGTTTGGTTTTAGGAGGATCTCATGACTTAGACTCTAATTACATAGTATTACTTTCTAAACTCTCTCAAACTCTTAGTTCTTGTCATATTGCAACCTTGAGGATTCAATTGTGATTTCAATCCAAGTAATTTTCTTTCAATCTCTCTTCTTTATTTTCATTGCTTTATTAATCATGTTTAATTTGTTTAATATCTTTTGCTTTGAATCCATGATTAGTGAGTAGTTCCTTATCTAGGGTTTGGGTGAAAGCATTAATTAGGGCTAATTAAGATGTTCTTGTAATTACTTTATTCATGTCTACTATGCATTGATCTTGGAGTTTTGACACCTTAGGGTAGGACTTGATCAAGTTTATGCGAGGGCTTAGATTTCAATTACTGTTAATTGATTGTTGTTGTCATGTCATTCCCATGAATCAACTTAATTTCTAGACCAAGAGATTGGGTAGAAATTAAGAGGATCCTTATTAGGGGTTTTCCAAGCAAATTGAATCTATTCCTTAATAATTTAGGTAAAGACCATACGAGAGAGGATTTAGTCGACTGATCAATTGATTACTCTTGAGGACCATTCAAGAGAGGACTCAAGTACTTTAGAGGGAAACTTAACCTTGCATATTATTCTCTATAGTTTCGTAGTTGCTTTAATGTCGTGTCTTGCCAGAGTTCAAGCGAGTAACCCAAGCTCTAGTGTTTTATCTATTATATTTACATATCGACTCGATTACTAGTTGATATTCTTAGTTAGTTGTTAGTTGATATTTATTCAATCTCTACACCCCCAAATACCCTTCACTTAGGTAGTTTTAGACCTAATAGACCTTAGTCAATCCCTATTTCCTTGTGCTTCTATCCTTGACTTGCCGTTACTACGTTCATAGTAGTTGCTCGTTGGGATTATAAGTATTATTTGCTAAGCGGTTCTTAGTGCCTTAACGACACACTAAAAACCTCTTATCAAAATGGCGTCGTTGCCGGGGAAATAGTGCTATTGATTGAAGTTTACTTGAGTTTAGAATTGCTTAAGTGATTTTTCTTTTGTTTTTGATTGTGTTGTTATTCGCTAACCCTCTTCTTAGCTTTGTTGTGTTACATGAGAAGGAGAGCTCACGGTTCACCCATCTTACCTTTAGATCCAGAAATCAATCGCTTTGCGAAACCTTCAGGAAGGTTTGGAATGGTTGACCTTGGGTTCTGCGCCAGCTTCACCAATCTCAAGTTAAACAAGTGAAAGTGAATCAGACATTGGTGACGATAATGCACAACTTTTCAGGGATTTTGAAAATCCGGGGTCCTATGTTTTACAGGGTGGAATTCGACTCCCCACAACAACTTCACATTTCAGTGTTCACCCTCAATTCACACAGATGGTGAAAGCAGAGCAATTTTGTGGAGGGTCGGATGAGGATCCTCTTGATCATCTTGATCGGTTTTTGGAGATTTGTGCTATGATAACAACAAATTGATGTATCTCCAGACTATATCAAGATGCATCTCTTCCGGTCTTATGTTTCCGGAAAGGAAAAGTCGTGGCTTAAAAGCGTGCCTGCTAACTCCCTCCCTACATGGGAGCAAGTTACATTGGCCTTTCTAAAGAAGTATTTCCCAGAGTCGAAGACGCTGATATTAGGAGGAAGATCTCCTCATTTAAGCAAGAATGTGATGGGACGCTTGCGGAGGCTTGGGAACAGTTTAGGGAGTTGATTCGTTCGTGCCCTCACCATGAGTTCAATCAAAATCTTCTCATGAGGTTCTTTTATGATGGTCTTGACCCCATGTCAAGTGCTAACCTTGATGTTGGAGCGGGAGGTCAACTTTCTAAGATCCCGCAAGACCAATTAGAGTCCACCATAGAAGGAGTGATCAAGAACTAATCATGGGGTGGAAGAAGGAGAGGTTCTCAACCTAAGAAGGTGGCAAGTGTGAGTTGGACCCAATGGATCAAAATAAAGCAAAGATGGATCAACTTGACAAGAAGCTCTCTAAGATCACCCTTGCATCATCGAGTCCCTCACAAGTGAATGCTTTCTCTTGTGATATATGTGGTGGTACAAACCATGATACCTCTTATTTTGGAGGATCTCAGTCAGAGCATGTGGCGGCCATGAATTCTAGAGGGGAAGGTTATCAAGGTAACCAAGGGTATAGAAGCAATCAACAAGGAGGTTGGAGACAACCTCAAAAAGGATACAATCAAGGCTTCAACCAACCTCAACAAGGTTGGAATCCACCTCAACAAGGCTTTCATCAACCTCAACAAGGGTTCACTCAAAGCTACAATCAAGGTGGATCCTCCTCTCAAGGTTCTAGTGCCTACCAAGCCCCTCGTCAAAGATCCAACTTTCAAAAAATCCCTCTAAACACACCATTTCCTAAATCGAATCCCGAACCTACTCCATCCTTCGACCCTACCTCTTAAACTCTCCAACAACTCCAAACCATAACCCAAACCCTTGCTCTTCAAAGCCAAGCTCTTCAAAGTCATGACCAAAGGTTTCAAGAGTTACAACCTCACACCAAAATGCTTGAAACCCAATTAGCTCAAGTGGTCGAGAAAAACCCCTCTAACCCCACAAATCAACTTCAAAGACAACCCATTCCTAACCCCAACCTACATCAAGTCAAAGCTATCCATTTGAGGTCGGGAACGAACTATGAGGGCTCCAAGATGCCTAATGAGTGTGAAGAAAGTGAAGTTGAGGTGGTTGAGAAGGACGATCATGTTGAGGAAGATGAGAGGGAGTGGGAAAGGAACAGAAGATAAGAAAACTCATGAGCAAGTTGGTGACAAAGCTCCATTGTTAACATCTCCTCCACCTAAGACCTATGTGCCACCGGTCCCATATCCTCAAAGGTTGGTAGAGAGGAAGTAAAGCGACAAATTCATTAAGTTCCTCCAAGTTATGAAATGCCTTCAAATAAACATTCCATTCCTTGAGGCCATGTCTCAAATGCCGGCCTATGCCAAGTTCTTGAAGGAGATCCCCTCCAACAAACGGAAGGTTGAAGACGAGGTTGTCAAATTGCCATACCAAGTAAGTGCTCTAGTGCAACGAGATATGCCTGAGAAGCAAAGAGATCCCGGAAGCTTCACTTTGCCGATGAAGATAAGTTACCTCGAGCCTAAGGGTGCATTGGCCGATTTGGGTGCGAGTGTGATTTTGATGCCTCTATCCATAGCTAAGTGCCTAAACTTCCCTCTTCTTCCTACAAGGAAGACTATTCAATTGGCGGATTGATCTTTGGGAGCGCCGAATGATGAGTTTGAGGATGTTGTGATACAAGTTGGGCATGTCTTGGTGTCGTGTGATTTTGTGGTTGTGGATATGGAGGAAGATCCGGAGACTCCTCTCATTCTTGGAAGAGAGGCTCTTAAGACATTAGGCGCCATAATAAATTGCAGAAATGATATCATCACAGTTGAGGTAGCCAATGAGAAGGTTGTGTTTGAGTTCTCTAAAACATCGAAGAGACCCATGATAGAGAGAGTTTATCGGGTTGGTCATGTGGAGAGTGAAGTTCACACTGATGATGAGCCCTATGCTTCTATCATTGAAGCACTAAGTTTAAACATTGATGAGGTGAAGAAAATCTCTATGCTTATCGATAAAACTATCATCGAGGAGACACATGAGGCAGAGTTGAAGGCCCTTGCCGTTTCTATTGATAAAGAGGAGAGTTTTAAGCCTCCTCCTAAGGTAGAGTTAAAACCCCTTCCCCCCTCTCTTAAGTATGTTTTCCTTGATGATGCATGTACTTATCCTGTTATTGTTAACTTGGCTCTTGATGACATCTCTATACCAGAATTGATTAAGATATTGCAAAAATATAAAGATGTCATTGGGAACTCGTTGATGACCTTAAAAGGATAAGCTCGACTCACGTGGTTCCCGACCCCCCCTCCCGACCATTGAGTCGGGATTTTTCCCCTCCCTTGCTATTGTTATCATTAGACTTTTCACAGTGAGGACACTGAGTGGTGTAGCTTGGGGAAGGGTGCATATATTAGTTGCATATAGTTTGCATAGTTGCATATAGTTTGCATTAGATGCATATAATTTGCATTAGTTGTATATTAGTGTCATATTTAGTTTGCATTTTAGCATTCAGTATCATGTTTAGGGTGCATGTGAATCCTTTAGTCTTGCATGTGCATATAGATTTCATTTAGGGTGGAACTCCAAAGAATCGATAGTCTCTAGTACGCCAAGGAATCGATAGGTTTAGTTTGCATTTTAGCATTCAGTATCATGTGTTTTTCTTAATGACCTGAAAACTAAAAAAGAAAATGCCTTGATAGTCTTTAGTACGCCAAGGAATCGATAGGTTGTGGTATGATTGGTCTCCCTCTTGTGCGGCTCGACCGATGTTGGTAGCTATACCCCTTTTGAGAGTTTGTTTTTATAGCCTTATAGACTGACATCTTTTCAGTCTTATGTGCTTGTTGTGTGATGCTGTTCCTTGACGATTGTTCTATAGAACTTGCATTGCTCCTCCTTGAAATTGCATTGACTGGTTTGATTCTTGAATATGATTGAGGCGTTCATTATATATATGAAGCGCATTGCTAAATGCCACCCACAATATCTTATCTCCTTTGTCACCCTCGTGAGCCTGAGCCTGTTTTCTTGTTTAATCTCATCTTTAGCCTATTACCGATTTCCTAACCTAGGGGATTGTGAAGCTAGATTGGTGAGTGGTATATCTTGTGATTCAGTGCTCTTATAGTGATTTGAGTTGGTTGTATGATGTGTGTTTTGGTTGAATTCACCATCTGTGTTGAGTTTACCTCCTCCCTACTTCTTGTTGATCTCCTATCTCTCTCCCTTATTAGTTAAAAAAAAGAGAAAAAAAGAGAAAAAAAAAAGAAAAAAATTAGGAACATCAAACATCCCAACAAAAAATTGTGGTTTTGTTCTTAGTGCTTAATAAAGAGAGATTAGGAGATGCTGTTGGAGGAGGTATCATTGGTTGGTTGAGTGGTTGTAACGAAGTTATATGGTTTCGGGTTAGCGTTTTTCTAGTTGTTGTTGATTTAGGAAGCTTCACTTTCCCCTATTTAGCACCAAATTCCCAAATGTATCCACACCCTTACCTTTTAGCCTTCATTACAACCTCGATAAATCCTCATGATTCTTGAAAAGAACTTATGTCTCACGCGATGAAGAGTGAGAAAATATGCAAGCCTATGGTAGGATATAGTCAACATAATTGAGCCTTGAGCGATCATTGTAACCATATAAACACACAAGAAACTTTGAGCACGACTAAAGTGAGAGCTACCGTCCATATGACTGAGCTAAGCTTGGGGGAGAACTTGTGGTAAGATTGGTTGTTTTCCTTGTGATATAAACTTTGAGACTTTATAGTGTTTTGCATCTATGGATGAAAATGTTTGAACGGTCTTTGTTCTCTATCTTAGCACGCGTACTATTGTGGGGAGTCATTGGACTCTTACCCTTGCATTTGATTTGCATTGCTTGAGGACAAGCAACTGGACTAGCTTGGGGCAGTTTGATAAGCACTTTATTGCGCTTAATTGTAGGTCATTTTTAGTGTCCTTGCAGGTAGTATAAAACATTTAAGCCTAGCATTGCATGGTTTTTGTCAGCTTTGAGTTATATTGTCGCTTCTTTATCTGTTTAGTTGTTTTTGGATGATTTCCAGGCTAACTAGCTGGTTTTGAAGTCATACGATCATTGGAAGACTAGTTGTGGACTTTTGAACTTCAAATGGACATAACTTTTGATCCATAAATCGAATTAAGGTAATCCATATGGGAGGTGTTAGCTCGTTTCGCTAGATTTCCAACGAATGGTCATAAGCCCAATTCCGATAAGAGACGAGAGAGATATGATCGTTTGAAGTTGAGCTGTGTGCTGACCACCTGGTCTACATGGCCGTGTTGATTTCAACACGCCCGTGTTGGCCTTTTTCCACGAAGACAGTCCTGTTCTGTTTGCCCACTGATTTGAGAATTTCAAGTCTACACGACCTTGTAGATAATGACACGGCCGTGTCGATCTATGTCCACGGAAGCAATAACTTTTGGAATGTTGAAGAAATATGAAGAACAGGTCTACACGGCCGTGTTGTTTTGGACACGACCGTGTCGACCTGATTTCGGGCTTTTGCCCCATTTTTCCGTCTTCATTTAACGGACCATATAAATAGTTTTTAGCGTTTGCTATTAGGAGGATCTCATTACTTAGACTCTAGTTACATAGTTTAACTTTCTAAACTCTCTCAAACTCTTATTTCTTGTCATATTGCAACCTTGAGGATTCAATTGTGATTTCAATCCAAGTAATTTTCTTTCAATCTCTCTTCTTTATTTTCATTGTTTTATTGATCACGTTTAATTTGTTTAATCTCTTTTGCTTTGAATCCATGATTAGTGAGTAGTTCCTTATCTAGGGTTTGGGTGAAAGCATTAATTAGGGCTAATCAAGATGTTCTTGTAATTACTTTATTCATGTCTACTATGCATTGATCTTGTTGTTTTGACACCTTAGGGTAGGCCTTGATCAAGTTTATGCTAGGGCTTAGATTTCAATTACTCTTAATTATTGTTTTTGTCTTGTCATTCCCATGAATCAACTTAATTTCTAGACAAAGAGATTGGGTAAAAATTAAGAGGATCCTTATTAGGGGTTTTCCAAGCAAATTGAATCTATTAATCAATTGGCTAAAGACTATTCGAGAGAGGATTTAGTCGATTGATTAATTGATTACTCTTGAGGACCATTCGAGAGAGGAATCAAGTACTTTAGAGGGAAACTTAACCTTGGATGTTATTCTCTATTGTTTCGTAGTTGCTTTAATGTCGTGTCTTGCCAGAGTTCATGCGAGTAACCCAAGCTCTAGTGTTTTATCTATTATATTTACATATCGACTCGATTACTAGTTGATATTCTTAGTTAGTTGTTAGTTGATATTTATTCAATCTCTACACCCCCAAATACCCTTCACTTATGTAGTTTTAGACCTAATAAACCTTAGTCAATCCCTATTTCCTTGTGGTTCGACCCTTGACTTGTCGTTACTACGTTCATAGTAGTTGCTCGTTAGGATTATAAGTATTGTTTGCTAAGCGGTTCTTAGTCCATTAACGACACACTAAAAACCTCTTATCAGTCACTCATGGACATGTTATTTGCACCAACATGTGCAAATTGCGAAAATAAGCATAAAAATACCATAAAATAGGCAAAAAGCGCGAAATTCTATCGCATTATACCCCTCGTAAAGAAAACGAGTTACTCCCTAGTAACTCACCTCAACAAACATGTCAGGATACTTCTTCCTCATATCATCCTCGGCTTCCGATGTTGCCTCCTTGGACTCATGGTTAGACCAAAGTACTTTCACGATACTCACATAACTATTGCGTGTACTCTGCACCTTCTTGTCCAAAATCTTCACATGTCTTTCCTCATAAGTGAGGCTACTATTAATCTGGACTCTTTCGGGTTCTAGAACATGATTCTCATCAGGAATATAGCTCTTAAGCTACGAGATATGAAACACATCGTGCATCTTCTCGAATTCCATCGGCAAAGCCAACTTGTAGGCTACTTTACCAACTCGTTGCAAAATCTCATACGGACCCACATACTTGGCACTCAACTTGCCTTTCTTACCAAATCTCATAACACCTCTCGTCAGTGAGACTTGCAAAAACACTTTATTTCAAATCGGCATAACTCTTATGCCTATCCTGGGCAGATTGGATTCTAGCTTGAATCAACTTCACATTCTTGACGGTCTCTTCAATGAATTCAGTCCCTAGGACTATATTCTCACTAAAGTCATTCCAACAAATAGGACTTCTACACTTTCGTCTATACAAAGCTTCAAATGGTGTCATTTTTATACTCGCATGGTAACTATTGTTGTACGAAAAATCAATCAAATCTAATTGATCTTCCCAACTTCATTGAAAATCAATCGCACATGCTCTCAACATGTCCTCCATAGTCTGATTGGTCCTCTCAATCTGACCATATGTCGTAGGGTCAAAAGCAGTCTTCATCTTCAACGTAGTTCCAAGATTTTGCTGAACTTTCTGCCAAAGCTTCGAGAGAAATCTTGAATCACGACCTGAAATAATATCCTTCGGCTCACCATGGAGTCTCACGACGTGCTTGATATAAGTCTTTGCAAGTTGCTTTTTCTTCCACGTCTCTTTGATCGGGATAAAGACGACTGATTTATTCAATCGATCCACAATCACCCAAATAGTATGATTGCCAGTCTTGGTCTTTGGCAATGCTGTCTCAAAATCCATAGAAATCGAATCCCATTTCCATCCAGGTACTTCTAACACTTGGACCTTTCCCATAGGTCTCTTGTGATCTATATTCACTTTCTGGAAAGTCAAACACTTGGATACGAACTCAGCGACTTCTCGCTTCATATTCGTCCACCAATAATTCTCCTTAAGGTCTTTATTCAACGTATCACCACCAGGGTGTACAGAATACGGAGTATTGTGACCTTCCTCCATAAGCTTCCTCTTAAGCTCTTCACACTTATGTGGTATACACCACCTTCCTTTTCGTCCACCAATAATTCTCCTTAAGGTCTTTATACAACTTATCACCACCAGGGTGTACAGAATACGGAGTATTGTTACCTTCCTCCATAAGCTTCCTCTTAAGCTAGCTCCTCACACTTATGTGGTATACACCACCTTCCTTTGAATCTCAGGCTTCCATCCTCATGGATCTTAAAATTAACTTCTTTTCCTTGCTTAATCTTCTCTTTAATCTTGTCAAGATGCTCATCTCCAACTTGACTCTCCAAGATCTCCTCGAAAATCAACGATTCTAATGAAAAAACGCTCAATCTTGCTCCTATCTCTTCAAGATTCAAAATCGCAAGGTTAAGCCTTTGCATATCTCGATACAACTCTTCGGAAACAACCAATGCAGTCACGCTATGGATTGTCTTCCTACTCAAAGAATCGACGACTACATTCGCCTTCCCTTCATGATACTGGATATCTAAGTCATAATCCTTGATCAATTCTAACCATCACCTTTGTCTCGTATTGAGATCATTCTGAGTGAAAATATACTTCAAACTCTTATGGTCGGTGAATATCATCACAGTCGCTCCATAGAGATAATGTCTCCAAATCTTCAATGAAAACACAATGGCAGCTAATTCTAAGTCATGGGTAGGGTAATTAGACTCATACGGCTTCAACTGACGCAATGCATACGTAATCACCTTCCCATTCTGCTGTAACACACATCACAAACCATTCTTCGAAGCATCATTGTATACCTCGAATCCATCATTCCCATCGGGCAGAGTCAAAACAGGTGCAGAGGTTAAACGATTCTTCAAAATCTGAAAAGCTTCCTCACACTTCTCATTCCATTCAAACTTCGACTCTTTCTTCATCAAAATAGTCATAGGTCTCGCTATCCTCGAGAAATCTTTCACAAACCTTCTATAATAACCAGCCAATCCCAGAAAAATTCTTAGGTTAGACAGATTCTTCGGTCTAGGCCACTCACTTACGGCTAGTATCTTTGCAGGAGCCACAGACTCTCCTTCCTTAGACACATAATGACCTAAAAATGCAACTTTCTCCAAAAGGAACTCACACTTAGAGAACTTGGCAAACAATTGATTTCTCCTAAGCATCTCCAAAATCATTCTTAGATGCTTATCAGGCTCTTCTTCATTCTTCGAGTAAATCAAAATGTCATCAATGAGTACTACAACAAACTTGTCTAAGAACTCACGAAAAATCCTATTCATCAAGTCCATAAATATTGCAGGTGCATTGTTCAACCCAAATGGCATCATAGTAAACTCATAGTGACTATATCTCGTTCTAAAGCAGTATTAGGTATATCCTTATCGGCCGCCTTCAATTGGTGATACCTTGAACGCAAATCAATCTTCGAGAAAATACTAGCTCCATTCAACTGATCGAAAAGATCATCTATCCTAGGCGGCAAAGGATAATTGTTCTTAATAGTCACATTGTTCACCTCACGATAATCAATACACAACCTCATACTACCATCTTTCTTCTTCATAAATAAAACAAGTGCTCCCCAAGGTGACGCACTAGGTCTAATGTAACCTTTCATCTCAGAAGGTGCCATCCTGTAAGGTGCTTTCGAAATAGGTGCAGTACCAGAAACTAAGTCTATGTTAAACTCAACGGCTTTCTTATGCGGCATTCCAGAAATCTCACTTGGAAACACATCTAAGAACTCATTCACAATAGGTACATCCGCAATTCTCGACTCAACTTCCTTGCTTACATCTCGCACACAACACAAGAATACTTCACAACCTTTTCTTTTCAACTTCTCAGCTTGCATAGCAGAAATGATCCCAAAACTCTTAGGTTTCCCAAAACGTCGGTACGAAATCGACTTCCCCGAAGGACTATTCAAAGCTACTCTCTGAGCTTCACAATCTATCTTGGCTTTATAGGAACTAAGCCAATCCATTCCTAGAATAATATCTAGATCACCCAAATTGAATTCTATGAGATTAGAGGGAAAAGTACAACCTCTTATCTTAAAAGGTAAGTTTCTAAACATCTTAGTTCACTTTACAACTACTCCAGTAGGAATAGTAATGGGAAAATCAACGACTTCAAAGTCTACTAGACCTAAACTCTCAACAACAGACGACGAAATAAAAGAATAAGTTGCTCCAGAATCAAACAACGCTTTAACTAAAGTGGAGTTGATTGAAAAAGTACCATAAACTACATCAGCGGACTTTTCAGCTTCAGTACGACTCATCACGAACAACTTTCCCGGAGCCTTACTCTGGTTGTTGCTGTTGCTTCCATTCGAAGGCTAAGTGTAGCTTCCATGACCATTCTGCGACCCCGAAGGTTTCGGTCCTTGGTTGCTAGCTTGGTTATAACCAGATCTTGCCTGACCATTGCCTTCATTGGCATTCTGTTCACGATTCTGCTTCGTGAAACACTCAAAATCTCTATTTCCCTTCTTCTGGCAGTAATTGCACGTAACCAGATCTCCCTTACAGTCTCTACCAGGGTGGTTCTTGTTACATCTCTTACAATATAAGACCTTTCAGGCCTGGTCCTATCACTAGACCCTAGCCATTCCTGTTCTCGAAATTTCCATATCCATCAATGTTCCTCTTGTAACTACCTTGACTTCCTCCAGCTTGGAAATCTTTTCTCTTAGCTCCTAGGGCAACGTTCTTCTTGTCACGCCTAGTCTTCAATCCATAAATATGAGCAGCTCTCCCATCTAGGGATGTAAAGGTTTCACCTCCTAACCCCAATTGAATTTCCTCAGTCAAACCTTGCTCAAATCTCTGAGCTTTCAATTCCTCAGTGGCAACTACCTCAGGTGCAAATCTTGACAAAGCTATGAACTTGCTGTAGTACTCAGATTTAGACATACATCCCATTATAAGGTTAATGAACTCTTGGGCATTTTACTTCCTCATGAAAGTAGGATTCTAAGGTTAATCCTAGCCCCATTCTCCTTCCACCAAAGATCAGCCTCATCCTTCAGATACATCACGGCCAGATCTAGCTTCATTGCCGCAATGCAATTAACAGCTCCAAATATCTTGTCGAATTCTCTAATCCAACTCTCTGAGAACATAGGGTTAGTATGTCCCTTAAAATAAGGTGGCTTAACTTTAGCCAGCTTCTCAAACATCTCACCTGCAGTGTCATGGCATTCAGTTCTCTCTTGGGTCAATCTCTCTGCCAAAACACGAATGGCAGAGGCTAAGGCGACATCGTTGTTGGCCATCCTACTGCGTAACCTATGAAAAACACATACGTTCAATTTCAGGTCACGATTCAAAACTAATTGCCATTCTACGAAGGCATCGAAAAGAAAATTGATCATACAAGATCATCTAATGAAAATAGATTCATCGAAGTTTTACTTGGAATAAATCCGAAGTACAGACAATTTTTTTGGAATAACTCCAAGCACTAATGATTTTATTTGGAGTACATCCAATCTCAAACAATTAATTTGGAATACATCCAAGCACAAATATTTTATTCGGAATATATCCAAACTCGAACAATTTACCATTGCTTGCACAATCATGCAAGAAGTAACTAACCAACCATGAGAAATAAAATAAAATGATTCACATTCGCGTACTAAATAAATATTGCTCAACTCATATAAACAAAAGAATATTTTATTTCTCCCAAAATAATAACAATGAACATTTCCTTAATTCATGACAAGAATTCACTATATATAATTCGTCAAATGAAAAGTACTAAAATAAATATCTAGTGTAGCGTAGCTACCTTATTCAAAAGAAATGCTAAAATAAATGACATCAAAATAAATCTCAAGGACTAACATCATGATTCCTATTTTTATTTTCCTTGTACTTCTCAGGAGTGAATACTTCATCTTCGAAATCATCATATCCTCAATAACACATTTATAATTTGGCTCTTCAGCTCTAGTCGTCCTCCTAATACATTTAGGTGAAGGTTCATAGACGTCCTCAATCTCATCTTCACTATAAGTATCATCATTAGTATGTCAGCCAGAAAAGCAACATAAATATCCTTACGGGTTTGACCTCTAGCTTGGTCGAACTCTTGTAACATCTCATCATCACTCGCAGTAGCTACTCTCAGAATATAACGTAATCCAACCTCTAATCTAGTATAGCTCTCAAGCATAGACTCAATGTCGGCTCGTCATCACTAAGTACAATAGGATTGTAAAAACATCCAACTCGATCGGTTTCACTATCAGACATGCATAAAGGTACATCTACTATTGAGCAAGACATCTACAAATGAACAACGTTCACTCTTAGCGTATATTCCCAACGATAAGTAACAAAAATAAATAAACAAATAACCATAAAGTAAATAAATCAACAACCAACCAAAAAGAAACATGTATTTAACACGTAAGCACGATTCAAAATTCCAGACAATCATACACAACCAAACATTCAGACAAAATGACTGAACAAGTATGCAGACTAGAAATAGCTGAACAAACTACCAATACTGAACTAACTGAACAGACTCGGAGACATAAGGCAGCTGAGCAGATTAGCAGATAGAAAATAAACTAAACACAACAAAATAATGCAGATATATGATATTTCTATTCTATATAATTTTTTTTTTGGTATTTGCACCCGGTTCATCCTTCGGGCTACATCCGGATCGAGGCCAAGTTCGGGGTGGTTAGGTTCCATTCCTCTCCCAAGGGTGTTGCGGGGATTCGAACACGAGTCCGTCCTACCAAAGCCAGTCCCCATCACCACTAGACCAACACTTACTTGGTTATTTTTCTATTCTATATGCCCATCCCAAACAACCCATCTCACTCAAATAAAATAAATAAGCAAGACAAAAATAATTTTCGAAATCTCAAAAAAATTCGAAAATACTCAGTAAATACCAAAAAATATTTAAAATTTTCAGACAAATCAAAATAAAAATTTCGGACCAAAGTCCGAAAATTCCAAAATAATAAAAGGAAATAATTAATTAAACATTTCGAAAATTCTAAAGAAAACAGAATTAAAAATAAATAAAGAAAATAGGAATAAATTTGAAAAATTAAATAAATTTGAAAATTAAATTCGAAAATAAATTTTTCCAGATGAAATAAATTTGAAAATAAAATCCCCATCAAAACAATATTCGAACTTTTTTCAAAAACAAACTTCAAACTCTTGAAAATAATTTTAAGAATTGAATAACTAGGAGTTTACTTTTCATCAAATAACTTTGAAATAGCTAGGCGCCTAAAAAAATAGTTTAGGCACGAAGGGCCAATAAAACCTTAAGCTCCAAGAGACCACTTTGTAAAACCCGGACAATTCTCTCTTTATAAAACATATATTTTTTTCAACTAAAATAGAGAATTATTGGGGCATTATCGCCCGTGTGAAAACGTATCGGCTTAGTCATAGTATTGCAGAGGAAAAACATTAAACATACTTTATTAAATGCTTAAAACATAATAATTGTCAAACTAAAATCCAAACCTAGAAAGAAATTCCAAACCAATTTAAAACATTTAGAAATAAATAATCCATAAATAACTTAATTAAAGTAACGCAAAATTAGGAAGCAAATAAAATAATAACACGATGTCCCAACATCGTTTCCCAAGTCCCAATTGAGTATTGAGACGATGCATCATGCCTTCCGAACATGTAGGCAAATATTCAATTGAAAGCTGCTTGCCAATAAAGGGTCATCAAAGGATCAATAGGCACAGCCATGATCGACACACAGAAAATCACGTAATCAGCAAAGCTGACTACATACATAAATAAAATAAAGCACGAAACCTAATCATGATACTAATGAACAACCAAACATGATCAATAAAAATACCTCAAGACTTCAACTCGTCAAATAAGACCTAACTTCACAAGACACACAACATGATACGTATTAGTAAATTGAATAGACAATGGATCGAGTTGTCCAACCAAAAACCAGTATTCAAAATGACAGACCGAGTTACGGGCACGACTCCGTAACCCCTTGACCAACGATATCGAGGAACCTTTAGAAATAAAAATATGGTACGGTGATCAATCCGACCCCAAGAAAAGCTATGGGCTACCACCATATACTCCAACTCATACTAGTCCAGAACTTCAGACGTACACAAGTCTAAATCTATTGCTATTCACTTCCACTTTAAGTATTAGTATGTTATTCGATGTTGGACTCTAAACAGACAACCAACACATAACATGGATACAACAAATATTCCTCTTTTATCTTAGGATTAAATAAGTGATTAAAGAATTTTAATTGACTAAGAATTAATCCTCTAAATTTATGAGTTGACTTAAATCAACAACCGAAAGTCCAATGACAATAGATATACATACCCTACAAAGCCCTCGATCTTTGCAAAGTAGTAATATAACCATAACCAATAATAATCCAACTTACTCACAAAGATCCCGTCCTTTGAGAAGTAATAAAATATCCAATAAGGGAAGAAATACCAAAATCCACAATCCAATAGTAAAATTAATCCCTCATGCGAATTACTCCCTCCGTTTTTTTTAATATGCACCTAAGGCTTTGCACTAGAACGAAGAAAAAAGTGCAAAAGTAAGAGAGAAGGTTAGTAAAAGTATGGAAAAAGTGAAAAAGGTAGAGAGAAGGAAAGAAAAAGTAGGAGAGAACTGTAATAATTAGGTGGACCAACCTTCCATTTATGGCAAAAGGTAGAAAGGTACCAATGAAAAAAAAAACCCCAAAATGGAGAAATGTGCATATTAAAAAAACGGAGGGAGTAATAAATAAACTTCCCTTCCCAAACATGCTTGAATCAAACATCCATTCAATCATGTAATAAACATAAAGGCAATTAACATGCTCAACAATACGTAATTCCAATTCAATAGCCACGTATGAACCATAAAAGGGTTCTCTATACATGATACTATAAATAATCCTAATCCTTAGGACATGACACTAGTCTAACACATAAGGACATGTACGTACCTTGTGTAGACAAAGTGAGAGGCCACTTTAGAATGCTAGAAGTCGCATAAAGTAAATTCTCCGCCTACCAAAACAATAATACAACAATGAATTAATATCCTAATTAATTCACAGCAATATAATTTATTTTAAAACTTTTCAAAACTCGTTTTAAAATACTTTAAAACATTAAAGTTCCAACCTTTAACAACCTTTAATATAATACTCATAAACCTATGCTTTAAAACCTCAAAAATCATTACTTTAATACTTAAAACTTACTTTAAACCATAAATAATAAATCTGAAATTATACTTTGTATTCACAATAAATAAACATCAGATTTTTAATAATTCGAATAATAAAGTTTTCAACTTTATTTATAAAACATATAAAAACTCATAAAAACTATAACTTTAACATTAAACTATAATTAAACATTAAAGTAGATGATAATGGTTAAGAAATAACCGAAGAAAACCAGGAAAATCGGAAAACACGAAGAGGACAAGCACGCGGGACGCACGTGGCTGGGTAGTCGGCGCGTGGGGACACGCGCGGCTGCTGGCTGCACTGCTTTTGTGCGAAGGGGTGCATGTGGTGCGCGGCTGGTGGCGGCTGCACGCACGGCGAAGGGGAAAAAGAGAAGTGAGTGGGGCGTACGGTTGTCGGAGAGACGAGTGAGGTGAGGGAGTGTGGTGGTCCGGCCGGACGGCAGACAAATCGATGAAGAGGAGAGGAGTTGGGGCGTCGATTATGTGAGGGAGAGAGGAGAGAAAATAAAATGTGTACAATTATGGGGATTGGGGGGGTATTTATAGGTTTTGCCTAAAAACCTATGGCACTTAGGTTAGGCTTAGGTTTGGGCTCAAGTTGATCATCAAACTTAAACAAATAGTTTGGGCTCCTCAACCCATTATTAAAAAATCATTTTAAACACGACCCAAAACTTTAAATAAAATATTCAATACTTAAATTCAACTCAATAAATATAAAATATTCTTTAGGACAAATTGATAAAAACCATCTTAACTTTTCAAGTTTTTTAAAGTTACCACCTTTAATTTTTTTTTTAAATTACCACCATAACGTTACACATTCCTTTAAAATTTCCACCACTTGACGGAATTTTCCAATTATCTCCGTTAGTGGACCCCAAATATTAACTACCCTTCTTCATTCCCTCCTTTCAAACCACGAAATCCCAATTTTACCAAAAACAAAACCCTAGTTCGTTAATTTCTACCCAAATTTGTCGAATGTGGACAGAATTAATCCCCAAAAAATACATTAGCAACACAGACGAGCTAAATCTATGCTATTTGAAGTGGTAATTAGACAAAATTAGGGTTTTTTGGGGATTTTTCAATCTAGGGTTTCATTGAACAAAAAAGTTGGGGGAATAATTATGTTAGTTCTGTAATCAAAATTGAAGCAAGAAGTGAGAATTAAACATTCATATTAGCTAAATGTAAATGTTTCCAATGTAATCAATTCACTTAATGGCCAAAATTTGGGAATTAGCATCTAGTAAAGGGTATGAAAAATCTGGGATAAACAATCCCCAGAGAAACCCTAATTGATAAAATTAACAACTCAAATTACCTGATTTAGTGTCATCGATGTTGCTAATGTGCAAATTAGGTCTCAAATCCGTCCAAATTTGAGAAATTTAGGTCACAATTGAAGAATTAGGGTTTTTTTGGAATGAATTTGGGTTTTTGTGGTTTGAAAGGAGGGGATGAAGAAGGGTAGTTAATATTTGGGGCCACTAACGGAGATAATTGGAATATTCTGTCAAGTGGTGGAAATTTTAAAGGAATTTGTAATGTTATGGTGGTAATTTTATAAAAAAAATTAAAGGTGGTAACTTTAAAAAACTTGGAAAGTTAAGGTGGTTTTTATCAAATTTTCCTATTCTTTAAAACGTTTAAACAATCATTTGACTTTCAAAATAGTCAATACTTAAATAATTAAATAAAATAAATATGAAAATAATTATAAATAAAATTAAAATATATTTATCAAATTCATTAAATTACATGGGATTACATATAGTTAAAGATAAAAATAAACTTATCCATTTTCTTATTCCAACAAGGAAGACCAGAGCATAGATACTCAAGTTGGTAAAGGACAATCATTTGAGTTGACCATGGAGGAGAGAGCCGTCCATAAGCTCAATTGTTCTTATTCTCAAGAATATTATGTTTATATGCAGGCGAGATTTAATCTTATGGGGTTACATATTATTCAGTCTGATATGAATGTGACTCCAATGAAAGTAACATTCAAGTACTCCAAAGCAAAGGTTCTTAACTAAAGAGTAAAGTCCGAATTTTATGTGTTTTTGTGTTTAATGTGTTTAGGATATGATAATTAAATCAAGCATTCCTGAAAGATTTAACTAACTCTTAATCTCCCTTAAACTATTACTTGGAATGAAGTAGATTAACACTCAATAATAATAACTCCCTGAATATTATATGAATGGTCGACTTTAATTGAGCAACAATTAAAATACTCGAAAATATGATGAATGAATCAAAACGGAAGACCTTTCATGATTAAAATGGCGCCTATTTATACTAGTACATGTTCTAGTATGATTAGGAAACCAAACTCTATCTAAAAAACATTTAAATCTTAATCCCTAAAATCTAGGGAAAGATAAAGATAAACATAAGGAAGATAACTAATAAGAATGATAGGATTTTCGGCCAATATCAATTTTATTTGCACACGCCTAAGCTTTCTTATCATTTAGCAAAATCAATCCTAATCTTAAAAGGAATTATAACTCAACTAGGACTCTCATATAACCGAATTTCCAAACATAATTTCGGCTATATGGACTGATTTTATTACATGAATGAAATGTCTAAAATGACTCAACAAAAGACTCTTATAGACTCCAAGTAACTACATATGGACGCCCCATATTGGTCTTCACAAGCTAGATCATCCTCCCAAGCAATCATAGTCACAAAAGAACCATTAGACTTGAGCTTGAATCCAAAGGCCTCAAGAACCAAGCAAATAGGTTCATCTCCAATGGTTGACTTTGCCTTTTGACCTAAGACTCCTGATGACTCAATAGGTCTCAAATATGGACGCCCTATATACTCTTCAAAGACTTGGATCATCTACAATCCACCTTATCATGGACGAAAAGGTTGTGTTGAGCATAAATTCGTAGCTCCCATAGCCTTGCTTTGAAGAATTAACCATACCCAAAAATTGCGAAGGTCATAGATAATGCTATCTTGGATAAGCCTCTTCATTCCTGCATCACAATCTTCTGAAAAATAAAATCAATGGTGCTCATAATTAATGTTCTTGTACAATTAATTGAATAATTTCTTGGTGGTGTAAGTTCCTACATACATGAACTTGAGGACAAGTTCTTTTAAAGAAGGCGAAAATGATGCGTGTCGAGTTTGCATCTTGTTTTAGTTCTCTTACTCGATGGTGTAAAATTATTATCATGGTTTAATTACCTTAAAGTTTACTTATTTAAGTTAATTAATAGTATTTTCTATATTTTTTTATAAGTATTAAGTAGAAGCTCGATTACAAGAGAAGACGTCTACGTTTATCTTGAGATGCTGATGCGACAAAATCTATTTGGTGATTATGAGCAACCTATGAGAAAATTTTCAACGAACCCCTTGCTATAACCTCCACAACACCACCTCTAAACTACCTCCATTGAAAATAACACCTCCTTTTGCCTCCATTTAATATACCCTACCTTAAAACCACCCTATCCCTAAAACCAGCTCCTTCCCCTTCTTGATCCCCGAAAACTACCCCCATGCCTAACAACCAACCCTCGTTCGCCACAGTAGAGCTTTGTTGAAATTCTTCACCTAACACACAAACTTTATTTTTCCTCCTCACCCCTCACTACCAATATTACGTCTTTAGATTTCGTGCAACCATCAAGGGGGTTCTTACTCTGCCACCACAATCAGCCTTGCTGCCAATTACTCGCTGGAAATAGAACTCTACTTCTACTTTTGCCTAAAAACTAGTGAAGCCACAAACTCATGATCCCCCATTATTGATGGAGAAAGAGATAGCTTACTGGTGGCAGTCCCCCATATTTTGTCTGAGTTGTAGAGATGAAGAGTAGGATAAGGGTGGTAGCGCAATGATTTTAGACATGAACCGAAATTCGTTCATTGGGAAAGGTGGGGCTACTTTCTGCAGTGAGGGTGGTATAGTCATGGTGGTGAGCAAGGGTTGGGTTACGCTATGTGTTGAGTGAGGGTGGGGTTGTGGTGTTGGGTTCTAGTGGGCAAGGTTGGAGAGAGAGTGAGAGTTCATGCACTACAAAAAAGTGTATTTTGCGACGGAAAAATTCCGTAGCAAACATCAAAATCCGTAGCAAAGTGTAATTTTTCTACGGAAATATTCTGTAGCAAACTCAATTTTGCGACGGAGAAAGAAGATCCGTAGCAAAATTTGTTATGTTTTCCTAGCAATGTTTTTGCTACGGGTAGAAAATCCGTAGCAAACCATATTTAATAGCAAAAATTTGCTACGGTTTTTTCCTACCCCCATCCTGACGCACTCCCCCCATTAATAGGAATTGAAATCGAGACAAGGCTGTGGAATGTGGAATAGTTCCCAACTGAGCTATACATTATGCAAATACTCGTAGTTGGCTTATGTTCTTTACTAGTCATATATGCACGCGATGCGTTCGAAATCAGATAAATTCTGCATAAATATGTAACCATAAGTGTATTTACGGTATTTTACATTACTTTTTTCAAAATTTAAAAATATGAAAACAATTAGTTATGAAGAAAATTATTCCATTTAATTAGGAATAAAAAACAAAGATAAAATTTGATTTTCGGTGTCCCCCTCCTCTTCACTTGTAGAATAGAGATATTTCTTGTTAATATTACGTTGGCAAGCGTATTCCGTAGCAAATTTTGCTATGAAATCATATTCCGTAGAAAATTTTGCTATGGAATCATATACGATTTAGTTATCCGTAGCAAATTTGGCAACCGATATAATTTTCCGTAGCGAAATTTGCTACGGAATTGAAAATCGTAGCAAAGTTTGCAACGGAATTGTGTTCCGTTGCAAAGTTTGAAACGGATACAATTCCGTTGCAAAGTTTGAAACGGAATACATTTCCGTTGCAAAGCTTGAAACAAAATACAATTCTGTTGCAAAATTAACAACGAATTTTTATCAACCACAAAAATCTGTATCAAAAAATCGTTTCTTTATAGTGACGGTAGGTGGTTGTGGCATTGTGGATTAGGGTGTTAGGCGGCAGCATGGAGGGTGGGTTTTGGTGGTGGTAGGAGAGGGGAAGTGCAGAGGTGGGTGGGCTTTAGTAGGTGGGAGGGGTAGGCTGGGGTGGGTTGGGAAAGAGAAATGAAGGGAGGATGTCTTTTTTCTTGAAAGAATAAATTTAAAAAGGTCAAATGAAAGAGCGACACGTTTTATTTTAACCTGGTAAAAAGGTTACGAAGAGGTAATAGCCGGTAACACCAAAATATAGGCAAAATTGGCCGCAACAACGACAACTATAGGTTGGATACACAAAACAACACTATCTTAATCTTGTGCAGAAGGTAACACCAAATAATGCTTGGACGTGCAGGGCATAGTATAAAAAGGTCGAATTTGGAATATCCTTTATGATTTTCATGTTGTTTATGCTACACTTTTTGCATGTTTATGCTATGTCCTTTAATTTAATAAATAGTTAGTGTAACACCCTAACCCCTACAGGCCGATGGGAGTCACCAAATAAGCATCTCGGACCAATAACTGGCCCCACAAACCAACACAAGTCCTTTCGGCGCATTTTGTCATCACTCATGCACACCTCGAGAAACTTCTCAAGAGGTCATGCATCCCAAGACTACTCCCAGCCAAGCACACTTAACTGAGAAATATCTTAGCATATGAGCTCTCTGAAAAGAAGATGCACCTTGTTGGTATGGCTAGTACAACTAAATCCTTTAAGGCAATCATGGGGAATATTACAGTTAGTGTTGCCCTTTAATTTGCATCCACTTAAGTTCGTCGGCATTGAACTTATAGTTGGTGCTATTACAACCAATTTTTCCTAAAATATACTACTCTCTATGTTTTATAATGTTCTTCTTACATACTTTTGTGCTTATATCAATGTATGTTTTATATCTTCAACATCTTAAATTTTCTAGTAAATAGCAGATATATCTAATTTAGGTATTGAGACAAATCCAAATAGAGCTCATAAGATTATGTATTACTCCATCCGTCCCTTAATAAACTTCTCATTTCTCTCTAAATGGTTGTCCCAAATAAACTTCCCATTTCTTCAAGTGGTAGGGTCCTCATAATAAAATAACTTACTTTTACACATGAGACAACTACTTTATGTCACTAGAAACCAAAACAATACTCTTAAAAGTCATCAACTATGATGATTTATTATTTAAAAGAACATAAAGGACCCACCACCAACTACTTTCTTAAATTGTGTGCATTGGAGAAATGGGAAGTTTATTGTGGGACGGAGGGAGTATCCTAGATATTCAAAAGAGTTAGAACATTTTCTTATAACTAGTGCCAAGTTTCCAAACATTAAGTAGCAGATAAAATCGCGGGTAACATAAGTGCATTTTAAAAGATCATATATTATAGTTTGCACATGGCCTCAAAAATGTTTAAGTCGACCATATACTAGAGGTAATACAAACATCAAGAAACAATCTTGTAACAATTCTCTCTAAACATCACTTAAAAGTGGTAAAATAACAATTATAGAGAAACTACGGCTGAATATTGTTATGTGGAGAATTATTTCTGGCTAAAGTTGATATGATTGCTACTCCAAAAGTCTCAATCAATGAAATCCAAGTCAAGGAATTTAGGTTTAATTTGCGTAAATCCGAAAACAAGGAACAAAGTAACCGGATATGATAATTAAAACTAGCACTCCTGAATGTTTTAGTTAACTCTTAATCTCACTCAAACCACTCATGGAATTAAGTAGATTAAACACTCAATAATAATCACTCCTGAAAATTATTAAATGGTCGAATATAATTGTGCAAAACAAGTAAACTCTTAAACGAAAGTTTTTTAACTCAAAATAATCTCTACCTTTATCAATGAAAACAGGCGCCTATATATACAAGACTAGTTCTAGTATTATTAGAAACCAAAAATCTATCTAGAAAGCATATAAATCTTAATCCCTATAATTTAGGAAAAGATAAAGATAAAAATAAGGAAAATAATCTAATAAGATATGATAGGGATTTCGGCCCTTTCTATCTTATTTACACGCCTATCTCTTCCTTATCCCTTAGCTAAATCAATTCTTATCTAAAAGGAATTACAACTCAACTAGGACTCCTAAATAGAACCGAAAATCAGTAGAATATTGGCCCTTTATTTTTGCTGAAAATAAATGACTTAATTAATATAACTAAGACTCCTAATTGACTCAACTTGGACCCCACTCTTGGACTCTTCTTGGAACACATCTTCAATAGACCTTAACATGGGCGAAAAGGTTGCATTGAGCTTGAACTCATAACTCCCATGGCCTTTGTTTCGAAGAATTAACCATACCCAAAAAATGTGAAGGTCATATACATTCATAATTTGGAGTAGTCTCTTTGATTCCACATCAAAAGTAACATTAAGTATGCCAAAAGATTATCAACCATATCCCTATCATAAAGCAAGACTGAGCAGAGTTTCAGAGTGTCATTATGCACAAGCCTATTTAGAAGGAAGACCCATTCAAGCTCGTATCGCCCACAACTAGCCACCATCCGAATATCTAGGGAAGCGTGCTGAAGTTTGTTACACAAATTAAGGGATTGGTTTCAACGATCGTCTAAAGGTCATTTAGCATAATAAATATGCTTTCTATGTATTTATGTATAATCATTCGCAATCAATTGTACTCTTGAGTTTACACATTTACATACGCTCTAATTCTAGCTATACACTAAGAGTCTAAGATTATAATTTACATTGAATATGTTGGCAGACTCAATGTCACCCGCGATTTTTAGACCCTTATTCAGGGTTTTCCGCGTCACCATCAGTGGTGTCTCTTCTTTTTTTTTGTATTGTTCATCTTGATTAGCAATTTACCGTCAGTAGCTAGTTGTAAGTCTCTAGATGAATTTTGTCCCGTACAAAATTCGGCATAAACAAATACAAAATACCAACTTCGGGAATACAAAACAACTCTTCAACAGTTAGATATGGAGGTTGATATGGCAGGAACATCATGAAAGAATTTGGTGGGGATTGTTAAGAATTCAAGAGTGTTTAAGGAGCAAACGGCTTAACTTTCATTGAATGAACAGTTCGGAATATATACAACCCTAAACATTAACAATTACCTACTAAAGATGATTACAATAATAACAACTTTACAAAAGATATTAAACTTTCCTAAAAGATAGGAATATACAAATCATATGCCTAATACTCCCCCCAAGTTGGAGCATGTAAATCACGTATGCCCAACTTGCGAAATAGAATACTGAACTGGTGACTGCCAAGCGCCTTGGTGAGAATATCAGCTAACTGATGACCAATAGGCACGTAGGTTGTAGAAAGACGACCATCTAACAACTCATCTCGAACAAAATGACAGTCTGTTTCTATGTGCTTGGTACGATCACGGAAAACTAGATTCTTAGCAATATGAAGAGCAGACTGACTATCACAAAACAGGCGCATAGCAGAGGTAAGAATAACACCAAGTAAAGCTAATAAGGACTTCAACCATTTTAATTTACAAGTAGTCACGGCCATAGAACGATACTCGGCCACTTGGTTTTCCAAGAGACAAGAGAACAACCTATAAATACCAAATAACCAGACAAAGACCGCCTTGTTTTCGGACAAGCAACCCAGTCACTATCACAATAAACTGTCAGAGACAACATTTTTAGAACGTAACAAGATACCGTGTCCGAGACTACCTTTGAGATAACGAAGCACACGAACAGCGGCATCCCAATGCGCAACCTGTGGATCAATGATAAATTAAGCTAAAGTATGAACAACATAGCTAAGTTATGGGCGCGTAATAGAGAGATAAACAAGACGTCCCAAAAGACGTCGATAAGAATCAGGATCGACAAAGGCGAACCTTCAACAAGAGCCAACCAATGATTTTGTTCCATCGGAGTATCAATAGGCTTACACCCCAACATTCCTGCTTCAGTCAACACATCCAAAGTATATTTACGCCGAGAAAGAAAAATACCCTATGGGCTTCGCGCAACTTCAATGCCCAAAAAATATTTCAGAAGACCCAAGTCTTTTCATATGAAAACAGGAGTTCAAATAACTTTGGAACTTAGAAATAATAGAAGAAGATGATCCAACAATCATCAAATCATCCACGTACACCAAAACATGAAGGGAAATATCTCCTTGAATATAGCTGAACAAAGAATAATCAGCATAGGATTGACAAAAGACATAAGCTTTTAAAGCAGTAGATAACTTGGCAAACCATTGCCATGGTGCCTGCTTCAAACCATACAAAGTTTTTCAGAGTCAGCAAACCTTCCTTGGCTGAGAACACGTATAACCAAGAGTAAGTTTCATGTAAAACTCCTCAGACAACTCACCATAAAGAAAGGCATTGTGAGCTACAGGAGCGAAAGTCTCATTATAATCAATTCCGACAACTTGCCGAGTTCCATGCACAACAAGACGCCCCTTAACACGTTTAATTTCTCCAGTAGTTGTATATTTAATTTTATACACCCAACCACTACTAATAGCACGCTTACCGGGGGTAAAGCATCAATTTATTCTTTCATTGCCTTATGTTAACCAGGATGAGAAGCAGCTTCCTGATATGACTGAGCTTCAGTGCCTTTGGTAATAGCTGCCAGAAAACACCGATGTTTGACATAAAAAATTATTATAATCAACACAACAAGCTATATCAAAAGGATTACTCGGAGAACGAAAAGAGTGCGCAAGAGCAGTCGTAGGAGCAAGATCTATGTTTTTCAGAATAATAGTTGTCACAAACTCATTCAGCTTAGTAGACTGAAACTTTTCCCGATGACCACGACCCAATTCTTCTGTATCACAACCAACCACATCTGTAAACGTAGAGGGACCCCCCCTTAACCGTAGGTGAGTCGTAGTATCACATAACACATCCCCGATCCAAGCAACCGTTGGAGACGAGGAGGAAACATTACCAACATCCCAAATAGGTGGATCGACCAACCCTGCGGTCGCAAGAGCTGCGGGCGTGGGAGTTGCGAGTGCGTCCATAACAACCCCATGATCTCCAACAACACCTGATACATTCAACCCATCATGATAATCATCGTCCCAGATTGATGATTGAGATATATAAGCATCCCATTGTGTCCGTGCATCATCATTTAAAGAATCAAAGTACAGAAAAGTATCTGCAAAAAATTGCAGGTCACGACTAACAAAGAAATCACGAGACTCCAAATCAAACAAACGCCATCCTTTTTTACCAAATGGGTACCCAACAAAAACACAACGCCTAGACTTTGAATCGAACTTGTCCTTTAGGTGGGGGCGATTAGCAGCATAACAAAGACAACCAAACACTTGAATGTTATCATAGGAAGGAGGAACACCATACAAAAACTCATATGGACTTTTTCCATGTAAAACTGACATGGGTGTAAGATTAATAAGATGTGCAGCAGCCACAACACATTCACCCCAAAAAGACTTCGGCATACGAGCTTGAAAACGTAAATTACGTGCCACATTAAGGAGGTGAAGATGCTTACGTTCCACAACAAGGTTGTTAAAATCGGGATTCTAACTTAAATCGGACGGACCTGTTAAACTCGAATTGTAAAATCGTAATATTCTACTTTTTTGCCACAAGAAGGATGTATGATAAAATGTGTAAATTGTTTAACCATATTTGCCACTGTACAACACTAAAACATCAATTATTTTGATTAGTTAACCCATAAATGTTCGATAAATAATTAAAGACTGATGTAGACTAAGCGTTTTAGTATTTTTCTACGAGGAAAGACCTTTCATATATCTAAATAAATATGAAATAGAAAGTTAAAGGTCCAACATTCATCATATAATAAAAACTAGCATCACATATTATACCTAACTATACAACATTCGAAAATCTAAATTCATATTTAATTCACACAAATTTGGTAAAAAAGGATGAATCAACAATAAGGCACAGGAATTGAGAAATAAATTTCATGTAGAAATTAGGGAATTATGTAGTAGTAGCTTGCATGATTTAGGAAATTTGGGAATTACGTTAAGTCACTAGAAGCTTTAATGGCATTCGGAGACGAGCAACTCGAGCTAAAAATTGTTTATTTTTCGGTGTCTTTGAGTGACTTGAGTGCTTGTGGGACGTCAGTAGGCAAAGCTAGGGTTAGAGACATCAATAGGATTACAAGAATGGACCGAACACATTTTTTAAAATCATTTTCAAAGCTTTTAACAGAATCGTTAGAATCGTTAATAAATCGCGATTTTTTACGATTTTTTTTTACGATTTTACGATTTTTTATGATTTTAGGTACGATTGTAACATAATATGATTCTAACAACGACTTAAATCGTGTGCCAAATAGGAATCTTAACATCGCACGGTTTTACAATTTAAATCGCGATTTTAACAACACTGAAGCCCATTTTGTTGAGCGGTATCAACACAACTAGATTGATGTATGATCCCTTCTTTTGAAAAGAAACCCCTTAAACTTAAAAATTCTTGTCCGTTATCACTATGCAAAACCTTTATTTTCTTTTGCAACTAGGTTTTCACCATGGCATAAAAATTTTGAACAAGTTCAGGGACCTTAGATTTGTGAGTCATCAAAAATAACTAAGTGGCATGGGAACAATCAACGACAATAGTCAAGAAAAAATCTATTATTAGAAGTGGTTGGAATTTTATTAGGACCCCATATATCACAGTGAATCAAGTCAAAAACATCACCAGCTTTACTTGAACTTAACGGGAACGAGTTTCGAGGTTGTTTACTGATATCACGTATTTATATAGAGTTTTCTCCCTTATTTACAAGCTAATTTGTGCGTCATTGGAGCTCTTCAGAGCTATTTTGTGCTAACTATCGTATATAGTTGTGGTTTTGTGTTTTAGTGTTGAATTGCAGGTTTTATGGAGCTTTCTCCTTATTTCCGAGCCATTTGGAAGCAACCACGGCTTTACGAGATGTTACAAGGCACGTAGGATGGCTCATGAGCTATTTGGGTAGTTTAGGAGGTCCCAAAACCTCTAAACGTGAAGAATTGAGAGCCAAAGAGTCAAAAAGGAGTTTTCCGTACTCTGATCGGGCAAAATAGCCCGATCGAGCGAAGATATTATGATCGGGTACAAAAGTTACGGACCCGATCGGGCGAGCCTTGCCCGATCCGATCGGGCAAGAATCCATGTGCCCAGACCCGATCGGGCACTCTCCGCCCGAACCGATCGCGTGGGATGCAAGTTCAGTTGCTGCTGCTGTGCTGCTTATAGAGAGTGCTGCTGGGCCGCATCGTGTTGTCCCGATGACCCACCCGATCGGGCGGCCCATCGGGTAGAGGCCAAAGTCTTCCCAATGCTGTTGTGCTGTCACGCTGAGTCAAGAGAAAATCTCACTATGTGCCCGATCGGGTGGCCCTATGCCCGATCGGGTGGCCCTATGCCCGATCGGGTTCAGTGCACGCTTACGCGATTTTCATCTTTTAATCCCGCATTTAGTTAGACTTTGAGGGGTATTATAAATACCTTTTTCTCATTATTTTAGATCTATCTTTTATTCTAGTTTTATTTCTCATAGTTCTTAGCTTAGTTTAATTAAGTTTAAACACTTTAGATTAGATTAAAGGTGATTGAACCTTGGATTCGATTTCAATAAAAGTTCTTGCTTTCCGTCAATTGGTATTCTTCTCTACTCTTAATTTCTTTTATTATTCTTGATTGCTTAGTTTAATTATTTAATCATTCATGATCCAATTATTAGGGTTTCAAATTAGTTTTGTTATTGTCAATTCAATTATGAGTGAGTAGTTCTCTTTCTAGGGTGTTAGATAGGGAAGCCATGTTTATACCATGATTGTTATTTAGATTTCTATCAATTTCTAGGGCTTGATTAGAGTGATTGTGATGTGGTTTGTTCTTAATTAGTGATTGATGTTAGTGGCCAATTTCATTGATTGCTTGTGGTTAATAGTTGTTTGCACAGATCCGTCTTACGATTAGAGGCCTAGGACACATCAGTAGTTCTGATTACGTTAGTGAACATGCGGCGTATGTTGAACTATGAGCGTTGAGTCTTAACCATAGCTCAACACATGCTCTAATCACTTGACTCATGACTTAGGTTTTGATAGTAGTTGACCTTATTTGATTGGTATAAGCATGGTGGACCGACCTAATACCCTAGGTTTTTAGTCCATAGTTAAATCCTCGGTTTAATTCGTCTTCCTTAGCTTAATCATTAGTTCAGTTAATTCTTCCCTGATTTCATCTGAAGTAGCTAATTGATTGAATATTAATTTAGAAACTCTGTCTCCTTGTGGATTCGACCCTGCTTCCATTGAATACCGTAGTTAGAGTACTGTAGTTTATCTTTGATTAGGTGATACGACTAAATCCTATCATTTACCCATGAAAAAAATAGTGCAATCCAAAGGACAATGCAAATCATGACTAACGGCTACTCCGAGCAACAAGGAAAGAGCTTTAATAGATGGGTGACCTAGACGACGATGCCACAACAGACTTGAATTATCAACCTTAGTCACTTTGTTTGCTTGAAAAGACGAACTCGCACTGGCTTGGAAACATAGACCTCATTACACTCCACTCCACTCCAATCAGGTTCTTCAGAGTGAGGTCCTGTATAATACATAGCTTATTAGTGAAGAAAATAACAAATTTTTGTTGCTCCAGCAGTTGAGAAACAGAAAATAGACAATATGTAAGAGCAGGAACATAAAGAACATGTTCGAGGATCAAACCATCACTCAAAATAATAGTATTGCCCTCTTTAGTAGCCACAATACTTTTTCCATTAGGCAAACCATACAGTAGAAATAGTCCGCAGATGAGTAAACAAACAAAGATTACCAGATATGTGATTCGAAGCACCGAGATCAATGAGCCAGTCAGTAGGACCATACATACCACTAAGTTTTTCAGCGGAAGCGGAGTTGGAGTCCTTAAAAGTGGCTATAAGTTGTGACCATTGATCATTAGTAAGTGTGGGAATCTGACTACGATCATTCAGACCGACATCCGATACAAAATCACTAGTGGAGAAAATGCCAATTGCAGCGCCATGATTGTAGCGGTTATTGAAAAACCCGTTGCTATTAGGCACAGTCAATGTAGGTCAATGGTAAAAACACATTTTGTAGCGGTCTTCCTTTTGTTACCCGCTACAAAAGCCCTTTGGACGAATCTTAATGCCTGACGCGCGCTGTAAAAAAACGATATTCTGCAATTAAAAAAGAAAAGGACGGCGCTACCCTTATTCAGATCTTGTTTTGTTGCCCCACAGTTTCTTTCACACCTTTTGCCTTGAATTCTCCACTCAGTCGCCATGAGGGAAGAGCTGCTGCTGTAGGTGGCGTACGGCAGTGGTCGGGCCGTACCGGGTTTAGTGGAAGTGAAGTAGTACCCGTGTCGGCGGACAGAGACCGGCCGTGTGGTGGTGGTTTTGGCGGTTCATACAGGCGGCAAAATTAGGTTTCTTGGCGAAATTCTCAATAATTTCTGGTTAGTAAATTTTCAATGTCAACTTGTTTTTATTCAGACTCAATTTTTTAAATTGTTGTAGATTAGTTAGTTGATTGCAATTATGTTGAAGATAAAGAGTGACTAGCGACTGAGATGGAGAGATTGGAGCTTCTATACCGCATCATCTCAAGCCCTATTTTCCAGGTTAAAGTTTTTCGTCTTTCATGATTGTGTGTATAGACATTCAAATGTGAATTCTGAGGATTAACTAATTTGTATTTTGACTCCATTTATGCATTTTATAATTCAAGGGTATCGAAGTTAGCTGTTTTAGATTTGTTGAGGCATCTTAGTATATGGTTTTGATTTCAATAAATAGGAAAATTATTGATGTGGATTTAGCTTGATTCAAGCTATACTGGTCGATATTCTAGTTATATAAGCTTTGGATTGCTTCTAGCTGTTTCAATTAAACTCTAAACATGGCGCCACTATAGCCAATTCAGATGTTCATGGGGGCAAGTGGCGGTTCAATCCTCGGGATATGCCGCTTGTTCCAGTTCAAGTATCCATAATTTGAGCTCCCTGATGGTTGGGATGTTGAATTCGTCCTCCTGGGTCCACTTCTTCTCTTTAGATGTCTGATTGGATAGTATTTCTTCAAATTTTATTTACTTTTACTTTTACACTCATTCGAAGCTTAATTTAGTAATCACTGTGATTTCTTGTTGTTCTTGCTTTATGGATGATTTTTTAATTTTAATTGTTTGAACTTGAAGGTGGCAATGTAAGGAGTATGTTCACTGTTCTACTAATTCTAAGTTATTATTGCATACAACCAGAAAAAGATGAACTTTTGCATTTTTGTTCTCCCTGTCTAATTTCATGATTTTATCATGTTTATGAATTGTGTGTGATTGAATTGATTTTAGGGTTCTTATGTTACCGCCTTTCCTTTTTCTGGTTTAGTCTTTGATTTGTTGAGTGATTAGGAATAATGTAGAACAATAGTAGAGAATTAGGAAAAGATGAAAAGTTGATATATGTATATATTTGATTACTCATTGTACATGAGTGTTACTCTAAAATGAACTTGAGAGCAAGTTGATATATGTATATATTTGATTACTCATTGGACAAGTTGATATATGCATTTTAGAGGTGTGATGTTGCAGAAGGTAGTATGTTGGAGGATAAGAGAAGGAAATTGAGAGCATTTGTGAATCCATTCATCACAAAGAAACTTGAACTGCAGGTTAACAAAAGTGGCAAGATAGCAAAAATCAAGGTCGTTGACTTTGACTTGGGTTAGTTTAATGTTCCTGTTTAATTTCATAATGTAACACTCATGCTTCTTGAAGAGCTTCAAATGAGAAGGTTTTCCATCCGGTATCTTTAAACTTAATCTGCTTTGACTACTTTTGGCATTAACACTTTGAATTTCTCCATTGCAGGCTCTCCGTTAGCAGAAAGTTAATGCTCATATCAGTGCTATTCATGAGCTGTCAGTGGTCGTTTCTGTTGATTTTAGAACAACAGTAGCTGAGGTCCACCCTTCTTTGGTTGATGATGGAAAGTTTTGCTAAGCTAAGGGGTGCTGTGAATACGTTAAAGCAAGAAAAACAGAG
This sequence comes from Patellifolia procumbens, assembly GCA_947645195.1. Taxonomy (NCBI): domain Eukaryota; kingdom Viridiplantae; phylum Streptophyta; class Magnoliopsida; order Caryophyllales; family Amaranthaceae; genus Patellifolia; species Patellifolia procumbens. Next base: position 7,667,786 of record CANSGD010000953.1, read on the forward strand.
CGCTTGCAAAAGGTGATTAGTTAAGAGGCATCTTATATTTATACTTAATCCATTTCTCCATAAACTTTTTTTGCACTAATATGTTGTCAATTTGTAAAACATACTGTAGATATAAAAACCTAAAGGTGTTTATGACTTAAATATTCATTCTTCTATGGTCTGTCCTTTTGTCTGACAGCCAAATTCTGATGTGCTGATAATCGACTAGTTTAGTTTCAAGACTATTTTAGTTTCCGGTCATTCCTGTGGGATTATGCGTGTCTTTTCCATTTAACTATCACCACACTTATCAGTGAATTGTTATTAAATGGAGTTGTTTTCATTGTTGAATATACTTATAGTAACATTCTAAGTTAGCAGCTGTCCGATGTCTTCTTTATTAGTATAAGCTCCTAATAACAGTGCTTCCTTTATGAACCGTTGTAACTCAAGTGTTGGATTTTGCAGTTGTAGTAGTGCCTGTGAAGATTCGAGAGCACGAGAGTAAATTCCAAAGGTAAATGGTGCGCTACTGGTCGATTGAATCCATATGCTTGCTACTGTTGATACCCATTTGTCGTTCATTATCTCCATCTCTTTGTTTCAATTTTTAATGGTTAGAATATGTGCTTCAGTTGGCGATATTCAAGGCTGGATTGAGGAGAAATCATTCAATTGGATCTCGTTTGTTAGATTTTTGCCCTTGTTTTATTTGGAGAGCAATAGATGTGTAGTTGCCATTTGTTTCAAAGACTGAATTGTTTTAGGTTCCATGAGATTGTGGTAGGGCACTTTGTCGAGGACGAGGAGGGATGAAGGACTGTAGCGAGCCGTTTGTAATTATGGGAGGGGAGGTTGTGTGTGCTGTGGGATTAACGAGAAATGATTATTTTATTACAATCCCTCAATTTGAGCAATAAATTGCTAGTTTGAGGCGATTCATATTTGCCCCAAAACACCTCTAAAGACCTTGTTCTAAAAAACACTTCTAACTGGTCAGACTTCTCAAAAACATCCCTAACTGATGTTATGTTACCTTTGATGTATTTCCATAGTATAGTTTTGCCTATAGGTTTTTACCTTTCACTTAAAAGGGTTTCGTGTATCACCATTGTGTATCACCTCTCTATCAAATTGCCATGGACGACCAAGTAAGAGAGAACAAGCAGTCATAAGAATAGCATCACACCACAATTGGTCCATGTATTCACCTACACGAAACCCTACGAGTGCTTGTTTCTTTACTGACACACCACCATCATCATTAATAAAAAGAAAAATTGATAAGAATAATCCGACCTTTGGCCGGCTTCCATGAATGGTACCACCTTCATTTAATCCAGGTATAATCCGACCTTTGACACCCATATTCTCTCAATGGTCCCTCACCTGTTGGCGACTTGCAATTACAGGTAAACTCTCTTAATTACGTGATTAATAGTTAACTAAGTATATTTTAAACATAAAATTTTAATTAAATCATTAAATCAAAGTTGTTAATAAAAACTTATGAAAAACCCACCCTCCCCCAGCCAACCCCCACCCCCTCCCCTCCCCTTCCCCCACTGCCGCCACAAGAAAGCCACTCCCACCACCCAGACCCCACCGAAAACCCCCTCCCCACACCCAGACCACGCCGGAAACCCCCTCCCACACCCAGACCGCGCCGAAAACCCCATCACCACCAACGTACACCACTCGAAACCACCTCCCAACCACCGCATACCCACAACCAAACACCACCGGAAACCCCCTCCCTACACCCAGACCGCGCCGGAAACCCCCTCCCTACACCCAGACCGCGCCGGAAACCCCCTCCCTACACCCAGACCGCGCCGGAAACCCCCTCCCCACCCCCAAACCGCACCGAAAACCCATCCCCACCAACGTACACCACTCGAAACCACCTCCCAACCACCACACCCACTCAAAACCCCATACCCACAACCAAACACCATCGGAAACCCCCTCCCTAACCTCATACCGCACCGAGAACCCCCTCCCAACCATCGCACATCACTCGAAACCCCCTACCAAAGCTTTTTTTCTTCTCCACGTCCGGCGGGGTGGGGTGTTTTCAGGACAAGGGGTTCTTTTCGAGGGTGGGGGAGAGATGAAGGGTGGTTTTAGGGGGCTGGGGTGGAGAATGTGATGTTTTCCGGTGGTGGGGGAGGGGTGGCAGAGGTGGGGAAGGGGAGGGGAGGGTGGGGGTGGGGGGTTTGTGGGGGGGATTTTTTTTAAATAAAAGTCAACGGTAATTTTTGATGGTCAAACAGGTTGCCATCATCCTGTACCATAGAGAGAATATGGGTGTCAAAGGTCAAATTATACCTGGATTAATTGAAGGTGGTACCACTGATGGAAGACCGGCCAAAGGTCGGATTATTCTTATCAATTTTTCCTTAATAAAATCAGATTTGAGTTATTAAAATTTCATGAGTCTTGCTTATGATTTAAGGTTGAGTACATTGCTTGTTTAGCATTGAAGAAAGACTAAGATCGATCTTCTACCCCTTTGGACCGAGATTCAAAGGTTACTATCCCCATTTGTGACTTGTTAAACTACACAACCATCAATCCCTTTAACTAAAACATCACATAAAATCGTCCCTTTGAGCCCTAAAACATTCATCCACCCTCAAGAACCCTAAAGTAGCAATCTTTGAATCCAAATTTATATCAATTGGTGTGGCTGCTGCTGATTTTCGACAATGCCCAACAACGACGAAGCAACGAAGATTGAGGACTTACTTGCTAGATTGCTCGTCACTAAAGAGAAGAACCATCAATATGGTTTACATCTTGTGCAATTACATCACGAAATTGGTGCTATTAAGGCATCTAAGAAGCCGCAAGAGGAGGACATTCGCCTTGTTGACCTACCCTCCTTTGATGGTGATCTTAACCCCGAGGCCTACATTGATTGGGAGAGGCGCGTGACTCGCCTATTCCACCATAAAAACCTGGATGATTCGCGGAGGTTTTCTTATGCCATCCTCAAACTCACACGACATGCATCCCTTTGGTATGATTCCATGCAAGCACAACGTGAACGAGAAGGTAAAGCAACGATCTCCACTTGGACTGATTTAAAACATAAGATGAAAAAGAAGTTTGTGCCACGCTCCTATAAGCAAGATTTATTTTCAAAGTTGAACTCTTTAAAACAAGAACACATGACTGTTGAGAATTACGTAAAAGAATTCGAAAGATTATACATAGCGCGTGATTATAAGGATGAAGAGGAACAAAAAAATAGCAAAATTTGTTTTAGGGCTGCATGCTTCCATCAAATTCCAAGTTGAATTACAACCCCTTACTTCGTTTGATGATGTTTGTAACCTCGCTTGCAAATTAGAGCGGCAAAGACATGAACAAAAATCTGGTTCTCTTCGTGTTTTTTATCCCAAAACTGAACCCTCTTCTTCCCATCACCCTAAGGATCATGTGCTTCATGATAAAGACAAGGAGGACAAACTTGTTACTGATCTCCAACGAAAACAAAGCCCTTTGAATCTAGGACAACAGAAGATGAAGCAAACGGTTTGTTTCAAGTGCCAAGGCCTAGGACATGTCGCCAAACAATGCCCTAACAAAGTTCTGGTGTCTAGCGAAGACTATTATTACTTGTTCTTGTCGCAACATGAGGAGGAATTAAGGTCCAAAGACCTTCAAGAAACGTCCAATGATGCGTTTGATTCATCATTTTTGGACTCTCAAATAGTTTGTGGACTAGAGCAAGCACCAAGAACCAGGATCTTGCGACGTTCTAAACTATCATCAACTCAAGAAGTGCAAGAGGATGTGCAAAGGTCTAATCTTTTTCATTCTAAATGCTTAATTGGTGGTACTCTTTGTTCTTTTATTATTGATAGTGGTTCTTGTACAAATGCTTGTGCTTTAACATTAGTTGATAACTTAAAACTGCCTACAAGAAAACACCCCTCCCCTTATAAATTGAGTTGGTTGAATGATGATGGTGGTGTGTCAGTAAAGAAACAAGCACTCGTAGGGTTTCGTGTAGGTGAATACATGGACCAATTGTGGTGTGATGCTATTCTTATGACTGCTTGTTCTCTCTTACTTGGTCGTCCATGGCAATTTGATAGAGAGGTGATACACAATGGTAAGAGCAATGTCTATTCAGTCCTAATGGGATCAAAACGACTAGCTCTTCAATCCTTACCACCCAAAGTGGCGACAGTTCAAGACACACAAGTGGCTGCTCATGTTTGTTTGAGTTCTTGTCATCAAGAATTGCTTGACACTGCATCTACAAAGAAGGAAAGACGGAATCAAGTGGTGCATATGCGAAAAGGATCTAATCTGGTTGTGGGAGATAGAGTTTGGTTGTCCCTTACTGCTCAAAAACTCCATGTCAATCACAAGAATGACGAACCTTTAGATGAAGACCCTTTTGAAGTAGTGGACAAGGTAGGCTATGAGACATTCAAGGTCCTGCTAGGGAATGGTGTGTGTGCTACCTTGACTTCAGCAGATTTGGTTCTATGTTTTGAAGACACTTGAGGACAAGTGAGCTTTCAAGAGGGGGAGAATGATGTATTTCCATACTATAGTTTTGCCTATAGGTTTTTACCTTTCACTTGAAAGGGTTTTTCCTATTTTTGGCTTAGTCTATAGAGTCTTAGTTAATTTATTTTAGACTTTAGTTAATTTATTTTAGATTTTTATTCAGCATATTATTTTCTGTTAAATGGCTGAAAATATATGATGTAATTTTAGGTTATGTTCAAGTCTAGTTGAGTTGTAATCCCTTAAAGATAAGATTAGATTAGCTAAGGGATAAGGTTGATAGTAGGCGTGTAAAATAAGATAGGAGAGCCGAAAATCTCTATCCTATCTTATTAGATTATCTTCCTTATCTTTTCTTTATCTTTTCCTAAATTCTAGGGATTAGTTTTAAATGCTTTCTAGATAGAATTTTGGTTTCCTTATTGTACTAGGAATAGCCTAGTATATATAGGCGCCTGTTTCTCATTAATAAAATCATATTTGAGTTATTAAAATTTCATGAGTCTGGCTTATGATTTAAGGTTGAGTACCTTGCTTGTTTAGCATTGAAGAAAGACTGAGATCGATCTTCTACCCCTTTGGACCGAGATTCAAAGGTTACTATCCCCATTTGTGACTTGTTAAACTACACAACCATCAATCCCTTTAACTAAAACAACACATAAAATCGTCCCTTTGAGCCCTAAAACGTTCATCCACCCTCAAGAACCCTAAAGTAGCAATCTTTGAATCCAAATTCATATCAACCTTAATGACATCCTTTATGGTTCTTTTACTAGTTTTTCCGCCCTAATATACTTCTCATTCGCTTGATTAGCACTGTACTCACTTTTTTGAAGCTCCTTCGTTTTGCTTTGTCGATCTCTCACTCCCTTCTTAATTATTGTGATGGAGTCTGTTGAATATTCAACTCCATTTCAGCCCCTTTCTCCTCATCATATATTACTCGCAAAAGGACTCCTCAATTTCATTCATTACCTAGAAAAAATTATTTATAATAATTGTGGGATGTTCTTGCTTGTTGATAGGATTTAGTCGTGTCACCTAATCAAAAATAAACCTACAGACCTCTAACTAAGGTAGTCAGTGGAAGCAGGGTCGAATCCACAGGGAGACAGAGTTTCTAAATTAATATTCAACCAAATCAGCTACTTCAGACGAAATCAGGGAAGAATTAACTGAACTAATAATTAAGCTAAGGAAAACAAATTAAATCGAGGAATTGACTATGGACTAAAAACCTAGGGTATTAGGTCGGTCCACCATGCTTATACCAATCAGATAGGGTCAACTACTATCAAAACCTAAGTCAAGAGTCGGGGGATTAGAGCCTATGTTGAGCTATGGTTAAGACTCAACGCTCATAGTTCAACATACGCCGCATGTTCACTAACGTAATCAGAACTACTGACATGTCCTAGGCCTCTAGTCGTAAGACGGATCTGTGCAAACAACTATTAACCACAAGCAATCAATGAAATTGTACACTGACATTAATTACTCAATAAGAACAAACCACATCACAATCACCCTAATCAAACCCTAGAAATTGATAGAAATCTAAATCACAATCATGGTATAAACATGGCTTTCCTATCTAACACCCTAGAAAGAGAACTACTCACTCATAATCGAATTAACAACAACAAAACTAATATGAAACCCTAACAATTGCGTCATGAATAATTGAATAAATAAACTAAGCAATCAAGAATAATAAAAGAGATTAGGGAAGGAAAGAATACCAATTGACAGAAAGCAGGAACTTTTATTGAAATCGGAATAGGTTCAATCCTCTTTAAACTAATCTAAGTGTTTATATATAAAAGCAAGATTAAAATCCTAAAACTAAATTAGTCTCCACTAATGGCGTGAGATACCTAGTACTAATTCCCCCACTCAAGCCAAAACTAATTGCCCCTCAAAATGCTAAAACTTTCAACTAAAATCAAAATCATCCTCCTAAAACAAAACTCCCTAAAGCCCTTTAAACCTGGGCATCGAAACAAGATAAAGGGAAGGAAAATGTCAGCCCATCCTAACGGCAGCTTTTCAGGTCTCATTAAATGACGCAGCATTCACAATTTATTGGGCCGCGTGCACGTGACAACAACAGCGACAGAATTTGCCTACGCCTGATGCCTTCGGGCGCATTACACCCGATCGGGCCGCGTACATGAGAAGCCCAATACTCTTTTATTCTTGGCGAGCAGCAGCAGCACTAATAAAGCTCGCCCGATCGGGTCGGGCACGTTATGCCCGATCGGGTCTGGGGCATGTATGCTCGCCCGATCTGGTCGGGCAACGCTTGCCCGATCGGGTCCACAACTTTTGTACCCGATCAATATATCTTCGCCCGATCGGGCCATTTCTGCCCGATCAGTGCACGGAAAACTCCTTTTAGACTCTTTGGCTTTCAATTCTTCACGTTTAGAGGTCTTGGGACCTCCTAAACTTCCCATAAAGCTCGTGAGCCATCCTACGTGCCTCGTAACATCTCGTAAAGCGGTGGTTGCTTCTAAATGGCTCGGGAATAGGGAGAAAACTCCCTAAAACCTGCAATTCAACACTAAAACACAAAACCACAACTATATACGATAGTTAGCATAAAATAGCTCCCAAGAGCTTCAATGACACACAAATTAGCTTATAAGTAAGGGAGAAAACTATATATAAATACGTGATATCACTTGTTATTAGGTTGTTGCCAATAAAGTTCTGAAAGGTGGGAATAATTTTCCTATTGTGGTAAGCACTTGGCCGTTTGTGGATGCTGCTAGGCTGCTCGGAGATTTTCGACCTTTAATGTTGTTGTTACAACTCAGATGCGATGGTACAGGTTTATCATCATCCATTATTGTTTTTCAGAGTACTTACTGCCTCTATTGGTTTTGATTGGTTATGCTAATTATATTAACACTATTTCAAATCAAATGGAGTCTTCTAACTTTGTCACGATGTTCTTCCTCCCACTTTAAGCTCTCCTTGTGTTGCAAATTACAAACTAGTAGCAAGAACATCCCATGGTTATCGAGATAGGGACTATCAGATGCATTTGTGGAGGATTTGGTGAATCGGGTGCTCCGGGTTGTGATGGCAAGAGTCTGCAGGTGTGGTGTGAGGGGTCTGGTGCAGCAAGGCTGGTTGTAATTAGGTGCAGACCTATTGTGATCTATTGTGATTTCAGGATAATTTCCATTTTTAAGCACTTTGTTTCTTTTAAAATTTAATGTGTTATTATTATTATTATTATTATTATTATTATTATTATTATTATTATTATTATTATTATTATAAACAAATATCATACAACCTACAAGAAATTAGTGGGCAACCGAGATACAATCTGGGCACCCACTCCTCTAGCTATAGCAAACCCTATCCTAGTGAAAATATGGGCAGCAGCACGTGCCCCTATATCCTGTGTCTTCGAGAAAGTCTGCATCCGCTTCAGCAACGCAATAGCCACCTTATCCAATTCCCCAAGAGAAGAAAAGGAAAAGGGAAGGAAGCCATACCCAATAGCTCGACAACGAGCTTCATACTTGACCCGCTTCCGATGAGCCAAAAATTATTATTATTATTATTATTATTATTATTATTATTATTATTATTATTATTATTATCATACAACCTACAAAAAATCATACAACCTACAAAAAATCATACAACCTACAAGAAATTAGTGGGCAACCAAGATACATTCTGGGCACCCACTCCTCTAGCTATAGCAAACCCTATCCTAGTGAAAATATGGGCAGCAACACGTGCCCCTACGTCCTGTGTCTTCGAGAAATTATGAACCCGCTTTAGCAATGCAACAGCCACCTTATCCAATTCCCCAAGAGAAGAAAAGGAAAAGGGAAGGAAGTCATACCCTATTGCTCGACAACGAGCTTCATACTTGACCCGCTTCCGATTAGCCGCATCAGCAATAACACGTCCAGGAACAAAGTCAGACAACCCAGACTGTGTCAAGGGAGAAGACCCTGTCAAATCGACACACACATCACGACCACGGTCCCAAGAATAAAGAAGCACATCTGCAGGCCTGAGGGCCCCGTCATTTCTCCCAGACAAACCAATGTCGACCTCCTTTCTTGTCGAAATCCCAGAGCGGTAGCAAATATCAACAAGAGTATCACGAACGACATTATAATACCCACAAGACACCGCATGATCACCGAAAACATCCCCAACAAAAACCCTAGAGCAAGCAGAGCACGACATCGAAGTAGAGAACAAAGGAACACCCAACCGGTAACACAAGACACTCCGATAAGTCTTAGGGTTCATCGTCTGACCCAAACCCGAAATAGGAACTGCCCGAAGCCAATCTGAGGTGTGATCCCCCTGCTGTGACTTCCACAAAGCTAATTGCCGAGAACATAAAGAAAACGTAGATTCTGCAGAAGTAGTATCCTTGGTGAAGTATATATCTGCCAATTTCCTCATAAGTTTAGGGGCATCGACAACACTAGGATTACTTAAGATGTCAGACTCTATAATTCTATTAAAAAGACTCAACGCATCCTCAAAGGCACGTCCACAACCAACAATAGCTGCAGGACGTAGAAGCTTGTCCTGTAAACCAGCAGACTGCAGACGAGATGCGAGATAAGCATAATGCCGAACATCACTCGCGCAATAAACACCAAGTCCTCCAAAGGCAAATGGTAGGGTAGCAAGACGCCACTACCAATCACCAAAACCAGGCCCCGAAGCAGTAACAATACGATCCAAAGAAGACCGAAGAGCCCCATCGAAAGAACGATAAGCCTCGTCAAAGACACAAGGAGGACAAGTACGCAAGGAAAAATAGAGTTTGGAAATGCCTGTACATGCCCTAAGAAGCAGCAACTCACATTGTGGATCGGCAAGCTTAGCAACCTTATCTATAAGTGTAATGGTCTTCGACACTCTATGTATTACAAGCTCCCCACTGAAAACAGAGTCGGAACTAGCGGGACCACCAAGCAATTTAACACCACGCAAAGGCCGAGCAATGTCAGGGGGAAAGACACCAACAAGCCTACTACGAGGGTCTTCGACAGGCCAAAAAACTTCAGTTTTTCCCACATTGAGATGTAGCCCGGAACTAGGCCCATCCTCCATAATCAACTCCAAAACCTTTCCCACCACCAAGGTATCACCAATAATGGTGCCATCATCCAAATACCACGCCTGAAGACTGACATCAAAAAAGTCTCTGATTTTACACACTAAGGGATGTAAAACCAAAGCAAAAAGCAAAGGACCAAGGGGATCACCCTGTTGCACCCCCTCAGATGACCATAAGGTGTGCTCTTCATAATACAATCTGGCTGGATGAGAGTAGCAGAATTCAACCCAACGCGAAATGGCCGGACACCGAAGACGAACTTCACGTAACATGATCCCACGATCAACTAAGTTGAAAGCATTTTGGAAATCCACCAACAACATAGAAAGACCGACATCATTTCCACGATCCTCAATCAACCTGTTGACAGCATGAAGTACTGCCTCACCACCTGAAGGGACCCCAACACCAAACTGAAGACCATCAAAGTAACCTCCCAAAGATGGCCCCACCAAAACAGCTGCAACCTTCGAAACCAGACGCCGCCAAATAGTACCCACGGCTATTGGACGAATACCACCACCTTGCTTGACAAGAGGAGTGAGAGGAGCACTGGCAATATACTAACCCAAAACCGCAGGGCATTTCCCAGCTAGAAAGAGATTAACCACCTGCGAAATAGAGTCAGCCAACTCATCCGAAATAGCCACCGCAGCTCCACTCAAACAATCGATAAAGTGTTGAGCACGAAAACCATCCCTACCACAAGATGTACCACGCGGAAAACTCGAAATCCGATCCAAAACAATAGCAGAAGAAGCAATGAGATGATGGTCAATAGTTATATCCGGCAAGGAAGGAGCCGACGAAGAAGGGTGTTTGGACCGTAAATCCACAAGAGTGGCATCGGAATAAGGAGCAATGCCAGAAGAAGAAAGAACCCGGACCGCAGCTTTATAATGGCCATCACATATCTTCCTCTTACACTGCTTGATATTACGCTCATCCAAATCAAGGTCCTGCTCATCAGCCTCAGATAAAGTAGGGGAATCCTCTGCCAAAGCTTCTCTAACAAGGTGCAAACTACCATCTTGCGTACCCCAAGAACAAATAGCACGGGAAATACTTTCTTCCTGACGCTGACGCTTAATAGCAGACTTACACTCAAGATTACTCCGCGGACGAAAAGTTCTAAGAGTGCAAAGAGGTAACACTAACAAAGAGACCCAACAAGAAATGTCATTAGGTTTAGAAATAACCTTATCAAGAGTACCTTTCAGAATTCGAGAGAACCCCAAACGACACTTGGGAGGGATAGACTTCACAGTGCGAAACCCTTTGGAGAACAACCGATCAATAAGAGCCACATCAAAACCACAGAAATGATCATGCAACGAGCCAGCATCAAGTCCAGGTTGCACCGGTGACGAAGGAACAAGTGGCTTAGGGATGTCATAAAGAAGAAACCTAACAATACCATCACCTTTATCAGGAGGTGACACAAAATCTGCACCACGGCCATGACGACACCTAGTACGAAGAGTATGGGTTTTGAAACAAACCCCACATAACCAAATCCCCATACGAGATTGGTAGAAAGAGCATGACTAGTAATATCATGTGCACTAGAACAACAATGACGATCACGAAGGTGTATGATTAACGAAGTCTTAGTGAGTCCATTTCCACCACCATCTTGACACCCACTAAGACCTACAAAAAGGCCATGAAACCGCACAATAGCGGCCATCTCTAGTAGGCAGCTGTCCCGCAACCAAAAGATAATCAAAGCCAAAACCTCCACAAGGAAACAAAGAAGAGGATGATGTCACGCTGCTGATGTCACACTGCTGATGATGATGAAAGAAAAACAAACCAAAACAAGAAGATGATATCATGCTAATGTAAGATGCAAAACATGATCAAATATTCCCACCACTAACCACCGACGAACAAGAAAAAAGATGATGGATTGATGAAGATGGCGCCACTAAAGGAGAAGATGAAAAAAAATGACCTGGACCCATACTGATCACGGGCACCACCGCATACCAAAACGCCCAAGAAGGAAATACAAACTGATGGCCACGCAAGTTCAACCCAACACCAATCACGGACACCACCGCACACCAAAACCTCCGTGTTGCCACAAAACGCTGCGCCGAGTAAGACAAAAAACACAAGACCAGGAAACTTCCACCACCGCTACAAACGCCACTGCTGAAACACCCAGAAACAGACGGACAATCAAAACCTCCCACACGGAAATAGAACCGCCCGCTGTTGAACCAGTACCGCTGTATCCACTGCTAACCGAAGTCCGTTAAAAAAATAATAACGTTGACCCTAAACGCTGAGTGCTGTCGTCCGGAAACAGTCCCTGAGACACCGCTGAGGAACCCTAAACGCCAACCCAGCCCCAACCCAATCGCCCTATAGAGCGAGCTAATATTATTATTATTATTATTATTATTATTATTATTTATTATTATTATTATTATTATTATAAACAAATATCATACAACCTACAAGAAATTAGTGGGCAACCGAGATACAATCTGGGCACCCACTCCTCTAGCTATAGCAAACCCTATCCTAGTGAAAATATGGGCAGCAGCACGTGCCCCTATATCCTGTGTCTTCGAGAAAGTCTGCATCCGCTTCAGCAACGCAATAGCCACCTTATCCAATTCCCCAAGAGAAGAAAAGGAAAAGGGAAGGAAGCCATACCCAATAGCTCGACAACGAGCTTCATACTTGACCCGCTTCCGATGAGCCGCATCAGCAACAACACGTCCAGGAACAAAGTCAGACAACCCAGAGTGGGTTAAGGGAGAAGACCCTGTCAAGTCGATACACACATCACGACCACCATCCCAAGAGTAAAGAAGCACATCTGCCGGCCTCAGGGCCCCGTCGTTCCCCCTAGACAATCCAATGTCAACCTCCTTTCTTGCCGAAATCCCAGAACGAAAGCAGATATCAACAAGAGTATCTGGAACGACATTATGCCGATGTTTAATGCCCACAATACCAGCACAAGACACCGCATGATCACCAAAAACATCCCCAGCAAAAACCCTAGAGCAAGCAGAGCACGGCATCGAAGTAGAGAACAAAGGAACACCCAACCGGTAACACAACACACTACGATAAGTCTTAGGGTTCATCGTCTGACCCAACCCTGAAATAGGAACTGCCCGAAGCCAGTCGGAGGTGTGATCCCCCTGCTGTGACTGCCACAAAGCTAACCGTCGAGGAGATAAAGAAAAGGTGGATTATGCCGATTCAGTAACCTTTGTGAAGTATATATCTGCCAATTTCTTCATAAGTTTAGGGGCAGCGACTACACTAGGATCACGCAAAATGTCAGACTCCACAGTTCTATTAAAAAGACTCAACGCATCCTCAAAGGCACGTCCACAACCAACAATACCTGCAGTACGTAAAAGCTTATCCTGTAAACCAGCAGACTGCAAACGAGACGCGAGATAAGCATAATGCCGAACATCACTCGCGCAATAAACACCAAGTCCTCCAAAGGCAAAAGGTAAGGTAGCAAGACGCCACTGCCAATCGCCAAAACCAGGCCCCGAAGCAGTAACAATACGCTCCAAAGAAGAACGAAGGGCTCCATCAAAGGAACGATAAGCCTCATCAAAGACACAAGGAGGACAAGTACGCAGGGCAAAATAGAGTTTAGAAATGCCTGTACACGCCCTAAGAAGTAGCAACTCACACTGGGGATCATCAATCTTAGCAACCTTATCCATAAGCGTAATTGTCTTGGACACTCTCTGCATCACAAGCTCCCCACTGAAAATAGAGTCGGAACTAGCAGGACCACCAAGCAACTTTACACCACTCAAAGGCCGTGCAATATCAGGGGGAAGGACACCAACAAGCCTACTACGAGGGTCTTCGACAGGCCAAAAAACCTCAGTCTTCCCTACATTCAAATGTAGACCGAAACTAGGCCCATCCTCCATAATCAACTCCAAAACCTTCCCTACGACCAAGGTATCACCAATAATGGTGCCATCATCCAAATACCACGCCTGAAGACTGACATCAAAAGAGTCTCTGATTTTACACACCAAGGGATGTAAAACCAAAGCAAAAAGCAAAGGACCAAGGGGGTCACCCTGTTGCACTCCCTGAGATGACCATAAGGTATGCTCTCCATAATACAATCTGGCAGGATGAGAGTAGCAGAATTCAACCCAACGTGAAATGCCCGGACACCGAAGACGAACTTCACGTAACATGATCTCACGATCGACTAAGTTGAAAGCATTTTGAAAATCCACCAACAACATAGAAAGACCGACATCATTTCCACGATCCTCAATCAACCTGTTAACAGCATGAAGTACTGCCTCACCACCCGAAGGAACCCCAACACCAAACTGAAGACCATCAAAGTAACCTCTCAAAGAAGGCCCCACCAAAACAGCTCCGACCTTTGAAACCAAACGCCGCCAAATAGTACCAACGGCTATCGGACGAATACCCCCACCGGGCTTGACAAGAGGAGTTAGAGGAGCACTAGCAATGTACTCACCCAAAACCGCAGGACATTTCCCAGCTAGTAAGAGATTAACCACCTGCGAGATAGAGTCAACTAACTCATCCGAAATAGCCACCGCTGCTCCACTCAAACAATCCATAAGGTGTTGAGCTCGAAAACCGTCCCTACCACAAGATGTACCACGAGGAAAACTCGAAATCCGATCCAAAACAACAGCAGAAGAAGCAATGAGATGATGGTGGTCAATAGGTATATCCGGCAAGGAAGGAGCCGGCGAAGAAGGGTGTTTGGACTGTAAATCCGCAAGAGTGGCAACAGAATATGGAGCAATGCCGGATGAAGAAAGAACACGGACCGCAGCTGTATAATGACCATCACAAATCTTCCTCTTACACTGCTTGATATTGCGCTCATCCAAATCAAGGTCCTCCTCATCAGCGTCTGAGAAAGTAGGAGGATCCTCCGCCAAAATTTCTCTGTAGAGGTGCAAGCTACCACCCTGCGTACCCCAAGAGCAAATAGCACGGGAAATACTCTCTTCCTGACGCTGACGCTTAATAGCAGACTTACATTCAAGATTACTCCGCGGGCGAAAAGTTTTAAGAGTGCAAAGAGGTAACACCAATAAAGAGACCCAAAAGGAAATGTCATCAGGTTTAGAAATAACCTTGTCAAGAGCACCTTTCAGAACTCGAGCGAACCCCAAACGACACTTGGGAGGGATAGACTTCACAGTGCGAAACCCCTTGGAGGACAAACGATCCAAGTGAGCCACATCGAACCCACAAGAATGATCCCGCAACGAGCCATCATCATGTCCAAGTTGCACCGGTGAAGAAGGAAGTTGTGGTTTGGGGATGTCATAAAGTAGAAATCTAACAATACCATCACCCTCATCGGGAGGTGACACAAAATCTGCACCTCGGCCATGACGACACCTAGTACGATGAGTGTGGGTTTTGAAACAAACCCCACATAACCAAATCCCCATACGAGCAAAAGTAACCTCTGCCGCTGTGAAAACAGACAAAATAGTAGAAAGAGCATGTCTTGTAGTATCACGAGCACCAGAACAACAATGACGATCACGAAGGTGTGTGATCAACGAAGTCTTAGTGAGTCCATTCCCACCACCATCTTGACACCCACTAAGACCGACAAAAGGACAATGAAACCGTACAATGGCGGCCATCACAAGAAGGCAACCGCTTTGCAACCAACAGTCCAAATACGACCACCAAACCACTATGCAAATAACCCAAAACAAATACGACCACCAAATCAGACGCCACCAAACCACACGATGATGTCACACAATAAGGTCATGATGAAGTCAATGACAAGTAATCCATATTGATATTGATCACGCCACACCAAAACAGCCCTTGATCAACCCAAATCACACCTTGATCAACCCAAATCACAATCCTTGATCAACCCAAAACACTCCTAGATCAACCCAAATCACAATCCTTGATCAACCCAAATCACTCCTTGATCAACCCAAGTCACAACCCCAGATCAAACGCCGCCACTGCACTACCACCGCTGCACTAACTCCGCTGCACAAACACCGCTGCACTAACACCGCTGCACTATCACTGTCACTACACTGCCACCACAGCACTAACACCGCTGTTGAACGCACTGCCGAAACCACTGCTGAACCGCTGCACTAACACCCAAAACGCACTGCTGAACGCGAACAAACCCACAAAAGTCCAAACCCACTGCTGAACCGCTGCTGAACAAACTCACTGCCGCCGGACAAAGCCACGACTGCCGTGAAAACTGATCATGGCTGATGATCAAAACCACACCGCTGAAACCACGCAGAACCCACCAAACGCTGCAACCACGCTGAACCTAAAGCAGCAAGCGCTGAAACAGAAACCGCCCCACTAAACGCTGCACCCAAACACTGCCGGAAAAAGCTGCACAGACGTGCCGGAGACGTGAAGGAAGCCCCGACCCCCAACCCCAAACCTAATCGCCCTAAGCAGAGAGTTTTTGAAATATTATTATTATTATTATTATTATTTATTATTATTATTATTATTATTATTATTAGTTTTATTTTACAAAGACTCGATGATAGCTGGACGTTTGTGGGAATATTGGTTTTTTTGTTTTATTTTTTTATTTTAGAAACAGGGTATTTGCAGCGGGCATTGTAAAAGCCCGCTGCAAAAGGTTATGTTATTTGCATCGGTTTGGACATTAGCCCGCTGCTAATGATGTAGTGTTTGTAGCGGTTTAGGTTCGCTACAAATAGTTTTTAGTATTTGTAGCTATGGTTGTTGCATCGATCAAAAACGCTGCAAATAGTCAATTTTTGCACGATGCAAATAGTCTTTTTTCCCCTAGTGCATGGTGACGAGTACCACTAACGTTACCAGCATAAACGAGACCACGACAACCAAGGCCACACCCACGTTCAACAATGATATATAACCACAGGACAACCAAGATATACGGCATAACTAGCCACCTAATTGGATTCATAACACAATAGGACACAAGCAACAGAAAATGAATGAAAACCATGACAGTACCGAATAAAGGAACTTCCATGGCACAAGTATTTGGTCAACAAAAGCCACCAAACAAATAACTTCACAATATTTTGTCCTCTAGAATATAATAATGCAAAAGATGTATGGCCTAGAGAATAAACATGCGTCAACACCTTTGTTTGGTGGTTGACTAATATTTGTTTTTTTAAAAATAAATCACGAGATTGCCAATTTGCCACTAATGACCAGAAGGACCAAGCTGATGAAGGAGGAACGTGAATTAGAGTACCAAAATTATCAACGATTGAATAAATCAACAATTCCACCCCCAAAAAAATTTAATGGCAAAAAGAAAATATGGCAGCAAACCAGACAAGAAATTGTTTGGCCAAAAATACAGCCACCGTCGACGAGAGCAGACGCAGTGGAAAGAAAACAAACTGAGACACAACACCTACCAGAATACAGCACACGTATGACCAGTCGGTGAACAGAGACCAGATGCCGACGAGAAAAACGAACCAGACACAAAACCAGCGGAACCAAACCGATGAACAACAACCACTAACAACGCCGGCTGACGTACAACACCGGCAAGTACACACAGGCCTTAATTGATTTTTAAAATTGTCGTTGATCGAACTCGGTAAAGAACGTCGAGTGATAGGATCGACAAAAAAATCTAAGAGTTTTAAAAGACTCTTGATACCATGTTAAGAAATCAAGAGTGTTTAGGAGTAAACGACTTAATTTTCATTGAATGAGCAATTGGGAATATATCCAACCCTAAACAATAGTAATGACCTACTAAATATTATTATAATATTAACAACTTTACAAAAAATATTAAACTTTCCTAAAAGATAGGAATATACAAATCACACGCCTAATAGGGATTGAACCATGTTTGACCATCAATGAAAGCAAAAAAGGGATTCAGGTCAAACACGGAAAATTAATGATCATGAAAATGAGTTTTGTCCCGTACAAAATTCGGCATAAACAGATACAAAATACCGACTTTGGGAATACAAAACAACTCTTCAACTGTTAGATATGGAGGTTGATATGGCAGGAACATCATGGAAATATTTGGTGGCGATTAAAACATGTTTGAGTTGACCATCAACGAAAGCAAAACAGGGATTCAGGTCAAACCGTCAAAGACGGAAAACTAATGATCATGAAAAAGCTTCTGCCTAGCTTCTGTTTTTCTGCGTGAAGACTAACAAAGAGTGTTGCTGCTGTCCTCAACAAAATCCCAGCAGCTTCTAAATAATTAATTAGCCTTTTTGACTTGCATTATGGTCCATTATTAACAAAATCATATGGGCTAAAGAGGAAATAAAGCCCACATGACACTATGTCATAAAAGTCCATATGTTTATATTATTGTGGACCTCTTCTTCTAAGTTGGACTGCCCAACAGCATCATACTTCTAAGACCTTGAAGAAATTGAATGACAAGTGTTTGGAATGTTCCCATAGCATGAGGAAAATCTGTAGCAGTTAACGGCAAAGCTGAAGCTCGTGAAGAATAAAGGGAAATAAGAAACCCCTCTAAGGAAACAAAGGCATTATTCTCTCCTTTATTCCAAATTACCTCTTTTCACTTTTCCACACCTTTTCTCTTTATAGGGATTATGAATGTAATATATTTATTACACAGCGTAGCACTCAAGATAAGATTATCCATATCCCCCCCCCCCCAAGAGCATCCTAAACCAGTAAATTTAATCAGATCAGACTTTTCCTTTTTCCATAAACAAGTAGTCAAACACATCACTGTGATCACTCCATGCATGTTTTTCTAGGAGCAAAATTTATGGGTAAAATTCCTATGTATAAATGATATGAGCTTCTTCTTTGTTGATAGCACGATAGGTAGTGGCTGTATATTCGACTATGAATATTATATATGTATCATAAATGTTGTAAAAAGAGTCACAAAACATTAAATCAGGTATGAGCATCATCTATTGCTAGTTTTTGTAACATTTGCGATATGCTATGAGCTATCTACAATTATATATAGATAACATATTCGTATATTTTATGACCCACTTCGCAACAATTCTGCACCAGTGCACCACCTTATTACCACTTAAATCTGCAGTTTGAATTAAATCCAATAATATAAAAAAGTATAAACAATAATAAGTAATTAATACTTGTGATAGAAATGGACTTTCTGATTAACTTGATGATTACAATTTTTATTATACATTTAGGCTATTGGTACACCCAAATTTATTTCTACTCATTTTTCTTTTGTGCATCTCTAAATAAGTAAAACTCATAAGTTCAAATGACAAATAAACAAAAATATAGCCTTGGAGTTATTTTGCTTCTGAGCGATACACCCAATCGGAAAGATGTCATTTTCATTACATTGAGTTCTTTAAAACAAAAATTTACAAACAACAAAAGAAAAGATAAAGGATTTATATTCTAATTTATTGAACAAACCCTCCAAAAAAGAAGAAACAAAAAAAAAAAACTTACATATTGATTTAACTAGTGTGTCATTTCTGATTTAAAAAAATACATGTAAAATGACACAAACATGACTTTGGTACATGGAAATCTGAGGTGGTTGAAACCTGAAAGTATAGTTTGTTTTCTCAAGCATTAGACAACAACAACCATTGTTGTTGCCTCTCCAATGAGCGTTGCTTTTGAAGTTGCATTTGTTTTTTAAACCTTTGTATAAACAAATCAGCCGCTTGATTTATATCTTCATCATCCTCCTCCACCATTAACCTCTCTTCGCCACCCTTCACCACCTCTTCACTCTCCCTCTCCTCCTCCATCTCCGCCTTCGACTCCTTGAAGATCTCATGCGTCAAATCCACGCTTATTTGTTTTTCTTGTACCTCATCTTCTCCATTTTTATCATATTTCCTCTTCACGTCTTCTACAACGTTGTTCATATCATGGGCATGGCTTGATATCATGCTTGTAGCTTTGTTGTAGCTCATCAACAAATTTGCCTCATTGCTTCCTTCTTTCTCCTCTAAGAAGTCATCGTTTTTCTTCTTCTTTTGTGGGTGGTGAGAAACAAGGGCTTGAAGAGAATGGGTTAAGGAAGTTTTATCTATGTTCTTATGTAAAAGGAAAAATATCATAAGACGTATTCTTAGCTCATTTGTTTTGTTTGAGAAAGCATCTATTATTTTTTTCAACAAATTTGGTGTTTTCACCTTCATGTTGGTCTTACTAAGAGAGTGATTGTTTTGGCCAAAACTATTTAGACGTATATACAGACTGCGAAAACTACATAGGCTCTATCTATTTCTTGTATATAATGAAATGAAATAATGAAGTAAAATGAATTGCCAAAACGTTTATATATAAGCACACAAAGTAATAGCATATGGTATGAAAGGTATATGAGCTTGAATAAGAGGATGGTTTCTCGTGGGTAGTGAGTGGAGAAATTTAGGGTTTGATAGTGAAAAATGAGACTGAAACGTGGCAAAAGATTAGACAATTTTGAAGTTTGGCATAAGAGATGGATTGGAAATGGAGGGCTAAGATTTTCCATTACTTTAATCTTTTTATGTCATTACTAAGCCCATAATTTATAGGAGGTGGGTCTATTTTGGATGCAAGTGGAAGAGTTGTCTGTTAGTAGTAGAATTATTTGTGGGGGTTAGACTTAATGGGTAAGCTTTTGCTTTTTGCTTTTTGTTTGGGTGTGTGGGAGGGAGAAGTGGTATGTATGATTTTTCAAACTTCAAACCGTAAAGTAGAGAATGCTTGCAAAGAGTTAAGAGGTTCCTTTTGTAATTTACTTGTGTTATTAACCTTCTATGTCCTGATTAAGTTTTAGACTTCTAGAATTTGTACCCACAAATTTGGGGAAAAAGGTTTGTGGGAGATTTTTTTTGTTGTGGTTTCTTAAGAGACCTTGCTTTCTTAATTAAGTTTGGAATCTTGGACTTTTCTATGTTAATAATAGGTTTTCTTTTGGCACAATGTGTATTAAGAGGCCATTAGTTATAACTAGCCCTATTTGAAACGTGTTATGTGTAAAAGAGTAATATGTAAAATATTTTGGATATATAAATTGTAACACACCGATAATTCTCTCTTTATAAAACATATACTTTCCCAACTAAAATAGAATTAAGGCATTATCACCCGTGTGATAACATATCGGCTTACTTAGAATTTTGCAGCGGAAAACATCAAACAAAACTTGATAAATACTTAAACCATAGTAACTGTCAAAACATTATACAAACCTTAAAAGTAATTTAAAACCAAATAAAAGAACTTAAAATAAATAACCCATAAAGTAACTTAATGAAAGTAACATAAATATAAGAAGCGACATAAGTGAGAAAACGATCTCTCATCAATATCTCCCAATTCCCAAATGAATATGTGTGATGCATCATCTTCAAAGTTGTTGGCAAATACTCAATTGAATAATGCTCGCCAATTAAGGGTCATCACATGATCAATAGACACAACCATGATCGACACACAAAAAAGCACGTAATCAGCAAAGCTGAGTACATACATAATTATATAAAACACAAGACCTAACATGGTATTACTAAAGAATAAAACATGATCAATAATAATACTCTACAACTTCCACTCATAAGTTACGACTCGGCTTCACAAAAAATACAACATGATAACTCATTTAATAAATTGAATAATCAATGGATCGAGTTGTCCAACCAAACCTAGTCTTCAATGTAGAAGACGAATTACGGGCGCGACTCTGTAATCCCTTGACCAACGATATCGATGAACTTTTTAAAATAAAATAAGGCACAATGATCAATCTGACCTCAAGAAAAGTCATGGGCTACCACCATGTATTTCAACTCATACTAGTCCAAAACTTCAGACGTGCACAAGTCTAAAGCTATTGCTATTCTCTTTCCACTTTAAGTGTTAATATGTTATTCAATGTTGGACTCTAATAAGACCACCAACAAATAACATGGATACAACAAATATTCCACTTTTATCTTAAGATTAAATTATGTGATCATACAATTCCAATTCTAAGTGGTCGTTTGGTATACATGGGAAGTCAAAATTCCCATGAAATTGCAATTCATAGGAAATAAATACCTACATCAAATTCATGGGAATTTGATTGAATTGTTTGGTTGACAATGGGGGAATTAAATTCCCATGGGAATTCCTAATTACCTAGGGGGACCTAGGTAAGTAATTTCCTCCATTTTGTGGGAACTCAAAATTCCTAGGAATTTCTAATTCCTCCATTTTGATATTTTGTTGTCAACCAAACAACTCACCATATTTCCAATTCCTAGGAATTTCCTTTTCCCATGATTTCTCATGTCAACCAAACAACCACTAAAACATAACATGATGATAAATAATATTTTGGGAAATTCTACTTGGTAGACCCCAAGTTTTAGGAATTCTATGTGGTAACCTTTCTTTATTTTGTTTCTCCATGGTAGCCTTAAGGTTTTGGGAAATCTTAGTGGTAGCATTAAAAATGTTAATTATTGTTAAGTTAAGGTAATTAACACCTAATCAATAAAAACCAACTATTAACACCTAATTAAATAAAATACCACCATTAACACCTAATTAACTAAAAAAAACCACCATTTACACCACTCACCACCTTCATTAAACCATTAATCATCTCGTCATTCCATCAACAACAACATCTTCGTCTTCGTCATTCCATCAGCAAAAACCACCCACGAACCCACCATCTTCATCTCGTCTCATAATGTTAAGCACCACCACACAACCGCCAAACATTCCACCACCAGTCCACCACTGCCAGGCCCGTTCCTGGAAATTTTAAGGCCCGGGGCGAAATAATGAAATGGGCCCCTAAGAACCCTAATATAGGCCGTGTTTTTTTCTTTTCAGTTTTGTAACTCCGCTTCTTGATTTTGAGTTTTTACTATCGAAATAACGTTTAATCAATATAATAATTCATATGAGTGGTAGTTGACAACCAAACTCCTTTTAGTTGTAGTAGTAAACAAGAACATTAGTATTAGTAAGACTATACGATCCTCCACCTAAGCATTATAATATTCCATATCCACAATTTTAGAATATTTGAAAATCGATGAATAGTTTAAATGAAATTAGTAATTTATAAAAATCTAGTAAAAGAAGACATGCTTATGAATACAACTACCTCAAAAACATAAAGCAAAACTCTCTTGCAAGCAACTTAAAAAAATAAAATCAAGGACTAGAATTCTCCTGTTCAATAGTCGAAATTGAAATCAAAAGAATTCTCACTCATCAATGAAAATTAATATCAGAAATTAGCTTAAAGTATTAGAGATTAATATCTATTATCACTGAAAAAGTAATTAAGAAGATATCAGAATTTAATAAGATTCAAAACTCAACGATTAAACTACAACTAAAACTGAAATATGAAGTAAAATTGAAATTCAATTTATGACCCAAGTTAAGGGTTGCTCATTAATCGAAAATTGGTAAAGAATTATTGGAGTATTAATAAGCCCAAACACATTAATTCCAATTTGACTAAAAAGATTTGATGGAGAACTTTTGCTTTTTGGGAATTGATACAGTTAATGATATTGGAAATTACCATTTCTTCTCTCCTTAGCTTGGCGTAAGCTTTAACATGCATTTAAAGAGCTTTTGTTTTAAAATGGTGAAAGATGATTTTTAATTTTGGGCCCTGGGCGGGTGCCCCGCCTGCCCCGGCCCAGGGCCGCCCCTGACCACTGCACAACTGGCAGACCTACAAACTACTCAAATATGCCCAACAGAACCCAACAACATGAGTAATTGGAAGGTGTGAATTGGGTATTACTAGTAATTAGTAATATGAACTACGAATTGGTTTTGGTGGTGACTTGGGGCATTGTTGGGTCGGCGTCGTGGGTATGGGCAATAGCGGAGCCAGGAATTTTTCGATGAGGGGGCTAAAATTAACAATTTGAAAAATCAAATGGTATGAAAGGGAAAAAATGGTGATATGGAGATTTAAATCTAGGTTTTATGAGTTGTTTACTCTATTTGTAATTAAAAACTAACTAAACTAAGCTTATTTAGTGATATTAAACTACATTAAATACTATATTTACATTAAAAAAATTTGACGTTGAGGGGGCGACTGCCCCCACCAGCCACCCCCTCTCTCCGCCACTGGGTATGGGTGGTGGGTGGGCTGTAGGTTGAGTAGTGCCGCAATTCTCTGGCCAGATCCTTGTTCTCATCTATCCCCTGGATGTATACGAGTTCTTGCCACCTCATAAGCTTGATTTTGATCGGATTCTAGGTCACTTATGGCTCGAAAATCAGCCTTTTTTGTCCCATGTTCATGTTCTATGATAATCGGCGTTCCAGCTTAAATTCTTCCCCATATTCACGCACAAATTGCTGCATAGATCTTCGTTGATTCACTGGAATTCTTGGAAAATTCTTGCTGTAATTGGGACTAAGTTTGTTCAAGATTTAAGCATTAATTGAAGCACATAATTGACGCATTTGGGCTGAAATTCTCGAGTACTCAGATTTTATGTGTTTATTTAATAATTAGTTTACGTTTAATTTGTGGAGAAATGGTTAAGAGTTTAACCTATTCAAGTTATTTCACTATAAGATTACGCTTAAATACCTACCGTTTTATCCTACTGAATAATATTCGGTTGGTAAAATACAAATTTCCTACCGCTTCTTACCATTATTTTTTAGTAGTTAAATACCGACCGTTTTTAATAAATAAATGACCGTTTTTCGGTAGGGAATTGGAATGGTCATAGGTATAAAAATGGACTGAAAATACCGACCTCTAATTCCCCATTAATCCATCTAGATAGGTCGGGTCGGGTTTGGGTCGGGTCTGTTTCGGGTAGGGTTGGTTCGGGTCTGAATCACTTCGGGTTCAGGTCGGATTGAACCCGGGTCGGGTCATTTTTGGGTCGATTTGGTTCGGATCGGGTTTTGAACAGGTTATGACGGTTAATTTCGGGTTCGGGTAAGGTTCGGGTCGGGTCAATGTCGGTTCGGGTCAACCTCGGATCGGGTTATGCCTGGGTCGGGTCAACCTCGGATTGGGTTATGCCCGGCCGGATCAACCTCGGGTCGGGTTATGTCCGGGTTGGGTCAACCTCGGATCGGGTTATGATCGGGTCGTGTTGAACTCGGATCGGGTTATGCCCGGGTCGGGTCAACCTCGGTTCGGGTAATATCCGGGTCGGGTCAACCTCAGATCGGGTTATGATCGGGTCAGGTTAGCCTGGGATCAGGTCTAGGTCGGGTCGATTTCGTTTTGGGTCTAGTTCGGGTCGATTCTGTTTCAGGTCTAGGTCGGGTCGATCTCGAATCCAGCTATGTATAGGTCAAATTATGTTCGAGTCAATTTAACATCATAGCGGATTAGTTCGAGTCAATCAGATTTCGAAACCGGGGATTAATTCGAATTTGTTATATATATATATATATATATATATATATATATATATATATATATATATATATATATATATATATATGAGTTTTCTCTAATTTAGTTTTAGTATGATCGATTGTTAACCAATATAGCGAGACTACTTGTTAAGTCTTATACCAATAATCACCATTGAACATTGTCCATTGAAATTGAGATTATGGTTTCGAAATTGGGGATATATATATATATATATTTGAGTGGCGATGAGTTTTTTCTAATTTAGTTTTAGTATGATCGCTCGTTAACTAATATAACGAGACTACTTATTAAGTCTTGTACTAATGACCATCATTGAAAATTGTCCATTGAAATTGGGATTATGGTTTCGATATTGGGGATTATATATATATTTGAGTGGCGATGAATTTATAAAATTTTCAATTTAGTTTTAGTATGATTGATCGTTAACCAATATAACGAGACTACTTGTTAAGTCTTATACCAATAGATTAACCACCATTGAACATTGTCCATTGAAATCAAGATTATGTTTCGAAATTGGGGATTAATTCGAATTTGAGTTTATAAATTTTCCAATTTAGTTTTAGTATGATCGATCGTTAACTAATATAAAGAGAATACTTGTTAAGTCTTATAGAAATAAATTAACCACCATTGAATATTGTCCATTGAAATTGAGATTATGGTTTCGAAATTTGGGATTAATTCGAATTTGATATATATATATATTTGAGTGGCGATGAGTTTATAAATTTTCCAATTTAGTTTTAGTATGATTGATCGTTAACCAATATAACAAGACTACTTGTTATGTCATACTAGGTAAATGAGTAAGACAGTACAGATCTTAGACTATATATTAGATCAATCATTAATGTTTTACGTTATTGAGTTAGATACTTAAGAGCCGTCGGTGTATTATATCAACAGTCATTATATTAGATTAATGAATAATATATTTAGAAATTAGATCAATTATGAATAGATAACATCACTATATTAGATATTTAAGAGTCACGTATTATATCATTCATGATTCATCAAATGAATTGGATTAATGATTAAGATAAACATATAGTTAAGATATATGTTAGACCAATCAATATAATAGTTAAAATCTATGTATAAAATCAGTTATCAATATATTAGACCATTGAGTTAGTTACTTAGGGCGACGTATTATATTAATCATTAATATAGTAGATCAATGAATAAGATGATTACAATCTATATATTACATTACTGAGTTAGATATTTTAAGAGTCATGTATTATATCAATCAAAACTAGATCAATGAATAAGATAGTTAAGACTTAAGCTCTATGTTTTAGATCAACGATCAATATATTTTGTTAGTGAGTTAAATACTTCAGAGCTGTGTATTATATCAACCATCGATACACCAGATCAATGAATACTATAGTTAAGACTTAAGATCTATGTATCGGATCAACCATCAATATATTACATTTGTGAGTTAGACACTTAAGAGCCATGTATTATATCAACCATCAATACACTAAATAAATGATTAGTATATCAAAAAAACTATATTTATGGTAATAGTACGTAGTAATAAAATTAATAATATTAGATTAGATCAACTTTAAAAATAACTAATATAAGATCAGTGTATTAGATCAATCAACATATTAGATCAATGTATAACTTATAAGATACTAAAGATCAATGTATTAGATCAAGGATTAAGATAGTGAAGACCAGCATATTATGTCAATTTACATATGTTCAAGATTAAACAAATAGTTAAAACCATATATTAGTGCAATCATCGGTACATTAGTGTATTCAATCATCGATATGTATTAGATCAGTCATCAATATATTACATTAGTGAGTTAGATATGTATTATATCAACCATCAATACACTAGATCAATGAATAATATATTTAAGACCTATATATATTAGATCGATTATCAATATACTACATCACTAGATTAGATATTTTAGAGCCAATATACTAGATCAATATAGTAGATCAACTATCAATATACTAGATCAATGCATAATATAGTTAAAATTAACATATTTGATAGATTAACCGCCATTCATCAATATATTAGATCAATCTACTAAGATAGTTGAACCTTAAGAGCAATCTAGCAAATCAATAATTAGTATATTAGATCATTATGTAAAATAGTTAAGACTAGTGTACCAAATAGATCAACTATCAATATAGATCAATGTATTGGATCAATAACCTAATAAGATATTTAAAACTAGTATATTACGTCAATCATTAATGTATTTGATCAATGTATAAGATAGTTTGTAGAAGTTAACAACGACTATTATAATAAATGAATAAATAATTATTTCATATTTAATATTTTATTCTAAGATTGAAAATACTCTATATAATGATAATAAAAAAGACTATAATAATAACAATAACAATAGAATCTCATTTTATGTAATAGTAATTGTGATGTATGACTTCGGGTCTGTTCTTTTCAACTTATTTTCAGTCCTTATAAGTTCAGATAAGTTCAGATAAGTTCAAATAAGTTCAGATAAGTTCAGATAAGTTCAGATAAGGTCTGATAAGGTCTAATGAGGTCGAATAAGGTCTAATAAGGTCTAATAAGGTCTAATAAGGTCTAATAAGGTCTAATAAGGTTCTTATATGTTTTTTATATAACAACATCATCATCATTATTATTATTATTTATTATTATTATTATTATTATTATTATTATTATTATTATTTATTATATAAAATTTATTATTATTATACTCATTGGGCTATCATCGTTGCTTGTTGTACGCTTGAGAATTTTATTCGTCTACATGAATAAGGGATATCGACTTTTATGGATTGTCGTTTATAAATGAACATTAAACTATTTGGTAGTTGTTCTTGAAGATATTGATATGCATCTTTTAAGTTTACCTCCGTAGAAATTTATAATTAATAATAACAATAACAATAGATAATGACTTATAGACCAATAATAATAGATAATTATAGTAATATAATAGTAATAATATAATAATTTGAATAATAATAATATAATAATGGTAGTAGTATTAATGATAATAAAAATTAACATAATAAGAAAAATACTAATAACAGTGTAATTATTATTATATTAGAGATAAGAATGATAATAATTATAATGGTAATAGTATAAATAATGATAATAATAATATATAATGATAATAATAAATAATAAACAATGATAATAATAAATAATAATAATAATAATAATAATAATAATAATAATAATAATAATAAATAATAATAATAATAAAATAATAATAATAATAATAATAACAATAAGGTTAAATAAGGTCAAATAAGGTGTAATAAGGTCGAATAAGGTCGAATAAGGTTTAATAAGGTCGAATAAGGTCTAATAAGGTCTAATAAGTTTAGATAAATTCAGATAAGTTCAGATAAGCAAAAATAAGTTGAAAAGAACGGACCCTTAAAACTCATAATTTGCAAATTTCCAAATATGACGAAATGTCCAAAAAAATTTAAATTCAAACTCAAAATATAAAAGTTAAAAATTTTCAACTCCCTCCTTTTACCCCCAAATTTCCCAAACTAATCCCATACTCCCATCCATATATAAACCCCAAAACCCTAGCATCATTTCTCGTCCTCTCTTCCGCCCCCATCCATCTTCCTCTCTCTCTCTCCCCCCCCCAAACTCTAGCATCCCTCTTCTTTTCTCTAGCCTGCTCTTTCTCACTTCTAATTATCAATTAACTCACAAATCTCTTGAATATAGATCACATCTTTCAATAATTTCCCACTTATTTCAGCATTCGAACGAATCTATGGTGTTTATTAGTATCATTATGTCTGAACTTAAATTTCATAGATCATTTTTTAAAGAGACAAGAACAACAACATCATCAACAGCTCCGGTGAGACTCTTATAAAGTTCTCTGTTTTTTTGTTCAATTTTAATTTTCACATCTGGTATCATTTTCGTATATCATGTATTTTTTTGTTTTTTCTTCACTATTGTGTTCATGGTAATCTACTTGTTATCTTCTTATATTTCGTCCTTTTTCCATTTTTTTTCCAGATCTGGTATTAGATTTGTTAATCTCCTTTATTTCGTCCTTTTTTCATTTTTTATTTCCAGATCTGGTATTATATTTATTAATCTCCTTATTTCGTCCTTTTCTATTTTTTTTCAGATCTGGTATTATATTTTCTAATGTCCTTTATTTCGTTCATTTTTTCATCTCCTCCGCTATAATTTTTAAATGAAGAAATTGGAGAAGTAAATGACCAGAAATTCGAATACAAGTGGAATCGCGCAATGCCTGCTGATCTTCATCGGCGTTGAAGTGGCCAACAATTGCGACTTGGCGGGTTGATGAGACTTGCAAAGATCGCCAGAAGAACTGGAAACTTCAATAGGATAATGAAACTTCCCCTTTTGTAGATGTTTGCATGTAAAATTATGGTCATGAAACTACAATAAAGGGTAAGGAATTCTGCAAAGTAATATTAAAGGGAAAGAAGGAGAATTCCTACGAAGAAGATGCAAATTAATGATTATTAGTGAATTACAGTGTTTTTCAAGAGTCAAAGCATGGTCAAGATTAATTTATAAAAATTGATGGTTCAGATCTAACCAATTAGTTGAAAAACTTTTCCATTTTATCTGATTTTATTATTTTCCTCATATTTATCTAGTTTTGTTCAATATCATGGTCGCGGGCAATTCCTACTCAACTAAAGTTGAATTAGACTAAAACTGAATTAAAAACAGAACATGAGTGATTGATAAAATAAATGTTCAATATAAATACAAGTAAATATCAATAATTTGGAATGTTAATTGATAGATAAAAGTAAGCTGGTTTGGACTGTAATTTGACGTTTGATCTTGTTAACGAATTCCTTTAGAGTGTTAATCAACATATTTTCGAATTATGAAATGTTATTGGGAATCAAATTAATTTATAAATAATGATTTTAGAAATAAGAAAGAGTTGCCAATGTTAAAGAATAAGTTAATACAACAAGTTGTATTTGATAATCAACTAAAATTGTAAGTCATTGCATTCAACACTTTAATATTGCTATTATCGTATGATTATATGATGCGAATTCTCTTACATACAATATTTACTTTTTTATTGGTTTTAGTATTTGAAGTGGATGAAGTATACCATTATTTATAGAAAATAGATTGACAAAAATAAGACATTAAAAAAGTTTATTGCATATAAGTGATATAACTAAATAAAGATGTACTTATTGTCGTATAAATAGTAGTTATAATGTTAATAGAGATTTTATTACACAAAACCGAGGATAACTCTTTGAAATTTTAAGTTTAAGAATTTAAAATGAAATTATTAAATTAATATATTAAGGGCGAGTATTTTAACGACAAAATATTAATGTAAAGTTTTAAAACATTATTTCATATATAAATTAAATGAGTGTCACTGATATTTTAATAATATTAAAAAATAATTATTATACAAATTATACAAAAATAATATTAAAATTCGTTTATTTAAGAAATTTTTTAATTTAGTTTAGTTATGTAACTCTGTAAGTAATTAGGATTTTGAATCAATCAAATGACTACGTTATTCCTCTTTTAAGATACTGTGTGTTTTGGAGAAGATTTAAAGTTGGAAAAACTGAAATATTCAATACTTGAACACAATTAAGATTATTATAATTTCATAAATCTTTCTAATAATCACTATTTTTGAATTCAATTTAGAATATTAACTTAAGATAGTAATTTACAATGTTTAATAAAGGTATATTTGGAATTATTTAAATTGAGTTAGGAGACATTAAAAAGTATAAGGTTTACATATATTCAATTACAATGTTTCACTAAGGTAATTAGAATGATCAATTGAGGTTATAATTCTAATTAAGTGGAGTGTTGAATATTGAATCAATAGTTAAGACAATCAACACAAATGTTCTATTGTAGATGTTAGATATAAAATACTTGAAAGTAATTCATTAAAAAAATTAAAAATATACTTGAGGTCAGGTCGGGGTATGATCGGGTCGGGTCTTGTTCGGGTCGGATTGAGGTTAGGTCCGGTCATGTTCGGGTCGGGTTGAGGTTAGGTCGGGTCATGTTCGGGTCGGGTTGAGGTTAGGTCGGGTTATGTTCAGGTCGGGTTGAGGTCAGGTCGGGTTATGTTCGGGTCGGGTTGAGGTCAGGTCGGGTTATGTTTGGGTCGGGCTGAGGTCAGGTCGGATTATGTTCGGGTCGAGTGGAGGTCAGGTCGGGTTATGTTCGGGTCGGGTTGAGGTCAGGTCGGGTCATGATCGGGTCAGGTCATGTCCGGTTCGGGTTGAAGTCGGGTTAAGTCAGGTAAATTCGGATACGGGTTGAGTTCGGGTCGGGTGCGGGTCAACAATTGTCAGGTCGATTCGGTTACAGGTTGAGGTCAGGTCGGGTGCAGGTCGGGTTCAGGTCAAGGATTGGCAGGTGTCATTCGGTTACGGGTTGAGTTCAGGTCGGATGCAGGTCGGATTCGGGTGCTTCATTTCTCGGGTCGGATCGGGTCGATTCTAGATCGAGTTCGGTTCAAATTCCTGGAGCAGGTCAGGTTTAGACAGCTGTATTCCCCATCCGATTGTTCAACCTAATTTCTACCAAAAAGTATTTAGTTACCACTTAAGTGCATCGTTCCTCTCCTCCTCTCCTCGGATTTGATTCGTCACCAGATTTCGCTGCCGGCGAGGCCAACGTCACTAGCTAGGCCTTCGTCACCGCCAAACCTTCGTCGCCCCTTATACCTTTTCCGCCATTGGTATCGCCTTCTCTATTGGCGTCTCTGTCCTTGGTGCTGCTTGGTATTTCCTATTTCCACCCTTTACATTTTAATTTCGTTATTGTTTAATTTTCCGCCAAACCTGCTTTGTTATTGGCGTCTCTGTCCTTGATACAATCAGATTTCGCTGCCGACGAGGCCATCTTTTGGTGGGGTTTTTGTTATAGGGGTATATACATTGGCAGTAGTTTGATCGGTGCGGCAATCAAAGCTCCTAGAATTACCTCCAAGAATCTTATTAGGTAAATTTATCATCAATTTTATTAAAAGATTGCAATTTTGCTTTGATGTTTTATTCTTTGGTGTTTTTTAACCACCATTTGCCTAATTAGATGGGTGTCTCAAAGGTGGAATGTTATAACATTGCTTATATGATTGTTTTGTATAGTTTTTAGCTCTGACAATATGCAAGATATATACTTGTTGAGTACATTCTATGTTTGTTGGGTGAATCTGGCTTTTTTTGTTCAAGTTCATAAATTTCTATGTTTTTATTGACATAGTTGCCTAATTAGATGGGTGTCTCGAAGGTGGAATGTTATAACATTGTTTATAGGATTGTTTTGGTAGGGGTGTTACTTAGTTTGTTGAATTGAACTGGAAACAAGATTCTCAATCATATTAAAGTCGAGCTCTTCAATTTGGTTATGCCTAATTATTAGCAAACTTAATTCCATTTTTGAGAAGGTGAAATTATACCAGCGAGCGAGGTCGAGGTAGATGCCGAGGCGGAGGACGAGGACGAGGCAGGAGACTTCAGCACCATCTCCTAACAGAAACGAGGAGGATAATATGGAGATGGAGAATATTGTTCAACATACTAGACTTCAAGAGTTGGTTCCTAGTAAACTTTGGTATGTTAGAATGTACTTCCTCCGTTTTTTTTTAATTGCAACAATTGCCAAAAATGGAAACATCAAATTAATTGCAACAAATGTTTTCTTTCCCTTTTTACAAGTTATTTCTTTTTATCTCTCTCTTTATCACATGTCCCACTTTCTCTCTCCATCCCTTTCACAGTCACACCAAAATTTTGCCTAGGAGTCCACCCACTTGAGTTTGTTGCAATTAAAAAGAAACGGAGGAAGTATAATATTTTCATATCAAACACTTTAATATTAAATCTTCTATGAAAAACTAATGATATTTAGTTAATATTTTGAAGGTTCATTAAGGGTGATGTTGTTCGAGATGTGACAAACTCCATTCGAATGTACTATGAGGAACCTTGGTTTAACTATAGGGAGACAAGCAATGAGACAAAGGACCATTGGTTCAAACTCTTCAAGGCTTATTCATTAGTTTATGCACTTTATATTTTTTAAAATTGAATCATGAAATATTACTTTCTAATATGTTCATTTGTTTTGTTTGTAGCAAATTTACACTTGGCAACCGCATATGGAGGAGTAAGTGAGAGCAGCTTTTGATGAGAAAGCAGGAAGGCGCCTTAAGGACATGGTTTATTGGGCAACAACAGTAAAAGCAAACTCAACAATTAGTTGGATGTCTGCTAGGGTCCACAAGGGCCTCCTAAAAAGAAGAAATAAAGATGAGGAGTCCAAGAAGAGATCGGCCCAAGCTAAGAAGAACAAAAGGGGTGGTACAAATGCTAAGGTAGTTCACCCGGGTCATTGCCAAGGTTCGATATCCGCAGCCGAAGTGGCCGAGAGAATGGTACTTATTTATGTTGCTGCTATTTTATGTTGTTGCTGTGTATGTTGCTGCTATTTTAAGTTGCTGTTGTTGTGTATGTTGCTGTTGGTGTGTATGTTGTTATTGCTGAGGACTGTAATGTTGGTGTGTATTTTATGTTGTTGTTGCTGCTACTTTGCTACGTTAGGTGGCTAGCTGGCTACTACATTGGGTGCCAATGTTGTTGCTGCTGCTATGTTACTGCTGCTTCGTTGGCTGGCTGCTGCTACGTTGAGTGGCTATGTTGCTGCTGCTACGTTGGTTGGCTGCTACGTTGGGTGGCCATGTTGCTGCTGCTTTGTGAGTATGGCTTGCTGGTTCTGTAGGCACTCTGTTACTGTTGATTGTGAGTGTGTGGCTTGCTGGTTCTGTAGGTACTCAGTTAAAATTATCAAATGCAGTCCTTATTTTGATGGTTATGGTTATATTTAGTTTCTTAGTAGCTAGGAAAGGTTGTTTATGGCTAT
Organism: Patellifolia procumbens; assembly: GCA_947645195.1. Lineage (NCBI taxonomy): Eukaryota > Viridiplantae > Streptophyta > Magnoliopsida > Caryophyllales > Amaranthaceae > Patellifolia > Patellifolia procumbens. The sequence goes on from CANSGD010000953.1 coordinate 7,701,806, forward strand.
TTTTTTATTCTTAGTTGATAAATTTGATTGAATTTGTATCATCTGCTTGACTTGCCCGAGAAAAAGGAAATACTATATGTCACATTTAGCTTTCAAGAGTTATTTTTTTATTGGTCCCATGCTGCCATTCTCCACTCCTTTAGCATTTCTTGTGTGCAATATCTTGTGTGCTTGACTTTTTTTATTGGTTCAAACTCTTCAAGGTTTATTCTTTAGTTAGCATGCAAGAGTTCTGTAAAAGTACTACTATGACTAGTCGACTAAGCCGCTATTTAAATTTCTGATGCCCTCTATGCCCAAATAAAGGAAGACGATACATCCAACACATGCTCTATGTTTCAAGGAATCTGTAATGACATGCAACGCCTTTAAGATTTTGCATAATATTGAATTGTTCCATGTATGATATGCAATATTTAATTTGAAAATTGAAGCAGGCAACCCCAACAACAATAATAGCCATTTGCTTACTTTTAATAAAGCTCTTGTTTTGACTACAACAAGTTCTACCAAAGCTCATTATTCTCCTATTAGTTGGATTATGCAATATTAATTTTTCTGTTATTATTATTTTGGGTAGATTATGCTAATTATCAAGTTTTTTTTTAGACCTTTGAGAAAAATGGAGTTGTCCCTACAGCCGCATAATTGTACATCAGAACACATTCTAAAGAGGTGCCAAATGAAGGAGTTGTTCCTTGTAATGAGAAATTAAAACAAATCATGGTTAGTGACATGACCTCCGTTAATATCATTTTTCCTTGGTGAAAGGGATGGTTGTGAAAGCGACGGAGTTGTCCCTTTTCTGTATTGCTGGTTTCTGGTGCTTTTGTTTGATTGTAATGGAATGTACTTACAGGTTAAAATTTTTGTTCCAAATATAAGGGAAACTCTGCCGGACTTTTTGTAGAAATTGTATATTATGCTTAAACTTCAAATACATTTTGCAGGATGCTTATGAAAGAAAGAGGAAGGAATATGAAGAAAATGACATCACAAAGGAAGAAAACGATGTCTATTTTGAAGTGGTAGGTGGAAGGAAGAAAGGACAAGTTCATGGCTTGGGTATTAGTGCTAATTTGTTTTACAAGAAGTCTAGGAGTCATTCGGAAATATCTTCTAGTGGCTATGCCCCTTCACTCATCTCTCTACTTTCCCTTAAAGTCCAACAACAACAAACACAACAACAAATGTGCGAGAAAGTAGCCCAACTAGAGGATCAAGGAGTTGAACACGAGAGGGAAAAGGCTCAATTTGAGAGGGAAAAGGTTTAAATGGAGAGGGAGCGCCTTGAGTTAGAACGGCAACGTCTTCAATTGATCTAACAACAATTTGAGAGAGATGAGGAGCAAACAAAGTTCATGAATATATTATGGAGATGCGAAAGGAGATAGCCGAGTTGAGAGGCACTCCACTTTGCTAGTTAGTCATGTTTAGGTGGTGTAGTATACTAATTGCTGGAGTAATTATTATGATGGCTACATTTTCTAATCTATTATATTTGATTAGTTTTTTAATACTTTTGATTTTAACTTCAACTTTGATCTTGAAATGTGAGGAAGTTTCTTTTGGAAAGTGTTTGTAAGATTGCAATTTTTTTTTAATTCAAAATGATTTGTCATTATAGCAAATGGAAGGGAGTTGTAAATTAGTACAGGAAATATTCATAAAGTTGGATTATTGATCACCTACCAACAAATGGCAGGAGATACTCAGTGCATCCCCTATTGTTTGTAATCACCTACCGTTTTTTGGTCGGTGATATAACTTTTATAATGGTTTGCAAAGCGAAATAACCGTCGGTAATAAAAAAGCAGTAGGATACCTACTGAAAACGGTAGGAAATCACCTACAATTAACCGGTAGGAATATTTTTGATTACCTACCGTTATTTGGTAGGTAACTGAATTTCCAGAACAATTGCGAAACATGAAAAACACGGTCGGGGAACGAAATAGCATTAGGTGATCGCCTACAATAAAACGGTAGGGAATCACCTACCATTTAGCGGCCGATAAATGTTAAGACGGCTAAACAGTCGGTGAATTGCATATACCGACCACAGTTTATTACACGACTAAAAAACGGTCGGATTCGGTCGGTAAAACGTTTCACCGATCTTTTTTTTTGCTTCACCGATTGTTTTTGACGGTCGGTATTAAGGCATTTTCTTGTAGTGTTTAAATTAATTATTGTATGAACTCAAATATATATGTTATTATTTGCTTTGAATTAACCTAATAACATGGAATATTATTTTAAATAAAATAAAATTCCATGATATTAGATGGAGTATTTCTTGAGGTGTTTATGCAAATTTGAAAGATTCAATATAAAAGTGTGCAAAAAACAAGTAACAAACCGTGTGCTATAAAAGAGGAAACAAATTCAAACTACCTAGCCAGCTTGTTCCTGGAATCTAGGAATTCAGTTCCTATAATCTAGGAAGCGCATCAACCAGCTATGTCCACGATTCTCTAACTACCAACAGCATGCTGCGAATATGGAGGGAGTGCTACCTGAACATGTAACAACCTAGCAACAACATGCTAATTATAAGGAACGTGTAACAACCCACACATACTCAATAACAAACTGATTCAGCTGCACTCCTAAAAATCAGAAGGATTTGACTAGCAGTTAGTCAGTTCCTAATATCTAGGAAGCCCAAAAAACTTCCTAGTGTTCAGCTCAACAACTAACTAATTGCTGATTTGTTGGAGATTATGGCTGCTGGCGGCATAGACTGAGTAAGTGATAATCATGCACATAACGACCACTTAATGGGCGGATAATGGGCTACATTCCTGGACCTATAATCGCCTAGTGGAGCAAAATTAGGGTTCTTGTTACCTCCTATATAGCACAATAAAATCAGAATGAAGACTAAGACTTTCCAAACTTTCAAGTTCAAATATTTAGAATGTTTTCATTCTATTTACTTCTCTTCAAAGCAAAGATATTGTATTCGTTTTTGAGTGTTGGGCGAGAGAAATTACAAGTGAGAAAGTTGTGTAATCAAGAGAGAAAGAGAAAGAGAAGTGTAATGCCCCTATTTGAGAAGAGTATTTTATAAATTGCTAAGTATGATTACTAGCTTGATTATATATTAATATGTTCCAAGTTTATTCAAAAGAAAATTGAATTTAATTATACTCTTATTGGAAAGCTAATTATATTTAATTAGTGGTATGTGTTGTAATGGAATAAATTTGAGAAGCATTGAGTTTAATTCTTTTAAACGAGTATGAGTTATTTCTTTATATGAAGTTGCATTAGTATTTAAATTATACTTTAAAAGTTAAATATATATGCTTAGATATATGTGTAAGGAAAGGATTTTAAGATAGTTAGAGTGTTGGTTTCACTATTTTGATGATGACAAATAATGTATTTTTTAGTATAGACTTTTATTGGTTTACGTAGCGTTTATTTCATAGTTTTTAGACTTAATATTTTCGCAGGCTTTTAGTGTTTTTAATCAGTGTTATTTTGATTGTCAAATACTTAGGAATAATTAAATTTAACTTATGGTGAAATGGTTATGAGTTTAACCTAATTAAGTTATTAAATTTAATTATTCTATGTACTTGATCTATATATCATTCGGTTTTTATCAATGGTTTGCTTTGAGATAATCCTAATGCCGTGGAACTTTAATTCGAATAAAATTAATTTCCATGATATTAGTTGTGTTAGTTTGTTAGCATTGTGCAGATTTTGTTCATATGGATAATCATGCATCAATAAACGAGGAAACAAGATAAGCTCAACAACCCTAGAATCTAGGAGGATCTGACGAGCTACAATCTGTTCCCAGAATTACAGAACCTCAATCAATCTTCTATTACTCGGCTTCACAACAAACTACATGAAGATAAGGCTAAACTAGGGTTTGAGGATTTTGTTAGAGATCTTCTTGCGCACAAATGTTAGCTTGAAGAAGCGGATACTTGGATGATCTTATGAACCCATAATCGTTCCTATGAAGAAGAAAAAGGGCTGAGAATCCTCTATATATATGAAGAGAACATCTAATCAGAAAATGAAGAACTTTGCTGCTCTACACGCATATTATATCTTAAGTTCATTCGGTTTTTATTTTCAATAGCCTAAACCATTATATTTATTTTCGAGTGCTTGGGGAGAAAAGAAATTTTAGAGTTTAAAGTTTCTGTAATCAAGAGTGAAAGAGAGAAAGAGAAAGAGAAGACTTCGAGTGAAGTTAAGTGAGAAAGTCACGAGTTCAGGGGGAACAATGTGACTGGGGACAGGGTCAAGTTCCTAGAGGAACTGATAGAGAAAAGTTTATAAGAGGTTGTAATTTCTATTATAAAGAAAAAGGGCAGGGTTTCTTCCTAGAGAATTAAGGAAGTAAACCTTGTTAAAAATCTCTGTGTGTTCCTAATTGTTTCTTTCTTTCGTTATTTAGCTTTTAATTATTTATATTCCGCAAAAAGTTTTAAAATCCCCTTAACTAGTGTTCATACTAGGCTAACAGACCAAATAAAATAGATTGGGAAGATTAGATTGAAATCGAAATAAAAAAAAAGGAAAAAGAAATTAAGATCAAAAAAAAGCAAGGGATTACGTTCCTTGCTTTCTTCAACAAAGGGAAAGGTAGTGAGTGAATGAGGAATGGGAGAAGAGGGATTTCGAAGGACAGGCAAAGAGCACGGAGGCGCGGCTTCAACTCCGGCAACATTTAAGGGTGTTTGCGGCAACACAACAACAAGGAGGTGGAAAAGAGTGTGTTGTGCAAACAAAGAGAAAAGAGCAAAGGTCGGTTCTGGTTTATTTTGGGGTTTTTATGGCTCGTTTTAGGGGTGATTTCCCATCCATCTTTCATCCCTAATCTTCCTTGTTTGTGGGTAAGTTGAATTCTATACTTAATTTTAGTTTTCTCAAAGTTTATGAAGTTAGGGTTTTTTAGAATTTAAATTGAATTAGAGTTTTTGATTTTTAGAGTTTGGATGTGGAATTTATTGAGTTGAATGTTCATTGATGAGTTTAATAGTTAGTTTAGAATAGTAGGAAGCTTGTTAATGTTCATATTTACAGTTATATAGTGTGTTATAATTCGTAGAATTACGAGTTCAGTTTCGTATTTGGCGTTTTTCGGCAATTTATGGGCATTTTTAGCAAAAATACTAATTCATGAAAGTTTTTCGTATTGAAATGTTACTCAAGATAGGCTCAAGAAACGCTTGATTTGGATTTCATAGGAGGAAGTTATGCTCATTTTAAGTTTTTGTCCAAACTTCATAGTTTCTATGGTTGATTTTAAAAATCTACATCTTCATATATTTGCTTCATATTGAACTTTTGAGTATCCAAATGTATATATGATTCTTAATAGTTGATTTCCTATGAAGTAAGATGATTTTAATTAGTTTTGGTAAAGGTTTTAGTTAGACGGTTATTAATGTTTAATGGAAGTTCGAGTTAGAACACGAGAGTCATTTATACGATTTATGATATATGTGTTTTACATGATTTATATGGAATTAGAAGAAGTTGATTGTTTCAATAACTAGAGTTAGTTAAAGCTCATTACTAGTTAGTGAAGTCTATTATTATTTACTAAATACCTATATGTTATTATGTAGCTTCTAGGCTTACTAAAGAGTCGTTTTGATTAAGGTGGTTTGCAGTGGCGGAACCAGGATTTCGAATTCGGGGGTGCACAATTAAACTGGTATATGGTTGAGACATATCCAAAAAAACGGATGTATATGTACTACCTCCATTTTACAACGATTGTCAAATTCTATCGTTTGACGCTATTCACGAATCTCGCTTTTCCATCGTTTTTAATCTATATATAATGAACTATAAGAATATATAATGATTTATAAATAATGTTAAAATAAGAAAGTATTAAATTATATGCGAAAATACTAAATACAAACGTTAATAACAATAAAGTCGCAAAAAAAGGAATGAGAAAGAGAAAGGAGAGAACAATTTACTAGAACAATAAAAATAAAGAAAGTAATAGAAACTAGTCAAAGAAATTTAAAAAAAGAAAGAATATTATTAAAAGAAACAAAATTGATGACAAGAAGACTAGAACCCATGACCTCCCTACACCACTTTTAACTTTAATGTAACCTCACCAATTATGCTATCATCTTTTTATGAATCAAATAGGATAATTTAATATTAGTACACTATTTAATTTAATTTTTTGGCCCGAAACATCCGTTTTTTTTTTAGAAAAATGGGGGGGCACGTGCACCCCCATGCACCCCCCTAGTTCCGCCCCCCCTGGTGGTTTGGTTGTGATTCGTAAAAGGTAAGATTTCATATTCAAAACTTTTATAGTTTACTTTCAAGTCCAAAGAGGTAAGATTCCTACTCGAACCTTTAATAGTTTACGAGAAAAGTTTAAAAATGTAAGATTTCTTACTTAAATGTTTTATAAGATTACAAGCAAATTTTAAAAGAGGTAAGATTTCTTAATCAAATATTTTATAGTTTACAAGCAAAGTATTGAAAGTTGAGGTTTTGGTTTGAAAGGGAGGATGTTCCTCCAAAGATCGAAAGTTTAGTTTCTAAAGAAACTTTTGTAGTTTTGTTTTGAAAAGGTTTTTATCTCGGTTTTGTTAAGAATGGATTGAATGGGAGGATGTTCCTCCAAATGTAGAAAGTTGGTTTATGAACCACAATTAAAGGAAAGATTATAGAAAAATATTTTGAATAGTTTTATGTTTTGAAAGTTGATGGGAATGCTTATGTGGTATCTCGAGAGCAATTTTGTGTTTTCAAAGTTGTGGGGATTACCTAAGTGGTATCTCAAGGAATTGGAACTTCATCGAGTTTGTCTCGGCTTTACAAATACAGAATAGAATAGTTGGGGTACGTTGATCAGTGCCTCGGACTTAGATCTTCAGCTACGGTTTGCCCGGGTGTAGGGTGTGCACACTAAGGTTCTTTGTCTATAGTTATCTAAAGCGCCTAGCTAGCCCAAAGGCAAGGAAAGTTCGTTCCATTCACTAGGTTTATGAATCTTTATTCGTGAAAGAAAAAGGAAATAGAAAAGATTTGATTTAGAAACTGAAACGAAAAGATTTGTTTTATAAAAGAAATAAAGAAAAGGTTTAATAAAGTATTATTTTATTTGAATGTTTTGAAAGAAACTGATTTGTAGGATATGTTTAATATATCCTACATGCATATATATTTGGCTTTATAAATATAAAGTCTTGCTCATCCAGTCTGGCTGATACTATGTGCCCGGTATATGTAGAAGGTTCGATGTTGGAAGTTTATTGCATTATTCATGCTGTTTGTATCGCGGCGAGGACGATCGACATTGTAATAGTATAGTTAATAGTTAATTTGTAATTAAGTTTAAAGAGTTTGAGTTTGTTAAGTTTAAACTATATGGTTGCTGGTTGATAAATACAGGTTTATAGGTGGACGCGAGTCCTAAATTAAGTTTAGGTAGTCCGTATTACAAACGGAGCTCTGCCGAATTTTCTATAGGATTTTAAAAGAAAACAAATCGAGTTCTTTAAAAGTTTAGGATAATTTACTTAATAGTTTATCAGAGTTCAGAGGTTTTAATACAATCATTACAGTTTAAAAATTTTAATAAGTCAAGGTTTTTTTGAGCTCCACACTCGTGGTGAGTGTGATGGTAATAGCCTGGATTAGGTTTTTCGCTGCATTTAGGTCTTAATTAGGTTGGTCGTAAATCCGAGTTGTTACAAGAAGACTTGGAGTGAAGTCAAGTGAGAAGACTTCGAGTGAAGTCGAGTGAGAACGTCACGTGTTCAAGGGGACTAGGGTGACTAGGAACAGGGTCAAGTTCCTAGAGGAACAAAGTGAAAACAAATTTATAATAGATTGTACTGAGTTGTAAACGCCAGTATTATAAATAAGAGAAAGCAAGGTTTCTTCCTAGAGAAGTTTGGAAGAATACCTTGTTAAAAGTATCTCTTTGTGTTCCTACTCTTTTAGCTTATTCTCTTTTGTTCATTTAAGAGTTTTTATATTCCGCAAAAAGTGTCTAAAATCCCCACAACTACAATTCACCCCTTGTTCTAGTGTTCATATTAGACTAACAATTGGTAACAGAGCCTGTTCCTCCAAAACCAGTTAACACTAAGGAGACAATTCCTGGCAGATATAAATACTGTGGGAGCAAAGCTAGGCGAAGGTTACTTAACCCAACGTCCACCTATGTTCAATGGCAAGCACTATCCATACTGGAAGAATCGAATGAAGATCTTTATAAATGCTGAAAACTACCAAGTATGGAGAGTGATTGAACTAGGTGACTTTGATGTAACAGAGAAAAACGAAAAAGGGAGAAGTGGTATATAAAAACACTAAGGAGTCTTCCATAACTCCTTAGAGCTCACAAGGTTCTCAAACATTATTAATGAACTTAACTCCCTAGGAAAGTCCATCACTGTAGAGGAACAGGTGTGAAAAGCTCTAAGGAGTCTTCCATAAGATGACAAATGGATGGCCAAGGCGACAGGTTTACAAGAAACCAAGCAATTCACATCGTTCAACATTGAACAACTTGCTGGATCCTTGATGACTCATGAGCTACACCTAGGAACTCATGATACTGATCCTAGAAGGCCTAAAGATCTAGCTCTCAAGTCAGATGAACAAGCATATTCAGAAACTGACGATGAAGAAGCAACTATGATCATGAAAAGATTCATGAAGTTCTTTAACAAGAACTACAAGGCAAAGAAGCAAGGAAATCAACAAAGATAATATGTCACAAATGTGGAAGTCAGGACCATTTCATAAAAGAATGTCCACTATGGGATAATGAAAAAGGAAAAGGAAAATACAAGGAGAAGGGCAAGGAACAACAGAAGTCTTTTTCAGAGACTAGTATGAGAAGGGCCATGATAGGCATGGGGGGGAATTTGACTTAGACGAGGAGCAGGATCAGCCTGATGAGGTAGCTGCACATCTCTGTCTTATGACTAAGATCGATGAACAAGAGGAACCATCTAACCATAAGGTATGTTTGAATTATATTGAAGAGGAACTAATGGAACTTAATAAGAACCAACTTATTAAGTTATTAATTGAGTTATTAGATGATTATAAAGAAGCTTGTTTGAAAAAGGAACAACTAGAACATGCTTTTAATGTTACTAAAGAAAACACTACTTGGCTAAGAGACTTGAAGTGCAACAATGAGAAAATATTTCTTGAGCTTTTTGACAGAAATATAATTATTCAAGAAGGCTTTGAAAGTGTAAAAACGGATAACTTCATCTTGAATATGAAATTGGCAGAATTGAAACTCCTTGTTCCTGAAGGAACAGTGATAAGCGCTTATTTATACGTATTTTATCTCTCTAATATAATATTTATGATGTCGCCGAATGAGTTATATGGGCTAATTGTTATACTTTTTGTAATATTTTGGATCCAATTACGTGTTCAACATTTTCGAGCTTAAAATATTAGATTATGTCTATTTTTATTTCTTAAGTATTAACCCATTGAAATAGAGCTTGAAAATGCACCAAAAATATGTTATTACATGTGCAGGGGTGTTATAGTATTTTGGGCATAACTCTCTCATTTGAAGTCGAAAAGAGATGATTCAAGTGGCTACGGAAAGCTAAGATCGACGACTACGACTTTGTAGAAGAACGCAGTAGCTGATTCCTCCCTTTAATGAGTAGAAATTGTGTTATAAAGCAGCAGTTCTGATTTGTTAATATTAAAAACACAAAGCCCAAACAATATTAGTTGTCTACATTTTTGGTTTGGCCTTCCAAGCTACCTTAATGCAGCAAACAATAAGACCCAATATGAGGTGGGAAATCAAAAAGAAAAAGAAGAAAAGAAAGGCGGCAGTAGACAAGAACAAATGATAGCCTTTTAGTCTTCCCTTTCATCATATGAGAAACAAAGCCAAAGCCAGAGGAGCCTTCATCTTCTCCAATCACGAGAGCAAGTACCATCCATCCTCCAACCAAATGCAACCTCGAGCTGCAAATACCACCGCCACCTCTGGATCATCCGCAATTGAAGCCAACACAAAAGATATGATAGGAATGTCGGCTCACACAATTACTTGGAGGTTAATCTCTTTTCTTCTATTGGACAATATTTTTGTAAGATGGTAGCAAAATTAGGTATAAATACCCAATTGGAGGTGGAAAATCAATATGCAAGAAAAACCTTAAAAATTAGAAGGGACATGGAGTTAAGATTAAAGATTAAAGTTGGTTGAAGACGTTGCTCGAGCAAGCAATAATTCGGAGCGGCTACTTGCAATGAATGAGTCTTCTTATCTATTCTTCTCTTTGTTCCTCATATTCTATGTTCGAATCTTTATCTGTATCTTAGATTAGATTGGATGATTGTCCTGTTTTAATAGTTAATACTTTGATGTTCATAGTTATTTGGTATTTAAATTACACTCTCTTGTAATATGATTCAATCATTATGCGTGATTTGCTATCTTATTGTGTTCTTGATTGAATGTTCAACTAATTATATGATTTAGGCCTAATTCAAGTCATATAATAACAAGAAGCAATTAGATTATTTGAAGGACCTGCAAAGATGGTTCTAACTTAATCTAAAGTGTAATTTAATCTAGTCAATTTAAGCTTTTTTGGGTTTATATTCGGCTAGGATTAATGACATCCTTCTAGTTCTCAAAGCTTCTAGTATCTAATCATTGTGGATTGCAATGATATCTGCAGTAATTATGCTAGTTAAGAATCAATATTGGCCTAATTTAGTATTAGTTAAAAGTAAGGAAGGACGGGGAGATTTTGCTATCTTAATCTCTACGGTTAATCTACATATCAATTATGAATTCAAAGTATGTTTATTATCATGCTTAAGAGTCTAATTTGTCTAAGAATCATAAGCCTAATTAGTTTTTCTTGACATCACCTGTAAATAGTAGTTCCCCCAAATTCATGTAAATATGTAAATATGTATAGTCATGTGGAAATGTAGTTTAACAATGTAAAAGAATTAGTTGAACTTCGAATGAATGGGAAACTAGTCTCCTCGTGGGAACGATCCTTTCTTACCCTTTAATAGTTGATTATGTTTTGGAGGGAATAAGAATAGGTTTTTTAAATTTGTACGCCTAACGACACGTACCAAACAGTCCCTTCTCCTAGTACCAATGGATTTTGAAAAAATCAAACTCGATTATGAGATTGCCTTAAAATAAAATGAGAACTGAAGAAGGAACAAAGATCCTCGAGGAACAAGAACAAGCTTCCTGCCGTAGTTAGTTGGATTCATAAATATCAAAAGAAAGGAAAGTAAGGTCTTCGTTTCAATCATAAAAAGAGGTATAAAAGAAAAAATTATATTGATCTGCCAAGTACTAAAGTCTATTCCTTCTGTGGGAAAAGTGATCATCTAATGACTGACTGTTCCTCTAGGAAGGGACGAGTTGATAAGAATTTTGATTTTGTCAAAAAGATTTGGGAAAGAAATAGTAACTTAAGTGTTACAACGGAACCCAAGTCAGACTGGGTTCCTACCACTAACTAATTGTTGTGGATGCTGATTAAAGTGAGGGGGAACAACCTGTGGTACCTCGATAGCGGTTGTTCTTAGCTTATGAATGGTAACAAATTAATGTTTCTCTCACTTTTAGTTTATGAATGAGGAACTGTGACCATTGGTAACAATCTTACATGTAATAGTAGTAGTAGGTAAGATTGGTAAGCTTAGTCACATTCCACTTATTTTTAGTCGAGGGTTTATAGCTTAATGTACTTAGTATTTTTAATTTCTATGACAAAGGAAATATTGTGAAGTTTATTAAAGATAGTTGTGTGGTTAGCAATAACTGTACATGTACCAAGATACTAGAAGGAACTAGGAAAGGGAATACAAAGTTGTAGACCTCAACCGGATTCATAGGAGCAATCTTACATGCTTAAGTGTGAATGAAAAACTGAACATAGTGATGTTAACTATTATAACACTTACTATGTTGGAGACTTGGTAAATCAAAAAAGCACTTCTGGAATTGTTCAGTTCCTAAGAACAAGCTTGGTTTCTTGGAGCTCAAAGAAACAACACATTGTTGCTCTCTAAACAACAAAAGGAACAAGCAACATGTACGTGATTTTGGTATTAGATACAAATGTGTTCCTACTTTCTGTGGCAATATGAGTGCTATATGCATTTCCAAGGATCCAATGCATCATTCCAGGGTTAAGTAGCGTATTCATATTAAGCATCATTTGTTTAGGACAATATTGAAAATATTTTAATTAAAGTTGTATTTTGTCCTCCTTGAAAGTAAATTGCTATTATCTTGACCAAACATCTCTCTAGAGAAAGATTAGGAAAGATTCGCCTGGAACTAGGGATGATCAGAATAGTATGAAAGTGCCTTTAGTATTAACTCCTTATGTTAAATTCTTTTCTAAGTCTGCCCTACACCTTTAGTCAAGGATAAGGACTCACATTTGTCTTTATAATATTCTCCTTAGTGTCCTCACTAATACATTGAATAAATAATAATGGTGCTTATATAGCTTAGCTTGTACTGTATCATTTACAAGAGTTCAAATATTTTTATACTTTCTCTTTTATTTTTTCTTTCATTTCCATTCATTTTACTTTTCTTTATTTTTCGGAATTCTTCTTCTTCCATTCCCACTTTATTGATTGCAATGGTTCAACTAAAGATTAAGTTCAAAGCCTTAATTCAAAACTTTAATGTCTTAAGAGAAAGGGAAAAGCCACAAATAAAATATCCAAAGATCCCATCAGCAAACCCATCACTCCATGATTTCACAACTTTTCCAAAACCATCAAAACCAAAGAAAAACATTCATCCTCTTCTCCAAACTCCCAAATCCTTCACCAATGGTACCCAAACGAAAAGAAAACGAAATTCTCCATAATTCTGATAAGGTCTTGTGTTAACATGGTGTGGTGTGTATATGAGTGTTTGTATGAGGAGTAGATGACTAAATTTTGTTCTAAGCTTGAAAATAATGATGGTTTGGGTTGCTGGTCATTTTGTTCAGTTTTTTTTATTAAAAAAACTGATGAATGACTCGTTTGGTGTTCCTGCTGGAAAGTACAAAGAATATGTGAAGGGAAAGGCCAAATTGAATATGCATGGAGCAAATAATGACGAAATGTTGTATTTCTTTGGTGAGCACCCAACTGACCTGTCCCTTGAACAAAAAGACCTTATCCCCTTTCACAAAATTCTGTTTCAATTAGGTCGGCAGTTCCAAATTTCCTGTACCTCCAAAATAAACGAAGCTAAATTATTAGATCTCTCTCTCATGTACTGCCTTGCTCATAACATCAAAATTAATCCTCCTACCTTGATTATTACCCACTGCAGTTTGTTCACAAAAATCGCATAGCCTATGGAAATTTGATTTCCTTTGTTCTAAAAATGCAAAGTCAAACTCCCCTCCAAACCCTCCTTTGAACTTGAACTAGAAAATTATCTTACCAAAGACATCCTCTAAAGATTGAGGTTGAGAGTGAGATATGTAAAATTGGAGTATGATGTGCAAGAGACTAGGGTCAAGGTGGAGAAAGTTAAATCGACAATGAAGAGATCAAGGTATTAGGAACAGAGTACTAGAGTCATACATACAGTCAGGTTTAGTTAGAGACTGGCATAGCCTAAGTTTCCAAGGAACCTAGGTAGAGTGACATTTGCGAGAAGATTGATTTATTGCTACATCCTTTACTATCCGGAAACACCCCTGATCCCAATCCCTTCTCTCTCTCTCTCTAAGGAATATTAATGATTTGAATTTTTGTACTTTTACTTAATTAAATTAATCGTTCAACAATTGCAATATTCTCTTTTATTTCTTTTCTTTCTTTTGTCCTCCCGAGACATAAGCATTCTTGAACAATTTTCATTTCTTTATTCATCCATATCCTACATCTCTTTTATCTATTTGAACTCTGCTTCTGATTGCTTCTTGCTTTGATGTTTGTTCATGTTTTAAATATTCTTGGAATGTTTGGATGGCTAATATTATGAGATAACAATGTTAGAGCTACTGACTTGACTTTAGATTGCTGATTCTACTAGTGCTGCAGGTTCACTACTTAGTTTTGATGATGACAAAAGGGGGAAGAGTTATTGGCATGATTAAAAAAATTCTGAAACTACTTAGTTCCTACTGCTTATCTTGATTATCTTCTTCTATTCCCTATAGTCATAGAATTGAAGTTATAGATATTCTTTTATTCTTTCATTCTTTTATTATTTTACTATCTTTTATTGTTGTATTCAATATTTTAATGATGACAAATAATATTTTTAGACTTTATAATAAAATGTATATAAATCGTTTTTGTGCTTATATAATAATTAGTTTAAATTTAACTTGTGGAGAAATGGTTAAGAGTTTAACCTATTCAAATTATTTAAATTAATTATTGTATACACCCAAATATATATGTTATTATTTGCTTTGAACTACCCTAATAACATGGAATATTATTTTAAATAAAATAAAATTCAATGATATTAGATGGAGTATATCTTGAGGTGTTTATGCAAATTTGGAAGAGTCAATATAAGTGTGCAACAAACAAGCAACAAACCGTGAGCTATAAAGGAGGAAACAAATTCAAATTGCCCAACCAGCTTGTTCCTGGAATCTAGGAAGTCAGTTCCTGTAATCTAGGAAGCGCATCAACCTACTATGTCCACGATTCTCTAACTACCAACAACATGTTGCGAATATGGAGGGAGTGCTACCTGAACATATAACAACCTAGCAACAACATGCTAATTATAAGGAACGTGTAACAACCCACACATACTCAATAAAAAACTGATTCAGCTATACTCCTAAAAATCAGGAGGATCTGACTAGCAGTTAGTCAGTTCCTAATATCTAGGAAGCCCAAAAAACTTCCTAGTGTTCAGCTCAACAACTAACTAATTGTTGATTTGTTGGAGATTATGGCGGCGTGGACTGAGTAAGTGATAATCATGCACATAATGGCCACTTAATGGGCGGTAATAGGCTACATTCCTGGACCCATAACCGCCTAGTGGAGCAAAATTAGGGTTCTTGTTACCTCCTATAAATAGCACAATAAAATCAGAATGAAGACTAAGACTTTCCAAACTTTCAAGTTCAAATATTTAGAATGTTTTCATTCTATTTACTTCACTATATAGCAAAAATATTGTATTCGTTTTTTAGTGTTGGGTGAGAGAAATTACAAGTGAGAAAGTTGTGTAATCAAGAGAGAAAGAGAAAGAGAAGACTTCGAGTGAAGTCAAGTGAGAAGACTTCAAGTGAAGTCAACTGAGAAGACTTCGAGTGAAGTCGAGTGAGAACGTCACGTGTTCAGATGGAACAGGGTGACTGGGAACAGGGTCAAGTTCCTAGAGGAACAAAGTGAAAAGAGATTTATAATAGGTTGTACTGAATTGTAAACGCCATTATAAATAATTGAAGGCACGATTTCTTTCTAGAGAAGTTTGGAAGAATACCTTGTTAAAAGTATCTCTTTGTGTTCCTATTCTTTGTTCCTACTCTTATAGCTTATTCTCTTTTGTTTATTTAAGAGTTTTTATATTCCGCAAAAAGTGTGTAAAATCCCCACAACTACAATTCACCCTCTCTCTTATAATTGTTCTAGTGTTCATACTAGACTAATAATTGGTATCAGAGTCTGTTCCTCCAAAATCAGTTAACACAGAGGAGACGATTCCTGACAGATATGAATATTATGGGAGCAAAGCTAGACAAAGGTTACTCAACCCAACGTCCAACTAGAACTAACATTGAAACTAACAAAGGTAAACTAATTGAGAACAACTAGAAAACTAGTCCTAATCTCAGACTCATAGTGCTCATCCACTATGACTAAAACAACCTTCTTGTTCACACAGGTCAAAAACACAACCGGTCCACACCGTAACAACTCTAAACAGCTAGCATTGTCATCTGCAATATATATCAACAAAAATTCCACAATCAGTGGGGAGTAACTAACAATTTTTCAAACACAATCCAGGAAACAAATAGTAAACTCAAATGAAGTTAGAACAATCGTCAAATAGGCACGGCATCACCAATAGCAACAAAAGAAGGCAAGGTCCACGCTACTACAAACATCATGCTTTAACGTAAAATATTGGGAATCATACTTCAAATTTTTAAAGGAAAAATTGTGAATAACCACTTGCACGATACACATATTTCAAAATAACCACCCCATTTTCATTTGTGTTTAAATAACCACCTTTCATTTCCTTAACTTTTTCAAATACCCACCTGTTAACGGAATTGTCGAACACCGTTAAGTGTGAGGCCAAATTCTTACTAAATTACCTTAATTCCATCTAAACTATCACTAATTACCTTACTAATATATAGTTTATCCGGTCAAATCATGATTATTTAATTTTTTTTCTTCAAATTTACAGTTTTTTAAACTATAAATTTTTTATATGACATTGTAATGGATATAAAATTGGAGACAACATTTAATTGTTTTTTTAATACTAAAGATGAAGTTATTTCGAAAAACAGACACCGCCATCCGCCCTTTATGGGCACGAATTTTGAGAATCCCTAAAAACGAGTACCTACACACCGGGTTTTCGGGCATGTACTTCGAGACGAGTTTTTTAGACAGACCACGTTTTTTTAGAAAAACAGACACAACCGTACGCCCTTTATGGGCACAAATTTCTACAATCCCTAAGAAACAAGTACCTACAAGCCAGGTTTCCAGGCACGTAATTCGAGACGGCTTTTTCAGAAAGGACGACTTTTCTTTCGAAATACGGACATCGCCGTACGCCCTTTATAGCCAAAAATTTCAAGAATCCCTGCAAAAGAGTACCCTTAATCCCTATGATAGCTTTTTCACGAATTTTGGATCACATATTTCGATACAGCTTTTTCAGACTGAATACGACGTTTTTTCGAAAAATGGACACCACCGTAAGCCCTTTAAGGGCACGAATTTCGAGAATCCCTATGAAACGAGTCCCTACAAACCGGCTTTTCGGGCACATATTTCGAGACGGTTTTTTCGGACAGAACACTACGTTTTTTCCGAAAAACAAATTTCTAGACGTACATGCCCGGAAACCCGACTTGTAGGTACTCGTTTCTTAGGGAATCTTGAATTTCGTGCCTAAAGAGCGCTTACGACAACGTCCGCTTTTCGAAATAATGTCGTCTTTGGTATTAAAAAAGCGATTAAATGTTGTGTCGAAATTTGAGTCCATTACAATGTCATATATCCAAAAAATATATTTTTAAAAAATTGTAAAATTGAAAAAATAAGAATTTTAAAAAGTTAATCATGATAGAACAGGTCAAACTATAGATTAGTAAGGTAATTAGTGATAATTTGTAGGAATTTAGGGTAATTTAGTAAGAATTTGGGCTTCACACTTAACGATGTTAAACAATTCCGTTAACAGGTGGGTATTTGAAAATGTTAAGGAAATGAGAGGTGGTTATTTAAACACAAATGAAAATGGGGTGGTTATTTTGAAATATGTGTATCGTGCAGGTGGTTATTCACAATTTTTCCAAATTTAAAATAAATAAAGAATTTGAAACGACCAACAACAAAAGTATCGTAAAAACACCATCAATTAGTAAATAAGCAATTTAACATATAGATAGTGAACGCTAGTGACCCGCAACTAGGGGTGTTCATAACCGGGTACCCAAGCCGAGTACCCGAAAGTACGGGTACCCGAAAGTACGAGTACCCGATTTTACGGATAGTTATTTAGACAGCCCGTGCCCCTCTTAAAAGAGTCGTGTACCCATGCGGGTACCCGTATTTCCCGGATTGGCTAACCGGGTACCCAATACCTGGTTTAAAGATAGTGCTTGCAGATTCTAAAATCCACTGCACAAGGCAATATTTAAGAGTGTGAAAGCCACTGCAATTTAAATAAGACTACAATTTGCACTCAGTAATATTTAGTGTAAATTTTAATTTACACCTTATCCTGCTTCTACAATTACAATAAGGCTACAGTAAACTTCCTGTATTGTTATAGAACAATTAGTGAAAGCTTTTCCTCATTATTCGCACCATACTCTGCAACAAAAAACATCAGCATTTGAGGCATGAGTGCGTGACACACTTGTCATGGCTGCCTATTTGGTGGGCCAGTTGACATCCTAATGCGCTATGAAATTTCCCGGGAGGTTGTGACCGTCTTGACTGAAAATAAGTACCCTAACTCTCTAACAAGCACCAAAAGCTAATTTATATAAGGGAAGCGGGTCAGCGGGTACCCGCCAATTTATTTTTTACGACCCATAATTCGGCCCGTATATTTTCTAATTTCCCGGGTCGGGTACCCAGCCCATCAAAACTCGAAAAATCACAAAATTACCCGCTTTTTTTAATCTTGGGTCAGCGGGACGGGTAATACGGGTGTCCTCAAGAAATGTCATCTCGCAACCTCCAGAACGACCTATGGGTTACATTCTCTAACTTCTGTGTCTAAGAATGGTCAAACTTCCGATGCGGGACAATACACGCAGTATCTCCCGACCTCTCAGACGACAACAAGTCCTAAGTATCTCCAATGTAGGGTAACACCCAATGTGATGTCCTCTAACCCCTCGGAATGCATATTTGTTACCTTCGGGACACCGTCCCATAGACTACTCAACTCAATTGAAAACCAAACATCAAGTTCAAACACAACACCAAATGCTTCAAACCTTCAAATTCGTCAAAATGAATAAATTCATCAAAGTCATTAAAATCGTCAAAAAAATCATCTAAAATCATTAAAATCATCAAATCCTCAAAATCACCAAAGTTCACAAATCTTGAATTAATACAGTAGACTCATCAAAGTATACTACTAATATATCAATATAGCATGGATTACATGTAAAGTGTTATCTGAGTTTGGGTACGAAATTAATTATGACAAAATCACAACATGCTCCGTACATAACTCTTGGCGAAGTGATGCTAAGGGTAGTGTTATTATCCCCCGAGCATTACGACGTTGACAACTCAAACTTGGCATAACATAATCATAAAAATTAATAAATGGAATCAAAGTAGTAATATTATACTTCCAAACATGTCTTAGGATACTCCACAATACTACCGAAGTCATTTAAGAAACATAGAATCTTCCAATAGGATTATAAAATTTAGCTCGTTAGCTAATAGTGCACATAACGCACACAACAACAACTTTAAACAGACCTAAATCCCATCACAAACAACATTTTTCGAAAACTCCAATGGGACATTAAAATTTAGCTCGTTAGCTGGCTAAAGATTGGTCAAAAGCTCAATTCCGATAACAAACGAGTGAGATATGACCATTTGAAAATAGGTTAGCCAAGTCTGTTCACGGGCCGTGAGTTGGGTTATGGGTCGCGACCATACAACTTTGCGTGGTGCGACATTGCTCGTGGGTCGCGAGTAGGCCACTACTCCAGCCCTTTGCAAGTCATTCGACAAAATCAACCACATACTCAAAGAAACGTTTAACACACGAACTCAACACTAGACCATCCAACTCAAATCCGTACAAAGAGAAGTGGTTAGCATATGAATCAACATTCATAATCCCTCCAATTCCAGAAGCTTTCACATAATCAAAACTCATAATTTTCATTCATTCACAACCAAGCCATTTCAACAAACCAATACCATAAGGCAATAAACAACGACATAAGTGCATATTAGATACATGAATTCAAATAAAAACTTAGCCTAACAGAAACTAGCAAGAGTAGTACAAATACAATCCTCTAAGTTCATTCTAACATGATACTAAGTTCTCTAACGATAATTCTAACAACCGATTACTTTATATTCCCTAACATGCTAGAATAATGCTAGTTACCTTGATCGTCTTGGGGAGTGTAAAAAAAATATTAGAGAATAGCCTAGGAATCGTGCGGATCGTCACTAGCTTCTTCTCCCTTGAAAACTTCCAATTATATGCGTTCTTCTCCTCCATTGAACAAAGTATCTTCCTCCTTAATCAAATTTAGGTTCCTCCAATACAAACAGTTGTGTTCTGATCAACATTCCCAGTGCTTTAAAGCTTGGATTCCAGATCACTCCGATCAAAGTGAAGGCCTTGATGTTATAAACATATGTTGTCCAAATTTGAAGAAGATACAACAGTTAGATCTCTAGAGGTAGCAATTTTCGTGAAGGTGTGCCATGAAAATTCGGGATGACTTTTCTCTTCTTTCCCTTCCTTTTTGTTTAGGAAAAACGTGAGGTATGAGTGTGAGGGAGAGGAAATAATTGGCTACCCATCTAGCCAACTTTTAGGAGTAGTTTAAGGGTGAGTTTAATGGGCACATAATGTCAATTATTAGGGAATTTATGAGGGTGAGTGAAAGGATATGACTAATGGGTCATATTAACGTTACAAAGGATTTACAACAGCTGACCAAACTCTACATCTTCCTCCAAAAATTTCATAATTTCGAACCTCAAAATGTCATACTTGGCATGTGTAGTTTCCTTCGTAAATTAGGCGATCCACTAAAATATATTAACAATCAAAATAAAATCATACGCTAATATTGTTATAAATAAAAATTTTAAATATTAAGGTAATATATAAACACTTCATAATCATATAGATTTTATATTTTACGCACATACACGCATCACATTATTCATTTGAACAAAAACGACACAAGTACAACCACCAAACAAAATTAAATAAGTATACATTTTATTTACGATATAAATATATAAAGTCAAATATGAACATAATTATAAGTTTAAATATAGATGTAAATATAATTGGCGTAAGATTTATATAATTTAACGCGCAAAATTTCTAGTGAAAATACAAGGTGTTACAAAAACATTCCCAAATGACTTGAAAACTTGTACTTTTACTCGAACCCGCAAAAAAGGTTTTAGTTTGAAAATATTTTTCATACGCATGCACATATCACATGACTCTGGTAATTGTTCGGAAATACTTGTCAGAAAACATAGGTTTTGGACAGAAAATAACTTTCATCGCCATTCGTTAAACATTTGACCATCTCGATCCATTCATAGATTATAAACATTGTCGCCATCTATAACTTGCCCATCCACCAGTTCACTTCACAACTCCAAGCCAGCAAGACAATTTTCTTTCCAGTTTTCATTACAATATCAACTTTTAAATATAAGTTATATTTATGAATAACACCCATTTTTTATAAATTCATAAATAATTTAATATGCATAAAATGATAAATATGTAAAATCCATGATCATATCGCATTTATATTTCATGTATACACAAAAATCACCACACTTCATCACATAGGTCCGTTCATGTTATTCCTTTTTCTTAGAAAGCTTGAAACATAGTATGAGATATATTTACCATTATCAATTACAAATATCTTCTATGTTGATATCTTGACGACAATAACAGAAGGCAAAGCCACCGAAGACATTTTGTCCCATGAGACAAGTTGACATAATGCCATACGGAACCAAAGGCGAGCCACCGGGGACATATTTCCTCTATAGAAGGTGGCATAATGCCAAAATATATGCGGGTACCACCGAGGACATTGTCTCTCAACAAAAGGTAACATTCCCGCCAGAAAACGGAATGGTACGTGCACGACCAACAAAATATAATATTGCCAAGAACCGGCTATAACTTTCATTTATTATGTTTCATATATTTTATCATTTTCTTCAAGCATCTTAAAATTGTCAAAGGAATCATATCGTCATCATTCTTATACATTGTCATTCATCATTCCTGCGTCAATTCGATGAGAACCACTTCGCATCTCTTAACTCATACTAAGCAGATAAAATTAACATATAATTTACTCATAACTCATACTATTAATTAGGAAGATAACATGATATAAGTCATAGTACTTTATAAAATCATACTTTTACAAATCACTCATTATTCATATTATAATAATACAAATATATTATACTCATTAATCAAGCTAGAAATAACATGAATATACCTTATTAATCATTTAATTGTATAATTCGATCATAAGATCGTTTATAATTTAGAGATGTACTTCTTACTTAAATTTCATACTTTCAAATATTACTCATACTTTACAACATATAGTAATTCACTAAACTTTACATAATGTCAATAATGTAGTTGAACTATAAGGAAGTAATATAAATTTCATAATTCCACAATCGATTTTTCCTACTAAAACGCATTGTTCATTTTACAAATACATAAATATGAATATTACTAAAAAATAATCTTCGTGTACTGTCAATCATTCACCAAAATAATGCAGCATACTTTTAATAATATAAATTTCTTAATCCATAAATATATAATCACGTTTCATTAGGCAAGCATTCGAGAATGAAAATAAAGGTTACTAATACTTTCATAATCCGTAAGCAATTATTCCAATTAATAATAATCCTCCATACAAATAATTATACTCTTTATAAACATGAACATATACACATATGAGCATGCATAAAAGTTACTATAATAATTTATTATCATATATAATTGTATCGAACATGATCAAACAGAATTATTCATCAAACGCATATGCATCCATATATACATTTTTTTTTGGAGAGATCCTTATATACATTTTGGAATCAAATTATTAACGGGCATTCATACAATGTGGGACATAAAGGTTATCTTAACCGTCTAATTCCAAAATATCATCATTCCTTCTAGAATGGCATCTTAAGGCCTTTTGCCTTGGTTCATCACTTCATATATGTAACTACCCTTAAGGAAAATTCCTTAACAATCCATCCTTTTGGAAATCCTAAAAAATATAATATTATAATAAATTTATCATTAATTTCTAAATGCCATTATATATGTAAACAAACATTTCTTAAAATATTTCATAAACAAAGATAGTAATAGTCTTCTTAAACAAATTCCAATATCAATAGTAATAATTTCATAAAATAGTTTACTAAAAATATTTTATCACTTTTGGAGGGATATTTCAATAAACAAATGGGTCAAATGGGTCAAATGGATTTTAAACCTTAAAGATTCAAAGTTTGACTTTTGGAGGGATATTTTAATTCAAAAAACTGATTCCAAGAATCGATATCGTGGAATTCTGCTAGTGCAAAAAACGCATAGGCAAAGAGGGAGGAAGTTGTTGCAGAAGGCGTTCAGGTGTCTGGGTTGACGCCCAGTAAAAGGGGCAGTGTTTGGAATTGGATCTACATGAAGTACGGCCCCATAGGCTAGGATGTTCCCCCCCCCCCCCCGAAGATAATGAGTAAAGTAAGTTGAAAACGTCAAATTTTCCAGCTCGCCCAATCAGATCAGGCAAGGCCGATCAGGCCAAATAACAAGATGGTAAGACTGAAGAAAAATGATGAAAATTAGAGAGAATAAGGTCGCCTGATCGGCGTTGAGTCCGTCAAGTTTCCGAGAAACAAAAGAAGGTCTCCCGAATGCATAGGGCATGACGCATGTTCGCTCAAGCCCCAAACTGCAAAAAGCAGAAAATATCACCCGATTTGGGCTTATACCTCCTTATCAAGCGAACTTGTAGATACTTTTGTTTTTTTATCAGGCCTTGGAGCTTCTCTCACTCATTTTTCTTTCTCACACCTCTCTCTATCTAAACCTAATACTTAACCTCCCAAGCCTCCATTTTCTCCTCGAATCTTCACCTTCAACCTCAAATCTCTCCATCTTTCAACCTTTTTCCCTCATTAAACCTCCATAAAACTTCATCTCCTCCACTTCCTCACCAATTTCCACCACTTTTGTTCACTTTCCCTCACCGTCTTCTTTTTCATCCTACCTTCCTCCATTAAATTGAGTAAAAGCTTTCAATGCTCTAAATTTTAAAGATTTCAGGCTTCAACAGGTTATTTACAGCAGGTTCTAGCTTTATATCTGGGGGGGGGGGGGGGGGGGGCATACGCTTTGATACCATAGCGAATGATCATCGACAGGATCTCTTCCCCACACATGATGACTGCAGGCTGCATCGGCATAAGGAGACGAATCCACACCCTTTGTGGTATGAGGAAACCCGAACTACAATCAGCCGGAGGCTAGTGATGACGGGGAGAGTGGTTTTGGTGATGATGATGGGAGTGATGATGAGGCCGCAGCTAGCGGCTATGGTGGTGGTATGAAGATGGTGATATGGTAACTCCTACCTATGTCCAATTTCTTTCCCTTGCTCCATAGTGGACATTATCGAGTTCACTTTGGGGAGGATTTTTGTATGTACGTTCTTTCTCTCTCTTTATTACTACATTTTCTAGTGTAATTTTATTGCTTCTAGGATTAGATTTATTGCTTTCAAGAAAAATGCTGAAAAAGTACCAAATATATGTATGTTTATGGATTCGTTTGATTGCTTCTGTGTGTCCAACTATACGTTGAATAAAAAATTATTTGACTCTCTATCTAGATAGCTAGGTATTTGGGATAGTGATGTTGGGATGTGATCGCTAATTGCCTTAACCTTCAGTGGATATTGATGTAATAGCCTCAAATTTACGATGCTAAGGGACATATGAGATAATATCGTATTTAACTACTTTAAATGCGAGTGAATATGGTTGATGGAGATTAAGAGGTGATATTATAGATAGGTTTTGCTGTTTAGAACGAGTTTTGTTATGGTAAAAGTGTAATCCCCCGTAATTTTATGAATTTTATAAACATATTTATAAATGAATTTCATATTTTATTAATTCAATTATTTAATAGTTGACTATATTGAAAGTCAAACAATTATATCTAACGTTTTAAATACTCTGGGTTGAACTTTTAAATTTATTAAACGTATACTTGGATTTTGGGTTAAGTTTAATAAGGTTTTGATAATGGGTTGAGGAGCCCAACCACCCTTTGAGTTTGATGATCAACTTAGAAGCCCAAATAAACCATAAGTAATTTCTCTAGGTTTTACCAAATCTATAAATACTTTATTGAACCACAAAAAACCCCACCCTTATATAAATTTTTTATCTCCTTTTTTCTCTCCTCGTACCGCCGACCACCCCCTCTATCTCTTCCTTTGTGTTTTCCCGCAGCCACCCACTCACTCTCTTACTTTGTTGCTCCGGCGAGCCACTGCCACCCTTACACTCACCCTCTCGTTCGCTCTCTTTTCTTCACGGTACAAAAGCACCAAAACCACCCCCACTCTCATCGTCTCTCCTTTCGTGCGCCAACACAGCAGACAGCAGCAGCACGTGATACGCACGCACCGCTGCCCATCCACGTGCCATTAGCACGCCCTTTCTCCCTCTTTATTTCCGTTTTTTCTTGCTTTACTTCATGTTATTTATCATCCCTTTTTCCTCTATCATATTTATTAGTTAGTTTTGCTAATTAAAGTTGTGCTTTTTGATGTTTTATAAATAAAGTTCACGACTTTATTGTTTTTATATATAAAATTCTCATGTTTATAATTTATGATTTTAAGTTATAATTTCAGATTTATTAATTAATATTTAAAGTGAAATTTAAATATTGAAGTAAGAATTTTTAAGGTTTATAAAGACTAGTTTGATAGTATTATATTAACGGACATTAAAGGTTGAAACTTTAGTGTTTAAAAAAAAAAATTTAAAACGAGTTTAAGACCTTTTTAAAATAGTTATAATTGTTGTGAATTAATTAGAGTGTTAATTTATGAATGTTCTGGTACTCCCTCCGTTTTTTCATATGTATGTTTTACCATTTTGGGATATTTTTTTAATATGTACCTTTCTACCTTTTCCCATAAATGGAAGGTTAGTCTACATAATTATTACAATTCTCTCCTACTTTTTCTTTCCTTCTCTCTACCTTTTTCACTTTTTCCTTACTTTTACTGACCTTCTCTCTTATTTTTGCACTTTTTCCTTGGTCCGCGCGCAAAAGCAAAGATACATATTAAACAAACGGAGGTAGTATGATTGGGTGAGAATTTGCCTTGAGTGATTTCTAGAGTTCTTAAAGTGCCCTCTCATTTTGTCTACACAAGGTACGTACATGTCCTTATACGTTAGACTAGTACCATGTCCTAAAGTTTGGATTTTGAATAGCATCATGCATAGGGAACCTTTTTTTATGGTTCATATGTGGCTTTGAGATATGGAATTATGTGTTGTTAAACATGTTAATTGCCTATATTTATTTGTTACATGATTGAATGGATGTTTTGTTTCAAGCATATTTGGGAAAGGAAGCTTATTTATTAAATTATATGAGTGATTAATAAATATATATATTATTAGATCATGGAATATTATGTTGTTTTCCCTTATGATAATTTTATTACTTTGCAAAGACCGAGAACATTGTGGGTAAGTTGGAGTTGGTATCATTATTATTGTTATATTTCTTTGCAAAGAGAGTAGGCTTTGTAGAGTAGGTTGTACCTTTGTCTTCGAACATTTCGATTGTTGATTTTAGTTAACAAATAAATTGAGGATCAATTCTTAGTCAATTGGATTTGTTTTATCACGATTTTAATCCAAAGATAAAATCTAAACTTTACTTTATCTATGTCAGTTGTTGGGTATTGTCTTTGTTAAAGTCCAACATTGAATAAAATATCAATACTTAAAGTGAAAGTGGATAACAATAGCTTTAGACTTGTGCACCTCTGAAGTTTTGGACTAGTATAAGTTGGATTACATGGTGGTAGCCCATGGCTTTTCTTGGGGCCGGATTTATCAACGTGCCCTATTTCTTTTAAATTAGTACATCGATATCGTTGGTCATGGGGATTACAGAGTCGCGCCCGTAGGTCGTTTTCTAAATTGAAGACAAGGTTTGATTGGACAACTCGATCGTTTGACTATTAAGTTTATTAATGAGTTAGTTGTAGTCTTATGAAGTCAAGTCTAGTTTCATGAGTTGACGTTGATTTTAATGCTTAGTAGTATCGTGCTAGGTTTATGATGTTTATGCTGTAATGTATTTACTTAGCTTTGTTGATTATGTGCCCTTTTGTATGTCGATTATAACTATGCCTATTGATCCTGTGGTGACCTTTAATTGGCGAGCAGTCTATCAATTAAGTATTTGCGTAACAAGTTTGAAGAGGAGGCATCCATACTCATTGGGGAAATGGGAGATGTTGATGAGAGATAACTTTTTCTTTCTCATTGCTTCTTTCATTTAAGTCTTGGTCGTTAAGTTACTTTATGGATTAAACTATGTTTAGAGTTTGAATATAGTTTGACAATTTTTATGGTTTGAGTATTTTAATAAAGTATTTATTTAATGTTTTCCGCTGCAAAATTCTGAGTAAGCCGGTACGTTTTCACACGGGCTATAATACTTTGATCATTCTCTGGGTTTAGTTGGAAAATATATATTTTCTAAAAGAGAGAATTGTTGGGGTATTAAATAAATTGATAATAAAGTGGTTAAAGATTAAAGAGAATTAGTTTATCGGTAATCGAGAAATTAGTTTATCGGTAAGCGAGAAACTTGAGATTTAATAGCTAAGTTGGCTTCTAATAGAGGAAATAGGTCATGGGGATATATTAGAGTTTTTTTATATATACCATTAATGGATAATTATGTTCATTTACGGGGTAAGGTATAAGAAAAGAGCTAAAACCGTGAAAGGAACTCATTTTGGATCAATTTGGTAAATCGTGTTTAACGGTTTTCTTCAGTTGCGTAAAGGAACCTTAATATGATGTTTTTCGTAAGCTTAAGTTGCTAATAATGATTATGGATGTGATTAGGGAGCTATTAAGACTAATCAAGTGTTTAATTAACCTTAATCAAGGTTTCATTAAGGAGAAAACAAAAAAATACTTCAGCGGCTCTTGGATAAAACCAAGTGAGGGAACGCTTCACAAAGTAGCTCTTCTGGTGTCACAACCACATGGTTCAGAGCATTAATCACTTGTATTATCCACCTAGAAGCTTCTCCACTTCAAATATGCAAGTTTACCCAAAGGAAAGGTCCATCCCAGAACAAGAAAACCTATTCATGGTGAATACGTAGCTGACAAAGCCCAACCAGTTTGTGGTGTTTGCAAGTTTTAAAGTTCTTCCACTCATTTTAAGTTTAACCCCCCAAACTAGGGGGTCCTTAATTTACATCATTAAGCATAAATAATCTCAATGATCAACAGAAGTGTTTCCTTAAGCCTATCGGCTATGGCCCACTATTAATACAATATCCATAAATAGATCAATGTTTCTAGACTAGCACAATGGCCTTACATAGAAACTCCTGGTAGACTCGGACAATGCTTTACGAAATCCATCTCAAAGAATTCATTTACACGAGTTGCTCCTGATCTCTCTTCCATCACCTTAGATTTTGTACATAAAAGAAAAAAAGGCAAACAAGATGAGACAGAAAAACATTCCTATATGAGTTGAAAACTCGTACTTTTACTCCAGCCCGTAAAAACGGTATTAGTTCGAAAATATTTTTCATACGCATGCACATATCACATGACTTTGGCAACTGTTCGGAAATACTTGTTAGAAAACGTATTCCGCTGGCAAGAACCATTCACATGATTCCACATCATTGGCAAACATAGGTTTTGGGCAAAACATAACTTTCATCCCCATTCGTTAAATATTCAACCATCTCGATTCGTTCATATATCATAAACATTTCTGCCATCTATAACCTCCCATCTACAAGTTCAATTCATAACTCCAAGCTAGCAAGACAATTCTCTTTCAATTTTTCATTAAAATATCTTAACTATTAAATCTAACTTATATTTTTGAACAATACCCGTGATTTATGATATCAATAATTAAATATTCAAAATCATAAATATGTAAAAACCATGATCATATCACATTTATAAGTCATGTATGCACATAAATCACCACACTTCATTACATGCGTCCGATCATATTATTCCTTTTTCCTAGAAAGCTTGAAACATCGCAGGTCATCAATATTTATGATTATCAATGACAAATATCTTTTATGTTGATATCTGATAGGTTTTAGTCGTGTCACCTAATCAAAAATAAACCTACGGTCCTCTAACTAAGGTAGTCAGTGGTAGCAGGGTCGAATCCGCAGGGAGACAGAGTTTCTATATTAATATTCAATTAACTAACTACTTCAGATGAAAATATGGAGAATTAACTGAACTAATGAGTAAGCTAAATAATACGAATTAAGTCGAGGATTTAACTATGGAATAAAAGCCTAGGGTATTAGGTCGGTCCACCATGCTTATACCAATCAAACAAGGTCAACAACTATCAAAACCTAAGTCAAGAGTCGGGGGATTAGAGCCTATGTTGAGCTATGGTTAAGACTCAACGCTCATAGTTCAACATACGCCGCATGTTCACTAACGTAATCAAAACTACTGACGTGTCCTAGGCCTCTAGTCGTAAGACGGATCTGTGCAAACAACTATTAACCACAAGCAACCAACGAAACTGCGCAATAACGTTAATTACACAATAAAGAACAAACCACATCACAATCACCCTAATCAAGACCTAGAAATCAATAAGAGTCTAAATCACAATCATGGTATAAACATGGCTTTCCTATCTAACACCCTAGAAAGAGACTACTCACTCATAATCGAATTAACAACAACAAAACTAATATGAAACCCTAACAATTGCATCATGAACGATTAAATAAATAAACTAAGCAATTGAGAATAATAAAAGAGATTAGGGTAAGAAAGAATACCAATTAACGGAAAGCAGGAACTTTTATTGAAATCGAAATAGGTTTGATCACCTCTAAATTAATCTAAAGTGTTTGAATTGAACTAAGAACAATGAAGAATAAAACTAGTCTAAAGCTAATGAAAGATAATAAAAAGATGTTCCTAAATAATGAGGAAAAAGGTATTTATAATACCCCCTCAAGTTAACTAAAAACGGAAACAAAGCGCCAGACCCGATCGGGCCCGAGGCACCCACCCGATCGGGTCAAATACCAAAAAGCCCCCTTTTGTTTCTCGTGGTCCACGCAGCAGCCCAGCTTGTTCTTGAGGCCTGGTGCAGCAGCGTATGGCTGTAGTAGAAATTATGGCCCACCCGATCGGGCCGTGGGCATCCACCTGATCGGGCCAGGCGATGATTTGGGCCAGCAAGCTTCCCTCGAAAGCAGCTACAAAATGAGACCTAACAGCACCCAACCCGATCGGGTCGGGCAGGATACACCCGATCGGGTTTGGCCACATGTATGCTCGCCCGATGGGATCGGGCACGCCTTGCCCGATCGGGTCCGCAACTTCTATACCCGATCAATGTATTTTCGCCCGATCGGGCCTTTTCTGCCCGATCAATGCACGGAAACCTCCTTTTGGACTCTTTGGCTCTCCAATATTCACGTTTAGGGGTCTTGGGACCTCCTAAACTACTCATAAAGCTCGTGAGCCATCCTACGTGCCTCGTAACATCTCGTAAAGTCGTGGTTGCCTCCAAATGGCTCTGGAATAAGGAGAAAACTCCCTAAAACCTGCAATTCAACACTAAAACACGAAGCCACAACTATAAACGATAGTTAGCACAAAATAGCTCCCAAGAGCTCCAATGACGCATAAATTAGCTCGTAAATAAGGGAGAAAACTCTATATAAATACGTGATATCAAACTCCCCCAAGCTAAACCTTTGCTTGTCCTCAAGCAAATAGAACATGAACATGGAATAGATTGCCTCACCCCATAGATAAAAAGCAATTCAAAGCTCAAAACATTTTCAAGACTAAGAATCGTTCAAGCAGGCATAATTCAAGTTTGGCTAATCAAATCCATCCAACCACCAATCATCCAAGCAATTTATCAAACTCAAGCATCCACAAAGCATACAAGTCCTGAAAAGGCTCTCACAATGGTGTCACTCCTCTCTATTTTGTGGCAGGCAAAGAATATGCCCGAACACTCACCAACCCGACCATAAGTACCCTTCCCACTCACACTCTCATGTGTTTAAGAAGGTTCAATGACGCTCATCCTAGTCAAGTCGACTCAATTAGCAGAAATACTCTTTAACTTTGACAAACTGACTCGAAATCAATCAAATGAATAATGTAGACACAAGCTCAAGAGGACTTTATAGGGTTGTAATGGGGCTTAGGTAAGAGGTGGAGGATACTTTTGGGTAATGTGGTGGAAAAACCAAGAAAGGGGGAGCATAAATCATTCAAACAAGGCCTAAGGTGGCCTTCACAACTCCCAACAATCACCATAAAACCATGTAAAGTAACCCAACTCTCATAAATCAATGAAAAGCTCATAACAAACCCAATTTTCTAGCAATGAAGCGAATATTCCTTTATGAACGTACATGAATGAAAGAACTTGAATTCTTTTGAATTTTCATTTCATTTTTCTTTCATTTTTCTGAACTTCATTCACGAAACTCTAAACTTGCTTTTTCTTTTCTTTTTCTCACTCTCAAACCACAGCAAATACACTTTTAAATTCCTCAAAAACCAAACTAAACCAACAAACCAATCTCAAACTCAACCCATACAAAAGCTCCCCCAAGCTAGGCTTGGAATAATATCAAGTGAAGGCTTTGGGCTCATAGTAGGGTTTAAGTAACACGAAACAAGTTATTAGGCTCAGCGGGGCTAAGGAGGATAAAAGTATATCAAAAATTCACTCTAAAGCTCAAAAATAAGACAAAAGAACGCCTCTATCACAGCAAATGCTACAAGTCATCTAAAATCAGACAAGTATGAAGTCAAAGTCAAGATCA
Organism: Patellifolia procumbens; assembly: GCA_947645195.1. Lineage (NCBI taxonomy): Eukaryota > Viridiplantae > Streptophyta > Magnoliopsida > Caryophyllales > Amaranthaceae > Patellifolia > Patellifolia procumbens. The sequence goes on from CANSGD010000953.1 coordinate 7,733,461, forward strand.
ATCCACTAAAGAGGAACTAACACACAAGAATAGACTGGATAATAATATGAATCCAATAGGCTACAAAGAGGCCTCACAGTCTAACTAATTCAGGTATGCAGCACAAAGTGGTCTAATATAATCCAAAAATGCTCGAAATCATAGCAATCAAACATCAAATCATAGCCTCAAGATCACAAATGCCCAGCTAACCAGAAAACAAAGTCAAATCATTTTCAAATAGAGCATAGCAAGGGGCACAGGGAGGCAGCTAAACCAGTCATGGGAACCATATTTTTTTTGATTTATTCAGTATTTTTCGAAAGCAGTAAAACTATTCTAGAAAGCAGTAAAAGAGATAGGGAATACAAACAGAACTCCTCCCCCAAGCTGAACTTGGCAGTGTCCTCAATGCCAAAAGGTAATAAGGACTATGCTAAGAGGAAAAACAATGTTAGTACCCTCACTCTCGCTCACAAAAAGAATAAAAATAGAAAGAAAAGGAAAAGGGAAAGAAAAATACGAGTTGCCTCTCGCACAACGCTGGTTTATAAAGGTCCCGCACGACCATAATCCTCCATCTCTCAAATAGGAGGGGCTTGGCAATGAGTGCCACCCTCATCAAAAATCTTTCTTCTCCAAATGTTCTTGACTATGCCTCCAGACGATGAGGCAACCTTAGGAGGAATTGGAGTCTTCTCCACACCTACTTCATCCAAAACCTCATCCCTGCAACAAGATTGTTCAAGCATAGGTGCCTTAACAGCATTAGTTAGTTTAAACATCACTTTATCATCACCAACACTAAGAGTTAAAGACCCATACTTAACATCAATTACAGCACCGGCAGTACACAAAAATGGCCTACCCAAGATAATAGGAATCTGGGCATCCTCATCCATATCTAATACCACAAAATCAACAGGGATATAGAATTTCCCAACCCTAACAGGAACTTCCTCTAAAACACCTAGAGGGTATTTTATAGAACGATCCGCCATCTGCAAAGTGATTTGTGTGCATTTAAGTGCTCCCATATTCAGTTTCTCAAAAACAGATAATGGCATAACAGAAACAGAAGCACCTAAATCACATAAAGCCTTGTCAATAAAAATAGGTCCAAGATGGCAGGGTATAGAGAAACTACCAGGATCCTTTAACTTTGGTGGGGCTTTATTCTGAATAAAAGCACTACACTCTTCAGTAAGAGCGACACGTTCTACCCCACCAAAGTCTCTTTTCTTAATGATCATGTCTTTCAGAAATTTGGCGTAAACAGGCACTTTGGTAATTAAATCTGTGAATGGAATTGTTACCTCACGATTCTTGACCATAGCCAAGAACTTACTAAACTGCTGATCGACTTTGGACTGTTGTATCCTGTGAGGAAAAGGTAGCCTTGGTGTAAAAGGCGTTTCAGAAACCTTCTCCTTTTTCTTCCCTGTCTGTTCAGCTTCTGCAGACAAATCGACTTCAGACGTCGAATTCTTCCTTTTTCATTCCTCTACCACCCTCTTCTTCCCTGCAGTCGGGGTAACCTCATCAATGGGCACTGGAGGGGCATCATATGCAATGCCACTACGAAGAGTGATGGCATTCACATGTTCTCTCTGAACGGGCTGCCCTGGCAATTGTCCCTGCTGCCTCTGTGTATTAGATTCTGCCAATTGAGCAACTTGAGCCTCGAGAAGATGGATGTGCTTCTCTTGGGCCCTCCGTGCTTCTTCTTGGGCCCTCCGTGTTTCCTCATTTGCCTTTTGCATAGATAATATCAGTTTCATCAGTTCAGAATTGCTAGGCTCTTGTGGGTTGTTGTTTTGTGGAGGTGGGGTGTGGAAATTTTGTGGAATTTGGAAGTTATTGGGATGATGGAAGTTTTGTGGTGGTGGTCTTTGGAAATGTTGTGGGGTTTGATGGTATGAGGGTTTAGGATAGTTTTGTGGAGGTGTAGGTTGATAGTTTTGTGGGTTTTGGTAGTTATGTGAAGGGGGGAAGGTTTGTGGTCTTTGTTGGAAGGCATTGGCCTGCTCCATCTGAAATTGACTGAACTGACATTCATGCCCAAAGTGACCCTGAACACCACATACCTCGCAGTAAGATGAGGTAATGGGTGCTACGGCAGACATAGCATTGATGCTCATAGGCGAAGGTGTCGAACTAGAAGACTTCATTAGCTGCTGAGTCAGTTGCGCCATCTGAGATGTAAGCAATGAAATAGCGTCAACTTCAAGTACCTTCTTAGTCAAACTCCTAGATGATGAATGGTCATTGGCTGCAAGATTTGATATGAATTCATAACCCTCATCAACTGCCTTGTCTAAAAACACTCCTCCTGCAGACGAATCAACAATACACTTCGTCTGAGGCTGCAGACCATTGTAGAATGTCTGCGTCAAGAACTATTTGTCCATGTTGTGGTGTGGACACTCTCTCTGTAGATCTTTAAACCTAGCCCACGCTTCCCGTAATGTTTCATCAGGCTCTTGGGAAAACGTGGCCAGTTTATTTCTGATTTCTGCTGTTTTAGTGGGTGGGTAATACTCTCTCAGAAATGCAGCAGAAATCACACTCCATTCGGTTTCCTTCACATCATTCAACCATTTCTGGGCTCTATCTCTCAGTGAAAACTCGAACAACATGACTTTGAGTTGATCTAGAGTGACGCCAGCATGTTTAATGGTTCGACAAAGTTGTTGAAACCGTTGCAGATGATTTGCCGGATCTTCAGTAGGATGCCCACCACACTGATTTTGCTGGACCATGCTGATGAGTCCAGGCTTAATCTCAAAATTGTTAGCGGCGATGGTGGGCATTGGTGGTCCAGTAGAAAGACCATCCGGGTTGGGCACCCCATATGACTTCAGTGATTTTGACATAATTGAACTCAAGGTGTCTGTTCCAGAGGTGTTCAGCTGAACAGACTGCTTTTCTTTCTGCTTTATCTTTCGGATCCGCCTGATTGTCCTAGTAAGATTGGGGTCCGCTGGAATGGGGGAACCATTTCTTTGGGACCTGGGCATACAAAAGAAACAAAAAGCAGCAGCAAAACGTACCTCGATTGAAACAATGAAGTTCCAATGAGGTACAGAGAAGTAGACCAAATAATCAAATAAAAACATAGAAAACTAGCCGTCTCCCCGGCAACGGCGCCAAAATTTGATAGGTTTTAGTCGTGTCACCTAATCAAAATTAAACCTACGGTCCTCTAACTAAGGTAGTCAGTGGTAGCAGGGTCGAATCCGCAGGGAGACAGAGTTTCTATATTAATATTCAATTAACTAACTACTTCAGATGAAAATATGGAGAATTAACTGAACTAATGAGTAAGCTAAATAATACGAATTAAGTAGAGGATTTAACTATGGAATAAAAGCCTAGGGTATTAGGTCGGTCCACCATGATTATACCAATCAAACAAGGTCAACAACTATCAAAACCTAAGTCAAGAGTCGGGGGATTAGAGCCTATGTTGAGCTATGGTTAAGACTCAACGCTCATAGTTCAACATACGCCGCATGTTCACTAACGTAATCAAAACTACTGACGTGTCCTAGGCCTCTAGTCGTAAGACGGATCTGTGCAAACAACTATTAACCACAAGCAACCAACGAAATTGCGCAATAACGTTAATTACTCAATAAAGAACAAACCACATCACAATCACCCTAATCAAGCCCTAGAAATCAATAAGAGTCTAAATCACAATCATGGTATAAACATGGCTTTCCTATCTAACACCCTAGAAAGAGACTACTCACTCATAATCGAATTAACAACAAAAAAACTAATATGAAACCCTAACAATTGCATCATGAACGATTAAATAAATAAACTAAGCAATTGAGAATAATAAAAGAGATTAGGGTAAGAAAGAATACCAATTAACGGAAAGCAGGAACTTTTATTGAAATCGAAATAGGTTTGATCACCTCTAAATTAATCTAAAGTGTTTGAATTGAACTAAGAACAATGAAGAATAAAACTAGTCTAAAGCTAATGAAAGATAATAAAAAGATGTTCCTAAATAATGAGGAAAAAGGTATTTATAATACCCCCTCAAGTTAACTAAAAACGGAAACAAAGCGCCAGACCCGATCGGGCCCGAGGCACCCACCCGATCGGGTCAAATACCAAAAAGCCCCCTTTTGTTTCTCGTGGTCCATGCAGCAGCCCAGCTTGTTCTTGAGGCCTGGTGCAGCAGCGTATGGCTGTAGTAGAAATTATGGCCCACCCGATCGGGCCGTGGGCATCCACCTGATCGGGCCAGGCGATGATTTGGGCCAGCAAGCTTCCCTCGAAAGCAGCTACAAAATGAGACCTAGCAGCACCCAACCCGATCGGGTCGGGCAGGATACACCCGATCGGGTTTGGCCACATGTATGCTCGCCCGATGGGATCGGGCACGCCTTGCCCGATCGGGTCCGCAACTTCTATACCCGATCAATGTATTTTCGCCTGATCGGGCCTTTTCTGCCCGATCAATGCACGGAAACCTCCTTTTGGACTCTTTGGCTCTCTAATCTTCACGTTTAGGGGTCTTGGGACCTCCTAAACTACCCATAAAGCTCGTGAGCCATCCTACGTGCCTCGTAACATCTCGTAAAGTCGTGGTTGCCTCCAAATGGCTCTGGAATAAGGAGAAAACTCCCTAAAACCTGCAATTCAACACTAAAACACGAAGCCACAACTATAAACGATAGTTAGCACAAAATAGCTCCCAAGAGCTCCAATGACGCACAAATTAGCTTGTAAATAAGGGAGAAAACTCTATATAAATACGTGATATCAATATCTTGGCGACAATAACAGAAGGCAAAACCACCGAGGACATATGTCCTCAAAGACAAGTTGACATAACGCCATACAGAACCGAAGGTGTGCCACCGAGGACATATTTTGCCAATAGAAGGTGACATAATGCCAAAACAGATGCGGTACCACCAAGGACATTGTCCCCCAACAAAAGGTAACATTCCCGCCAGATAACAGAATGGTACGTGCAAAACCAATAAAACATAATATTGCCAATAGCAGGCTATCACTTTCATTTATTATGTTCATATATTTTAGCATTTTCTTCAAGCATCTAAAAATTTTCAAAGGAATCATATCGTCATCATTTTTATACATAATCATTCATCATTTATGCCATCGTAACATTGTACATTCATAAGCGTCAATTCAATGAAAACCACTTCGCAACTCTTAACTGATACTATAAGGATAAAATTGACATATAATTTACTCATAAACCATATTATTAATTAGTATCCTCGCTTATATACTTAGCAAGATAACATGATATAAGTCATACTTTATAAAATTATACTTTCACAAATCACTCACTATTCATATTATAATAATACAAATCTACCATACTCATTAATCGAATTAGCAATAACATGAATATACCTTATGAATCTTTTAATTTCATATGATCGTTAATAATTTTGAAACGTACTTCTTACTTAAATTTCATACTTTCATATAGCATTAATAATAGTTTACAACATATAGTAATTCAGTAAATTTTACATAATGTCATTAATGTAGTTTTAACTATAAGGAGGTAATATAAATTCCATAATTCCACAACCGATTTTTCCTACTAAAACGCATTGTTCATTTCATAAATACATAAATATGAATATTTCTGAAAAATATATTTTCGTGTATCGCCAATCATTCACCAAAATAATGCAGTATACTTTTAATAATATAAATTTCATAATCCATAAATATATAATCACATTTCATTAGACAAGCATTCAATAATGGAAATCTGACACGCGACGATGAGAGAAAAGTTTGAGGGTCAACATCTAAAAGATTGACTTTTTAGCCAAAATCTAACAAAAAAGGTGTGCATTTTGATAAAGAATAACATATAAGGTGTTTTCTCACAAAAATAATTATATAAGGTGTTTTTTCACAAAAATTATAACAAAGAAGGTGTTTTTTCACAAATTTTCCTAATTCGTAAGCAATAATTATTCCAATTAATAATTATCATTCATACAAATAAGTATACTCTTTATAAACATGAACATATACACATAGGAGCATGCATAAAAGTTAATTTAATAATTTATTATCATATATATAATTGTATCGAACATGATAATACAGAATTATTCATAAAACACATATGCATCCATATATACATTTTGGAACCATATTATTTAGCGGACATCTACACAATGTTGGACATAAAGGTTACATCAACCGTCAAATCCCAAAATATCAGCATTCCATCAAGAATGGCCTCCTTATGCCTTTCACCTTGGTTTGTCGCTCCATATTCAACTATTGAGAAGACCCGCCACCAACACACAGACGTGACTTGCAACCTGTTAAAAAGTAATTTTTTCATGTCTCTTTTTATAAATCCCACCCACCACCACTTCAGCCACCACTTTAGCCACCGTCCTCCTCTTCCCGAAAGGAAAAGATACCCAATTCGATTACCAAGCTTAAGAACTTGATTTCTCTCAATTTATCCTCAAATCAAATCAACTCACTGGAAATCTGCTGGAAGGAAGGATATCCAGTTCAATACCCTTTTAGTATATCTTGGTCTGAGCTCAAATCAGTTCAATGGGAGTGTTTCCAAATTTCTTGGTGATAGGAAGGGATTGAAGTATCTTGATTTTGAAAATGTGTCACCTGGGTTATACCGTTTAATGCATTGTGGAGGTTATGCCAACTTTGTTAATGTCATGGAAGGATTGAAGTATATTCCCATATAGCATTAACATGGTATTCCCAGATTCCTCATGGGGTTATGCGTTTAAAGCGTTTGTTAAGAGATGGAAGGTTTTTAAGATTGGGGATAATGCCAATTTATGTTATAAGCATATACTAACATTTCTTCAAAGGTGAAGAGAGCGGGCGAAGCGTTTCTTTCGTAATGGAAAGAAAAAGACCACTACTTTGCCTCTTTATTGGACCGCCGGCACGAACATAGTGGTCTCGGACCAGGACCAGGAACCAATTCGAATTGGCATTTCTCCCTATGATAAGATTGGATTTCCAATGTGTCCTCCGACAAAGTCAAAATCGGACGACTAAGACATCAAGCTCTAATTAGTTAGTTTTTCGAAGGTTTTCGAAGGTGGTAGTGCTAGGTTGTGGCGATTCGAAGGTCAGGGTCGTTGGTCGATTTTCTGTTTTTTGTAGTCAGGGGTGGTTGGGTGGTGGCTAGGAAGGGTGTGAGGGTCTTTCAGGCGCTGTAGGATGGGGAGGGAAGGGGTAAGAGTGCGAAATTTATTTAAAAAAAAAACAAAAACAAAAAATTAATTATAAACATCCTATGAAAGAATGATGTGTGGCACGTTTACCGGTTAAATAGATTTTCATCAGGTCATGGTCCATTTGTGGCGGATCTCCCCAATAGTTGGGATTATGTAGGAATAATTCATACTCATAGTTGGGATTATTCTTGGTAGAGTGGCCATAATTTGAATTATTCTAGTCAATTTTTCCTTAGTTTTATTAATATTTGAGTGAATAAGATTCCACAATGAAATTACAAATGACATTGCAAATGAAAACCTACAATTTTCATCAATCATGAAAAATAACCCAAAAAAATAATATTCATTCATAATGAAACTCAAATAAGGGCGGTCGACTAGGGGAAGGAGCCTAGGGTTGCTCTGGCAGAAAATATCGACAATTGTGGTGGCTAATGTGCTAGAGGAGATGGTTGAAATTGGTGTTCGTGGTGGTGGAAGTCCGTTGGAGGGAAAGGGGGGAGAGAGAAGAGTTAGGGATTGCGTTTTTAGTTAAAAGTTGGGGTTGTTATCTCAATTACATTTTCATACAAGGTCGGTATTGCCATTAGTCAGGCCTGGCCCTAAGAGTGTGCAATCTGCTCTATTGCACAAGGCCCTGAAAATAAGGGCACCAATTAGTTGTTAAATACTATTTGATATATTTTTGGAAGTAGAACTACACTGTCAAAAGCATCATAGCACAGCGGTTAAAACCCTTTTCTATGTACGATGAAACCTAACATTCGATTCCCAAAGCTAAGTTAGTTTGTGTTCTATTTTGCTCTTTTTGTTGTCTCCTTGTTCACACATTCACTCCCCCTCTTTTACTTTCTCTATTTTCCTTTTTAAGACTTAATTCCTTCACTCCACATCACCTCAACTTTCACATTCATCTCTTAATTTTATTTCTTTTCCCGTTTTTCACTCTTTTAGTTGATCCCACGTTCATCTTAGGTTTTTTAAACCTTTCTCTTTAAAACTTTTGTTTTCTTTTTCCACTATTCTATTTACTTCTAACTTTCATATAAAAAATTAGTGCACTTAACATTTCTTCTAGAGATAGTTCAACTAGGGTAATTGATTATTTATTAATTAGACTCGTAGTCTGTATTATTCAGAGACGGTTTATCCCTCTATCTATATAAAGTGTCAGGCAACCTAAACAGGTTTGCGAATTATTCTCAATACTTGTACATTGTATCAGAGCTTAGGTTAAAGATTTTTTTCTCTCTTCCACTTCTCTCTTTAACTTCACATTACTTTTTGCCCGCCTCCCATAAACCATAATCGTTACCGGCCATCTGCACCACCATGTCTGCCATATCCGGAGCTTTTCCTGACGTCACGACCGCTAGCAGCCCACACCCGCCCCTATACTCGACGTGTGTCTCCTTGTCGGCGTCTTGACAACAGCCAGAACCGACGGCCAGTGCTGTTGTGTTCCGCCCTATTGGAAGCAGCGCAGCTGATAAGCACTTTATTGTGCTTAATCATGCTTCATTTTTAGTGTCATTGCATGTAGAATAGAGCATTTTAGTCTTGCATTGCATGGGTTTTGATGACTTTGGGTCATATTGTCATTTCACTACTCGTTTAGTTGTTTTGGGTGATTTCCAGGCTAACTAACAGGTATTTGGAGCGTTTTGGTCTTTGGAGGACCTTTGCGTGGAGGCCTAGCTTTGAAGAGCATGGGAGCAAAAAGTGATATTGTGATGTTTTGAGATTGTTGTTATTGAGTGGATATGTGAAGACCACATTTAGTCGTGTTTTCAGTGAATATGCTCCTCCTTGTAGGCTTTTCCACCACATTCCCAGAACATTATCCTTACCCCTAACCTAAGCCCCATTACAACCGTGAAAGTCCTTTTGATCATTATGTGTTGTATTATTTGGATTGGAGGTGAGTCAAAAGGTCAAGGTTAAAGAGTATGTGCTACTTTGAGTCGATTCAAACTAGGTTGAGAGTCATTGACTAGCCATAAACACATGAGAGTTTGAGTGCAATTATCTATAGTGAGGTCTGTCAGGTTCAGTTAAGTCCAACTTGGGAGAGATAGGTTGTGGTATGATTGGTGAGTTGATTTCGTTACATGACGTGCTATGAGGCTTTGTTGGTGCTTATTGGACGCTTGGTTTATGTAATGTCAATATCTCTCGTGTTGTTGGTTGTGTGCTTGACCCTGTTGTAGTCCCATATTCTAGGTCATCTTGCGCTCCCTGTGTCTATTGTTTGTTCGCTTGAGGACAAGCAATTGGACTAGCTTGGGGGAGTTTGATAAGCACTGTATTGTGCTTAATCTTGCTTCATTTTTAGTGTCATTGCATGTAGAATTGAGCATTTTAGTGTTGCATTGCATGGGTTTTAATGACTTTGGTTCATATTGTCGTTTCACTACTTGTTTCGTTGTTTTGGATGATTTCAAGGCCAACTAACAGGTATTTGAAGCGTTTTGGTCTTTGGAGGACCTTTGGGTGGAGGCCTAGCTTTGAGGAGCATGGGAGCAGGTCTACACGGTCGTGTGGCTTTTGACACAGCCGTGTAGCCTGTCGTTGATAGAAGCAATGAAACTTTGATTTTGGGACTGATTGGTCATTCTCAGGAGGACACAACCGAGTAGGTTTTGACACGGTCGTGTAGCATTTATTTCCCATAATCAGATTGCAAACTGATTTCTGCTGAAGTTTGAAGACCAGGTCTTCACGGTCGTGTCGTTTTGGACACGACCGTGTAGTTATTTTTCTACCGTGGCAGTAGCTCTTGAAGATGCAAAGGAATATTGAAAATCAAAACGAAAGCAGTTAGCTTTGAAGAACGCTTAGGGTTATTGAAGAACAAGTCTACATGGCCGTGTCGACCTGATTTCGGGCTTTTGCCCCATTTTTCCGTCTTAGCTTAATGAACCATATAAATAGTTTAGCGTTTTTGTCGACTTTTTTTATCTCATTACTTAGAACCTAATTACAGAGCTTAAGACTCTAAACTCTCTCAAACTCTTAGTTTACTCATTAATGCAACTTTGAAGATCAACTCATTCGTTCAATCCAAGTACATTTCTTTCAGTCTCTTCTCTTTACTTTAATTGTTTTGTTAATCATGTTTAATTTCATTATATCTTTTGCTTTGAATCCATGATTAGTGAGTAGTTCATTATCTAGGGTTTGGGCGAAAGTATGAATTAAGGGCTTAATGTAGATTGTTAATGTTATTATGATTCAATTTGATTTTTATGCATTGAATTTGGTGTTTTGACACCCTAGGATAGATCTTGATCACATTTATGCTAGGGCACTTAGGGTTTCTACTGTTCTTAATTGAATTTTGTTCCCTTTTGTCATTCCCATGTTTCGACTTAGTTTATAGGCCAAGGGATTGGGTAGGAATTAAGGGGGTCCTTTAATTAGGGGTTTTCCGATCTCATTGAATCTTTTAATCAATTGACCAAAGACCATTTGAAAGAGGATTTGGTTGATTGATTAATCGATTACTCTTGAGGACCATTCAACAGAGGACTCAAGTAATTTAGAGGGAGACTTAACCCTGTATTTTCATCATTCTTGGATCACTATAATGTTGATTATCGTTGTCTAGCCCAAGTTCATACGAGTATCCCGAACTCTAGTGTTTTCCTTATTATATTAATTCCCTTAATTGATTATTAGGTTGTATTCGTTAGCTAGTTGTTAGTCGTTAGTTAATTAAACCTTTTCACCCCCAAAACCCTTCACTTAGGTAGTTTTGGACTTAGTAGACCTTAGTCAATCCCATTTTCCTTGTGGTTTGACCCTTGACTTGCCATTACTACGTTCATAGTAGTTGCTCGTTAGGATTATAAGTATTGTTTGATAAGCGGTTCTTAGTGCCTTAACGACACACTAAAAACCTCTTTTCAGCAGCGGCGTCCGCCCCTTACACTCTGGGTGGTGGCGCATAGGGTGTCACAACCCCTATATAGGGTGGTTCCTCTAGTAGTGTACATCTCTCTTCTTCTAGGGTTCCACCAAGTTTTGGTTCTTTTGTTGGTGGTGGTGGAAATCATAATTTCTCGAGTATTCAGGCGTATTCTCCGCCTCCTTTGCCCACCACGGCGTCTTTAACAAACCAAGACATCACTCGATTCGTGTCAATCAAACTCGCTACGCAAGAGGATTATCCTATGTGGAAAACTCAGGTGATGTGTTTTCTTTCGACGCATCAATTACTTGGCATCATCGAAGGTACTGTTCCAATTCCTCCTGCTACTTATCTTGATAATCTTGGTCATTCGTTGCCTAATCCGCACTTTTATGAGTATTTGATACTTGATCAACAAATTAAATTGTGGTTGTATGCGACGATTTCACATGATGCGATGATGGATGTTCATGAATTACATACTGTTGTAGAGATTTGGAATAGTTTACAGTCACGTTCCTTGCATGCTAGTATGGCTAGGTCAATGGAATTAAAAGGTAGATTGAGTCATATGAAGAAACCTGAGTACCAGAATATGGAAGTTTTTATACGAGAAATTAAGATTATTGTTGATTAGTATGATTTGGTTCAATATACTTTGACTGCCTTGGATCATGATTGTGACTATGATGCCCTTGTCACCACTTTGTTACAATTTCAAACGTCTTTGACGTTTGATGATCTTCTCCCCAAGTTACTTCGGCATGAGCAGTGCATCAAAGTTATATGTGCTTATGATAAGACACCTACTAGTTGTCGTTCAGTCTTGATCTTCGGGTTCTCAATCATCTACTTTGGATGGTTCGAACTCTAAAGGTCAAGGGGGTGGAAAGAACAAAAACCGCAATAATCGTAACAAAGGTTGTCATGGAAATAGAGGTTGTGGCAATGGAGGACAGGGTGGTCGTGGAAATGCAGGCCAAGATAATGGTATAGGTAATTTTCATAAGGTTTCATTGGTTAATTATTCTTGTGCCAGCTATATTGCTAATGATTTGTCTTCAGCAGATACTAATCCTTCTAACGGCAATGTAGCCACTACTCCTTCCTCTGATACTTGTGGTCTTTGTTGGTATCCAGGTCACTAAGCACCCTATTGTCCTCAGCGTTTCAATCAGAACTTTGTGCCTTCTTCTCCTTATGGTGTCACACGTGCCCTAGTTGTACTGTCTGTTAGTGGTGAAACGAAAGACTCTGTTTGGTATCCAGATTCTGGAGCCGTATATGACATGACCTTACAAGATGGTAAGTTATCTTATGCTATTCCTTACACTGGTTTGAGTTCTATTATTGTTGGTGATGTCACAAGACTACCCATTAATAAACTTGGAAATTTAACTCTGTCTTCCCCTAGTCGCCCCCTTCGTCTCACCAAGGTCTGTGATGTTCCCCATTTAAAACATAATATGATGTCTATTCAAAGTTATGTCCGGATAATTCTTGCATAGTTTATTTTGACGAGTAATCAGTTTGTCTTAAGGACAAGACCACGGGGGCGATTATGTTGCGGGACTCATTAGGAATGGTGTCTATCCTCTTTACCTCACATTCTTGAGTCAGAGTCGTCTTCCCAAGTTTTTTCAGAGTCTTCCTGAGTCTTCTCAGAGTCGTATGTCCCTGCTTTCATTGCAACCAAGGAGTATGGAGACGTTTGTCATTGTCGCCTTGGTTATACCTCTACTAGAGTATTAGGAAATTTACGTTCAAACAATTTAATTTCATGTAATTCTAAGTTTCATGACGATTGTGTTCATTGCAAGGTAGGAAAGATACATCGTTTGTCCTTTGAGTCTGTGACTCATCATGCCCCCTATCCCTTATATTTGATACATAGTGACTTTTGGCAATTGCCTGTTAACTCAAATTAATTTTTTCAGTATTATGTGGTTTTTATTGATGATTATTCGCGTTTTTCTTGGCTTTATCCACTTAAACTGAAATCTAATGTTTATTCGACTTTCATAGCTTTTCAAAAACTTGTTGAGAAATTTGTTTAATGAAAAAATAAAGTTTTTTCAAAGTGATGGCGGACGTGAGTTTGATAACACGCCTTTACTACAACACTACTGTGACTCGGGAATCTATTTTCGGAAATCTTGTGCTAGAACTCAAGCATAGGATGGTGTTGCGGAAAGGAAACATCGAACCATTATTAAGATGGCACGTACTATGCTTAATCAACCTGAGTTACCAACTCGATATTGGGTTGATGCATGTTATACGACTATTTATACGATTAATCGTATTCCGAGTTCGGCATTGCAAGGTTCATCCCCGTTTGCCAAACTTTTTCATAGTCCTACTTCCTATGAGTTTTTGAAATGTTTTGGCCTGGTGTGCCTTTATCCCATTGTTTTTATATCCTAAAATTAATTTAAATTACATGCTAAGTCGATTCAATGCGTGTTCATTGGCTATGCGTCAAATTATAAGGGCTATTGATGTCCTGATCCTCTTTCTGGTAAAGTTTACACGAGTCGTCATGTCTTGTTTAGTGAGCATACTTTTCCTTATCGTACCATCATGTCTAGCAAGTCCATTGCATCGTCTTCCGACGAGTATCTTGACCCCTTAGCTCTACTCTCGGGCTTCACTCCGTCTAGTGGGACTACTTTGCCCTTGGTTGCACCTCTTAGCGTGTCGTATGGTTGCCCAATGGTCTCTCTGTTGTTGTTGTCTAGCGTGTCAACCCGAGTGTCTTCGAGTCCAGTGTCCGCGGCCACACCCTCTCCCGCGCTGGCAGCCACTGCTAGCCCGCATGCCAGGCTGCGCCCGCGGCCTTGCACATCAGTTAGCCCAGCAACCCGCAGGTTAACACGCCCGCACCCGCGGCCTTGCACATCAGTTCGCCCAGCAGCCCGCAAGCTAACACGCTGGCGCCCGTAGCTTCGCGTAGCTCCCAGCACGCAGAAAGTGCCCACTCACGCGTTTGTCATGCGCTCACGAGTTTCCACGATATAACGTTGCACACGCACAGCAATCCGCAGCCTTCCTACCATGCGCCCGCGGGTTCCCCCGCACACTCCGCCTCTCCTCTAGCCTCGTCCTTGGCCTCTCCCATTGATGTCCCCCTTATGTCATCCATGGCTCCTATCATCCCTCCCATCCAGCGTCCTCGTAAGTCTTCTAAGTGTGTCGATTCCACTCATGTCCATACTATGACTACTCGTTTAAAAGCCTGTATTGTTTCTACTAGAAATCTCATGAACTTAAAAACCGATGTTGTTGAGTCTGAACCATCTAACTTTAAACAAGCGTCTAAAGGTTCTCGCTGGCAACAAGCCATGCGTTATGAGTATACAACATTAATAAAGAATGATACATGGAAACTTGTGCCTTGCAACTACAATCACAACGCTCTTGGTTGTAAGCGCCTAAGCGAGTGTATAAGATTAAATATAATTCTAACGGTACTGTGGAGGGGTTTAAGGCGAGGCTTGTCGTTTTGGGTAATCATCAGCAGGTAGGTATTAACTACTTTCAAACCTCTAGTCCTGTTTTTAAGCCTACCACTTTTCGCTTAGTTCTAACCATTGCTACTACTTTTAAATGGCCTATTCGTCAACTTGATTTTAAAAATGCTTTCCTTCATGGTTTCCTCAATGAGGAAGTTTATATGCTCAGCCCCCGGTTTTGAACATCCTTCTAAACCTAATCATGTGTATCGGTTACGAAAATCCATTTATGGTTTGAAACAAGCTCCTCGAGCTTGGTTTTGTCGTTTTAGCAATTTCTTACTCTCTATTGGTTTCAAGTGCAACAGTTGTGACACCTCCATGTTCAGTCTCAAACATAGTGGTCATATTATCATTCTCTTGCTATATGTTGATGATATTGTGCTTACTGGTAGTAGTTCTCCCTTGCTTCAGAAATTTATCATTATTCTCTCTACTCAGTTTGCTATGAAGGATTTGGGTGATTTGCATTATTTTTTAGGCATTCAGGTTTTACGTACTCCTCGGGGTTTGATGTTATCCCAACACAAATATGTCGTTGATCTTATTCGTAAATTTCATCTCCATATCGTCAACCCAGTACGTACTCCTGTTGTCTCTCGTGTCACTCTATCTCTCTTAGATGGTGAACTTCTTGCTGATCCCACTGATTATCGTAGTATGGTTGGTGCATTGCAATATTTGACTATGACTCGTCCTGATATCTCCTATGTTGTTAATTCGGTTTCTCAATTTATGCATGCGCCTCATACTACTCACCTTCATGCTGTGAAAAGAATTTACAGGTATCTGCAGGGAACTTCTTATATTGGGCTATTTCTTCACAGTATTAGCTCCCCTACTGTGACCATTGCCTATTCTGATGCTGATTGGGCCGGGTGTCCTAACAATCGGCGTTCGATTACTGGCTATGTTGTCTTCCTAGGAATGAATTTGATCTCCT
Source organism: Patellifolia procumbens (assembly GCA_947645195.1). NCBI lineage: Eukaryota > Viridiplantae > Streptophyta > Magnoliopsida > Caryophyllales > Amaranthaceae > Patellifolia > Patellifolia procumbens. The sequence goes on from CANSGD010000953.1 coordinate 7,749,067, forward strand.
GGCGCTCCAAGAAGCAACATATTGTTTCTAAGTCATCCACTGAAGCTGAGTATCGTGTTGTTGCCTACACTGTAGCCGAAATAATTTGGATACGTCAATTGTTGGCTGATTTAGGGTAGTTTCATCGACGGCCTACCATTCTCTATTGTGACAATGTTTCTGCTATGTATCTTACTGCCAATACTGTTCATCATGATCGTAGTAACCATATTGATGTTGATTATCATTTTGTTCGTGAGATGGTTGTTAAATATGGACTTCAGGTCAAGCACGTTCCGACACAGTTACAAGTTGCTGATATTTTTACTAAGGGTCTTTCCTCTGAGTTGTTTTTGTAAACATCGCTCCAATCTATTCGTGATTCCTCCCCATAAAGATTGAGGGGGTGTATTAGGGTAGTTGATTATTTATTAATTAGACTCTTAGTCTGTATTATTTAGAGACGATTTTATTCCTCTGTATATATAAAGTGTCAGGCAACTTAAACAGGTTTGCCAATTATTCTCAATACTTGTAAAAGTTCAATTCTTAGACTCGGGGCGATGTTCCAAGTTTTTCTCGGTGTTATAATTTAATAGTTCAAAATGAGTTTCAATTGGTGTAAAAAGATATCAGTAAAAAGTGCCAAACATCATTTTATTCATGATATGTCTTTCAAATATTGTAGTTCAACTTTTAATTTTCGCTAAAATTCATAATATTATTATTAATTTTGATAAAAAGAAACAAAACAATGTGGTACCAGAGTAATGGATCTATCATTATTAATTTTGATAAAAGGAACAAAACAATGTGGTACCAGAGTAATGGATATATCATTATTAATTTTGATAAAAAAAACAAAACAATGCTTGTAAAAGAGAGAGATTCAATACGTTGTGGCCACTGGGTTATAATTTTTTTATCTTTAGAAAGTAGATACTTTTTTAGAATAATTTTTCTTCATAAGGCAAAATATGTGTTTTCTACTTAGGGTCTTACAATAACAGTTCTGCAGCTGTCATGCCTGTTGAGATCGGGTCCGAGAGTCTGAGGATCAGCCTATTTGAGCCAGGTCTGAACGACGAAGCCCTGAGGACAAATCTAGATCTGCTGGATGAATACAGAAACTAAGCTAGGTTCAGAATGGAAGCCTACAAAGCCAGAGTCAGCAGATACTATAATCGAAAAGTGAGGGCTAGGCCTCTGGAGGTAGGGGATCTGGTACTCAGAAATGCAGCAGCTGTGCAGAAAAACAAAATACACGGAAAGCTATCGGCTAAGTGGGAGGGACCCTACCAGGTTAGTGAAGAGCTACACCCTGGAACCTACAGACTGAAAAGAATGGATGGAAGCGAACTGAAAAGCAACTGGAACGCCCGAATATTGAAAAAATACTTCGTGTAACCCAGATTGTATCAAAACTCCCATGAATGAAAGGCCTTTGAGCCACCCTTTATCCACCACTCTCCATTTCGCATTAAACCCCCGTCCCCTTATCAATTCTTTATGAAAAAACAAATGTCAAAATCAGATAGACCCTTAGCAGACTGAGAAAAAATACCACAGTCTGGCAAAAGAAAACAGGGTCTGAGTCAGACTGAAGGCTGAAGAGGCTCTTCAGACACAGAAGTAAACTATATAATGAAGAAAGGGAGTCGGCCAAAAGGTTAACTCTGTCCAGAGCCCCTGAGGCCCGCAGAGTGATCGGATGCCGTCTCGACTTACCGCTGTCATAGACCTCTACCTCTAAACCTGCAGGGCCGAAGGCCCAGAAAGCAGCAAGGATAAGTCATAGACACCTAAGGTTAATGGGGACGCCAGAGTTCCTAATGACCAAAACGTACCCCAACACGAAAAAGATGGCAGAAGGAGCTAAAGGGTGAACCCCAAAACTCCTAGAATCATCATGACTTAGGGGATCAAAATACCTCCTTTGCTCTGCTATTGTTGAATCCTTGTCACGCATAAGGCAGAGCAGAAGAGTAAAGGGCCCCTAAAGTCCCGACTCTGAGCAAATCTCACCGGCCACCAAGCCAAGTAAACGAAAACACCCCGATATATTGCTTGATGGCACGACAGACTCAGCATTTGAGCAGAACGCAAGTACTCAGCAGAAATAACGAAACTTGGCATGCATCAAATAGAAAGCACAAAAGTCAACATAAGAACGCAACTCGCATTGCAGGAAAACAATTGAATCTTACATAAGAAGATCTGGCTATAAGCCAAATCAGAGTGCTACATAGTACTAAAACAACGGCGGCTACCTAACCAAAAGAAGGGAGCAAATACAGATGAAAAGGAAACGTTTGACTATTTAATTACAAATATTACAAGATAAGTCAATTAGGATATCATCGGAGGACAAAAACGGAGGACTGCAATTAGTTCAGCACAGGCTCCCAGCTCATCTACCTCAGCAGCTCAGACAGGAGTCACAAGAAGACTGAGGCGAAGTGTGAGATAGCCGCCCGAGTTCCTCTTGCTTAGGAACGGAGCTGCCATCCTTCGCGGAGCTCCCATCAGCTTGCTGCTCTGAAGACTCTCCCTCTGAAGGCAGAGAGTAGAGCAACTCCAGATCTCTGAGCTCCTGGGTCACCGGAGGTCGCATGTGCACCTGACTGGCGTAAGCATCCTCAAAGGCATCCCAGTTGAAAGAAGGCTGCAGATGCCAGAGAACCCTGCGGACCGCAACTTTGCAATCCTCCCAGTACTTGTTCCCGAACGCCTCCTCCATCTGCGCAGCCCGGGCTGCCTCCTCAGCCAGCAGCTGAGCCTCTTTCTGCTTCAGGCTACCTCAGCCTCCTTAGCCTGCTGAGCCTCCCTCTCAGAAAGCAACTTGGAGAAATCCGCCCTTAGCTCCTCCTTCCTCTGTCTCAGAGCTGCCTCAGCCTCCTTGGCTTGCAGAGCCAATTTAGTAGAGCAGCCTTCATGTTCAGCCCGTACAGTAGAGAGCTGACCCTTGAGCTGCTCCTGCTCCTTCAACGCTGCCTCCAGCCGGGCCTCGGAGGTCTTCAGCTTAGTCTCCACCATTGAAGCGCGAGACAACGCCTCACTAAGCTGGGAAGAGAGCCGGGAGTGCTCAGCCGCGATAGCCTCCGCTTGCGCCGCCTGACCCTCCATGCGCTGGTTGACGGTCCGCAAGGAGTCGCGCTCCACAATCAGAGCATCCCTCTCCTCCTCAGTTTCGCGGCAGGTGGACACAATCAGAGAGTTCTGAGCCTTCAGCTTGGCATACTCTGCTCTCTGCTGTGCTACCTGAGCCTTAAGCTGCTGCAGTTCAGGGAGGTCTGCCTCATGTCTACCCAGCCCTACAGCATGGCAGAACTCCCTAATGAAGGCACCGGCCCGCGCAGCCTGTAATCAATAAAAAAGCAGATCAGAAGGAAATCTTAATGTCAGATAACTCACCAAAGGGACATCTTGAACAGCATAGTCCGGTGAGAAGCGACTCGCCAGGAGCTTCAGCCACTCACTGGGATCAGGGAAGGCCACGGACATCTGCTCCTGCCCCTGAGCCTCGTGCTGGTCATCCGCCGATCCCCTCTGCAGAGAACCTGAGCCAAAAGAAAGTCCAGTCAGTTCCACAGAAGGGAAAAGGCCGGAGCTAAGACCAAGTAAGGGGTACACACCTTTGGCGACGACGTCGTCCTCAACAACAATGACCCGAGGGGAGTCAGCAGGGAGACGAGTCTTCTTCTGAGGGGGAGCTCCTTCCTCACTCTGCCTCTCTGCTGGCCTCTTCTGGGAATGAGAAGAGACCTCAGGCTCGGCCATAGTCTGTTGAGCACCCTCTGCAGAAGGTTTAAGCTGGCCTGCAGTTGGACCAGAGGCCTGAAGAGCCGCAGTAGACTGCACCTTCTTAGCCCTCAATTGCTGCTGAAGAAAACAAAAGGTAACAATGTCATCAGCAGAGTAAGGCACAGAACAAATTGGCTCGGCAACACAAAAGAGAGGAAAAGAAAACACTAACCGCGCGCGCCAGATCCTCAGGAGTAGGGGCAAGGACCTGCTTGAAGCCTCTGGGAGGAGGAGGAGCGGCCTTCCTACCGGGAGGAGTAGGCCTCTGGACAGGAGGAGTAGACTTCTAGACCAGGGGAGACACGACAGTCTCCACCACAGGGACGGAAGCCGGGCTCTGCTGTTCCACCCTCTGCTGCTGGAAAGGCTCCACCACCTCCTGGCTAGTCTGAACAGGAGTAGGGACGGCCTGCCCAGCGGGACCTATCACATCAAAATAAAAACAGGGAAATCAAGAAGATGCAGGTAAAAAGGTTCCTGTCAGAAAAAGCAGTCTGGGTCTGAAGAAGACACCTACCTGACTGGCCCTCACTCTAACCCTCTGCAGACTGAGTCGTGACAGTCTTAGCAGCCTCCGCTCCCGTCCTGTCAAACTCTGTCATGGCTTGGTGGGACTCCTGACCAACTTCATCAGGCTGAGCAGAACCACCCACTGGAGTAGGTTCTTTCTCCGTCCTGTCAAACTCTGTCGCCGCTTGGTCAGGCTCTCCCATGGGTACATCTTCCACCACAGGTGGTTCTGAAAGTAAGCAGAGAAAACGAGAAGAGATTAGCAGAGTGCACACAAGCAGGAAGAGCACCTTGTGGTTCATCGTAAGTAGTACCTGGTTGCACAGGAGGAAGCTGTTGCAGGGGTTCAACAATCAGAACAGTCCCTTGCAGAGTGCTGGCCCCCTCTGCACTATCATCGTCATCGTCGTCTTCCGGTAGATGCGCAGCACGCCGGGAACGATGGATCTGCAGAGGAACAGCCGCCGCCTCCTCCTCATCATCAGATTGAATCTCAGTGACAGTGGCAGAGGGGCCCCCTTGCGGCCGGGACATCCCAGTAAACCTATCCACAAGTTCCGGGCGCTTGGTCCGGAGGGAAGGATGGTCCAAGGAAGTAGCGTTAATCTCCCTGATGAAATCAGGGACGGTGTAGGTCCCTGGGTCAGGTACCGGACGATACCTACGGCACACTGAAGACTGACTCAGACCCAGCTCCCAAGGAATGGCAGACCCCAGAGTCTCTGCAATATCATAATATTTGTTAGCTACAGCAAGTCAGAATGCAGACGGAAAACAATGAAAAGGGGCAGAGTATGCCCGCCAGCTCAAGACCCACCCTTAATCACTTGGCGAACAAACTGTCTGCACGGAGCTGCAGCACAGTACAAACAATGAATGTCATGGGACGCAGCAGAATGGGAAATGAAAAGGCAGAGTTAAGGGCTAGCAGAGCGCTTACCAGTAGTATAGTCAGGGGACAGATGGCCTATCCTCAGGAAGGCATTCTGACACATCACATAGTGATGCGGTAACCAGTACTTGGGAAGAAACTGCTTCCCGGCAGTAACCTTGGATCTGGACTTGAAGTAGTAGTAGGCTACCTTCTCGTCCCAGTTCAGCACATGAGGGTCCAACTGCTTCTGGAAGTTAGGCTCCACAGGGCGCAGAGGGGCCTTAAATTGATAAGGGTTCCCCTCCTCCGTCGGTACCCTAACGAAGATAAAACTATCCCGCCAATCTTTCAGACTGAGATCAACGGGATAGACCGTCAGATGATTGGCCCGCACCGAACCGGTGAAGTAGCTGTACTCCCCCCTGCCTCTTAAAGTAAAACAGGCATTGGAAGAGTTTCATGGTGAGGGGGAAGCCCAGAGCTTCACAAACCCAAATAAACCCCAGAATCTTCTTCAGAGACTAGGGATTGACTTGGCAGAGAGCCATGCGATACCGGCAGAGAACCCACTCCAAGAACCAGTGGATGGGGAAACTAAGCCCAAACTCCAGCTGCTTCATATAAACAGAAGTGTACCCCTCTGGTACATCTGCCAGGCTCTGACCCTCTTGGGGAAGCACTACCCAAGACCCGCGAAGCGGCTTGATCTCCGCAGCAATCTCAAGGTAGTATGCAGCATGCGCCCGTTTGAACGCGTCTGCAGATTTCTTCGCCAAATAAGGCTTACCCTTGCTGTCGTAAAGGGCAAGACTCTGCATCTCATGGTCGCTGTACTTCCATTTGACTGTGGGCAGAGTGGGCTTAAACTTGTAGTTGGGAGGGAATCTGTTGGTTTCAGGACCCAACACCTCCTTACGCAAACCGTTCCAGGGGTCAAAGATCTCCCATTCCTCTGGAACCACCTCGTCCTTACACTGAGGCAGATCCAACTTTAAAAACCGGGAATGAGTGTCCATCGGGTAAGGCTCATCCGGCTCGGACGAAGAGGTAGATACCACACCCTTCCCACGGGAAGCAGCAGACTGAGAAGTAGACATTCTACACAACACAAGAAACACACGACAGCACATTAGACTTGCAGTCACAACACAAGACAGTCTGGCACCTCAGACCTACAGACTGAGCTACCAGACTGGGGGGCAAGGATATGTATGGTATGTGAAGATCAGAAATAGCCAAGAAACAGGATATTTTCTTGCTTTTCTGACAAAAAGATACATGCAAAAGTAGTCTGGCACCTCAGACCTACAGACTGAGCTACCAGACTGGGGGGTAAGGATATGTATGGTATGTGGAGATCAGAAATAGCTAAGAAATAGGATATTTTCTTGCAAATAACGCAAACAAAACAATGAAGGCACATCACAGGCCTACAACCCAGCAAGTAAAGAGGATAACAGGGTAAACAAAGCAAACCCTAAAAATCCCATAAACAACAGTAGAGCAGAGCTCAGCTGAAGAAGCTGAGCAGAGCCTACCAACCAGAGCAGAGCCCTGCTGAAGAAGCAGAGCAGAGCCTATCATTCGGAGCGGCAGAACGGAAACGAAACAACACCAAACAGATCTATGAAACAAAGAAATAAACAATCGCATCTGAAGACCAAAGGAAAGAAACCCTAACCTCAAAAACACAGGCAAATAAGTGCGTACAAAAGGAAAAAGGGGGAGAAATCCATAAACCCAGAGAAGAGCACATCCAAACCATCCAAGAAGGAAAAAATCAAAAGTAGATCTGGGAAAAAGAGTTTACCTAGATGGAGAACGGAAGACGCCGAGGAAAGAGAAGACGAAAGCCACCAACGCAACAGTATCAAATATCAAATTAAGCTCCAAACGCAGACAAATCCCAGGATAATCGAGAGAAATCACTTGAAAATGGCTAGGGCGAAAAGAAATTCTTGAAGAACAACAGGAAAGTTTGAAAGCAAAGAGTTCGAAGGAGAAGAAACTGAAAAGTTTCACAAAAGGTCGATTCAGCCTTTAAATAGGCATAATTCGTCCACTCAGCACCAACTTGTCATCACTACATTCCTTGGGAACCCAAAGAGTCACATCAATTCAATTCAATTCAAAATGAATTAATGACCCTTGCTCAACACCCCAACCAAATGGGCGGGAAAAATGGAAGCATTCTGGAGTTTGTGAAGAGCAACTCACAGACAGCCACGTATCATTCTGCGAAGAGCAGAACGCCAGACCAAAAACAAACGCACCCAGCATATTGCAATCTGCAAATACTGGGTCCGGGGGGCAAATTGTATGGGGTCTACCTAGCAGACCTCCAGCTGGCAGCAGACCACTGGTCCTGCCACTCCACTTCAGAGCGCCTGGAGCAGAGCAGACCTTCTCAGGCAGACCGCTCCGGACATAACCTCTAGGCTGGAGTTTAATGAAGGCCTCGTTCCACCTTGGCCCACTTCCAAAGAGGCCCACTCACTTTACTAGGTCAGTTACAAGTCCATGTCTCATATAAATACCCATGCCCATGCATGGGTAAGGTACGTTGAATCAAACACTCACAAAATACTTGCACTTGATACTCGTTTTCTCTCTACTAGAGATCTTGTGCTCAACTTGGACTGACTTAGGCATCGGAGAGGCGATCCTCGGAACCACCGCCGAGGTTTCTCCTTGTTTTGCAGGTAACCACCACCACGAAGATCGTTTGGGAGCCACGATTCCACCGAGTACCCACCACCACATATACTGTTACTGTCTTGGACAGAAACACCATTGATTACCTATTAGGCTCAGCGGCTAATGGCAATAGCGGTTGGATTTGAACGATTTAAAAAAAAATCATTGTCATTATGCTACCGTGGATGGTGTAAGAGGATTATAAGTTTTAAAAAATTCACTAATAATTGAGGCTTGATCACCTTCTTTCTTTGTTTTAGGTAGATTGGCTCCTAAAAGTGAGCCTTCGTAGAACTTACACAATTCCCATAATACTTTTATTTTGGTAACAAAACTAAACATCCTAAATATGGACTAGTTTATGATTTTATCAAACCCACCGGTGCCATAAATAAAAAAAAAATTAAATCAACCCCACTGTATACTAGCTGTACGGTAACCACAACTATGATTAGTCATGATCCAATAATATCAAAATCATCACACCAAAAAAAATCTAAATTCACTCTATATTACTACCTCGGTTCCAAGTGTATTGCAACCTTTACCTTATTTGGCAATTTCATATTAATTGCAACATTTCTATTTTAATCACCAAAAAGATCCCATGTGCAACCTTTCTATCTCTCCTTTACTTATTATCACATGATGCAAGTAGGGAAGATGGCCCACTTTTTTGCTCTTTTTAATAAATGTGTCAACCCTTTATGTTGCAATACACTTGGAATGGAGGTAGTATGTACCAACTTTGTATAATATCCCACTTTGACTCTTTAAACATCGTTCCAATAGAGAAAAATATAATTATATAGTGATTTTATTAGAGTATTCTCGATATACATTTATTGATGTACCAACTTTGTATAGTTGTTTTTTCAAAAAAGATACTCACATATACTTATGTTTACACAAATTCTCAAAAAAGACATTGTAATTTTAGCATAAAATTAAATCAGCCTAAGCCTGCATTCTTCTAACAACCTCATTTCATCTCACTTTAACCCAATAACATCCATATGCATTTCGCACGAGCCTAGTCGTCCCTTCTTTTCCTTTTTTATTTCACTTCTACTCTCGAACTGCAAGAAATAATTTTAAAAAATAATCAGATTTTTCGAATGAATCTTAAACTAGTTATTGAATGGATTAAACTAGACACTGAATTAAACATTGTGATTGTTTAATGAAATAAACAGATAATAAAAATGGATTAAATGGATCACTAAATGAATGAAACTAGCTATTATTTTCAGTGAGACGGTTTTTTCACTTCTTAATTCTGGGTTTGGACCACTACTTAATGTTAATTTAAAATAGGTTGTTGTTTTTTGGGGATATTGAGGGGAAAGCCCCAAAAAGAGAACAAAAGCTAGGAAAACTAAGAAGAAAAAAGAAACAGACTCGAAGCAAAACAAAACTAACAGACTAACCAGACACAAGCAGGAAAAGACCACAAAAAAAACAACTAAAGAAAACCGAAAACCAAATGCTAAAAACTAACAGACTAACCGGACACAAGCACGTCCCTTAAACCACATCAGCTACTACAAAAAGAATGCAAAAATAGGTTGTTTCTTATAAAACTAGTTGTAATGTTTAAACTTTCATATTAATATACTTACAAAATTAGAAGTGCAATAAGATTTATAAAACACATAGATCGAATGATATTTAAAAAGTTTGAAAACAAAAGTGTACCATTTTCACAATGATAATAAAAGGACGGCCCGGAGGAGCGGGTTGTTGAGGAATATTTGAATATTAGTTACATTGTCTTCCAGCGGTTCCCCAACTCCTCCCTTTTTCTTTGACCCTCCTTTCCCCCCTTTTTCCTCCTTCATCTTATCAATCTATTCTACTAAAATGGCTTACTTAGTTGCTTAACTTTTAGCCTTTACCTTTCTCTTATTTTCTTTTACTCCTATTTTCTTTTACTCTTATATTTGGGCAATAATCTCTCCTCTTTGCCCTTAACCTACAATTCCTATAAATCCCAACTATTCTACTACCATTCTCTCAAACTCTTCTCATTCCCTTCTATGAGGTTTGACAACCTCGTAAAAGCGAATGATATTCTTATCTTTCTTCTTTTTCATTAATTAGCTCATTATAATCCTTAATGAGCTAATAGTCACTTCCTTATAAAGTTATAATCTATCCTTTTACTATATCATAGTATATTATTATCGATATCTAGGTTAAGTCATGAAGATACATTCAACAAGGAGTTCAATAGTAGCCAAGAGGTTATGGAATTTCTTGAGGATCACCTTCTTTATGGTGAGGAGAGGCTTGATCTCTAAGAAAAAATTGATTATGGATATAAACTTGTTCTTTAAACGAGGGAAACTCATTCGCAAATCATTAAGTAATTTGTTACATCTCCACCATCACCATCACCACCACCACCATCGCCACCAGATGACACGTGGTAGCTTTGCTCAACGGGAGTATGAATTCTCGTGTAGTAATAGCCCTAATCCCGGTTTTTTTCATGTGCCATCTTCAAAGCGCAAGCATCACCACTACCACCACCACCACATTAATCTCCCTTGCATGAATCCACCACTCGTTCTTGATGAGCTTGAGTCTCAAGATAACAATGATAATGCTATTGTTTTAATGCCCAAGACTCCGGAATATACATTTAATTTACGTCTAGATGGCTATGATCTAGCACCCGGAGAGAATCGTAGTCCAATTATTTCACCATTTCCTATTAAAATATCTGATTACTCATCTGAAGATGAAAATGATGGAGAAAATAATATTCAAGTTGATTTTGAAGCTGAGGAGTTCATTAAAAAGTTCTATGATCAATTAAGAGCTCAGAGTCGTGTGCAATTGTTACAATATTAGTTTTGTTTTTATTCATTAACTATGCAATATGGTGTTGTACAATTAATATATATGATCCTATTACTATATTAGTGTTGTGCTAATTTGAGTTGATTTCCACTTGTGGATTTGATTTTATTTTGGTACTATCTCAAATTATTGAAGAGATATTGGACCGTTGGGTCGTCCACTCATCAATTTTTTTAAAAATCAATTAGGATATGTTTGGATTTGATCAGGAAAAGTTTTATGTGATTATATTAAAACAGTTTTTGGTCCCTTTCTTTGGTGTCAAGTGTTGCTTTATTTTCCAGTTTGTAAGTGAAGTTGCAACTTCTACTTTTAGCATTTTACAAGTGATTAATACTTTTTTCTCGTTGCTTTTGGGCTTAAAAGGTGTACAACAGCTCCTCATGTGGCCCATATTTCACTTTCCTTGTTGCACACATCATTGTGCAATCCGCATACAAGGAATGACAGAGGATGTTTACGAAGTGGTAATAGTAGCAATCGGGCCTGGGTCGGATCAAACTGATTCCGGTCAGATTCTTTCGAGTTGGGGTATGTAGTTCTCGGGACGGGGCGGTTCTGCTTTAGGGTCGGGTCTAATCAGGTCAAGTCCTGATCAGGTTACTACATTTGGTATGAAGGTATGTACATAAAAATAAAGTTACTCCCTCTGTTTCTATTTGTTTGTCTCATTTATTGTAGGTTCAAATGTCATCGAAGATGATGTCATAAGCATGTGGGTGGAATAACAATTAAGGAGTCCACTTAACTTATAGGAAATCTAGTAACTAAGGTAGATAAGAGAAAATTGCAAGGTATATATAAGACCAAAAAGTGATAAATTAGGGGTAGATGGGTGATATAATTTTCCCATTTAAGAAAAGATGAAAAAGTAGCACAAACAAAAAACGGACAAAAACGAAAAGTAGGACAAAAAAAAAGAAATAGAGGGAGTATAATTCAATCTATTCTCCCTCCCAAATTCCTTCCAATAGTGTTGTTTTCTTTAATAGAACTCTATCTATTTGCATTTTATCTTCTTGTCACTATCTTTTTGTTCATATATCATATGATTTAGGTTTTGTCACCTCAAAACAAAACTTATCATCTATCTATTTTCCTGAAAGAAAAGGAATAGGAAACTGTTATGAGTGTTCTAGTACACAATGAGTATTACATTCACGGTTTATTATAAATAATAATAATAGTGAAAATTAAAAGAGTATAGCTCTAAAATTATAAATTAAAATATAAGTTTAGGATAAATATTATTCGGATTAGTCTTGGATCGGGTCGGATCGAAAACGTTGCTAGGTCTAATGTAGGGGTGAGCATAAGTTGGTATTCGAACCGATAACAATATATCAGTTTGAATTTTTGATATCCGAAAGCACTAGATTTCCCTATTTGTTAATCGGCCTAATAAGGTCGGGTACTTGAACTTCCGATACGTGAATGTTCTGATCGAGTAAGGGGTGCCCATTATAGATCCAATAAGAAAAAAGTTAAGAGTTAAAAATATATCTATGGTTAAAGGTCAAAGATGAATGGCCATCTACTACCATGTACCATGCATGTCATAAATGCACGCACGTAGAAAATTTGCCCCCCTATGCTATAGCATGCAGGCATAAGCCATAGCATGATTGGAGTATAAATATGCATTCAAGGATGAATGCAAAATGCACCGAGTAAAAATTTCTCTCAGTATTTCTCTCTTTTGTTTAATTTGTTTCTTGCTTTTATGATCATTCTTTCACAACACATTATCAGCACGAGTTAGCTACCAAAACGGAAAAGGTATTTTAACCTTTTTACAACTTCAGTATCCATTTAGTTTTTTATGTTGTAAAATTTCAAGTCCAACCCATTAGCTATCAGCAGATGGACCAGCAAAGTAATGGGATCAACATTGTTATACACAATGTTTCTTTCTAATGTGAACATTTTAATATAGAGCGAAATAATGTGCCTTTTGCTACCATCCCAGCAAGGGCAACTGTAAGTCACCCATACGCATTAACCTCAACAACGATACTAATGTCCATACCACTGAAAATCCACAAACCCCTGCTCCTCAAACCAATAATACCAATAATAATCCTCCAGTACCACCAACTGAAAATCGACCTCCACCAAATAATAAAAGAAATAGGGCCGAACAGGAAGGAGCTAGTGGCAAACGTCACCATGCCACTAGCCCGTAAATTAAATAATAATTTGACTATAACGCCACCTTTATGGAGGGCGAGGACATTTTACTTTATGTTATTTATTTTGTTGTACCGCTTGTATGGCAGGTTATTGTTTTCATTTACCGCCTATATGGTAGGTTGTTTTTATAAATTTGCCGTTTGTATGGCTAGCCAACAGTAGTAAAATTATTGATGCTTTTTCATTGTCAATATATGCAGGAGTAGCTAACCTAGAGAATATATGTTTCTTTTTACGATCTGCTATTTCTTTTATATGACATTTGTAGTTACTTTTATTATCATTTTTACACTTACCGACATGCATGATAGTGAACAAATTAAATTTAGTACCCATAAACTACTCCAACTAAAATTTCATTGCATTATATTCATTGAATAATTGTAGATAGATATACGACAAAACTGCATTGTTAAGGATAACCCTCTATAAAAGCGGATTACCCGTCCCCAATTTCACCACATATCTCTTAACTTCTTCCATCTTTTACTCAATAACCCACAAAAAAAAATCTCCATTTTTCCGGCCACCATGTTCAACGCCAACAACCGCCCTCCACCTTCCTCGTCCTCTTTTGATGAGGATTTTACGAAAATAAAACTATACTTGTTTCTTATAGCCGGCTTATTTGTCCTTCTCATGGCATTAATGATATTTCTTCTGATACACAAGTAGGAAGCGCAATATCACCCACTTTCTCCCCGGTGAAATAGTGAAAATGCATGCGATTTCTGTGTTCATATGCATTTCTAGGAAGTATTTTTGTTATATTTAGTTTATTTTTGTACTTCATATGTTTTTGTTGTAAGTCATTATTTTTTGTTTGTTTGTAATATTTTAAAGTTATGCCTTATTTTGTAATATTTAAATTATAAATGATATAAATCGGGGGGAGATATTATATGTAGTTAGTTATCATTTACTAATTTCATACTATTATCTACCTTATTGTAGCTATAATGGGAGATTTTACGAAAAGGCATTCAATGTCCTAATTTGTCCGGAAATAAATTTCTGGAATGCACTGTAAATGTCCAGATGAAATTAAAGGCTCAAGGACTAGAGCATACTATTAAAGAACAAACCGTCAATCTAGGTTCAAGTATGGCCCAATAAATTAAATTGGCCACTGAACAAGAAAAGGCCACGGCCTTGGTTCTTTTGAGACACCACCTGCATGAGAGCCTAAAAACTGAATATTTATTGGTGGAAGATCCAAAAGAACTATGGAACAACCTCAAAGAAAGATATCGCCACCACAAAAATATTCTCCTCCCCAAGGCATTATTCGAATGGGCTAATCTAAGGTTCAAGAATTTATATGTATCAGTGACTACAATTCAACACTGTTTAGAATTGTATCGCTACTAAAATATTATGATCATCCGATCACTGAGGAACAAATGCTAGAGAAAACTCTCTCTACATTTCATGCCTCAAATATTATATTACAGCAACAATACAGAGAAAGGGGCTTTAAAAAATACTCTGAGCTAATCTCTTTATTATTGGTGACTGAGCAAAATAATGATCTTCTACTGAAGAATCATAATCTTAGACCAATGATAAACACTTTGTTGTGCTTAATTATGCATCATTTTTAGCGTCTTTGCATATAGTATAGAGCATTTTAGTCTAGAATTGAATGAATTTTGCCACCATTGGGTCATATTGTCGCTTCATTACCCGTTTAGTTATTTTTGGATGATTTTCAGGCTAACTAGTAGGTTTTTGAAGTATTTTAATCGTTGGAAGATTTTGGTGGAGGCCTTGCCTTGGAAGTGCAGAGAAGCAGGTCTACACGGTCGTGTTGTTTTAGACGGCCGTGTAGCCTTTTGATGAAGGAAGAAGTGGAGGTTGAATTTTGCTGATTGATTCGGTGTTCTGAAGATGTCCATATTGGCACGCTCGTGTTGAGCTTTTTTCCCACGAGAAGTTTCTAAGCTGCCTTTTGCTGATCTGAGAAGAGCAGACCAACACGTCCGTGTCCCTATTGACACGCCCGTTTTGGCTAATTTCTACGGAGGTAGTAACTTTTGTGAAGACTTGAGATTTCTGAAGAGCAGGTTTACACGGCCGTGTCGTTTTGGACACGCCTGTGTCGACCTGTATTCGATTTTTTTCCTGATTTTCCGTTTTCATGTATGGGATATTTTAAATAGGTTTTTTGCGTTTTCGGTTTCTATTATCTCGACGTACACTTAGCATTCTAATTACTTAGTTTTTGTCTCTAAACACTCTCAAACTCTTTCATATCGGCACTCTTATTGAAGATTCAATTGTTCATTAATCCAAGTAATTTTCTTTCAATCTCTTTTCTCTATTTTCATTGCTTTGTTAATCATGTTTAATTTTATTAATCTCATTTGTTTGAATCCATGATTAGTGAGTAGTTAATTATCTAGAGTTTGGGAGAAAGTATAAATAAGGGATTAATTATGATGTTCATGTAATTGAGTTTTATATTGACTATTATGCATTGATCTTGGTGTTTTGGCACCCTATGGTAGATCTTGATCACGTTTATACTAGGGATTTTAGATTTCAGTTCCTCTTAATTGTTTATTAAATTCTTTGTCATTCCCTTGAATCAACTTAATTTCTAGACCAAGAGATATAAAAATTAAGAGGATCCTTATATTAGGGGTTTTTCACACTTATTGAATCCATTATGAAATCGACTAGAGACCATTCGAGAGAGGATCTAGTTGATTGAATAATTGATTACTCTTGAGGGCCATTCGAGAGAGGACTCGAGTATTTTAGAGGAGAATTTAACTTTGCATGACATTCTCCTGGGAACTTTAATTGCATTGGTAGTTGTTGCCTAGCCCTGATTCATACGTGTAGCCCGAGCTCTAGTGTTTGCCTTATTATATTTACATCTCTTACGTGGTTGTTAATTGTTATTCTTTAGCTAGTTATTAGTTGATAGTTGAATCAATCATTCACACCCCCAAATACCCTTCACCTAGATAGTTTTACACTTAATAAACCTTAGTCAATCCCTTTTTCCTTATGGTTCGACCCTTGACTTGTCATTGCTACGTTCATAGTAGTTGCTCGTTAGGATTATAAATATTGTTTGTTAAACGGTTGTTAGTGCTTTAACGACACACTAAAAACCTCTTATCAACCAACTAGGTCTTTGGCATTCCAAGAGGTGAATGCAGTAGAAAGCTCAGACCCACCGGAATCAAATGTTGTAAACAGAGGTGGGCGTGGAAATGGCCGTGAGAAATGACGTGGAAATAATCGTGGTCGAGGCCGAGGTAAAGGATATTCCCCCTAATTGGAAAATTTGTCAAGAATAAGTCAACCTTTGCGTTGACCGCTTCTAACAAGTCAACCTTAGTTTATACCAAACAAGTCAGCCTTTGTATCATGGATTTTTAAGCTTCGAGCATCATATTAGTGCTTGTTGTAATTTATTTTAGGTATATTATTGCTTGTTGGATAATCCTCCATGGAAATGAATTCCTCTTGGGCCTGATCATCAAGCATATATCCCAAGTTGTCGAACCCACATAAATGTGAGTACTTCGGATGGTTTGGGAGGATTTATGAAGTGAGGTCCAATTGCCTGATCTTGAAGAAGATTATCTGAATTTCCCTTCTTACTTCCTCCACATCCTCCTCAGTCAGCAGCTTTCTTTTTGCTATTTATTTACAGGCATACTCCTTCCCAGTATCTTTGTCTATACATATGAATGTAGTCCCAAATTGCCCTTGTCCTAATTTCCTACCCAAAGCGTAAAACTCCTTAATATTTCCTGTCTTTTTTAGCAAAACAGACTCGACTCGAAGCCCTGCACTGGGTGCTCTTTTAATGGGTGAGGAAAGAGAAAGTGTGATTGAGGAGAGACAGAGGGGTGGGGCAGTGGGTAGGGTTGGGGTGGTTTTAATTTTTTTATTTATTTGAAGTTCATTTAATATATAAATTAAAATTAAGAGTTTTCTTTAAAGTCAAGAAGTCAAACGAAAATTGGGGAAATAAAGAGTGAGTTTACAGGTTTATCAGATCACAGGTAAAAAAACTTGTTAAAAGAAAAGTGTGTACAAGGTTTACTTGTTAATGGAATAAACTAAGGTTGACTTGTTAGAAGCGGTCAACGCAAAGGTTGACTTATTCCTGACAATTTTTCCTAGTTAATTTAGTAGATTCATTTGCATTGGGAATTACCTCTCCTTTATTTTGCTTTTCCAAAAAAAAAATTATTGTCTTTAATGAGAGATAAAGTGTAGAATATGGATGGTTGGTTAGCTACATTATTTTACCATTTGCAAAAGAAAACGTCATTTTAATACAATGATGCAGAAGATTTACACATAGATGCAGGAGATAGAATTTTCGTCAAACTTGTTTGAAAACCATGGCCTTTCTATCATGGATTTTTCAGCTTCGAGCATCATATTAGTGCTTGTGGTAATTTATTTTAGGTATATTATTGCTTGTTGGATAATCCTCCATGGAAATGAATTCCTCTTGGGCCTGATCATCAAGCATATATCCCAAGTTGGCGAACCCACATAAATGTGAGTACTTCGGATGGTTTGGGAGGATTTATGAAGTGAGGTCCAATACCAAAGAAGAGGATAAGGGGGGAAAAGAGGAAATTGAAGTGAGGTGTGAAAGGAGGAAAA
Organism: Patellifolia procumbens; assembly: GCA_947645195.1. Taxonomy (NCBI): domain Eukaryota; kingdom Viridiplantae; phylum Streptophyta; class Magnoliopsida; order Caryophyllales; family Amaranthaceae; genus Patellifolia; species Patellifolia procumbens. The sequence continues at coordinate 7,766,636 of CANSGD010000953.1, forward strand.
GAGGAGAAAGGGGAAAATGAAAAGAAAAAAAATGGCAACAATGGTGGTTCAAATCTCACGCCACAAAATCTCAACAATGGTATTGATGGTGTGAAAAGAGGAAAAGCGGAGAAAGAAAAAGATGAACTGGTATGAGGATTTTGGTAGAAATAAACCTAGCATTAATTAAGCAATAAATTAAAGAGAAAATATAATTAAAGATTTCATTACGCATTTAATGAGGGATCAGTTTTTCATGGCAATATGAGAATATTTTGGGGATTTTAGTATTCTATTGAGGGTATTTTAGGCATAATTAATGGATTTAATTTAGAAATGGGACTTACATTTTGGGACATATTATGGGACGGAGGGAGTATTAATCAAAACTAACAATGTTTCAAGATGATGTATCCGGGACAGCAAAACTTATCGAAAGATCCGGAAAAGCTTGTGTAATACTCCCAAAAGGGACAAAATTAGCTATTGATGATGCACTATACTCGAGTAAATCTCAAAGAAACCTTATAAGCTTTCGAGATGTGCGTAAAAATGGTTATCATTTGGAGACTATGATGAATAATGAAACGGAATATTTATGTCTCACATAAAATAGAAATGGCAAGAAATATATCTATGAGAGATTGCCAGCATATTCCTCAGGATTATAGTGTTGGTATAAGTCCGTGTGAAGTAAGCATGATATCTAACCAGAAGTTAGATAATCAGATATTAATTAATCTATGGCATGACCGTTTAGGTCATCCTGGCACAGGAATGATGCACAGGATCATTGAGAACTCAATCGGGCATTCAATAAAGAATGTAAAAATCCCAAGGACAGATGAGTTACATCATGTGCAGCATGCTTACTTGGGAAATTAATAACAAGGCCCTCTGTAAATAAAATTGCTACTGAATCTCCAACATTCCTTGAAATAATTCAAGGAGATATATGTGGGCCAATTAATCCCCCATGTGGACCGGCCATTTCGATACTTTAGGGTGTTGATTGATGCTTCAACACAATGGTCACATGTAAGCCTTTTATCAACCAAAAATAGTGCATTTGCAAAACTTCTTGATCAAATAATTCGATTGAGAACTCAATTCCCGGATTATATAATTAAAAGAATAAGACTCGACAATGCTGGGGAATTTATATTCCAAACATTTAATGATTATTGTATATCCATTGGGAATGATGTGGAGCATCCAGTGGCTCATGTTCATAGACAAAATGGTCTTGCTGGATCATTAATAAAAAAGATTTCAATTAATTGCAAGACCACTATTGAAGAAATCAAAGTTGCCCTCATCTGCTTGGGGTCATGCCATAATACATGCGGCATCATTGATTCGATTGAGAACAACTGCTTATCATAAATTCTCACCACTACAATTAGTTTCTGGTCGAGAACCAAATGTCTCACATTTAAAAAAAATATTTGGATGTGGCGTATATGTCCCTATTGCTCCACCACAACGCACAAAGATGGGTCCACTGCGAAGGCTAGGAATATATGTTGGTTTTGAATCCCCATTAATCATAAAATATCTTAAACTAATGACAGGCGATTTATTCACGGCTCATTTTGCAGATTTTCATTTTAATGAAAGCCTATTCCAGCCTTAGGGAGAGAGAAAGTGGACCCAAACAAGAAAGGTATAGAAATCACATGAAATGCAACACAATTATCTTTTCATAATCCACGAACAAACTCATGTGAACAAGAAGTTAAGAAATTTGTTCATTTACAAGGTGTTGCAAATCAATTGTCTGATGCATTCGTTGCTAGTAAAAAAGTGACAAAGTCAAATATACCAGCAGAGAATGCTCTGCCACAAATCGAAATTCCCATATATGATAAGTCAATTGAAAAAGAGTCTATGGCACGCCGTAAGCGTGGAAGGCCACCTGGTTCGAAAGATTCGAAACCAAGAAAAAATAAAAGGCGAGATGAATTTGAAAATGAAAAAATGATTACTCCTCCAGTTGAAAATCATGAAATTCAAAATGAAGAAATAGATAAAGACAAGACAAAGATGAAAATGTTCCAAATAACGAGGAACACGAAAGTATCGACAACAATGAAATTTCGATTAATTATGCTACTACAAAGAGACAGGGGAATCGAAAAAATGTCATCACAAATGAAGTATTTACTTATTCCATAGCGGTTGAAATGGTATCTGATGAGAATGATATAGAACCAAAAATCGTAGACGAATTTCGCCATAGACAAGATTGGCCAAAATGGAAAGAAACAATCCAAACAGAACTAAAATCCCTTGAAAAGCGAGAAGTTTTCAGACAAATAACTCAGACGCCAAGAGGTGTAAAACCAGTGGGATACAAGTGGGTATTTGTTAAAAAACAAAACGAAAAAAATGAAATTGTAAGATACAAAGAAAGGCTTGTTGCCCAAGGCTTCTCCCAAATGCCAGGGTTTGATTATGATGAGACGTATTCTCCAGTAGTTGATGGAACTACACTAAGATTTCTGGTGAGTTTATCCGTCTCCGAAAAACTTCAAATGCGGTTGATGGATGTCGTGAGTGCATACTTATATGGATCAGCTGACACTGACATCTACATGAAAGTCCCTGATGGACTAAAACTACCAGAAAAATACACATACAGAGACATGCTCTCTATAAAGCTCAAACGATCGCTCTATGGACTTAAACAATCTGGAAGAATGTGGTACAATCGTCTTAGTGAATACCTTATGAAAGAAGGATTCAAAAATAATCAAATCAGTCCTTGTGTTTTCATTAAACTATCTAAATCAGGATTTGCTATAATTGCAGTTTATTATGTTGATGATCTGAACATCATTAGAACTCATAAAGAACTTGAAATAACTGCAAAATACTTGATGAAAGAATTTGAAATGAAAGACCTTGGGAGAACAAAATTTTGCCTTGTCTTACAAATGGAACATTTGAAAGATGGGATCTTTGTTCACCAATCAAATTATACGGAAAAAGTCTTAAAACATTTTTATATGGATAAAGAACATCCATTAAATTCTCCAATGGTTGTATCTTTGAATGTTAAAGACGATCCATTCCGACCACGAGAAGAAAATGAAAAAAAAATTGGTCCTGAAGTACCATACTTAAGTGCAATTGACGCTTTAATGTACCCAGCTAACAATACTCGGCCTGTCATAGCTTTTTCAGTGAACCTCTTAACTAGATACAGTATTGAACCAACAAAGAGGCATTGGAATGGAATTAAGCACCTATTCCGTTATCTCAGAGGAGCACATGACTTTGAATTATTTTATCAATCGAAACAAATGCTTCACTCATTGGTTATGTAAATGCTGGATACTTATCCGACCCTCAAAAAGCCAAGTCACAGTCTGGGTATGTATTCACTTATGGAAGTACAACAATATCATGGAGATCAATGAAGCATACATTAACTGCCACATCATCAAATCATGTCGGATTGATTGCTCTCTATGAAGCTGGAAGAGAATGCATTTGGCTCAGATCAATTATTAGCCATATTCAAGAAGAATGCGGGATGAATTCCGTTATTGATAATCCAACATTGATCTATGAAGAATATATCAAAGGAGATGGAACTAAACATTTATCACCGAAACTCGTCTTCACGCATGAATTCCAGAAGGAAGGAAAGATAGACATTCAACAAATTCAATCATGTGAAAATCTTGCGGACCTGTTTACCAAGTCCCTTCCTTCAAAGAAATTCGAATAATTGGTGCACAAGATCGGAATGCATCACCTCAGTGACCTATGTTAGACTCAGGGGGGAGTGTTATATGCACTGCACTTTTTTTCCCTTCAATCAGGTTTTTATCCCACAGGTTTTTCCTGATATGGTTTTTATCCCACAGGTTTTTCCTGATAAGGTTTTTAACGAGGCAGTAAATATTAGCATATTACACAATAAAGTTGCACCATGTTTTAACTATTATCCCACTACATCCTATCTGTAAAGTTGTAGTTGTAAATAAGGCAATGGGCATTCCAGGGGAGTATTATAGTTCTTATATGCACTGCACTCTTATTCCCTTCGATCAGGTTTTTATCCCACTGGGTTTATCCTGACAAGATTTTTAAAGAGGCAATATGTTTAACCATATAAAGAGATATAGTTGTAAGAAGCATCATTAGAAAAGATGGACATTCAAGGGGGGATGAATGACCATCTACTACCATGTACCATGCATGTCATAAATGCATGTAGAAGATTTACCCCCCTATGCTATAGCATGTAGGCGTAAGCCATAGCATGATTGGAGTATAAATATGCATGTAAGGAATTAGATAGATGCGTTTATAGGTGAAATTGGTGAGATTGAATTTCCATAAGGGCCATAAACCTTTAGATTTTGCTCCGTCTCTTCCTTCTTTCTCTCTTGAAACACCTTAGGTTTTGATTAACGATGAGTGATGCAATTGGTAATGTGGAGCAAAGAAAATTGTTGAACAATTTTATCACTTGCAGAAATAATATGAACCTTAACAAACCTAACGATACTCCAGTTCTGGAAGCTCTTTTCCTTCGTAATTTGGTAATAACATCTGAATTGGATGTAGACTCTATTGATGCTGCTATTTTCGCCCGCAAATTAGTTGCAGATTATGGTTGGTCAGGGACTGTCAGAACTTTTGGGGGTCTTGAACATCTTTTACGTTTCTCAAATCTTGGAAGCTCTTGCTGGACTCGTCAACTATATCATCCACCATTGATATTATCACTTCTAAATAAACTTCAATTTTGTTGTGGGAATTTAAGGGTTTTTCTTTATTTTCTTGTTTGATAAGCTCTATTTCTGATGATAATATCAGGCTATTGTAATTGTGGTTTTATCACCAATTATGAATGATCCTAATCGGAAGTTTGCCCATTATTTGAATACATCTATTACCCATGACAATTGTCTGCTTATTGCGGTAGATGTCTATGTGTGATGTTCTAAACGCCAAACAGATACGCAAGTATGCAACTTTCAGAAAGTGTCCATGCAGCACAAGTCTGCAACATAGGTTGATGCAGCCATCAGCTAGATATGAATATATCCCACCAAATTGAAGCCCCTGTAATTCATCCTGACAAACTATGTCATACCCACTTAGATGGCTAGGGCTATTTGTTTCTGACTTACAACTGTGCTTCGGCAACCAAAATAGCTGCCAGAAGTAGAACCAGTGCAACTTTCTATTACCCTGGAGCTGGAGGTGCAGTTATAATGGGAATCGGAGCAGATATGAACACAGATTAAAGCCCGGCCTTAAGCATTTTATTACCTTAAACAACGAGTTGTCTTTGGCTTATATATGTTTTTGCATCCACACTTGTTCCAAAGCAACTACACTACCATCACTATTGCTATCAAACAGAGGGTAGTGAATCAGTTAGCATAACTACCATCATCAATTCATCACCAATGCAAGAAACTGTATGATATGAATTACCTTAGCACTTTAGTACAATGCCATACTAAGGTTGTACATATTGGATGTTTCATTTCATGATCACCGACCTCACATTGAATTTCTATCAATCTCACCAGTAGTCATTGATCTGGTTAGCAAGGTATTTCATATATATTCCATCCGTTTGTTTTTAATTGTTACACTTTCCTTTTTAGAACGTTTCTTTTAAATTGTTACACTTTCACTTTTACTATCTGTAATAAAATTTCACATCTCTATATCCCATTTTTCCATACTTTTGGGCCCACTTGTCTTTTTCTTTTTATATTAAACACATAATCATCCCATACTTTTTACTTTTATAACATTATCTTTCATACTTTATTTATTCCCTAAACAACTTTATTTATTCCCCAAACAATCATTGCATAGATTTCACAAATTTTCTTGCTTATCCCCAAAGTGAATTATAACAATTAAAAACAAACGGAGGGAGTAATAATAAGGTAATTAAAATTTAAAACTATATTAAGGTGTATCTAATTTATAGCACTGGAATTAGGTGTCGGTAAGTAAAACTGGAGTGGGATTATGATTGGTAGATAATCTTGGTTGTTCAAACACAGATTTGAGACTTCAAAAACTACATCCGGGTCTCCGATGGCAATCAATCCTTGATAAGTGATTATCTTGGGTTCGTAGGGTTAGTGATCCTAGGACCTAGGTGGCTCACAAGCTACTTAAACATGACTCGAAAACTTTTGACTCGAGCATTGCTAAAGTTGGCTCCGGTGGCCTGTGGACAGATTTGAAATATTCTCAACCATCTTATCTGTACACAAAATTTTGAAGTGTAATTACTTATCAAATCTTGCAATGAGAATCTTTAATTATTTGAAAACCTTATTTATAACATAAGGTATTATAATATCTGGTTACAAATTTCAAGCTCAACTTCATCTTTAAAACTAAGGTAACCTCAAATTCGAGCTCGGCTCCACTAATTATCACCCTGTCAAAGTTGAACCACTAAGCAAGTATCACAAAACTGTGAAAAAAACACATCTACAGTCACAATCAGGAATCACTCCACCATAACTCTACACCAAAACCATGTTCTTCTTAATCCCCCTTCATTTCGAAACGCCTGACCTTTTAATGTCCCTAAATATCAACAGTTCTGCAGCAAAGTAATCCCAATTCGGCAATTCCATTCTTCTGATTATTATTTTCAAAGAACATCCCCCAAAAAAGGGTGAGGGAAAAAATGGAATCAGGTAGCATTTTTATAACCTGGAAAACAGACACTTCTCCTTTACAAGCTCTTTCATTTGGCAATGGCCCTTCCAACTACCAAGTTCCAACCATGTGAAAAATGGCATCCGCAAATTTCTAAATTAATCCTCTATATGACACCCCATAAATTTTACCAATGATGATAGCCTGATGGCCTCTGATACCCCCAATGTGGGTCCCCATATGGTTGGGGTTGCGGTGGAGGTGGCGGGTAAACATAATGCTGCGGCGTTGGCGGTGGTGGCGGATAATGGGATGGAGCCCACGTTTGTGGCGGAGGCGGTGGATATACAGCAGGAGCAGGAGGATGGTAATGTGCAGCAGTTGTTGCTGTTAATGAATATGATGATGATGGAGGAGGAGGAGGAGGATATACTAATGGTGGAGCTGATGCCATTATATTATATTCCTCCAAATCAATTTTTGGGTATTGAATTTTGTCTGAATCAAAAACTGAATCAGATTCATTCACATGATTATGATTATGGTACCCTATCATATTAATCTCTGAATATGTGCCCTGATTATGATGATGATGGTATCCCATAACAGGAATATCTGAATTTGTACAATGTTCATGACTTTGAACTAATTGTTGATCATGATATTCATGATGATGATAATGTTGGTATCCAGTGATATTATCATGATTTAAACTAACATTACTATTATTATTACCAATAACCTTATAAGAAAAATTAAGGATCCCATTATGTTTACCTTCAGAATTACGCACCTCATAACTAACAAATCTGACAACACCACCAGTACCAGATTGGATCATTTCTGACAAGGGAACTCGGACATCACCAATAGTTTTATCCCCAAATAACTGACCCGAGTTTCGCAACTCGAACAGAAGACACAAATCCTTCAAATTAAGGTGAATGGAATTAAGAGGGCGTAAATCGAATTTCATAGAATAATTCCATTCAGGATTACCATCCCCTGAATTATCAACAGGAGTTTTCTGCTCCTGTTTTTGGTCATCTGTGAGTTTCAACTTGTCACATCCAGTGGGCGTTATAGAAACAGCTGCATAAAGTGTGAGTTTTTGGAAGAAATTGAAAGCTGTTAAGCCTTTGCACCACATTACTTTGATCTCCAATTCCATATTTTGTATTATGAATTTAGATTTTGGGTTTGTTGATTATAAAACTATAAGTTATTAGTAGGTGTGAGATTTATGTAGAGAAAGAGAAATTGGATTGTAATTTTGTGTTTGGTACTTGGTTAAGTTTGTGATAATCTACTTCCCAACGGTCAATTTGTTTGTGAACTACACGTTTATAGAGATGGGGGCCCGTTGGACTTGGAAATGGACTTGGAATTGGGTGGATGGACTTAAGGATATATCCTGGAAATGGGATCAAAACGAAGATTTCAAACACCCTCACGAACTTGATGTTGCTTCTCTTCTTTTTCTTTTTTCTTTTTTGACGGGGTATTGCAGCTCTTGCTTCTCGAATATGAATATTCCTCCCTTTCTTTTTTGGAAAAATAGATTTAAATAAAAGGGTTAGTCATTAATTAGTCAACTTCTTTATCATTCTAGAATAAGCCAATCTTTACGCCTAATTTCCTACAGTAAGTCAAGATTATCGTTAACCTGAACAAACGGTAATCCTTAATTAGAACTCGTAATTAGAACTCATAGTTCTAATTAAAAAAATTAAATAAAACTAAACCCAAGCAACCCTTCCGCTCAAAATAATCTTAATTATGAATTATTCTAAAATAATCTAAACTGTTGGGGATTCCGTTGAAAATCTGACCCCATAAAACATCACATGTGAGAGACTCACATTGATTAACTTGGACATATGTTCACCTAATAAGGCCGAGGGGCTACTTCCGTATTGCCATATGGTTTTAAGGTGAAACCTCCTTTGGTATTGTGACGTGGACTCTCTCTCCTCTTATGGATGCGTTCAGGCCCATGCTTAACGAATTTATGTCCAAAATAATCCAAAATTTAATTTTCTACCTTTCATCAATAGTCCATTTTGGGACTATTATATATAGCAGAATCAAAAGTTTAAATTATTGTGAGAAAGTATCCCCAATAATATAAATTATTCTATAATAACTCATAACTAGAATTGTTATGAGCGGAAAAAAGTCATAGTTGAGATTGATCGTTGCTATCAATGTTTCTTGTAATAAATTGATGTTATGAAGACATGACGTCATATCAATTGTGAAAAAAGGGCGGCATGTAGCTTAATAGCGATTTTTCACCACACTTTTTAAAAAGAGTATAGATTTTTTATAAGAAAAAATGGTTATAGTAATTGGAAACAGAATTATATGTATAATGAAATGATATCATATCAATTGTGAAAAAAGGGTGGCTTAATAGCTGACTATGATGTTTTCCTAAATAATTAAGAGTTTGTAGTTTGAACTAATTTGAATTTCCGTTCTCATAAAAATCGTGTTTATTTAGAAATAAATTTGTGTCATACCATATGAGGGATTAATCTATGACATACAACACACTATTGGATACAAGTCGATTCGTTTGTAATTAGCATGAGCACTTATAAGTTGACTTGTGATATCTTTTTTTTTATGATGCAAAGAGAACTTAGGAAACCCTTCTCTCAATGGTGTACCCTAAGCTATCTAAAGTAATAAGCTTGTATAACTCGGGATCCTTCTGGACATCGATAGTAAGACTACTTACGTTGATGTGATGCCCCAGTTTGGAGATGTAGTCCGCAACTCGATTTGCTCCTCTGAAAATATGCGTGATGATAACTGAGTCGAAGTTGCGTAGTAGATTGATAATGTCCGTAACCAGAGTATCTATGGACCACGGCGTGCGAAAAATTCCTTTGATAGAGTTAATGAGAGCCAAATTATCTCCTTCTATGATGAGGTTCTTGATGTACATCTTTCTCGCTTGTATAATTCTATTTCATGAAGCAATAGCTTCTGCAATAAGCGGAGTAGATTGACCTAATTTGAATGCTACAGCGTTAAGAGTATTGTCTTCTGAATTTTGGAGGACAGTACCGATTGCTGATAAAGAATGAGTAGAAGAGCCATCAATATTAAGCTTAACAAAATTTTGGGAAGGAGGCGTCCATCCTAATTGTTTAGTTTTCTGCGACCTGCAAGGGGATGGAGACAAGGATGTGTTTAGGGCTATGTTACTCAGACACGTATTGAGTGTCTACTCGGATACGGGTGTCCAAGTTTCCGACTCGGCTATTTTTTAGAAAAAAGTCAAGTTTTTAGTTTAAAATTAAGTATCCAGGTGAAGTATCGTGTCAGACACGACACGACACGACACCCGCTTTTTGAGATAGATGAAGGTGTCGGAGTAACATAGGTTTAGGGTGTCATATGTGGAACAGAAATTCTATTCCATGACTGCATCTTTAGATCGGGACATGATCCGTTGTGTGATCGGAGCATGAAAAGTAAACTGGACAACATTCAATGTTGAAGTAACAGCTAGAACAAGAAAGTCTTCAAGTCAACAAAAGTTCCAGAAGATGAAATTCGTGGCAAATTGAATATCACATTAACTTCGAAAAAATAATGGAGTTCTACTTCAATTTCTTTGACATATTTACTAGAAAATTTTATACAAGGGATATCGTGAATAAGAGAACCGAGTATGTACAAACTATTGAAATACATTCGATTTCCAGCTAAAATAAAACGGAAAAAGGGAAAGATGATTATACTACTATTTTATCACTCTAGTAACCTATGAATCATAACACAACAATAATATGGTGTCAAATATGAAGCCAGAATTGGTGTGGAAATAAATCATTTGATTTCTTTTAAACTTCCACATAACTAATCCTCCTATCATACATTCTGCGAGACCAGTGAACTCGTCTCCAGCAGTTTTGTACTGTCATCGTCCATTGGGATCTTGTCCCAACCAGTGCCTCTCATTGGGAAAAACTTGGCGCGATCAGCCGTACTCCCTCCTCTAAAACCCGTCATCTTCGATGATAACATAGGCATAACCAGAACTGAGGAAGCGTTCATCGTATTCTCCCCAAATCCTAATGCTAATAAGCAAGTAGTCTGCAAGAAAACAAAAATCTCAATAACGAGTGAAAACACAAGGTTTAGATGTGTTTGGTTAGGAGGAAAACATTTTCCCCAATACTGAAGTTCCCATTTTTGTTTGGTTTCAAAAGCTTGGAAAATAGTCCCCTAAGGATGGAAAACCTTTTTTCTTATTAAAAAAAAAAGCCCCACATTTTCCTCCCCATTTCTAAATTTTCTCTTTCTCTTTCTCTATCCATCATCGTTCACTTGTCCTTTTTATTATGAGGAACCAAACAAAGGAAAACAGATTTACACTTGTGAATTCCTTCAAAAAATATTTTTATGCCTCAGACTTGACACCTAGTAAACTGTAGGAAGAGAGCAAACCACACCTTTGCTTTAAGCATAATATCTGTAGCTTTAGTCAATATTGTTTGCAAAGGCTTAACCTCTTTGCTTTGCGTATCCTCATATGATGTAACCAACAATCTGACCAGCAAATACAAGTGTTAGGAAAAAAAATTAACTCGCCCTGCTCTTAGGCAGGACCAAAATAGAAGCATTATATTACCTTTCTCCGTCATTGGCAACGTTTGAAGAAGTGATAGCCTCCAAGGAACTATCTTTAGCTTCGCCACCTAAGAAACATTTTAATGTTCAAGTCACATGATTTACAGCATAAACTCTATTTGAATATTTTCCTAATTTGCTTCTAGTAGTGCAACTACAATTAACAAAATCCATACCTTTTGCCTCATCTGGGGCAAGCAAAGTGATGCCTATGAACACAGACATCATACCCAGAATAAACATTGATGTTCGTAGTGTGTTAAAAACCTGCCAAGGCAATTTAATAAGTTCCCATTCTAAGTGTCATCTGAAAATATATAAAGTAGCAACATACTTTCAAGCTACAAACACATGTCTAAAAAACACATCAAACACCAGCACCTACCAACTTCTGACATGTATCAAAACTCTAAACACAATCCTTCCCATTTCTATTTCTTCCTGTTCATCTAATTTTCTTCCTGGCACACGTTTTCAGGTTCAGTTTAGATACCTGACAGCCTGAACTCAAATATGGGATACATGTATGATAGAGCTGTTTATATACAAAATGGAGCTTTTAGTTATGGAAGGGGAAAAGGCAGGCAGATCCACTTATAAAAAAACGAGTTTCCTGGACACTTGCTTTCAGGTTTCTTCTCTCTTTTGTTTCCCATTTCTATTTCTTCCTGTTCATCTAATTTTCTTCCTGGCACACATGTTTTCAAGTTCAGTTTAGATACCTGACAACCTGAACACAAATATGGTATACATGTATGATAGAGATGTTTATTTTCAAAAAGATGCTTTCAGTTAAGGGAGGGGAAAAGGCAGGCAGATCCACTAATATAAAAACGGGTGTCCTGGACACTGACTTCCAGGTTTCTTTTTGTTTGCCTAAGCTAATAATAATATTATAAAAGAAAAATATGAAGCTAAATTTTTTTACAAGTGCTAAAGGAGGACGTTTGAAATTATTGAAAGGGAAACCATAAGAATTCTTTAGAATCATCACCTGACAGCTAGGGAGGTGGGGTTCACGAGCCACAACCATCAAAGAACAGAAAGATTTTTAGGTTGAATTTAAACTTTACATGTCCAACCGGATTCAGCACACAAAGCTATATATGGCTAATAAGGAGAGGGAGGAGAATAGATACAAACACACGGGAATAGATGTCAAATTGGAAGTGAAGAAAGTATGGATTGAGGAGAAAAGCACCTGATATTCCTGAAAATACACAAATCCTGTACAAATAGAGAAAAAAGTCCACGCAATCTGGAACATGGGGACTATGACAATTGCATCGAAAAAAGCCAGTCCTTCATTCAACCTAGCCATCTGGAGCAGAAAAATAAAAGGAGAGAACTTATCAGGAATGTGGCAGAGGACAATACATCATACTCAGATATTGCACAAGGGATAGCTATAGTCCTGACCCAGAAACCAGCTGTGCTAAGAAACAGCAGAAGCATGGAGTACGTGAACCAAGTGTGCAAGTGATAATTACTGGATAAGGCCAACCTCAGAAGATTGGAGCTGCCAAAACAAACAAACAAAAAAGCATTTCAGTGCCAAACATCTAATTGGCCGTAATCATACAAAAAAAGATCAAGGTTGGAGAAAAATATCATACAGAGACTTAGCGAACAACACAGAACATGATCCCACAGCGCCTGAAACTACGGCATAGGAAAAAGGAAGCAGCATTTGCCAATAGGATTTGAATTCATGCCCTGACGAAGCAAGGATTTCTCCTTTCCTTTAAATCCAGAAAAATAAACAATTAAATAAGGACGGTAGAACAGTCTTTCCAGATACTGAATTTACATTCAAATTAGAAACGGGAAAACGAAACACCAAAACCGTAGGGCATTGAGCCATTGAGCTGACCTGTAGACATAGTGATTAAAGGCCACAACAAATACCAAAGTCAAGCAGTAGAACAGGAATGTAACGTTGCTGTACTTCTCTGCCAACTCTTCTGGTGTATAAACTAAAATTTTGAAAAATTATAATAAGAGACCGTTCAAACATAAGAAACTGTAAGGAAGCTCATTAATTTAATCAGCAGACTCAAGAAATAATCACTGTGACAATCAAGGAAACAAAACCAAATAAATCAAAAAGAATAGCTACACCTTACATCATCTCTTTGCTATTATGAAATAATCTTTGAGGGATATATCCAACTGATCGGGAACCTATAGCTTATGTTAAGCTCACGTCTATTTCCTGGTTTCCCTCCAAGATTAAAGGGCTCCGTTTGGTTGGGAGAAAAACGTTTTCGCGGAAAATGATTTTCCTTTGTTTGGTAGGTAACGGGTGGAAAATAGTTTACCCGAACATTGAAAATAGTTTTCCATGAAGTGGAATTCGTTTTCCTCCCTAATGGAGGAAAAACTCATTTCCTCCCTATTCCCTACCTTCCCTTTCTTTTCTTTCGTCTATCCTCCTATTTCTTTTTCATTTTCCCTTTATCCTCTAACTTTTTAAGGACCCAAACAAAGGAGAACTAATCTGAAATTGTTTTACCATGGAAAATCGTTTTCTATGAGAAAGGGTTTTCCATCCAACCAAACGGAGCCTTAGTGTACTTTCTACTATTCACGAACGCAGAATAGCCAATAGGTTGTGCACCTACACTTACAAACCCAATGTACAACATGTTTCCTGTCCAAACCAAGGGCCATAAAGTGCAATTTATCAAGAAAATTAAATGAAACACAGGTAAGAAGCAGAACAAAAAACCTGGTTCCTTACTACTTGTTGATCTAACAAATATAACTTGCTCCGACATCAAATAGTATAGGACATCATAATATCATGTACTCACCCAGTTCCCACGATAAGTAAGAAAATAATCATAATTTTCCACCGCAGTCATGTGCCCGAGCTGTTAAGCTTATGGAAGGTGGAAGTAGGCATACATCACACGTACCCTATAAGCAACACAATAAGCTACAGGTTCCCATTAACTGAAGAGACCAAGACTATTGTTGACATTCAACAGCAAAGAATCAACCGGAAGGAATAAAACCAAGCCCCTCCCTAGATCTTGTTTCTATAACAAAGCAATAATCATAACAGCAACAAAAAATAGACACCCCCCCAAGCATCATAAGATTTTATTCCTAAGTGTTGTATAGATTATGCAACCCCATTTCTCTGCTAGTGCCTATGACAACTCCAGTCCTTAAATCCTCAATCAAGCACACTTGACAACACCATTGGCATGGCAAATCCCTCTTTTAATTTGCAATTTAGGGAACATTTTCCACCTAAAGAGGACTAACTGAAAAACAAAACAAATTGTAACTAATCAAATGTAAATACCAGCAGAACTGCAGAGGCATATGGGTCTTTACACTAATTATACACTACCTTTCGACTTTCACCATCTATTGTGATTAAGGAAAAATATAGTCATGTGGTTATGTGGGTCTTGTAGATTCGTCCCGCTATATACTTTCAAAAGATCAACTTACAATTGTTACTAAAAGGTATTTAAAGATATTAATGATTAAAGTTGCATTGACCGCTGTGAAAACTCATACGCAGCAATAGGAAAAGAACACCGGAAATAATATATTATTGTTAATCACTAAGGCTCCCCTTGGCAGAGCAGGTGTTTACTCATTGCTTCTTGATCATGAAAATCCAAAATAATGATCACACATTTATAAGCATAGTCATGAGGACCTGTCCTGCTTACAAATTTTGCGCTATTTTCACACCTATACATGAAAGAGAAAAGGCTTCATATTTCTAAGTTTTATCTAAGGTTTGGCCAATTGGAGAATTTGACTTATTGCAAGCAATTACTAAATGAGTACTGTTAATAGATTGGCTAATTCAATCTTCTGATGCCACATTGAGATAATTAGTTGACAAAATCTTAAATACATTCATTGTCTAAGTTCAATTTCAGGATGCTTAACCAAAAGGTCCAAGATGTAACTGGTAAAGCTAAAGTGTAATCACATCAAGAGACAAGAGTAATATACCAAACATAATCCGTGATCAATAAGAAGAATCTAAGTAGATGATAATTCAACGAGTAGCAAATCAATATACACCAGAATAAATCATTCATTAAAACTAAACTGAGACATACCAGGTGACTGGTGATTGCCAAAAGCAACAAGGAAAACATTTCCAAGAACAATAAAAGTTGTGGCTACCAAAACCCTGCAAAACAAACACACACCCACACAATCATGAAATTTGAAAATAAATAATGAGCTTGCATAGTGCATCTAAGAGCACCAATCTCCAAGATGAGACCAACATACTTTACTGAAATCTTTTTGTTCAACACAAAGTACGCAAATGCAATGTTGGACACGAACTGAACGGATCCAAGAGCCGCAAGAAGTGACTGTCAAAAAAAGGAATATGAGAAAAATTAGGGTGGGAGAGAGAAAATCAATATGCGAAACAAAATTAGTTAGGGTAATGCACGAACAATGCATGCAGTTGAAACCGAATATCATTCAGCTAGTTATAATTTCTTGTCATCTGACTAGTATAAGTGTGTGACACTGTAACTAGGATCTCTTCGCCCTTTATCGTCAAGTAACTAACCTGAGCAGCATATCCAAATGAGAGAAAATTCAGACAGTTTCCAAAAGCAAAAAATAGAATGCCTGCAGATAAGATAAAAGCTCACATTATACTGAGAGCATGACTTTCTAGGAAATTGGGAAGAAAAGAGGGGCTTTCAGTTTTACCAACTCTCCACGTCTGAAAGTGAGTGATGGGCTTCAACACAATCTTTCCATTAGTCTCTTTATTCTCGAGCACGAATCTCTCTCTCTGAATAACATGTTAGCATTAATTAAAGCTCAGAAGAAGGCTCATCCAAACAAGCTAAAACTAGGCAACAGAACCCAGAAATGCAAGCGATTCAATCAAGAAATTCAGCAAACTTCATTACATTAATTAGGACACCTTCCAGATCCATTTCCTAATGTTTGCTCAGGTAAACAGTTGATTTCTTTCACCAACAGCAGGCAAAATAAGATATTTTGCTAACTGACAGGCCTTGTAATTGCCATCACAAGTAAAAAACAAACACACAGAAAGGTAGGTACAACCTATGTAGCACAGGTACTTCACTTGATACCCGTCCCGTACTGTGACGATATGGCTAGGTAGCATCACTTGATACCCATCCCTATACCCAATACCTACCAGTATCAAGGATGATACGAGATACGTTACTTAATAATGTAGTGTACCTGCTCTATTTTGATTTTCATAATTGCAGTTTTCTGTCCCCGGCCCGAGACCCGTTTTTGTTCCCGTACCCGACTTGGTGCAACCCGGCGATACGTGATACTTCACTTATATGTATAGTAAGTACCCACTCTATTTTAATTCAGAATTGCCTTTTCCATCCCCCTCCCAACACCCATTTTTGTCCCTGTACCTGACTCGGTGCGAACCAGCGATACGGGAAATCTCACTTAATAATGTACTGTACTCGCTCTATTCTTATTTTCAGATTTGCTGTTTTACATCCCTGCATCCATTTTTGTCCCCATATCCCACTCGCTGCAACCTAGAGTACAACTATGCTACACCAAAAGTAATAGAACAATGGTGATTAGAGCGAGGTACTTCATTCATGTTATTAATAATAATCATTCACAGGTAGATCAAACACCATAGTTGTCGGCAACTTGCATACCCAAGTTAAAAATGACTTCGTTGCTCCTCCCCACTCTTAAGAGTATATCTCACGGAAACCTTTACCTTGGCAAATCCAGCAACTATGATAGAAAGAAATGGTGTACCAAATTTAAGTTCACAAGCTTAACTCAAACTTAGCCAAATCCAACTAAAGTTTTTCATGCTTTTCTTACAAAACCTTTGGGGCATAAAAGATGAAATGCAACACAGAAAAATTAACTAAAATCAACAGTGTACCTCTGTGTGACCTAATTTAAGAAGGTTAGTTCCAAAGTTTATAGCAATACTTCCAAAGAGATTAATGAAGGCTCCAATAACCCACTCTCCCATGGTGTCCAAGTAGCCGTTATGTACAAGTAATAAGAAGTACAGTCCTCCTGAAGTTGCAGAGTCTAGAGCAGATGTCTCCTTTAAAGATGATGCACAAGGCCGAGTCCATCATAGAAAGTTCAGGGACATCATAATCGATGTACCTGTCCATCAAATTCCTAGGTCGTTAGCACCAAATTCCCAAATGCATCAATATAAGAGCTATAGAAATCTGTAATCCAGAGAAGATCACAGCTTTCCTTATCTTTTATCTTTTACACTTGTAATATGAGCATATTATAAGTTCAATATCTTGATTATGCATATCTGTGAATCTTAGAATTGTACAATTCGATTTTAAGATTCGATTCTCATAGCCCTCCAGATTTTGATAACATTGGGTGGAGACCTATCCACCCAATGTTATGATCATTGATGCCCAAATCGACAAAATAACTTTACAAAAAGCCAACAGTTTAACAACTTTAGATCCCAGATATGAGTGCCAATATTGGCAAATACAAAATTGTACATTGAAGACAAAAGCCAAAAACAAATTAAAAGAACTGAATTAAGAGACACAAAAACAAAAAACAAAAAACCCAAATGAGAAACAGCTGAATTCAATTGATTGCACAACCCAACACAAATTAAAAGTTAACCCTAAACAAACAATTATAAAGAATTCCACAATCCAAAAGAAGAAAAAAGAAAACAAAAATTAAAAGGAACCCATGATACAGCTGATTAAATTACTGAAGAAAAATAAATCCAAAACATGATTTAATAAGAGATGAAAGATGAAGCTGAAGGAATAGATTACCTGAAGCTAAAGCCTCAACCTTTAGGAAGAAAGATTAAAACCCAGATAGATAATTATGTAAAACTTTGCAATAGTAAATCGGTCCAAAAGAAGAAAAAAAATGCGTACTTGAAACAACCGGATCTTACGGAACAACTTAATTTTCTATTTTCAACTCTCTAAAACCAAACAAATCAACAAAGTAGATATTGATTAATTGATTGAAAAATAGAGTAATAATAGTAAGATGAATATAGGAAATTATGTAACAAAAAATTGGGTAGGTAGAATGTCGGGGGGAATTGGAAAGAGATGAAGAAACGAAGATTAGAGGGGACAGAAAAAGGTTTGGGGGTTTATTTTAAGGAGAATTTAATTTGGGGATTTGATTAAGTTGAGTTTTAAGATTTATTATCGATAATAATAATAAAGTGGGGTTGGAGTAAATGGTAGGCCACGAATTTGAAGGTGTCCAGTCAATTTTGGAGATGACGTTGATAGGTACCGTACTCCCAGTAATTTGCACAACCTCCGCCGTCACCCTTTCTCTTTTTTTCCTTACAATTCTTATATGTGGTGCTACTTTTGGTGACAATGGAGTTTCAATCCTACTCAATACAAATTTTTTGAAAACTCCACGTATATTGTGTAGAGGTATCAAACATGTCGTGTTGTCTCGTGTTCGTATTTGATCTCGTGTTCATTTCGTGTTGTTAATGAAATTTATCAAAAAGTATGTAAAACATAGGATAATTGAATAAAAGGACATATTGATATAAATGGGTCGTGTTCGTGTTGGTTTCGTGTCGTGTTCGTGTTTTCTCTCAGTAAATTTGTATTCATGTCGTGTCGGTTTCGGTCGTGTTGTCGTGTTGGGTCAGAGATTGACAGCTCTAATATTGTGTAGCATGTTGTATAATAACAATAAGAAAAGAGTTGCATGTTTAGGAGACCTTTTGCTTAAGTCGAATTGATAAAACATCGTTACATAGTATCGAGAACAAAGAGGAATGAGTCCAATCCGTGATGAAAGAGAGTCTACTACTAGATATCCTACATTTGCTATCCAGTCAGCTGCTCTATTTGCCTCTTTGTAGACGTGGTTAATGTGGAATTTGTGTGCTTTCTCTATACAAAAGTCCCAATTAACCTATTTGTAAAGGAAGAGGGAGAATACAGAAAGATTTGACTAGTGGTGGTAAATGTTGACACAATATTATAACTTAGCACGAAATTAGCGGGTTTGGGTCAAGATTTCCGACACCTTTAAGCAAATGGGCTAACTCGACATGACAGGTTGATTAAACGGGTAGAGTTGGGATCAAACTCTTTACACGGACACGGTAACCCGTTTATCTAAACAAATTGCAGTATTTTAAAGTTTTTCCTTTTTGACCTTCATTCGTTCATTTTTATATTGGCTTTATTTGATATTACTTCTATACATTATTATATTTTAATTTAACTACCACGTGATATTTAATAAGTTACAAACCAAAGATATTTGAATTGAGAACATCAAATATATATGATCAAATGATAGACGGGTCAATGCAAACTCGGCACGCTTAATTAACGGGGTTGGTTTGGGTCAAGGATCTTAACACGTTTGAATAAACAGGTGGGTTAGGGTTAAGGGAAGACAACCCGCCAGCTCATGAACCCAACACGACTCGTTTACCACCTCTAGATTTGAGTGAATATCATTATATCAACAAAATGATTTTTATTCACTTTTTTTAACGATGGTAAGAAGAATTTTTACGGTTGAATGTATATATGTCATATCCATGCGTACAACCACTTTGGATATTGGAAGAAAGTCGGGTGGCTAGCCAAATGGTGAACTTAACCGTGAAAATCCATAAGGACGTAAGACCCAAACAAAGGGTGTGTTTTTGTGGCTGTGAAGGAAGTGGAATCCCTTCTATTCTAGAGCATATATGAGGGGAAGGAAGGTTCGCAACCTTGAGAGCTCCAGGTCATGTTTGGTTGAATAAAATCGCTGACTTTAAGGTCTAAATTAGGGATGGTGGCAGCATCTATGTTGAGAATTCCAATGAGACTAGTTTGGCCACACCAGTTGTGTAACCAGAACAACATATCGAATCCATACCCTACTTTCCATTGAAACCCACGTCGAATTAAATCTCGCATTTGCAAAATGGCTCTCCAGGTAGGGGAGTCACTGGCCTTGGGATGGTAGGCAAAGAAGTAGCTATGGGGTAAGTATTTCTTACACATCATTTCTGCCCATTTATTGGAAGGGTGGGTCAGAATTTTCCAATTCCTTGATTCATATGCTTTGTCTTGCGGAAACCTACCCATAATCTTGGGTGCGAAAATTTTATACGTTGTAAAATTACTCTTAATAAAAATATTCATTGAAAGTAATTCAACAAACATCAAATGCTTATGTGTGGCCATTCATCCATTTACAAATTTCATGCTGCAAATGTTGACTACACATAACACTCTCCCTTCAATGTCCATTATTAATTGCTTCATTAAAAACTTTGTAAAAAAAAACTAGTGTGATAAAAGCCATAGCTAGAACATAGTATAATAACTTTATTGTATTATCGCCTCTACTTACTTCCTCGTGAAAACCTTGTCATGAAAATCCATTGGATAAAACACATGATTAATGGAAAAGAGTGTGGAGCATATAATACTCCTCTAAATGTAACAGAAGTCCTGAAGGTAGTGGATTCCAATTTTGGGCACCAGTATCCATTTTCTTCGAAGGAATGGATTTGGTAAATAGGCCAGTGAAATCTTCACATGACTAAATTTGTTGGTCTCTACTTTCTGAACATTGTGTGTGAAGAAGAATTTTTGTGATAAATGATTAGTTTCTATCTCTTTTTGATATAACTTTTCACTGGCTTGGATGATGCAAGCAGTATTATCGACATAAATAAGTGATAGATTATCTGTAATTGCATTTATTCCCATATTCTTCTTGAATATGATTGATTGTTCACTTGAGCCAAACACATTCTCGTCCAGCATCATTGAGATTAATTATTTCAACGTGATTGATAATGTAGTAGTTAATGTTTTCTTCATTGGTATCCATGATATTATTGTATCTCAATAAGTGAATACATACCCTGTGACTTGGGCCTTTTAAGGGACTGGTACATATTCAACGTATGCATACCCTATGAGCGAAACATTTTGCTTTGACTGATAAAATAATCCAACATCATGTGCTATTCGGAGATAACAGAGTGAGTGTCTAATTCCGCTCCAATGTCACTTTGTTGGTAAATTATTGTATCTAGCTATTGATTTGCTAAAAAAATACTACCTCCGTTCTCTTTTAGTTGCAACCCTTTCTTAAAATGGAATTTTCCCAAAGGTTGCAACCCTTTTTTTATTCCTTATATAGTTATGGTCCCCACTCTCTCTCATACTTAACATAATTAAAATACTTTTAGTTGTAGTCCCTCACACACTCTCTCATACTTTTTGCACAATTAAAACACCCAATGGTCCCCACTCCCCTTAATTATACCCAAACATTCACCTAATACCTTATTAAAATTTTGCATTGGTTTCCGTTATTTGCAAAAGGGTTGTAACTTAAAGAGAAAGGAGGTAGTATATTAAGTTGACTGTTATTAGCCAGATTCATCATTGATCCATATTGCACTTCGGTATGGTACTTCAAGACCGATAATTTATTTACATTCTTCTCGAGGTCAAATTGGGTCAATTCCATATTAAGAGATAAAATAATTTTAGGAACTTTTTAAAAATTAAATCACTATTAAAATAATTGCATATTAAGAGTTTAATTTGGCCATGTTAGCAAATCAATATCTAACCTGACATCATTAGTAGCTCGAGTGCTCAAAGTTAAATTATTTATCTAGGAGCTTGTTTTGGGAGTGAAGGAAGGTAGCATGGCTAGATATGTGTAGAGGGGCATTGTTAGGAGCCACAAAATACTAGAGGGAGGGTGTAGGTAGATAATTGGTCGTGGGGATAGTGTGAGTGTAGTACGATGTTTGGTTGCAAAAAAGAGGGGGGTGAGGGTGAGTTCACATAGGGTGGAAGCACCAAATGACTTAAGAGTTGGATATTTAATTGTAGAAATGAAGGGAGAAGGAAATGGAGTAGGGACGTTTTGCAACAATTTTTTGTAGAGGAGAATAGGGAGGCCATTCTAAGCATACCTATTGGAATGAGAGATGAGGAGGATAGGGTGATATGAAATGAAACCTCAAATGGAGTCTACATAGTGAAGAGTGGCGGTTAGAGTGTTGACTTTAGAGGTTACGGGCGTGATTAAGGATTTTGTTTGGAGATGGTAGGGTGTAATTCCGGATAAAATTACTATAGATTGTCGAATAGGGATCGATAAAATGTGCGACTTGTGCCTGACGAAGAAGAGGACTTCATGCATGTGATATGGGATTGCTCGACTGTGAAGGAGGTTGTGAGAGATGCCAGGGAGTCGTTCAAGCTTGTAGCACTGGAATGCGTTATGGGCTATGGAAATCAGATGTAGCTGAAGCCTATGAGTTAAAGGAAGCTATGAAGTGGGCGAGCAATATGGATCCGCAGCGGGTTTGCTTCGAGGATGACACCCCCAAAAAGTTATTGTTTCTGTCCAGGACAGCTACAGTATATGTGGTGGTGGGTACTTGGTGGAATGTGGCTCCCAAGTGTCCTTCGTGGTGGTGGTTACCTGCAAAACAAGGAGAAACCTCGGGGGTGGTTCCGAGGATCGCCTCTCCGATGCCTAAGTCAGTCCAAGTTAAGCATAAGATCTCTAGTAGAGAGAAAACGAGTATCAAGTGCAAGTATTTTGTGAGTGTTTGATTGAACGTACCTTACCCATGCATGGGCATGGGTTTTTATATGAGATATGGACTTGTAACTGACCTAGCAAATTAAGTGGGCCTCTTTTGGAAGTGGGCCAAGGTAAACAAGGCCTTCATTATTTCCTGCCCAGAGGTTATATCCGGATGCCTGAAGAGGTCTCCTCTGCTCCTGGTGCTCTGACGTGGAGTGGCAGGACCATTGGGTCTGCTGCCAGCTGGCGGTCTGCTAGGCAGACCCCATACAATTTGCCCCCCGGACCCAGTATTCGCAGATTGCGATATGCTGGGTACGTTTGTTTTGGTCTGGCGCTCTGCTCTTCGCAGACTGGTAGGTGGCTCTCTGATAGTTGTTCTTCACAGACTTCAGAGCGCCTCTATTTTTCCCGCCCATTTGGTTGGGGTGTTGAGCAAGGACCATTAATTCATTTTGAATTGAATTGATGTGACTCTTGGGGTTCCCAAGAAATGTAATGATGGGTAATTAATGTTGAGTGGATGTAGTTTGCCTATTTAAAGGCTGAATCGACCCCTTGTGGAATTTTTCACTCTCTTTTCTTTCGAACCTCTTGCTCATAGTTTCTTCTGTTGTTCTCCAAGAATTTCCTCTTGCCCTAGCAATTTCCGAGTGATTTCCTTCGATTTTTCTGAGATTTGCCTGCGCCTGGTCTCAAATTTGGAGTGTTGATACTTCGTATCTGCTGTTCTATTCTTCGTCCTTTCATTTCTCAGCGTCTTCCATCCTTTGAGCAGGTAAACTCTTTGTAAATATCTACTCTTGATTTGTTCTTCTTGGATGGTTTGAATGTGGTTTTCTCTATGTTAATGGGTTTTCCCCTTTTTTCCTCTGTGCGCACTTATTTTGCTTTTTTAGGGAATTAGGGTTTGCTTTTCTTTGTGGATCATCTGCGACTGTTTATTTGCTTGCTTCTTGTGTGCTTGGTGTTGTTTCACTTCCACTCTGCTGTTCTGGAGAAGGCTCTGTTCTGCCTCTTCAGCTGAGTTCTGCTCTGTCTATCTGCTTGACTGTTATCTGTGGGATTTTAGGGTTTGCTTTGTTTACCCTGTTATTTTCCCTATTTGTTGGGTTTTGCTGTAGATCTTTGAGACATGCCCTCATTTCTCTATTTATATCTTTTACAAGAAAATATCCTATTTCTTGGTTATCTCTGACCCTCATATACCATACGTATCCTTGCCCCCAGTCTGGTGGCTCAGTCTGTAGGTCTGAGGTACCAGACTGCTCTGCATATATCTTTTTGCAAGAAAAGCAAGAAAATATCCTATTTCTTGGTTATCTCTGACCCTCATATACCATACGTATCCTTGCCCCCCAGTCTGGTGGCTCAATCTGTAGACCTGAGGTATCAAACTATTTTGTATTGTGAATTTAGGTCTGATGCTTTTGTCCTCTGCCTCCTGTGTTGTGCAGAATGTCTACCTCACAAGCTGCAGCATCCCGTGGGAAGGGCAGGGTGTCTACTTCCTCGTCTGAACCAGACGAGCCGTATCCGATGGATACCCAGTCTCCATTCTTGAAGCTGGATCTTCCTCGGTGTAAGGACGAGATGGTCCTAGAGGAGTGGGCCGTCTTCAACCCTTGGGACGGCTTGCGCCGGGAGGTTTTGGGCCCTGAGACCAACAGGTTCCACCCGAATAATCAATTCAAACCCACTCTGCCTACCTTCAAGTAGGACTACAGTGAGCATGAGATGGGGCTCACTACCCTGTATGACGGCAAAGGCAAGCCGTATTTGGCTAAGATGTCTGCAGATGCGTCCAAACGGAAGCATGCTGCTTATTACATTGAATGGGACGCGGAGATTAAGCCGCTCCGCGGGTCCTGGGTGGTAGTTCCTCAGGCTGGCCAGAGCTTGGCAGATGTACCAAAGGGGTACACTGTTGTGTACACTAAGTAATTGGAGTTCGGGCTCAGGTTCCCGATACACTGGTTTTTGGAGTGGGTGCTCTGCGAGTACAGAATGGCGCTCTGCCAAGTTAACCCCCAGTCTCTGAAGAAAGTTATGGGGTTCATTTGGGTCTGTGAAGCTTTGGATTTCCCCCTGACCATGAATTTTTTTAAGTGTCTGTTCCATTTCAAGAGGCAGGGGGGAGAATATGGTTACTTCACAGGTTCGGTACGAACCAACCATTTGACGGTCTATCCGGTTGATCACACTCTGAAAGATTGGATGGATAGTTTCGTCTTTGTCAGAGTGCCAACGGAGCCGGGGCACCCTTATCAATTCAAGGCCCCTCTGCGCCCTGTGGAGCCCGAGTTTCGCAAGCAGAAGGACCCCCATATTCTGAACTGGGACGAAAGAGTAGCTTACTACTACTTTAAGTCCAATCCTAAGGGGCCCGCTGAAGGGAAGCAGTTTCTTCCTAAGTACTGGCTGTCGCATCATCATGTGATGTGCCAGAATGCCTTTCTGAGGATAGGCAAGCTGTCGTCGGACTACACCACTAGTAAGTGCTCTGTCTGGTTTATTTCTTTTATGTTTTTACATTCTGCTCTGTTGTGCCCCATGGCACTCATCCTTTGTGCTGTCTGCAGCTCCATGCAGAAAGATAGTCTGCGGTCTGATCATGGGTGGGTTCTGAGCTCACAATTCGCTCTGCCCCTTTCCTTTATTTTCTGCTTGTTATCTGCTTTGTATTTGCTGATGCTCTTTCTGATTATTGCAGACTCTGGGTTCTGCTATCCCCATGGAGCTGGGCTTGAGTCAGTCCTCAGTGTGCAGTAGGTATCGCCCGATACCGGATCCGGGGCCCTACTCCGTCCCGGATTATGCTCGGGAGATTTTGAATACCCCCCTGGACCATCCTGTCCTCCTGACCAAGCGTCCGGAGCTTGTGGACAGGCACACGGGGGTGTCTCGGCTGTCGGATGGACCTTCTGCAACCATTGACACGGTCGTTGCACGTGCCAAATATAAACCTAACTTAGCCTAGTTTAGGGCAAGAAAGGGTCGATTCCACGAGGAAGCAAAGATTAGCAAGGTTTGAAAGTAATTAAGCGAGCTAAGGCTATTTTTAGTGATTTTTGAGATTAATTGATCAACTAAGAAAACAAGAACTAATTAGCTAACAATTAAACTAAATGATTTGGGTTTAACAATAATAAGAAGACACTAGGGAGAGGGGAATCACTAGTTAACCAATTACTAACCTATTTGTCAAGCCAAGGGGATTCATTAGGATCAACTAAGAGACTAAGTCACTCATATGTTTCCTAATTACTCTCTCGAGCTAATTAGGAGGACTTAATCAACCAATTTTACCTATTCTCATAGTAAAATCAATCGATCAAGTATTTCCACAACTCATAGCGATTCGATTAACGTCCTAGGAAGCCTAACACCTATTCTCATGGTGAAGTCAACCTATTGACTAACCTAAGGTCCATCAAAAGCTTCATCTCTCAATCCTTCACTTTTGATCCCCAAACTAAGTTCAAATGATGATCAAGCAATTAAACAAGCAATTAAATAGGTTAGACAACTCAATTTCACCTAAATCTAACCCCCTAGCTTGACTTTTAAGTTCAACTCATGATCAACCTAGTTCATCCCCTTCCCATAGCTAAGAAATTACTCTAAAGCCATGAAAGAAGCAAAATAAAAAGCTTGAGGTATCAATGGAAGATTAACAATGGTGGAAAACATCATAAATGAGCTAAATATCAACTAATCAACACTAATCAAAGGCTAAAGAAAAATAAAGCAAGTAATAAAGCAAATAAAGGAAAGAGATAGAAGAAATACTCTAAATAGTAGAACATCAATGGGAAATCTCCATGGAAATACCTTCAAAAAGCTTCAAATTGGTTTCAAGATCTACTTTATCTCTCTAAAAACTACTTCTCTCTCTAAAGTTCTCTCTCTAATTAAGCTAATAATAGTTCAGAAATTAAAACCTCTCATTATTATTACAAAAATGGGTTTTTATACCCCAAAGTACTAAGGGCAAAACCATAAAACACAAAACCGAAACCGTCTAAAAAAACAGATACAAAACCGAAATCGACCGAAACAAAACCTAAATCGACCGATACAAAACCGAAACCGAAATACCAAAATCTGGGCATGGAGCGCTGATATCACGTATTTGTATAGAGTTTTCTCCCTTATTTAAAAGCTAATTTGTGCGTCATCTGAGCTCTTGGGAGCTATTTTGTGCTAACTATCGTAAATAGTTGTGATTTCGTGTTTTAGTGTTGAATTGCAGGTTTTATGGAGTTTTCTCCTTATTCCCGAGCCATTTGGAAACAAACACGGCTTTACGAGATGTTACGAGGCACGTAGGATGGCTCACGAGCTCTATGGGTAGTTTAGGAGGTCCCAAGACCCCTAAACGTGAAGATTAAAGAGCCAAAGAGTCAAAAAGGAGGTCTCCGTACACTGATCGGGCAGAAATGGCCCGATCGGGCGAAAATACATTGATCGGGTATAGAAGTTGCGGACCCGATCGGGCGAGTCATGCCCGATCGCATCGGGCGAGCATCAATGCACTAGACCCGATCGGGCATAGTGTGCCCGACCCGATCGGGCCAGGTGCTGCTAGGTTTTATATTGTTACTGCTTGCGAGGCGCTTGTGCTGGGCTATAATGCTCCCAGGCCCGATCGGGTGGCTGCCCAAGGCCCGATCGGGCGGACCTTAATCTTCGTCTGCATAGCGAGCTGCTGCTGCCAGGACCACGAGATCACGAGGGGAGCAATTTGCACTCGGCCCGATCGGGTACTGTGCTCGGGCCCGATCGGGTCTGGCGCTTAATGACGCGGATTTCAAGTTTTGTTTCCGATTTCTAATTAGACTTGAGGGGTATTATAAATACCATTTCCTCATTATTTAGAGACATCTTTCATTCATCTTTCATTAGCTTTATCTTAGTTTTATTCTTCATTGTTCTTAGTTTAATTCAAACACTTTAGATTAATTTAGAGGTGATCAAACCTATTTCGATTTCAATAAAAGTTCCTGCTTTCCGTCAATTGGTACTCTTCTCTACTCTTTATCTCTTTAATTACTTTGATTGCTTAGTTTATTTATTTAATCGTTCATGATGCAATTGTTAGGGTTTCATATTAGTTTTATTATTGTTAATTCGATCGTGTCTGAGTAGTCTCTTTCTAGGGTGTTAGATAGAAAAGCCATGTTTATACCATGATTGTGATTTAGACTCTTATCGATTTCTAGGGTTTGATTAGGGTGATTGTGATGTGATTTGTTCTTTATTGAGTAATTAACGTTATTGCGCAGTTTCGTTGGTTGCTTATGGTTAATAGTTGTTTGCACAGATCCGTCTTACGACTAGAGGTCTAGGACACGTCAGTAGTTCTGATTACGTTAGTGAACATGCGGCGTATGTTGAACTATGAGCGTTGAGTCTTAACCATAGCTCAACATAGGCTCTAATCCCCCGACTCTTGATTTAGGTTTTGATAGTAGTTGCCCTTGTTTGATTGGTATAAGCATGGTGGACCGACCTAATACCCTAGACTTTTATTCCATAGTTAAATCCTTTGTTTAATTCGTCTTTCTTAGCTCAATCATTAGTTTAATTAATTCCTTCCTGATTTACTCTGGAGTAGCTGAATTGGTTGAATATTGATTTAGAAACTCTGTCTCCCTGTGGATTCGATCCTGCTTCCACTGACTACCTTAGTTAGAGGACCGTAGGTTTATTTTTGATTAGGTGATACGACTTTAGCCTATCAAGCGCCCGCTCCCTGCACGCTCCTGGGTCGCTCCAAGTTCCTGTTTCCTTATCTTCACTTCTTGACCCATGGAGCTCCCGCTCCTCTGTTATGAGCCTCCTTCTTGCTTGTAAATCTTCAAAACACTCAAGGCAAACATTAGATGGGGGAGTGGGGTATGCATATGCAAATGCAATAACCTATATGCACCCTAACTATATGCAAATGAACTAAACTAAATGCTAAACATGATATTATAAGAAATGATGAAAAAGGGAAGGAAATTAAATGACCTAAAATGCATCTAAATGCCCTAAAACTGCATGCAAATAAGTGAACCTAAAGTCACTTATCAACCATCACCGAGATCGAGTCTGGTGATGAGGAGGAGGAGGCGGCTGAGCCTTTACGGGCTCGCCGTCCTCGTCGTGCTGTGAATCTTCCTGCAGATGATGATGATGATGATGCAGAGGGGGCCAGCATTCTGCAAGGGACTTTCCTGGCTGTGGAGCCTCTGCAACAGCTTCCTCCCCTGCAGACAGGTAATGTGTATGACGCTCATTCTACTCTTGTTAGCTGCATATGTCCCGTTGCTTTAACTTTATCTGTTTTGTTTATTTTCAGGTCCACTTGTGGTGGAGGAGGTACCAATAGGAGAGCCTGACCAAACAACGACCGAGTTTGACAGGACCGAGGAAGAAATCACTCCAATGGGTGGTTCTGCTCAGTCAGGTAAAACTGGTCAGGAGTCTCACCAAGCCATGACAGAGTTTGACAGGACTGAGGCAGAAACTGCTCAGACTGCCACAACTCAGACTGCAGAGGGCCAGATTGAGGACCAGACTGCATCAGGTATGTGTCTTCTTCAGACTCATTTTTATCTTTCTTCCCTGTTATTCTTTGTTTCAATCTTCTTAACTTCTTTGATCGCACTTTGGTTTTCTAGGTCCCACTGGACAGACCACGCCCACGTCTGTTCAGACCAATCAGGAGGAGGTGTTGGAGCCTCTTCAACATGAAAAGGTGGAACAACTGAGTTCCACTTCCGTCCCGGTAGTGGAGACCGTCAGTCTCCCCCTGTTCAGAAGTCTACTCCTCCTGTCCAGAAGCCTACGCCTCCTGGAAGGAAGTCTGTTCCTCCTCCTAGGGGTTTCAAGCAGACCCTTGCTCCAACTCCTGAGCAGATAGCGCGTCTGGTTAGTGTTTTTTCTCCTTTCTTTTCTGTTTCAGCTTTCACTTTGATGTGTGTTCTGCTTTGCTGATAATGTGCCTTTCCTTTGCCTTCTCAGCGTGAGCTGTGGACCAAGAAGGCTCACTCTGCTGGGGCTCCTCAGACCCCTGTCCCAATGTAGGTCAACCTGAGGTTCCTGCAGAGCTCATGCAGAAGCCCACGTTGGAGTCTGAGGTCTCTTCGCATTCTCAGAAGAGACTAGCAGAGGGGCAGAATGAGGAAGAGGTTCCCCCAAAGAAGAAAACTCGTCTTCCTGCTGACCCCACCCAGATCATCGACGTCGAGGTTGAGCAAGTCACTAAAGGTGCGTACCCCTTACCCGGCCTCACTTCCGGCTGTTTCCCTTCTGTGGAACTTACTGATATTTCCTTTGGCTCAGGTTCTCTGCAGAGGGGATCGGCTGGTGACCGGCATGAGGTGCAGGGACATGAGCAGACGCCTGTGGCCTTCCCTGACTCTAGTGAGTGGCTGAAGCTTCTAGTCAGTCGCTTCTCAGCGGATTACGTCGTCCAGGACGTTCCTTTGGTGAGTTCTTTATCTTTTCTTAGCTATCTGTTTCTGAGTCTCCTGAATTGCTTCTGATATACTTTTCTTTGAATATAGGCTGCACGAACCGGTGCCTTCATTGGGGAGTTCTGCCATGCTTTAGGGTTGGGCAGATATGAGGTAGACCTCCCTGAACTGCATCAGCTCAGGGCTCAGTGGAGCAGTTGAACCAAAAATATGCCAAAGTGAAAGCTGACAACTCTCTGGTTGTGGCTACGTGCCAGGCTGCTGAGGAGGAGAGGGATGCCATAACCGCGGAGCGTGACGCTTTGCGAACCACAAATCAACGCTTCTAAGGTATGGTGAGGAAAAAGGATGCCATTGCGGCTGAACATTCAAAGCTCTCTTCCCAGCTGAGTGAGGCGTCGTCCCGCGCTTCCGTGGCGGAGACAAAGTTGAAGAACTCTGAGGCTAGGCTGCAGACTATGGTGAAAGAGCTAGAGCAGCTTAAGGGTCAGCTTTCGGCGATGCAGGCTGATCATGAAGGCTGCTCTGCTAAGTTGGTTCAGTAGGCCAAGGAGGCTGAGCAGGCTCTGAAGCAGAGGGAGATTGAGCTTGGGAAGAGTTCTCCAAGATGCTATCAGAGAGAGAAGGTCAGCTGAACGCCGAAGAGGCGGCCCGGGCTGCAAAGATGGAGGAGGCGTTCCGGGACAAGTACTGGGAGGATTGCAAAGTTGCTGTCCGTAGAGTCCTCTGGCATCTGCAGCCCTCCTTCAATTGGGATGCTTTTAACGAGGCCTACGCCCGTGGGGTGCACATGCAACCTCCTGCCACCCAGGAGCTTAAAGACATCGAGCTACTCTACTCTCTGCCTGCAGAGGGGGAGTGCTCAGAGCAACAAGTTGATGGGAGCTCTGCGGGGGATGGCAGCTCTATTCCTAAATAATAGGAACTCGGGCGGCTATCTCGCGCTTCCCCTCAGTCTTCTTGTGACTCTTGTCTGAGCTGTTGAGGTGGATGAGCTGGGAGCTTGTGCTGAACTGACTGCAGTCCTCCATTTTTTGCCCTCCGATGATATCCCAAATTGACTTATCTTGTAATATTTGTAATTAAATAGTCAAACAATAGCTTTTCATTTGTATTTGCTCCCTTCTTTTGGTAAGGTAGCCGCCTTTATTGTAGTAGTATTGTAGCACTCTGATCTGGTCCATGACCAGACCCTTTATGTAAGGTCTTTTTATTTTCAGAAATGCAAGTTCTATTGCTCTTCACTAACGTGGTAGGGTCCTTCCCATTTAGCCGACAGCTTTCCATGTACTTTGTCTTTCTGCACAGCTGCTGCATTTCTGAGTACCAGATCTCCTACCTCTAGAGGTCTAGCCCTTACTTTCCGGTTGTAGTATATGTTGATTCTGGCTTTGTAGGCTTCCATTCTGAGCCTAGCTTCATCCCTGTGTTCGTCCAGCAGATCCAGATTGGTTTTCAGAGCTTCATCATTCAGACCTGGTTCGAATAGACTGAAACTCAGACTTTCAGATCCAATCTCAACAGGCATGAAGGCCTCAGAGCCATACACCAGATGGAAGGGGGTCTGCCTAGTTGACTTTTTGACTGTGGTTCTGATTGACCACAGAGTGTTTGGCAGCTCCTCTAACCATTTGTTTTTCTGCTCCTCTAGCTTCTTTTGTAGGCCTATCAGAATTTGCTTGTTGGCGGCCTCGGCTTGGCCATTGCACTGAGGGTTGCAGACTGAAGACAGAGCGTATTTGATCCCAAACTGTTCCAGCCACCTGACAGTGGCATATTGTCAAACTGTCTTCCATGATCAAAGACGAAAGCCCTCGGGATCCCATATCTGGTGATGACGTTCTGCCATAGAAACTTTCTGACGGCTGCCTCTGTGATGGTGGATAGGGCTTCTGCCTCTATCCACTTAGTGAAGTAGTCTACCCCCACAATTAGCCACCTCTTCTGATATTGGGCTCTTGTAAAGGGCCCCAAGATGTCCAATCCCCATTGGGCGAACGGGATAGGATTGTAGATTGGCATGAGGTCGTTCGCGGGCAGCTTGATGTTTGGAGCGAACTTCTGGCAGCTATCACATTTTTTCACCAGAGCCTCAGAGTCAGCTTTCATTGTGGGCCAATAATAACCAGCTCTGAGAGCTTTGTGGGCCAGAGCTCTTGGCCCGATGTGGTGCCCACAGAGACCTTCATGGATCTCCCTCAATATGTAGTCTGCGTCTCTCTGTCCTACGCATTTGAGTAGAGGCAGAGAGAAAGACTTCCTGTATAGCTCATCCCCAATCAGGCAGTACCAGCACGCTGTCAGCTTAAGCTTCCTAGCTTTCATTTTTCCCTCTGGTAGTTTACCAGTCTGCTTGTACTCTGCGACCTCCCTGATCCAGTCTGGCATATCCTCAAGCTCTAAGACGAGTTCTGCTCCCTCGCAGATTGCACTGGTGGGTCTGACTTCCACCAGGACAGATCTTTTTAACTCCTGCAGACTGCTGCTCCCCAGTTTGGATAAAGCATATGCTTGGGCGTTCTGTGCTCTGGGCACTTGTTCAATTCTAAAGCTTTCAAAATTTGAGATTAGAGACCTCATCCTGGCCAAGTAGCTCTGCATCGTGGGCTTTTTAGCCTCGTACTCCCCCTTGACTTGGTTGGTGACCAACTGAGAGTCAATTTTGAGGTGGACGTGTTTGGCTTCCAGAGTCTGGCAAAGCTGCAGTCCAGCGAT
Source organism: Patellifolia procumbens (assembly GCA_947645195.1). Classification (NCBI taxonomy): domain Eukaryota; kingdom Viridiplantae; phylum Streptophyta; class Magnoliopsida; order Caryophyllales; family Amaranthaceae; genus Patellifolia; species Patellifolia procumbens. Next base: position 7,799,710 of record CANSGD010000953.1, read on the forward strand.
GGCCGCTTCGTACTCTGACTCATTATTGGTTGATGAAAATAAGAATTTCAGGGCGTATTCAATGATTTTCCCTTCCGGGGTTCTGATGACCACGCCTGCCCCAGAGCAATTGATGGTTGCAGATCCATCTGTAAAAACTTCCTAGGCTCTGGGCTCTCCAACTGCTTCCTGATATGCACACTCTGCCAAGAAATCTGCCAGAGCCTGTGCTTTGATGGCGGTTCGCGGGGCGAACTTAATTCCGAACCCTGTCAGCTCCAGGGCCCAGTTCATGATTCTCCCCGACTTGTCTACCTTCTCCATTGCCTTTTCTAAGGCCATATTTGTCAGCACAATGACGGGGTGTGCGTCGAAATATGGCCTCAGCTTTCTGGTGGCCAGCACTACTGCGTAGGCTGCCTTCTCTATCAATGGGTAGCGCATTTCCGCCCCCATGAGGGTGTGGCTCACGAAATACACTGGCTGCTGCTTCTTGTTTTCTTCTTTTAACAGGATTGCGCTCACAGTTGCAGCAGTAACAGCAATGTACAGGAAGAGAGCCTCCCCTGTCTTGGGTCTGGCTAACGTTGGCAGACCAGAGAGGTGTGATTTCAGCTTCTGGAACGCCTCCCTCTGTTCTGCTTCCCACTTGAACTCTATGTTCCCTTTCAATATCTTGAAGAATGGGAGAGCTTTCTCTGCAGATTGAGCTATGAATCTGGACAGGGCTGTCATTCTGCCTGTCAGCCTCTGAATATCTTTGATGCTCTTAGGCTCTGGCAGATCCATAACTGCTTTTACTTTGTCGGGGTTCGCGTCAATCCCCCTTTCACTGACCAGATAGCCCAAAATCTTCCCTGCCCGTACTCCGAACACGCATTTTTTAGGATTCAGTTTCATGCTGTGTTTACGGAGGTTGGCGAAGGTCTCCTTCAAGTCTGCTATGTGATCAGCCTCAGTTCTGCTTTTGGTGATGACGTCATCTATGTACACCTCCAGATTCCTCCCCCTCTGACCTGCAAAGACCTGATCCATTAGTCTTTGGTAGGTGGCGCCTGCATTTTTCAGCCCGAAGGGCATCATGATATAGCAAAATACCCGGATAGGGGTGATAAATGTCGTCTTTTCCTTATCTGCAGGATCCATGAAGATCTGATGGTATCCACTGAAGGCGTCCATGAAGCTGAGTAGAGCATGACCACTTGTGGAGTCTACCAGCTAGTCGATTCTCGGCGATGGGTAGAAGTCCTTGGGACAGGCCTTATTGAGGTCTGTGAAATCTACACACATCCTCCAGCTCTCATTCGCCTTTTTCACCATCACCAGGCCATCCACTCTGGATATTTGCAGGGCTCTATGAACCCTGCCTCTAGCAGCTTCTGTACTTCTTCCTCGATGGCTTTATTCTTTTCCGCAGAGTAGTTGCTCCTTTTTTGTTTTACGGGTCTGTACCCTGCGGCAGTGTTCAATTTGTGGTTGATGGTGGCAGGGTCTACCCCTGGCATCTCAGCTGCTGAGAAGGCGAATACATCTGCATTCTCTTTCAGTAGACTGATTAGGTTGACTCTGGTTTCAGGATCCAGATCAATACCTATTCTGACTGCTCTGCCTTCTTCCGGTCCCAAGAGTACCTCTTCGGTCTCTTCCCCCGGTTCAGGCTTGCTGGCTTCTTGGCCGGCTTCCGGCCGAGCATCGGCCTCGCTGATAGCTGCACATTCTTCCTTTCTTTTCTCGGCCTCTTCGGCCTTTCCTTCCTTTCCTTCTTTCCCGGCTTCTTCAGCCTGGTCCTTCTTGGCTTCTTCAGCCTCTTTCTTCTTTCCTTCCTTTTTTTCTTTTCTCCTCTTCCTTCTGGACCCAGAGTGGTCAGGAGGAGAAGGTCTCTTATCCTTCTTCAGAGCGGTCAGATTGCATGACCTAGCTGCTCTCTGATCTCCCCTCAACCTGCCTACTTCACCAGTTTTGCTGAGGAAGAGCATGGTCTGGTGATGGGATTCCCTGTACTGCCTCAATAAACTTCCTCCCCATCAGAGCGTTGTACGGTGATGGGAGGTCTACTACCAGGAACTCTTGCACCACAGTCCTCCTAACTCCATTCTGCCCCTCTGCGGTCACAGCCAGATGTACTTTCCCTTCTGGGATGATGGAGTTCCCTGTGAAGCCGACGATGGGAGTTCCTCCTCGTTTCAGCATCGAACTATCCAGCTCCATTTTATCGAAGGTATCCTTGTACAGGATATTCACGGCGCTCCCGCCATCCAACAATATTCTCCGTACATCTGTACTGCTAATCTCCAGAGTAACTACCAGGGGATCTGAGTGTGGAAAACTGATGCCTTTGCAGTCCTCTGCTGTGAATGTCATATCTGGCAGGTTTGGACTTAGCTCTGTCTGGTCGATGGAGTAGAGGTTGGGGTGGGTGAGCTGCCTCAGATGAGCCCTCTCTCCCCCCATCGAATTAGAGCTGCCAAATATGACATATATCGTTTTCTTTTTTCCTTCCTTGATCTCTGCCCGCTTGTCCCGCGGCTTTTGCCCTTCATTCTGCTGTTCCTTTTCCTTGATTCCCTGATTCAAGGCCAGGTACTCCTTAAAGTAACCTCTTCTGATTAGGCTTTCCAGATCATTCTTTAGACTAATGCAGTCTTCGGTACTGTGGCCTGACGCCTCATGGAAAGCGCAGAACTCTGCCATGTTGGGGCCTAGGCTTCTCTTCTTTGTGGGGGTGGTCTGTGCCACTTGCTGTCGTCTCTGTTGGTCAAAAAGATCTCAGCCCTGGGCAGGCTGAGGTTGCTGTAGTTATTGTATTTCTCCTGGGCCCTCAACCTGTCCACCTCCCTTTCTGCCTCCTTCTGCTTCTCTCTGCCTCTATTCTGATGGGGCCTGTGGCCTCCAAAGTTCAATCTGCCTCCCATGAAAAGGTTGCTCATTCTGCCTAGTTTCTTGCATGGCAGGCCTGCATGCTCCAGTCGAGGCTTTGTTGAAGTCCTCGACAGCTATGTACTTCTCTGCTAGGGCCAGGGCTTCGCTGAGCTCCTTCATGGTGACCCACTTCAAATCATCCCTGAACTTGCTGGTGTGGGGCAGAGCGTTCCTCAGAGCGTGCAGAGCGAGCTTTTGCTCCAGCTCTGGAATGTGCACCAGCTCTTTGTTGAATCTCCCTATGAAATCTCGTAGGCTCTCGTTCAAATTCTGCTTCAGCAATAGCAGCTCATGAGTGGACTTGCTTCTCCTGCTTCCACTGACAAAGTGCTCTTTGAATCTCTTCTTCAGTTCATCAAAGTTGGCTATTGTTCCCTGGGGGATAGTTCTGAACCAAGTCTGAGCTATCCTTGCCAGAGTGGCAGGGAAGTGTCTACACCAAGTGGCCTCATTGTAACTTCCTAGCTCCATGTGAGTTTCAAAAGCTGCCACATGTTCTTGTGGGTCCCCCTCTCCTTCAAACTTGAGATTCAGTGGGAGCTTAACCTTCGACACTCTGGCTGCAATAATCTCAGGTGTGAAGGGAGATTTGGAAGGAGACCTGATCTCTTTTGCTGGTGAGACTAGAGTGGGCCTGGAACCAACCCTGTGGGATATGATCCCTCTGAGGTCTGTGGAGGTTCCATTGTCATCAGAGCCTTCCTCTGCTATTGTTCCCAGCCTCTGGCTGACATGCCTTCTGATGGGTCCACCCCTATGCGCAGACAGGGCCTCTTCAGCTCCTGTGTTACGCCTGGTCCTATGCCGGGGGTTCCCTTTGCGGACAGATCTCTGGCTTGAGCCTGCCATATACCCTATGGGTGTAAGTTCATTGAACAGGCTGGGGTGTTCCTCTTGCATCACCTCAGTGTTCCATTCGTCCTCTTGCCAACCCCTCCTAATGTACCCAGGCCCAGAGCGGCTAGATAAGCCATACTCTGATGTTGGGGTGGGAGTGATGGCTCTCTTATTATACCCACACAGGGGTTCTGCTGTGGCTGTCTCGTCTTCAGATGACAGCTATAGATGCCTTCGAACTGAATCATGGGTTCTAGTTCTTTTCCGCTTTCGAGACGGTTGGCCTCCAGCGTTCTGCATGTACTGCTGAGCAGATTGCAGTACATTGATGGCCGCTTGGAGTTGTTCAGGTGTGGGCAATACCACTGAGCTGTTTGGCTGCTGGGTTTGCCTAGTTTCTCGGGTGTGGGTAGCAGTACTACCCCTTCTTGTTGACCTGGTGGTGTGGGTAGCAGTACTACCCCTTCTTGTTGACCTGGTGGTCGTTTCTCTTAGTGGAGAGTTGCTCTCTTCTCCTGAGCTGTGAGAATCGGGTGTTGTTGAGTCAGGAACCACCATTGCGAAGTTGCAGATTGGTCTTTTCTACTCTTCCCCTCCTTCTAGCGCCAAATTGTTTCTGTCCAGGACAGCTACAGTATATGTGGTGGTGGGCACTTGGTGGAATGTGGCTCCCAAGCGTCCTTCGTGGTGGTGGTTACCTGCAAAACAAGGAGAAACCTCGGGGGTGGTTCCAAGGATCGCCTCTCCGATGCCAAGTCAGTCCAAGTTGAGCACAAGATCTCTAGTAGAGAGAAAACGAGTATCAAGTGCAAGTATTTTGTGAGTGTTTGATTGAACGTACCTTACCCATGCATGGGCATGGGTATTTATATGAGATATGGACTTGTAACTGACCTAGCAAAGTAAGTGGGCCTCTTTTGGAAGTGGGCCAAGGTAAATAAGGTCTTCATTAATCTCCTGCCCAGAGGTTATCCGGATGTCTGAAGAGGTCTACTCTGCTCCTAGTGCTCTGACGTGGAGTGGCAGGACCATTGGATCTGCTGCCAGCTGGCGGTCTGCTAGGCAGACCCCATACAGTTATAATGCTATTGTTTTTAATAAGAGACTTAACAAAACTTGGTTGTTTATTACACAATGTAAGTGACTAATTTCGCGTTTTGAGTATTGTTATTTCTCTTGTGTTAGACACTCCAAAAATGTACTGGCTCGTTTATTAGCTAGATATGTGCCAGAAAATGGAGCCTTTGCAGAGTGATTGAATAATTTTCCATCTATTATTTATTTGGTCTTTAATGATGAAATGGCAAGCTAAGCCGTGACTTTGATTAAATAAAAAAACCAGAGAGAAAGAGACAACTCAACAGGCCCACCCGCCCAAGAGTGATCGTCGTAAATTTCCCGCGGCGATAAATTCATTTTTTAAAACATGACTTTCAAACGACACAGCCACCGTGAGAAGGAGCCCATCAACCTAATACAAAGGGAAGGAAGAGAGTTGTTATTACACAAGAACAAGATTATGCTTGAATCACCCAACCAAATCGATGAAATAGATGCATTTTCTGATCCTTACTTCTCTTGTCAACAACCCAATTCAGATTTTGCAGAAGAACCCTCAATTTCACTTGATGAGAATGGATTCCCACAACCTCCATTCAACGAAGATGAAGATAATATTACAGAACAAGAACACCACAGCATTGATTTACCTAATGAAAATGCAGTTGGGTGTTCGAAAGATGGGAGCTTTGCTTCTGATTTCTATCGATGTGGGACTGATTGGTCTAGCTTGAGTTTGAGACTCGACTCACCTTCGAATCCCAAGAAGCTGAAGCAAACAAATCTATTCCAAATGTGGGGTCTTAATAAGCATCGAAAGCATGAGGAAGAGGATTATGAGAAGAAGAACAATACAAATAAGGACAATGAGACCCACTTACACTTAGGTGTTGAATTTGATTCACATTTAAGGCCTCCTTGTGTTCTACCTGACCCTTTTCATGCCCAAAATCGATCTCTCGAAATCGATTCAAAGGGGTCTCAGAAAAGGAAATGGAGGATGGCTCAAGGACAAGGACAAGGACAAGGACAAAAGCAAGCTCGTCCCTGCCCTTTTTATAAGAAGATTCCAGGTTTTTGTACCTCCTTTTTTATGTTAAGTTATTTGAGTGTCTTTGTGGGATTTCATAAGACTCAGCTGATAGTTATTTAGAATTTAAGTCTCATGGCAGTTTAGTATCGGGGCGTCAATTATAGATTTTGAGATTGATATTTTAGGATTGCAAAATCGAAAATTTACACATTAATTTTACAATAGTCCGATAGAGAGAAAAGTAACAAGTAGTTTTAAAATTAGGGGTGTCGACCCCAATCCCTCAACTCAATGTAGGTCCTCGACTGTTTTATAGTAGTATGAGGATATCATTATTCATTTTCAGCTTGAGCATGTATAGTTGTGCTAGAACTGCTAATATACCTCCATTACAGTCAAATTTTCTTTTGACTTAAAACATAAGGAAATCGTTCTTGTCCTTTTGGTTATAGTCTCTGTGTGTATTAGTAATTGAATTCGAGGAATAATATACATTTTGTGGGTCAGTGGGTGTGATTTGTCAAAGTGAGGGTTTGACCGTTCCATTTCGAGAATTGGTCTACTGAATCATCTAAGAATTTAGGGTCTGGTACTTTAAAATGGAATGAAGCTTTTATGTGGTATGTGTATTAGATACTGCAGCATTGCAGCAAGAGCAATGGTTTCTCTTGTACTGGAACCCCGTCTTCTTGAGTTGCCTACATTCTTTTGAGATGCGAAGCAATGATTTAGGCAATGTAACCTATCAATACTGATAACATTGCTGCTCCTTTTTTTTCCCTTATTGATGTAAAGGATGAGAATGAGTTCTGTTCCTATAATCCTATCTGATAGTGTGCTTCAAGTTCGACATATAATGGAGTTAAAAGGGATGTTAGAGGCAAGTTGGGTGGTCATAGAAAATATGGAATGTTTCCATCATCCAAACAATGTTACTTAGGGGTTGAACTGAATGGAGAAGAGGGATGTTGTCATTATTTTTACCTGATATGCTCAGATATCTGATTCTGTAAGCTGGGCTGGCACTACTCGCCAATCGTCACTTCAACTCTTCCATGAAAAGGACATATAGCATTTCTACAATAGAAGCTCACAGCTCACTTTTCAACACATCAATTGAAGTAGCATTTTAATACATTATCCATCATCATGCAGGCACTCCATTTACTGTGGACGCATTTCGGTATGGTGCTATCAAAGGCTGCTCTGCATACTTTCTCAGTCATTTTCATGCTGATCATTATGGTGGTCTAACCAAGGCATGGTCCCACGGACCTATCTATTGCACCTCTATCACTGCTCGTCTGGTCAAAATGTGTCTCTATGTTAATCCAATGTAAAGATTTCTTTCTGACTCTCTCAAGTCATTTTCATTACATCAATGTGATTTTTTTATCATCTTTCATTCTCATATTGTATGAACAGCTTCATTTACTGTGTGTAGTAAATATTTGCATTGTTTTGGCCTTCTGTCGACAGATACATATGTCCGTTGGAGTTGGATGTTGAACATTTAATTGATGGTGTCAAAGTGACACTGCTGGAAGCCAATCATTGCCCAGGTGCTGCCTTGATTTACTTCTATCTTCCAGACGTACAATGTTTTTTACACACTGGAGATTTCAGAGCTTGTAAACACATGCAAACTTATCCCCTTCTTGTAAATAACAAAGTCAATGTGCTTTACCTAGATACAACTTATTGCAACCCGAAATACAGGTAACATATTTGCCCATTAAATTTCTATTAGAAATTCTGCTTTTGCAGTTTTGCAAGTTTCTTTTGTACTTTACAGGTTTCCTTCAAAAGAAGAAGTGACAAGCTTTGTTGTAAAAACCACTAAAACATGTCTCAAAAAGCAACCAAAGACCCTCATTATAGTTGGGGCATATAGCATCGGGAAAGAGTGTGTGTATATTGCTATATCAGAGGCAATAAAGGTACATTGCTCAAATCTTGCAGCTTGATGATTTTGATTTACTGACTGTTTTCCTTGATCTTTAATGTAAGAGGGAAATTTTGGTAGTTGGATATGTGACAGCACTTAACTTTGTGATATTTGGGAGCTTTTTGGTTATTTAGTATAGTGATCTGGAAAATGATAGCTTGTTGAAGTATTTGGTTTTCAAAAGTGCATGACTGACAAGGAACTTGAGTGATCTATTTTCCTTTTCTTCTATCAGTACACATCACTTTATTGAAGAGTCTGTGTCCATGCATGCAAATTGAGTGATTTACCTTGATATGATTGTAGAATGATCGATCTAGTATTGGTTTTCCCCCGATATAGCTTTCAAGTACTGAAGCACAGTTAATTCCTAGTCCTACAGAGAGTTTTTCAGCCTGCCTTCTAGTGGCAGTAAAAGAATTAACTTGGCAACTCTACTTGAAGATAAACCTTGTTTGATTTAGTTGAAATTTGGATTATCAAAATGCACATATCTCACCCAGTGTAGGCCTCAACACACAGTAGGAGGGGTTTTGTGAATATATACATCTCACCCTGAAACAGCCATGCATTTTGTTCGACTCTATTATGAATATAGAAAATAATAAGTTGAATGTTGTAATGTGGCAGTGCCCTAACTAGATTACATTCTGACTTTAGGTCAAGATATATGCAAATGCATCAAGGAGAAGAATATTGCAGTCCTTTGACTGGCCGCAGCTTTCCAAAAACCTCTGCTCCAATGGGAAGGATACCCCTCTTCATGTTCTGCCTATATCATCATTAAAACATGAGGTGTTATTATGAAAGTTACCTTAATCTTTAAATTGGCTTAAGGTTTGATTACCATAGACCTTCATTCGGAGTAACTTATGTTCTTATATAATCTTTTAAGAAAGACTCTGAAGAACTACATGAAGACATACCAGGATCAGTTTAATGCAGTTGTGGCATTTCGTCCAACAGGTAGTCTTTTCTGAGTGCTGCAAACTGTTGGTCTCCATGGCTCTCCTGAATTGTTATAATATACTTAACTGGACTTGCTTACTGAGTTATAGGTTGGACATTCTCCGAGTCTGTTGGGAATCAGCTGGATCTAATCAAACCCAATTCTAAGGGAAACATTCAAATCTACGGTAAGACTCCCCCCCAACCCCCCTTCCGGTCCTCGCTTACCTTTTGTTACTGTCTTGCAGTCTTGGACTCTATTTTAGCTCAAGTACCGTGTCGGATTCTTGACATTGCGACATTGGTATGGGCACTTTGACACTTTCTCTCGGGCTATAATCATGGGAATTTTTTCATAAAGTACCCAAGTCGGATACTTGGAGACGTACCTGATTACTTATATTTGAAAAGAGTACCCCCGAGTCCGAGTTACTTGAAAAGAAAAATGATCTCAATTTATTCATCCCTTTTAGTTAATGTTGTTGGCTATGCAGGAGTTCCATACAGTGAGCATTCCAGTTTTACTGAACTGCAGGAATTTGTTCAGGTTTCATTTAACTGATAAATTCTTATTTGAGTAGTTACCTAGCATGAGTGTTGGTTGCACATCCACTGAAACTTGCTTATTGCTGTATTTCAGTTTCTCAGACCCAACAAGATAATTCCAACAGTGAACATTGGAAATGCCGCTAATCGGGAAAAGCAACAGTCATACTTTAGGCAGTGGTTAAATGGCTGAGGTTAAAAAAAAAATAGGTCATCTTATTTATAAACTATAGAACCTGCTGGAAAATTTCAAACAGGTTATCGTCATTTTAACTTTTAGATTTTTGGGTAATTAATGCCCAAAATTCTCATTCAGCTCTTTATGAGTTGCTCCATTCTTGGTGCGACAAACCAAACATAAACTAAACGAAAGCTAATCTCACTGGCAATATACTACCTCCGTTCCAAGTGTATTGCAACATATGGGGTTGGCACATTTATTAAGAAAAGCAAAAAAGTGGGTCATCTTCCCAACTTGCATCATGTAATAATAAGTAATGAAGAGAGAGAAAGGTTACACATGTGATCTTTTTGATGATTAAAATAGAAAGGTTGCAATTAATATAAAATTGCCAAATAAGGTAAAGGTTGCAATACACTTAGAACAGAGGTAGTAGTTTATTATGAGCAGGCTTAATGCATTAGTTCCTTTTCCTGTAGAAATAGTGTCTCTGAGTATGTATTATGATAGTCATTGTATTACAGTTACTTAAGAACCTTGTGTTTTACCTCTAAATTAGTGAGGGCACTCGAGGAATGTAGATATGGAAACCCTATTGTTATTATGTCAAGCTCATTCTAGAAAACAATGCATTACTTGAATATAAATATTGTTAGGCCTTGCCTTTTGGATTTATTTTTCAGTTTTCGATTTGATTCAGCTTATATGTTTTGCAATTTAATTAAATTAATCCAGATAAATAGGTTTCATGTAGCTTATTTCAGTTCAAAAGAATAGAGCCTTAGTGCGACAATGTGTTTTCTTAGTTTAGTACATTTTGTTTCAGTGTGTTTTGTGTGTAAGTGGTTGAATGTATTTTTTGTATACCACTCGCTTGCGAAAAATTACATAAAAGTCAATCTTTTTGAAGGTGTGATATATTTTTTGTTTGTATTGTGATTAGCAGTGAATGAACCCTCTTGTTTACACTGATTTTGGAAGGATAGGTCACTAATATATATCTTCGTAATCTGAACTCAAATTTGCTTGAAGATTGGAATCAACATTTATCCCACCGATCTATAGTCAAGATGGGTATACCGACCCTCTACTTACCGATACAAATAGCTAATGCTTAGAGTACCAAATGATAGTTTTTTGCCCACTAGACTACTTAGCTCAAGTAAGGTGATAATGAGACGAGACAACTCAAGAGTTAATCAAGATCGAATCAATCAAAACTTGATCCGAGTAAGCTCGATTCACACTCGTGTTCGATTAATAATGTTTATGAGCGGAGTGGAGTTGCTCAACTCTCAACTCGTGAGAAACTCGATAGGCATGAAAAAGGCTAAATATCCCAATTTTATTCATAATCACCTACGTGTCCTAAGAGCCTAGAACAATGGAAAAACACGCAAACAATTCGAAATCGACTTGGCTCAAATCTGACTCAACCTCGGTTAAAGGACGATTGAATTGGGACTAGGGTCTTAATGAGACTAATTGAATTAAGAATACTCGATCTGGCTCTGCTCATTGTCATCCCTACATACAAGAATGGAACTGCACATGCAACAATTTAGCTATATAGCTTATGGGATAGGAATTCACAGTTTTGCAGAAATTGCTTTAAATTTGAAACCCTCGATAAGTAAAGCACCACAAGATACTTAGGAGAAGGGGTTGAATTGAATGCCTATCAAAATTCTACTTATACCAACTGTTTTTTTTTGTTCTTTATGTGGTGAATATTATTATTGTTATAAAAAACAATATAGTTATAAGAAAATATTGATTATAATAATAATGATGTGATATTTGTTTGAATTGAACTAAATTTTCATTAATTTAACCCAACTACTTTTGATACACTATCATAAATCAGATGTGATGTCTCCCAATAAAAACTTACATGTTGTATGTTTTTCTTTAAAAAGGTCCCTAAAGTTTTTCTTTTACCTTGTTATAATTTTTTTTTATAGTTCTCAATAAGTGACCTTTTGATTCGTTTCATATTGGGCTTCCCCTAAAACAGTGACAAATTATCACTGGCACAGGAGAATGAAACAAAAACACCTAAAGTTTAATCTCTCATTGACTTTAACAATTGAAGATTCAACAAAATTTCCCTTTCCGAGCAGGCGTATTTCGTACATATGCTCTAACTTAGAACAAGTGAAGGCAGGTGAAAGTGAAAGTGCCTTCAGAATACATTAACAGTAACACCTCCTTTTTCTTTTTTGCTTTTCGTTGGCCACTTTGGTTGAGGTGTTCCACCTGCCGCTCAGTGAAAATGAAACTGTTCTGTGATGTTTTCATATAAGGGGACTTCATATCCACAATAACCAGTCCCTTCCACGAATGACGATCTGTTAACTTGAACTATTGCACAGGATCTACCAACCTGAATCACAAGTAAAATAATTCAAAGCTTAGAGCTTGTACATGTAAATAATGACACAGGATCAACCAACCTGAATCACAAGTAAGATAATTCAACATTAAGAGCTTGTACATGTAAAATAATGACACAACACAGCAGAGGGCAGCAGGGGCACTGAGTTTGGTATCTAGTATCTCATAACGGCCACCTTTTTAGGCTGTGTTACTCGAACTCCCGAATTCATGTCGAACATGTGTAAAAGTGTCTTGACTCGGCTATTTAGTGAAAAACAAAAAGATTTCTCACTAAAAAATAATCAACTGCCCCTGCACTCGGCATCCGTGGATCACTAACGTCAAATTTTGCCCCTATTCATAAATTGCATCGCAGCATAGGGTAGTAGTAAAATGCAGACATTATAATACGGCAGATAGTATTGATCTATAGTGCCTTACAGGCTTACAGCCTAAGCAGGTGATTCTTCAAAAAGAACTTGACTTCCTCAAAGAAGAAAATGAGTAGACTTGTTTGCATATAGCTCACAACTTTCACTTAAGCTTTGTTTGGATAACAAAGGAGGGAAAGGAAGGGGAGAGAAGAGAAAGGGAGGGGAAAATTGGGGTCCATTTTCCCTCCAAATCTTTCCAATTTTGGAGGGATTATGATTATTAAAGGAGGAGGGAAACTTCCTCAAAACTTTTTTACCCAAACAAGAGAAATTGTCTCCCTCCCTTTCTCTTCCCTTCCTTTCTTTCCATTTACTTCTAAGTTCTATACAGACAATGTGTTATTAACTCAGTAATGTTTGTCCTCTTGAAGATCGCTGGTGAATGGCATTAGCACTTCGATGATAAACGCATGCCATCAATGAATAATAGCTGTAATAGGACACGCGAGCCCTTTGTGAGTTTGTGTGAAAGATCTCAATATTTTGAAGACGACCAACAAAACAGCTCGAGAAAGTTTAAAGCTTAGAGCTTGTACATGTAAAATAATGATTGGTTAACTTGAACTATTGCACAGGATCTACCAACCTGAATCACAAGTAAAATAATTCAAAGCTTGGAGCTTGTACATGTAAAGTAATGACACCACACAGCAGAGGGCACTGAGTTTGGTATTTGGTATCTTATACCGATGATCTATTAGGCTGTGTTACTTGAGCTTCCGAATTTGTGTCAAACATGTGTGGAAGTGTCTTGACTCGGCTATTTAGTGAAAAACAGCTACGATTTTGACCCAACATGAAAGGAATGAAGTGTGCATACAATATCAGAGATTCGAGGATCCGACATTGGTAATTGAGGTAAAAATGAATAATCAGTAACCGTTGATTTAGCTTTCGACCTTCTACACTAGTGTGAAATTCATAGCTTTCTCTTTTCATCACCTACCACATTATAAACAAGAATCCCAAGTTGCCAGCTTCATTCTTTTTTTTTTTTTTTGGAAAAGATGCAATCGAGAACCAAATATCACAGTGAGATTCTGTTTAACTCAAAATATTGCAGCTACTTTTCACCACTGAATGGCAGCAAAAAGTACCTTTCATCAAGAATCCACAGCTGGTAACAAATAAGATTTCTCACTAAAAACTAATCGATTACCTCTTCACTCGGCATCAGTGGATCCCTAACAGCAGTTTTTGCCCCTATTCATAGATTGCATCGTAGTGTAGGCTAGAAGTAAAATGCAGACATTAGTATTGGTCTATACAGTCCCTTACAGCCTAAGCAGGTGATTCTTCAAAAAGAACTTGACTTCCTCAAAGAAGAAAATGAGTATAGACTTGTTTGCAGCTCATACTCACTCAGTAATGTTTGTCCTCTTGAAGATCACTTGTCAATGGTATTAGTACTTCGATGCTAGATGCATGCCATCAATGAATAATAGCAGTAATAGGACACCTGAGCCCTTTGAGTGAAAGATCTCAAGATTTTGAACACGACCAACAAAACAGCTGGAGAAAGTTTAAAATATAGACAAAAAAAGCAATGATGAATCATTCTTGCATCTCTCTCTGTGATGCAAAACTTCACAGGACAGATCCGCAGTAAGAATGGTTATGGATCATATCACCTTGGAAAAAATTTCATCATTGATGAACTTCTACAATCTACAGTAATAACTAAGAGGGTAGATGATGAAGATTAATGCAAAGGCCAATACATTGGCTGATGAGCTTGCTTAGTCAGAAATTTTACATAAAGGTATTACTATGGAAAGCTCAATTTCAGGTTTAAGAACTCTAACCTCATCACAACAGAAAAAATCACATTATATGTTGAATATAATTGTGGTATAGTGGGGCTATACGAGAGCATTCTGCAAAACCTTATAATCAGGGCACCGTACAATAGGAAATTCAATAACAACAGCAAAATTTGAAACAATTGCAAGGCGATGAAGCTGCTCTTCGTTACTATGGTTAACCTCATTGGGAAACTGGATATGACTTCATTGTAAAGGCATATATTTTTAGTCAGGATCTCCAGAAGTTTCATGAAGGGGAAAGCAATTTCACCTTCAGCTATGAGGTAACTTGTCCTATTCAGGGATCTGATGAACTTCTGAACCCCTTCTTCCTTTTTGGGTGATTCCCAAAGAAGACTCCTATGAAGAATCTTTAAAAAAGAAACTTTGAGCAAGCATGTATATTTTAATTTCTCTGTGCAAAACAATGAAGAAGTTCTGAACTTGTGTCACTAGTTATCTAAACTTGTGCAGCTCTTTCTTGCATTAAGTAGCCTAGCGGAGCAGGATGAAACAAAAATAAGGTTTGCATATGTACGTAATTCATTATTCCAGAAGAAAATATTTGAAACATACTCTAGGCTACTTCCTCTGTATTTTTCACTGGTACCCAAAGGAGATAGCATACATATTTAGAGTACTCGACTATTTGTATGAAGGTATGATGAAAAATATTTAACAAATCACATTGAGAGTACCTTTTCCAATTAGGAAACGCAACGGCTAATTCAAAACATCCAAAAAGGGATGTGGAGCTACTTAGGGCATGTTTGGCGACACTAGTGGTTGGAGTAACTATTATCTATAGGTAACCGTTGGCTATTAGCTCTAAAGTCCGTTGTTTAAATTTTTACTGTTCGATAAAAATGGTTGTCCCAGTTATAAAGATAATAAACGACATAATTAGTTAGAAAATTAACTAACCCAATTAGATACTTTTACGGTTAAATCAGGTGTCTAATTTAGTAAATATAATGCAATATTTTTAGATAAACTATATAAATTGACACTCACTTGTCATATTCCATTCATCCAAAATAAGTTCTTTTCCATTCCCATAAACAACCATATTGCACCAAAAAAGATTTAAACAAAACCATAAAACCAAATTCCACTAGAATTCCCAGCTGAACTTCCACATATCTCAATCAAACATATATCTTCCTACCAATGACTCAACCAAAGTAACAAATTTTATACTTAATTGACTTATTAGAGCCGCATCATAGCCTCCTCAATAATCTATTTAACAGCTAACAAATTTCGAAAAGCACATCTATCTTGAGTCTTAAACTTCTTTTACTTGCACAAATAATTTTCTCCACTAGTATACCCCCTTTATACACGTGTTAGCTCTCCAGCTCTCCTACACTTGCCAACTCTCCTAAACCCAACATTTATTCAGTAAATAGCTCTATGCCTTTTATTTTATACATCCAATCAATAGGATAAGAAAAACTCACTACAACACTTTTCTTCCATAGCTCTTTGCCTTTATTCTATTTCTTTATGGGTCAACCAATTTTTCCAAGGTCCACTTATCAATCCAGGTATCCTAATGCAAAAATATTTTCCAAACTTTTTTTTCTTTCTAAATCATAACAAACCATAACTTCATTTTGTATTCCCAAACTTGCACCACATCCAAACAACCAAAAGGAAGATTGGCGCCTACACAACGAGGTAATGAATAATAGTAATCCCAGTAATTTACAAGGTTAATGTGACCTTTATTACAGGAGAGAAGGAATTAGAAGTGATGAGCGAATAAAAATGTTTAGATATCAGAGCTAAATTCCCAAACAACGTATCACTATAGATTAGAATTTCTGGAGTGTTATTTGCGAGCAATCAGAGGGACATAGCAAACAGGCAGATACGAGAGAAAGCCAACAGGCTACTTAGAAAGAAATTCCCAACTAATTTTCTTATAAAAGATGATTTTGTTTTGAATGATACTATGATAGATTGGCAAATATGACGACAAGAAGGTAGTAATGGAGGCATAGCTAAATTGAGGAGTGATATTCATGCAAAGCAATTTCTGGAAGCATAAACATGTTGCACCGCTACTTATAGGGATAGAGCACTATATTTTCCACGTTCGGAAAACACTACGTGTACCTCTAAAAGCTACCCCAACCTCTATTTTACAAAACACCCATAATTTTATAAGCTAGTGTTTTCAAACCACTAACCTCTAACTAGGCCCTTTAATATAAACCAAACAAAAACGAGGTAGTATCTCTTAGAAGTCATCAATTCTATATCCAAAACTAAAACTTTTGTTTCAGTTTTAGATTTTCTCATTAGTAATCAAAGTTTTCTTTTACATACAAAAGGACCCTCTACTTTTTCTCAATTAAAAACGCGGGCCTTATTAAAGTAAATTTGTTAATTAAACCATTAATGTCTACAAACAACGCTAATTAAACCTTCTTCCATTTTCTCCTTTCCTTTCTCCTTGCTGCAACCTTCTCCATCCTCCTCCGCCGTCACTCTCTCTTCCCCTTCACCCTTGAACCCACTTTCCTCCAGTGTCACTCTCTCCCATTCCTTTCATCCTTCACCTCCTCCATCGTCACTCTCTCTCTCTCTCTCCCTCTCTCTTCCCCTTCACCCTCCAATTCTTTCTTTCTATGTCTCTCCATCCCATTGTGCCTAACTCCTAGTCCACCTACACCTACACAACCAAACACCCACTAGACTCCCCATTCCCTCTTCCCCTCACTTTCAGACCCCACCAACAACCCACAACTCCCCCTTCATCACCATTCCCCTTCCGCCGCCACCCACTTAGAGTGAATCACCAAATCGCTATCAAAAGAGCAACCACAACCTCAAAACCTTCCGGAAGTGGCAAATAAAGTTAAAAAGATAAACTAGGGATGGCAAAATGGGCGGGCGGGTGCGAGGACCCCCTACCTCACGCCCATACCACCTAAAAGTCTCATACCCAACACCTACCCCCACCCATGGCGGGTAGAAGTCTCATACCCACGCCTGCGTACATGGTATGTCACCCAAAACCATTCCTAGCCCCACCACCTACCCCCACCCATGGCGGGTAGAAGTCTCCTACCCACGCCTGCGTACATCATGTCACCCAAAACCATTCCTAGCCCCACCTCAGGTTAATCACTCGCCCATACCCACCTCATACCCGCTAATATCAATCAAACAATTAGTTCTATTAATCAAACCATGAAAATCACTTCCTAGTTCCTATTACTTGGTTGAAGTGGCAATTCCTAATTTGATGTCCGTTAATGAGCCTCTTGGAGAAGCCATGGCGGGTGGGTGGGTATGAGTATAAAAAGTTATAACAGCAGAATAGAAACTAAATGCATACCATGAACATTCAGAAAGATGTGTAAATAATTTATAATGACCAACCTTGTCATTTTCAACCTTAATTCCACATACATCTAAAAAGTTGGCTCACAATCTACAGAAAACATCCCATCAACAAATTGGTTCATTGAAATAACAAATAACAGTCAATCAAGTATAAAAAAAGCAAAGGCAAAGCTTAAGAATGAAGCTAAAATAAAAGAAAGAATCACATAAAGCAAGGACAACAAAAAAAAGGGAGGAGAATATGAATATCTCAAAGCTAAAATCATTTAAACTTGTAAACCAAGACAATAAAAAAAAAAACCCACATTTAAAAGGACTATATATATAGCTCAGAAGATGAAGATGGAAATGATCAAGCCTGAGTTCCAGTGATAGTCTTGAGCTGCACATGGTTAGTATCAGCAACAGTAGGAAGAGCCTCATAGGACCCCAACCTCCTTGAAACACCCACCGCCTTCGAAACGACGGCGTAAACTAGAAAAATCAAAAGCATAACAAGGCCAACATAGAGAAGAAAGGCAAGATCGAGAATAGCAACAGCACGAAGCTTAGATTCTTCAAGGTCACATTTAGTGGAACCCTGAACACCACTAACAACATCAAGAAGACGATGACATCCCTCAGGGATAAAGGCGTCAACGTAAAGAGAGAATCCAGTTTGCAAAGCCCAGAAGCCATGAAGACAAATAGAAGCAGCGAGTCCCACATCGAAGACAAACAGCTTAGGGAAGAGGGAGAGAACTATAGAAAGGAGAGAAGATAGGAGGGAGATTGTAGAGGAGATGGAATCGCAACGAGATTGGAGCTGAGAAGTTTGTAAAGAAGAGCGAGAGGAGGAGATGGAAGAGTGGAGGAAGAAGGAGGCGGAAGCGAGGGCGAAGAAGAGGTCGGAAGGGAGGAGAGAGAAGAGGGAGGTGAATTCAGAGAGGAGGAGAGAGAGGGAGAGGAGGAAGAAGAGGAAGGAGACGGAAGCAGATTGAAGAGAGGTGAAATGATGGACGGGGGAATGGCCATGAATGAGGGGGTCGGAGTAAGTGGAAGAGAGAGAGTGGTGGAGGAAGGAGATGAAGAGGGAGGAGATGGTGAGGTAGAGAGGGAGGAGACGGAGGCGTGAAGAGGAAGAGGAAGAGGAAGAAGAGGAGGAGGTTGGGAGTGGGTGGAATGGTTTTGCGGAGAAGCTTTGTGGGGATTTCAGGTAGTTGCGGATGGTGGAGATTAGATGGTATAGCCCCAGGGAGAGTAGTGATGTTGAGGTTAAGATTTGGTAGATTAGAGATGACATTTTTTTGTTGATGTTATTTGTATTGTATTCTATGATATCATTCCTGGGGTTGATTGTTTTTTATCAGATCATTGGAGAAGAGATGATTTCTTGTGAGAGATTGGTGTCGGAGGTCGGAGGGAGACAATTTGGGGGGGTTTCTCACTTTTGATTGTCTGTCTAATGGAGGTTTGTGCTGTTTGTCCAAAGCTCTGACTTTTTTTTAATTTTATTTTTTAAGTTATGAACTCTGTGTCTCGTGCGTTAGTGAGCAGGAAAGGGACCCAGATTGTCTGTCTATGGAGTTGCATTTGGAAGATTAACACTTCGACTCTTTGGCTATGGGGAAATTATATTTTTGCAATAAATTGCTTTTCTTTAAATTTTCTATGATTGATTTATTAAAAATGTAAAATATTTTTTTTGGACATACAACGTTTTTCTTTTCTATCCCTTACCTTCTTTCGTTCCTTTTTTAAATTCATTTTTCATTTTTCATTTTTCTCTCTAATATTTCAGTTAAGGAAACAAATACAAAAAAAATAAAAATTCTAGCATTGTATTTTCCCTGACAAAATAATTTTTCATAGAATAATTTTTCGTTGAAATTTTTTTATATTCAACCAAATTGACCCTTGGTCTTACATAAGTTAATGTCTCGCATTCAGTTGAGCTAAACATTAGACAATAATATTCTATATTAATTTTATTAACTGATAAACAAATTTTACATTTTCTAAAAGTGGATATAGAAAGGTAATCAGTTATAATAATCCTCTAGATCTAGAATAGATTGCTTGATAAATATTTATAATATGCCGCTATTGTTACTTCCGCTCTAAATAGTGTCGGTAAATGCCAAAATGAAACGGTTGTATAGTAAGAGAAAGAATTGGGGAGAAGAATGGGATGCTGAATAGAAAAAAAAAAGGATTACAAAGATAACATATGCTCTATAATTGGGATGATTCGAGTTAATGATTGCAAATAGTAACAGAGTATATGAGAAAATATGAAAGTAGAGAACAAAATATTAAAATATTAACATAATTGGCGATATAGTCCGAATTGATTTCAATAGGGTCATTTTAAGTCGTTCGGGTTGATCAATTTTACCAAGTCTAGTTAGTATGTAACAATACTATTAAAACTCGTTCATGGATAAGTTATAACTTATCGACCATCATGAATTAGAAAATGGAGACTTGGAATCTATGAAAATTGTATATTATGTCTTTAAGATTTTCATTGCTTTTAAATTTTCTTATTAAATTGTCTTTTATATTTATTTGGCTGGATCTGAGATTAATTGATCCGACCCAAACCTAACTCGTGAATATTTAGACCTAGATCCAACCCTAACCCATTGGACCTAAAAATCATAGTCCTAGACCTTTGAAAACCGGCTTGGGTCCAACATGGTGTGGTGGTGTAGTCCATTGTCAGCCCTATCTTTCACTTTCATACTTCCCTCATCTGATAACAAGCAAACTTGTTAAAGAACAAAACACAAGGATTACTCGAGCACACCAAAGTAAAGACATCTTCCCACTATATGCAGTTAGTTACATCATATAGATCTGGTATAGCCAGCTTACAATATTGTGGACTATACCCTCTCTCAAAACTCAAGCAAGCACAAATAAACCTAAGAAATTTATATTCAAAATCCTATAAGGCCTTTTATCAGCCTCAAACAAAAAAGGCTCACTAGATTGCTTAGAACTCTTGCAAACTTAATGGACTCTCAAAATCAAACAACAAAGAAATGAATGACAAATAGCCAAACTTTGAGAAAGCAACACCACAATTACACATTCATACATTACAGAAAAATGCTCCTACAGCCTCAAAGGTGGAGGAGGAAAGAATCATCACCCTCTCAGAAATGCTGGTAATCCAATCTTCATATGGAGGCCTATAGGATTAAGATTAGCAAGAAGATAATAATTGCCACTGCAAACACGGCCAGCAACCACCAACACTGTCGAGTGTCACAAGAAAAGTCAGAGTTACCAACAGTACCAATGCATAATGCATATAGACAAATAACACAGAGCAGTATATAATGCATATATATCAGCAGCCACCTGTTAAGAGTTGAAAACAACGTAAGGTTGATTTAGAGCAACAGTGTTCATTGACAAAGTCTTTTTACTTCTTAAAGAGAAAAATCTATAACTATCCCTCTCTAATTCCCAAATTCCTATTACTGCATACCATACACGATACACCCTGTGAATTTCTGCCATCTCTAAATACAGCTTAAAATAAACATTTCATTGCTCAGTGTACACCACACACCAATCTTCATGATGTATCAGTACTTTAAAATTTTCCAACGGGGAACCCTGTCTTCAACTTCCAACTTTTGTTTACACAATTAATCAAAGAGAAATTTCTATTTTGAGAAAATTAAGTTAGGCAAGATATCACTTTTTTGACTATATTGGGCATGTGACTGGATCAAAGTACTATTTGACAATGGTCTAACTTCGTTTCCGATGCCAAACACAAAATGAAGCTACTTTCAGGACTTGGGTACCCAAATTGAGAATATACAAGAATATAGGTCATGAAAGTGGAATAGATACACAAAAAGGAAAACGATCTTATAATAAATAAAATGTCAGACAAGCAAGACTCGGTAACATAGCTGATGACAATCTTAGGTAAGGCAAAGACAAGTTTCAAAGATCAATTTCTCCCTATTATTTTTGTATTTACCGAAAATGGTACTTGTGTCAGTGAAGAGTATCCAAAATTCCAAATGTCAAACTTAGGTTATTTTATGAAATATTGCACAGACCATCCAAACGTGCCGGGGAGTCGGACAAATGATACTTGAGGTGAAATAAAAAATCGCAAGTAACTTAGGCATTTGGTATGAGTGATGATACCAAATAAGAATCTAATCAGCATGAAATCTGAATAGATTAAGACAATTAGATCGGAAAGTGCATTCTTCCTAACTTGATTTTTCACTTCCCAATACTAATGAATGTAATGATACTTTGACTTCAACATGCATTGCATAGTAGACAGACCGCCAGTAAGTAGTTTCTTAATGTTACCTAGCCATACAAGGTTAAAATTAATAAAATAACTTCCTAATGTCATTTTGGCCTCAAAGGATAGAGTCAAATTGATTCATCACAAGGAAAGGGCCAAACAACCACAACCGATGATGTTTTAAACCAGATCTTTGTGAAACTTCATAAAGAAACCTCAGTATCTTACCCAAGTTGAACCAGATCTTTCACTTTTAGAAGCTTTAGATATTTGTTGTTTGGCTTGGGTTGTCACAGCAGCAGAAGCGTCTATATTAGAATGTATATCATCTGCAGTTGTAAAAGGAGTTAAAACACAATGAATGAAGCAAACCCACATGAAATAGGGAAAAAGTGAGTTAAAAAGAAACACATATCCATTTGAATAGCAGCATCTTACCGATCACTACACCCTGCTCATGAACAAGAACAGCAAGGTCCTTAAAGATTTCATTAACTTCCCCAATTTGGCCTTGTATCTCCTTAATTCCTTGTTCCCTCTCCTCAATAATGGCTTCATTAAAGACTATTTCATTATCCAAGAGTACCAATTCTTGCCTGCAAATACATGACTTGTTACCCAAAATCACACTTATATATATAGGAGCCATTTACACATTCAAGAATCAAAAGCTAAATCCCTTGCAACAAGCTCAATAAAATTAAGGATGCATACACATCTTGTTTCTCAAACTTTACAAAGGTTATAGAGGAGGGAAGGACGATCGAGAATATAAAAAAAAGAGAACATAAGGAACGTAATTATTTGGATGACTCAAGAAACAAATCCAGAAGAAAAATGCTTGAACTCCTTCAACAGTGAAAAGTATTTTGTCTGCCAGGGCGAATTCTATAGAATTCCTCCAAAAATATTTAAATATATGGAGAAGTAAAAATAAGTGTGCGGATGCAAATGCTACAGTTGTGTCATTTATAGGCTTTCTTGTGATTACTGCCAATGAAGAAGTATAATGAACTTAAAATTATTTTACTATACAAGAGAGTTACATCTTCAAGATAGATTCCTAGGTAGGGTAATAGTGCATTACGAGTATTAGTCAGTTTCTCTGTTTAGCTTGTCAATAAATGTTGGTGTGGATGAAGAAGAATAAATATTCAGTCTACACTCCATTCTTACGCCCCTGGATTCTCTCCATCCAGTAACCTTAAATGAAAACCTCAAAACACATAAAAGCAAAAATTGATTATGTTTTCAGGATTTTACTTTGAACAAATGATACTTGGCTTTCTTCACTCTTATCTTCCATTTCCATGGCTTCATTTGTTAAAAAACTACTTTTTAGCATGTTTGCCCAAAATTTTTAAGTAGATTAGAATTTATAATTATACGATGAAGTGATGAACATGTTAAAGGCTTCAATACCATCAAGTATTTTCTTGTTTCTTCTTTGATTTTAATCTCCACCACTATTCATGTTTTTTGTGATTTCATTTGCCTTCATCTTCTTCTCAATTAATCGTGTAGGTTAAAAAGAATACTATTGAATCTTTTAAAAGGAATAAACAGAAAGAAAGAGAAGAGGCACGGGAGATGGTACTGAAAATAAAGGGGCAACAAGAGTAAGTTTCATAATGCGGAGTGGCATGTTGATAAGCATATTTGTAGCCCTTCATTTTCTCTAAGCCAAGTGTCGGCATATTAAAGCTAAAGTGGATCTTCTAGTTCCTATGGAAAGGATCCCAAGGCTCCAAGCGCCATTTCTAGACTTGCACTAAGGAAGAAGCACCACACTTTCTTTAGTTCTCTTACCTTTTTCTCTCCTCCCCTTCCTGTAGTCTAAGACTATGTTACTCACACTCTTCGTTTTACCACAAGCAACCGTGTCGGATTCGACATGGGCATTGATGCTCAACATTTCAATTTGGCCAAAAGGATATTAGCATAGACACATACTCATGTCCGACATGGGTACCCAAGTTCAAGTAACTTACTCCCAAAACTTCAGTATGAAAGGTCCTTTACTAATTTGAATTACTCATTTGAATTAGGATTTTGCCTATAGGTTTTTACCTTTCACTTGAAAGAGTTTTTCCTATTTTAGGAGTTTTATTTAGTTTCTTTATTTAGTCTATTTAGTTTGTGATATTGATGTAATTAGGAGTCTTTAAAAGATAAGAATAGTATTCTTTAAAGATATAAGTTAGGGGATTGTCCTAACCATATTAAGGTTCTCTTAGCTTGTTTGTTTAGGATTAGGTGTGCACTTAGGGTTTGCTTAGGCGTGTGTTTCCTTGTATATATACCTGCTTATACATCAATAAAAATCACATGAGTTTAAGTAATTTCATGAGCCTTGAATATGATTTAAGGTTTAGTACCTTGCTTGCGTAGCATTGAAGAAAGACTGAGATCGATCTTCTAACCCTTTGAACCGAGATTCAAAGGTTATTGTCCTTGTTCTTGATAATACACGCCCAAACAACCATCTTTTTCATTAATAATCTACATGAAATTACGCCTTAAAACCTAAAACACTCACTCACTTTCAGGATCCCTAAAAATTAAAGTCTTTGGATCGACATCCATATCATAATCATTACGAAATTGATCACAATATTGCACACAACGCTAGAATGAAATAATGACAGATGTAGGTCAGACTGTCAGAGAATTATAGTACATCTCAAAAGCCTAACCTCTTTTGCTCTACCAAGAAAGATTGGCTCTCAATGTCCTCTTTTGCTTCTTCGCCTCTTGAGCTGTCGGAAACCAGTGAAAATGCTGCTTATATTATTTATATGATGAGAGAACTGAATTAAGATAACTATTGATAAGAGAAATGCTAGACATGCAAATTGCTCATAGCATACTCTATTACTGCAGATGTTGGAGCCCCAGATGGCATGTAAGTAGATTCACGCTCAGAGGCAAGCTGCTGAACCTTCTGGAATTCTTGTAAAGTAGCTTGGAAATCTCTAGCAAGCTTAGCATCTTCAATTTTTTTGCTTTGCTGAAAAAAACATGATAATAATGATTCTCAAACTAACTTTCCACAGGCATTCTTTGTAATAACGCACTACAACGGATGTGCATACAAGTCTTACAATGCACCAACAAGAAAATATAGGATTTTTATCTCTCTCTAAATCTTCTTGATGAAGAAGAAAAACAAAAATGGAAAAAAAATTGAAGTAGATTATCCCATGACAAAGTTCTACAGGTGCGCCAATTGCACTGACAAGAAATTAGGCAAAAAAACGAAAAGGTATAGTGACTGATGAATGAAAGCGACAAGAATCCACAATGTTTAAGGAAATTTTCCAATTATTCATCAAGGGTAGTTGGTCTAATCCATGTGACTATAATTAATCACAATATACAAAAGAAGAGATGTTATAAATAGGCAACTATAGACACTACTCAATATGATTGTACTGATCAGTAGCTTCAAGCAGAAAATGGATTATGGGTACATATGGTCACAGAGTAAGGCAAACCTCTCTTCGTTTACGCTTTGATGTTGCCACATTAAACAACATTTCCATACAAGAGGATTGTAATCCCTTTAATCCAACATAAACAAAGTGGCTCTTTTAAGTCCCATTCAAAACACATTCATCAAAACAACCAAGTAAAAAAACAACGACAACCACACGCTCTCCACTCCCCCAAAATATAGGCCACATTTCCACTTGTATTCATCTTTAAAAGTTAGGCAACATTTGACAAAATCATTTCATTCATACAGATTATCCCCTAATCCTTGCTATCTACTTAACTGCTAGCTGAGTAATTTGGTAAGAGTTATAGATGGCATGATAAGTTGATAACAAGTTCTTCATAAACTGCACAAAACAATATATATTTGAACATGAAACCATTGGCGCTGCACGAGCTAGAATGACAAAATTTCATTTGAAAAAGTGATATGAAAATATACAGCAATAAAGAGTTAAAGAATTCAAAAAATGATTGTGGCATATGCATATCATGTTATAACAAAATGACCAGTTAAATTCCACCACATAGCATGCAACAATTCAATTATGTGGACAAATTAACAGCAGCCCTAAAATCGAAAGTTGACAAATCCATAGACAGAAAAGAGAGATGAATTACAGAGACATGAGAAGCGTGGTCGGAATCACTGAGGGCTTTGAGCTTAGCAGAAGTATCCTTAACCAATTGCAATATACGCTGCCTTGTATTATGCCTGTAACACCACAAATTACAAACCTAATAATCTACCACATATGACATTTCAATCATGCAATTCCAGAATTGAAAAAACATAAATGATCATAAGAATAGTTAGTAATGGAAGGGGGTTTAGAAATGAAAACAGACAGTTTTTGGCGGTGAGTGGGGGTGTCTTTGGAGGTGCCGATAGCGTCGACGAGGCGGCGGAAAGCGGAGACAGCTGTGTTGATCTGGAAAATACCGGCGGCGACGGATTGAGATGGTGTTTGAGTTGAAGGACGAGACGAAGAGGTTGGTCGTCCACCGCCATTGCGGATATCTTGAAAGCTCATTTTTGAATGAATTCCGTTGATTGTGGAATTGTGAAATGAAAAAGATGGTCGGGTAAATGGCCGGCGGGACAGCTGGGGGGAAGAGAAACAGACTGAAACTGAAAAAAAGGAGGAATTAGAGAGGGGTCAGTGGAGAGTATGATTACGAAAGGAGGGGAGGGACCCAATTAACTGAATGATTACTATTTTCATTCTATCACAAATTGAGAATTGAGAATTGAGAATTGAGAATTGAGAATTGAGAATTAAGAAGTGGGGCTAAGCTAATGACTAATCAGGGTCGGACAACCCAAGAAACCAAACGATGACCTTCACTTGTTGGAAACCATGAGATATCTTGTCAAATTCTTTAATCAAATTAATCAATGTTGTAGATGAATAATGTGTTATAACTTTGCATAGTGTTATGAATAGAATACTAGTATTTAGGTCTGGGCGATTCTCGAGAGTTTATCTATACTTCTTCCGTTTCAAAATAAATGTCACATTGTACAAAAATGGGTGTTTCAAAATAGATGCCACAATGTTACTTTTTTCCTTATTTAGTAACTTTTGCCATTTACTTTTACCATTTTTCCCTTATTAACTTGTTTTAAGTACATTTATCTTCCTCTAATAATCTGATTAATCCTAACAAAATCTAATTTAAAACTAATGATTCTCACCAATTTAATTCACCTCCCAACTACCCCAATTAAATTCCCACCCAGATTCTTCTAACCTAGGGTTCATCATCATCATCATTCATAACCGCTCATCTACTCATCTCCCTCATCTCTCTTCACGCCTCTCTTCTCTGTTCATCTCCCTCATTTTTCCAGATCTACTCTCTCTCCTTCTACACAAAATCTTCAGATTTACACTCTCCCCTCTTCGTTTACTACATATCTACTTTCTCTCTCTCCTGTTCTTCGTTTTTTGTCTCTGTTCTTCGAAATTTCATAAAACCCTAATTACAAAATGGTTTTGGGCCCCGATTTGACTCCTTTGGTTGATGCACACTTTGGAACTTCGGATGAGGAAGAGGCGTTGTTTATCTATGATATCATGAAATCAATTGAGAATGGATCACCTTGGCCTCGTAGGCTTTACGAAACAGGGGCTGCTGAGAAGTGTATGGGTTCGAAAGGTTGCAAAGCTTTGGGTGTTGTTCTTGATGCTATCAAGGACAGTAAGGAACCTTGGTTTCCTGATGATTTACCAACTGAGTCCTCGTCCTCTGAAGAAGATGAAAGTGTGAAAGAATTTTATAGACAGCGTTATGACACAATGTTAAAGGAAGTGATAGATCTGGTGAGTTCGGATGAAGAAGTAAAAGAAAAAGTTGTTTTCGAAACTCCCATAAAACCCCCACTCCCTGTCACTAAAAACCCAGTTCTGAGCGCATTATTGTTTGTGCTCTTGCTTGTATGGAATCTGAGATGAATTACTATTCATATAGCCGAAAAGGAAAGGCTAAGGTGGGTTCTTTTAGGGAAAGTGCTGGAAGTGGGAGAAAACCCCACCTTAATTCTGATTCAAAGAGGAGGGGGGTAGTGATTGGTGGTGGTGGATCTAACAAAAAAGCTTTTAAGGGAGGTTTGACTACTGTCCCTTTCTTATCTTTAATTTTTTTCGATTTTTTTCATAGCAATATCTTGGCTGATGGTTGTTTATATGCTGCTGGTTTGTGTTGGAAAAGCTTGGATTATGTTGGATTAGGCTGGTTCCTGATTGGCTTTATGTTTCTGTTTTCCTATTTTAATGCTGAATGGCTATTCTGTTTCTGTTTCTCTGTTTTCATGGTTATGGTTTTTCTGCTTTTGTTGGTGATGTTGAATCTTTTGGTTATGGTTTTGCTGGTTACTGCTGGATTATGGTGAAGTTTGAGTCCTTATGATTCTGATACATTGTTGGTTTGTTGTTGCAAGCTGTTGGATATATGGTTGGATGCTTGTGTTGTTGCAAGCTGTTGGAAATATTGGTTGGATGCTTGTGTTGTTGGAAGCTGTTGGTTGTTTTGGTTGATTATGGTTTCTGTTGAGCTTCACTTACTGTTAAGGGTGATGTCAATTTGATGAATGATGACTTATGAATAGAGAAAGCACTTTTGTTATTCCTTGGTTTGTTGTTGTTTTATATTGAGTCCCCCTCTTTTTGAAATCACTCCCTAATCCATATGATGAAGGACTCACCAATAACTCGAAGTGAGTCAATGATTTGCTCGGCATTGTGCCTTGAGATGTAAATGAATTGGTCTCCTTCATGAGTTACATGTTTCCCTAATGGATTTTAGAAGGTCAAATGATGTCTTAACATGATTGATTGTTAATGTGGTTCTTTGCTACTTCAAAAATGCCTCAGTCCCTATAACTTAAATAAACAATAAAAATTATCTAAATAAGGAACATAACTGAAAATAGAATAAGCATAATGATTCATAGAAACTGCATTTACAAACCTACATTCCTCCACTACATTTACAAATCTTAGGTTTGGTTTGCAGTTTACCAAAACTTCCTACTTCAATGCCATGACAATGTATTTACCAAAAAAAAACATCTTTCAAACTGTTTTCTTCCAACTTTAATGCATCTTTGATCTTCTTCCAAAAAACTGTTTTCTTCCTACTTCAATGCCACTTTGATCTTCTTCCAAAAACTGTTTTCTTCCTACTTCAATGTCACTTTGATCTTCTTCCAAAAAATTGTTTTCTTCTAAAAAACTGATTTCATCCCAAACAATGCAAACATACCATTCACATTAAGCTTCATCTTTTAATCCCTCATTATCAAAGTACTCAATATCTTCATTTTGATTTGGTAACTTATCATTCAAATATTGCACAGCTTCATCCACAATAACTTGATCAATTTGGACATTTTTAGGGAGAAGGCCCAACCTTTCCAATCTTGCTTTTCCATGATGAGGGTTCTTGTAATTATTACATCCTTTCACCTTTAAAATCTCAACCATAACCCACTGTAATTGCAACCATGTGTATTTCAAAACATTAGGATCAAATTTGTCATATGTATCTTTCACATTTTCAATGAGCTCATCTATGTTCTTAGGAAAAGTTTGATACATTAAAGCTTGTATGGATCTAAAACCCTAAATCAAGAACATTTAAATCTGGGGATTGAGGTGGCTGTTGAATGAGCTTGATATTGAACCCATTCTGAGTGGCTGCTGTCATGAATGCCTCATCATTTCCTTGTATGTGAGGCCTTGCATTGTCCTGTTGGATGAAGATTTCCTTGGACAGACCAACATGCCATTTACTCATTATAGCTGGGAGTACATGCTGTATAATCATGTCCCTGACTTCTGAGTGATCTTTTCAACAACCTTGGTTTCTATAGTGCCCTTTTCTCTATTTTTGCTGCCACCTTCTCTATAAAAGGAAAGATACCAAACTTGACATCATGATTAGATTACCTTGAGCATCATAAATTGGTTTTGATGTCACCCCCATAAACATGGCTTTAATCTTAAATCTCTTGGATTGGCAACACCTATATGGATCATCTTCCCTTGGCAGTAAATAAAATCTTCTTGTATCTGGGTTCAAGTAGAACCATTTCTCATCTATGTGTATTATGTTCTTCATGTCTATAAACTGTGCTTGTTCTGTGGGTGTGTCAGGCAGAATGTGGGATAGAACCCACTTCATTCTCTCCAATTTGTGAGTCTCTGTCAAACTTGGATGATTACTACTTGTATGGCTTCTCAACTTCCCCTTTTGGAGCAGTCTATAAACTGCTGAAGGAGACACTTTCAGTGCCCCTGCAAAGCATCTAACTGAAGAGCGTAAATCTAGGGGCACTGATTGGAGAAACTCCTCACTATATTCTTTTGGTCTCCTCCCCATAGTCCCCTTTTTTTCTTGACCTGACATCAATGACATCACCCTTAGCTCTCTGTTTGCATTCTCTTTTCCATAGTCTCTCTATTGTGTATCTTAAAACACCGTACTTCTGTGCTGTCTTCTTCATAGCACCATATGGTAATGTTCCTTTCTCTTCCATACATAACAACTCATCTATAGCTTTCTTTCTGTTGTCATGCTTCATCTCTGGTTTAATTTTTTTGTTTTTTGTTCTGTGTCAGATTCTGGTTCAGAGGAGATTTGAGTGTCGAAGTTGGGCACCATCTCTTCAAGTAGCTGTAGGTAGTACTCATCCCAGTCCTCTTCATCAACAACGTGATTGTAGATTTCCTGTGCTGCCTCCATTTTGCCAGATAAGCATTAAGGTTGATAGGAAAACTTAATTTTTTGGGGAATGTCTGTAACCCTTAAATAGGGAAAACTTGGGTTTGGTGGGTTTTGGAACTATTGTTTAAATGCTTTGAAATTTTGGAGGGAATCCAAAATTTTTGGGAAGTTAACTGATGCAGATGCGCAATTTTTGTAAAGATTGAAGTTGAAAAAGGTGATTGTGGAATGTAAAGTGTATGTACTTGCAAAAATTGGAGGCAAAAAAAATTGTGGTCCCCATCAATTTTGGGAGGAATTGGGCGCCCAATTCTCATGTGGTCCCCAACAGTTTTTTCCCTCCTTTTCACATGGGGACCACTACATTTAATCTTCTTCACTTTATACTACTTAAACATACTTAGGAAATTTTGCCTAGGAGTCCGTTTTAATAACAATGTGACATCTATTTTGAAACAGATGAAGTATTATATTTTATTACTTTAAAACAACTAAAATTTGGTGTAATAAGATGTTAGTAAAAAGTTATAAATTAATAGTTTTATTCATAAATACAATTAAAATGTCGTTTTCATTCAAAACGCATAATATCATTGTTAGTATAAATAAAAGAAGCAAGAACAATGTAGTGGAGAAATGGCTAGAGCATTTATCTTCCATACACGAGATTACGGGTTCTAAGCTTCTTATGGACAATTTGCACTTTTTATGGACAATTTGCACTTTTTATGAAAATGAAGTAGATAAAATATTATTGAAAAGCAAGGAGAGTGACATGTGGCAAATTGCAATATGTGCTTACACTTTTTAATATATAGATAGATAGATGCTGCATATTAAAATAGGGTTTCACGGTATGGTGAAATTTATCCTATGAATAGCTACTCCAACTCATTTCCTCTTCTTCTTTTGCTCTTTCACCTCTTAACTTAGCCCTTGTTTGGAACAAATATTTAAGAGCTTGTAACAGAATCATTTAACCAATTCTGTTATGTTTTTGGTTATGCATGAGTACAATGTAACCATTACCGTTAGGTGGGGTAATGTGATCCACCATTTTATTACCGCTCTAAACTCCACGGTAACAATTTCCTTCTCCTCTATCTCCTTCAACTTCACTCCAGATTGAAGATTTTCTCACCATATTTTTGCTACTCTATCTCCTTTAACTTCGCTCCAGATTGTGTTCAATAATCAAGGGCATATTCATTAATTGTTGATTAGGAGATAATTATTTGATACTCCCTCCGTTTTTTTTAATATGCACATTTCTCCATTTTGGGGTGTTTTTTTTTAATTGGTACCTAACTACCTTTTGCCATAAATGGAAGGTTGGCCCACCTAATTATTACACTTCTCTCCTACTTTTTCTTTCCTTCTCTCTACCTTTTTCACTTTTTCCTTACTTTTACTAACATTCTCTCTTACTTTTGCACTTTTTCTTTGGTTCTAGTGCAAAGCCTTAGGTGCATATTAAAAAAAACGGAGGGAGTAATTAATTTAAGATAAGTCATTTATATTTAATTAATAATAGGTAATTATAACGCTTGTTGGAGGATGTTTATTATAATTGGCTAAATATTTGATGAAGCCCAAACATAATATTAATTAAACATATTGGGTCACACATAAAACAACAATATGGATCATAAGGATATTAGTTTTAATTGGATAAAAACTTAAGTGAGAGTTCAAGTTAGTCTTAAATTAAGAAAATTTAAAAGATAAGTTTAGGTGACTAACCATGATTATTGAACTAGGAAAAGGAGAAATAAATCTCTATGTAATAGAGATCAAGGGGGCCGAAAATATTATTGCACTTTGGAGAAAAATTTTAGACTACCTTGTATTTCTCTCCCAAGTTTTCCTTGTTTGTTATATTCCTTATATCGAAAGTGAGTTTAAGTGTAAACACAATTACTTTGGGTGATAAAGAAGACGTTCTTAGTGATCGTTCTAGCAGGTAAAGATCCATATCGATTGTTGCTAGTGGATACTAATAGAGGGAATTCATCATGTTATATAATATGAGCACTATAAGAGGGGGGGGGGGGGGTTGAATTATAGTGAGAGAATATGCTATACTTTTTGCGTAAATAAAAGCTAGCTAGGGAACACGAAAAGGTAACATGAGATATTTTAGCTAGGAAAAATTTTCTAGGCCCAATAAGAAGAAACGACCTCGACCGCGGGGATTTTGACTCTTAACTTTCCACTATAATAGGCGAAACGACTCTGTTTACAAACCTATTACTTTTCTCTCGGACCACAACTTGAGTTCCTAAACTCAAGTTCCCAACAATAGTTCCCACAATTGTTGTTCCTCTCGAACTTCCCTCGAAGTTCCTTTCTTTCTCTTTCTCACGCTTTACTCATAGTTTCTCACACTTACAAGAGTTCACTCAAACCGTTATCCAAAAATATAATGTGTAAAACAATGGAAGAGTATAAACTCGAATAAAGTAAGTATGAATTCTCTTAGGAACGACACTGACTCTTTAAGACAACTAAGAATATTTGGCTAAGTCACACACATTTAATTCCAAGGTTTAGGCGCCTATTTATAATGTACTTAGGCAAGACCACTACATAGTCCACTAATCCATGATGTCCATTACTTTAATTTATTTATTAGTTTTTATTAAACTTTCCTTGAGAAATAAATAACCACTAACCCACTACTTAGCTCAATAAAGAGAAGCAGTATGAATAACGTGGTTTATAAAATTTAAAGCTTAATTAAACTTATTTAAAATAAATTAAGGCTTAAGAAAATAATCAAGCCCACTAACCACTTCACTGTTAAACGTGTAGCAGTAAATTGACGTGATATTTTGCTTGGGGAATAAATCAACCATTTTTTTTAATTTTTTTGTGGAAAATATCTTTTATAAATATCTTAAACATAACCGAAAATCATAATTAAGTTTTTAAAGAAAATCCTTTTAAAAACCGAAAATCAGATTAAGTTTAATAAATAAAATCTTTTAATTTACATAAAATATAAAATATAAGATTTAAAAGATTTTGATATTATCCTAATTAAATAAGAAAATCATTTTAAATAAATTCCTAACAAACTAACAACTAAGGGCCTGTTCATTTATGCTTAATTTCAGTTCAGTTCAGTTCCCTTCAGTTCAGTTCAGTTCAGCTCTAATCAGTTCAGTTCAGTTTAGTTCAGTTCAGCTCCAATCAGTTCAGCTCCATTCTTTTATAACCA
This sequence comes from Patellifolia procumbens, assembly GCA_947645195.1. Taxonomy (NCBI): domain Eukaryota; kingdom Viridiplantae; phylum Streptophyta; class Magnoliopsida; order Caryophyllales; family Amaranthaceae; genus Patellifolia; species Patellifolia procumbens. Next base: position 7,833,364 of record CANSGD010000953.1, read on the forward strand.
TTTTGTTAAATATTATTACGTTGGTCTAATTTATTTTACTAATTGCTCTTATTATTATTATTATTATTATTATTTATTTATTTTTATATCATTATTATTAATCATTATTATTATTATATGTATATTATTTTGTTTATTTAGCTTTATTCATTATTATTACTATTATCATTAGGGAGGAACATGGTTTAGGTTAAAAGCACAAATAAACCCGCTTTTTCAGCCCATAATCCAATCAAATCACGTCAAAATGGTTTATGATGTAATTTTGCACGGTCCGACCCAATCATTTTTTTATTATTAAATATTAATATATAATTAAATCTAATTATTAAAATAGTAATATTAATTTAATTCTTAGATATTATTGTTATTATATAATCATCATTAGGTATTATATATTAATACAAAGACTATAAAATAATTGTTATTAATTATCATTATAATCATTAATCATTATTATTAATTTATGATTGTTAATATGATTTATTTATAATAATCATTTAAAAATATCCAAAATACAATTATTATTATTCATTAATAATTATTTATTATTATTACCTATCATCATAATTATTATTTAATATTCATATTATTATTGTTAAAATATTATTTATATATTTATTAAATTCAATTTAATTCAATTCAATTCAATTCAATTCAATTCAGTTCAGTTCAATTCAGTTCAGTTCAGCTCCAATCAGTTCAATTCAGTTCAGTTCAGTTCAGCTCCAATCAGTCTAGTTCAGTTCAGTTCAGTTGTTTTCAGTAAATCAAAACAAGCCCTAACTCCCTAAAGTCATGGACTAAGTCAAAACTAACTAAGAACTCTCTAACAACCTTACTTGGGTGCACAACAATGTTAGGTGCACAACTTGGGAATTGTAGTTGTTCCTAAAGTCATTTCTAGGTCTGTTCCCTAACCTTGTTCCTAATAGTACTAGTGTCTGTTCCTGTCATGGGAACAAAACTAAGTTTCATTGAGAATTCAACACAAACTAGATTAAGCATTTACTCGACCATAACAAGAAGATATTAAATACATCCTAGTGTATTCTAATCTTCACTCCAAGCTTGATACTTCATCTTTCGAACATCTTCACTTCGATCTTTGATTAACTCTCCAATTTAATCTTCAATCAAGTATTCTCTTTGCTCGAGAATGAATTACCTAGCAATATCATAAGCAAAACACAATATGTCTTTTGTTGGTTAAGTCATCCTCAAAACTCAAGCGTCAACACATCATTTGCATTCCTGTTCTCATCAAAGATCATACCATTAGCGCTCAACTAGCGAAACGCTTTTAAGGTTTACACTTAACTCAATAATTAATAGGAAAAAAAATTCAAGAATAAGTTGACCTTTGCGTTGTCCGCTTCTAACAAGTCAACATAAAAGATATTTTAGGAAGAAGTAAACCTTGTATACCGTACTACTTTTAACAAGTTTTGTTACCAGTGACCTATTACTAACTTGTTAGTTTAGGTGACTTGTCCATGTGTTTTATTCAAATAAGTTTAAATTAATTAATTTTTTATAATTTTATATCTCTCCCCTTTTCTTTCTCTCTTCTCTTCCTTCCCCTCCACAACCATGAGAACCAACCGCTCTTTCCACAACCACCATTATAGAGTGAAACCACCCAACCCCATCAACCTGCTTCCCTCTCTTTTTCCTTCTGCTTCTCTGTCACCTATTCCACCCGAAATCACTCCCACCCTCTGAAAACAACCCCCTCCCACCACTAGAAAACCAGCCTCCACCCTTTCTTTCTCCCTTTCCTTTTGATCTCCATCGCCATCACATGTTTCCCCCTTTCACTAGACCTCCCTTTCCCTTTTCGACCAAGTAGGCAGCCACCCCATGCACCACCAGCCACTCAACTAGCCATACCACACAACCACTCAGCCAACCACCACACCACAAAACCCAACAACCCACATGCACAGCAAAACAATGCTTAACCACGAAGCCACTCACACACTCAAACTAGCGTACCCCACAATACCCTCAGAAAGAGAGAAAGAGAGAGAGGATGATGAAAGAAGTTGAAACAATGACGTTAGTAGGGAGGAGTAGTGGTTGCGACGGTTGTAGTCTTGTAGAAAGGGAGACAGAATGAGTAGGGAGAAAAGAGGCGGTGAGGTTGATTTGGATGGATTTCAGCTGCGGCTGGAGGTGGTCGTGTTCGGGTGCCAGTGAGGGTGGTGGTGTAGGTGTGGGGTCGGGGTGCGGGTGTGGGGGTGGAGGTGGGAGTGTGATTGTGGGGTAACAGTCTGATTTTGGTGTGGGGGAGGAGGGAGAGAGGGTTTTGTTTTTTTCAAAAATAAAATTTTAAAATGTTCAATGAAAAAGGAGTGATATGTGTTATTTTAACCTGTTAAACAGGTTACTAAGAGGTGAAAGCCGATTTTGACTCGTAAAAAGCGGAGGGGTATACAAGGTTTACTTATTTCTGGAATATATTTACGTTGACATGTTAGAAGCGGTCAACGTAAAGGTTAGCTTATTCTTGACAAATTTTCCTAATTAATATGTTTCATTGTCTATTAATATATGAATCTTGGGATTATGTTAGATAAATTTTTATCATATTCTGCATTATTAAGAGTTGATTGATAAAAAACTTAACAATAACCTTCTGTTTATCTCTTCTCCTCTCTTGTTTCGAATCCTCAAAGCACACTGCTCCCTCTCATTGCTTTCCACAACATCCTCTCCTTTATTTCAAGCCAACAATAATACCGAAAGGGGAGGGGGGGTTCTGAGATGGAGGATGAAGACAAAGGGGAAGGGTTGGCATGGGAGGGATGGGTTAGGTGGGGGTTATGGGATGGGAGAAGGGGACGTTGTAATGGAGGGTTTAGACTTGGGGTAAGGATAGGGGTTTCAGGGGGTGGAGGGAAGGTGTTGTAAGGGAAGGGAAGGGATGGGTTGGGATAGGTTGGGGGTTTGGGGGTGGGGAAGGGGTGGCAAGGCTGGGAATGGTAGATAGAACAAAAAGGGTTTGGCAGGGATGGCGCAGGAGAAAAGGGAAAAAATAGTTTGACACAATATTTTGTTGACACATGGCATTTCTCAGCTTGTATAATAGGTAACTATTAAAGGGTACGATTTTGGGAAGATTGGACAATGGTTAGGATTAGTTTGAGAATAATTAAAATTCGGATTAATATAGGAAGATGACCAATAAATTGATATTACTCATGTTAAGTTTCCTTGAAAAGAATTAGTCTATAATGTTACAATTTTATTATCAGTATATCAGTATTATTACATTTTGATTTTATTATTAAAAGTAGGTCTTTTGACTATTTACTAATAGGAGTGGTAGTCTGTTATTATGACTATAGTTTGTTCTCTACCTTATGATTGTATTGTCATATTAAAATCAGAAGCCTTTTTTACTATTTACTAATATAAAATATAATAAAAGTATTATATAAATCAAAAGCCTTTTGACTATATATATTAGTAATATATTAGATTTTGATTTTGTTATGGCTATTTATAAAAGTAAGTCTTTTGGTTATTTATAAAAGTAAGTCTTATCAGTAAATTGTTCGTGTTTCTTAGTTGTTTACGTTTTTCGAGTATATCTAAATTACATATTCAAAAATTATAAAAACTTGATATTTTTAGTATATTCAGTGAGACAAATTAAACAACAACATGCATGATTATATTTATCTTATATATTGGAAAGAAAGTGCGATATTCAATTTAGCTTCGAATAGTTTCAAAATTAGAAACATGAAGAACTTTGGTGAGCGCACAAAGTATTTTTTTGTAATTAGTTCCATTATCAATTAAAATCAGACCATAAGTGTATTATTTTCTTGTAAATAGAGTATATTTATAAGACTATGTTTTTTATGACTATATTTATTATTGATATTACTTCATATGTAAATTGCCTAATTAGTTTGTCTTTCCATAATTATCTTGGTCATAATCTATTTTTGTTTTCCTAAAAAGCTTGATTATATCATGATATTTGATTGATTACCTTGATATTTTCTACAATCTTTGATTGATTACCTTGATCTTTGTATAATCTTTAATTGAATACCTTGATTTTTTGTAATCAATAAGGTTCTTACCGTGATGTTTTGCACCTACCTATCGGCTATCGCATTGACTTGTGACAATCATAACCCTCCGCGACATGTCTCTCTCCCACTCCCACTCCCACTCCCTCTCTATATTTGTGTGTGAAATATATGAATGAACGAATTTAAAAAATTGAAGACTGACAAGAATAATCCCAACTATGACTGTCTGCATAATAATTTCAACTATAAATTGTTCTAGAATAATTCAAAATATTGGAGTTACTCTCTCAAAGCAATCCAAATTCTCAATTCTCCATCATCTATTGTTGACCCAAAATGGATCATTATAGGCAAGATAAATACAATTTTGAATTGTCTAGGAAGGTATACACAATAATTTAGATATATTAAAATAACCTCTAATTGTGATTATTTTAAACCGAAAGATCATATTTGAAATTATTCTTGTTAATTTTCTAAATAAATTCAAAAGCTTCACAATTCTGAAGTAATCTTGGAAGACTCCTTTGTTAAACGGTCTATCTTTCAAAAAACATATAGAATAATAAACTTAACGCTTATTCGATTGATATGAAAAAATATAAAAAAAAATGTGAAAATGAAAATTAATAGAAAATTGAAGATTTGTTTTGTTAACATTTACACAGGAAAACCACACTTCATTGGAAGCTCTATTTCCGACGAAATGGAAAAATCAACCTGCACATCAATCTTTATTGTAAATTTACTTTTTACAAAATGGAAGATAAATTCACCTAATTGTAGACGGCCTTTATATGGAAATTTTTATTTCTCATATTCAATTAAACAATTTTTCATACTTCAAATGAAAAATTGTATTTTCTTGGTATCGAAACTCCTAAGTTATACTCGCTACATTATACAAAACAATCACTTGATAACTAAAATTTATTAAAAAGCCAATCAAAGCTTGGTCTAATGGAAAGGAGAGAGACTTCCAACCTTGAGGTTAGGAGTGCAATCCCCATTAGTGCACTTTTAAGGATAGAGATTCTCCTTATCCTCCCCCCTTCTCTCAAGCATCTGACCGGCTTATCCGGGCTTGATAGACCCGTGTAGAGTGGCCCATTAGGACAATTCTCCTTACCATCCTTAAAAAAACTACGATTCTATATTTTTTATTTTTTCTAACGGAATGAACAACATTCAATGTACTTTTAAGTTCTCCCTAAAACATTATCCAATCCTTATCAAACTACGATTAAAAAGGCACCTAATGACATCAATGTCCTTTAGATGATAATTAATACAATCAAACAACTAATAGCTAGTAGCTACAACTATGTGTGAAATTTGACCAAAATTCAGTGTACATACAACCTTAATTAAGAATATACAAACACCTAACAAGTAACAACAACTTTTATCATATACCCGCATCTACCATGAACATAGTACAATTAATACTATCTTCTCGGTCATTTCACATACAAATGACCAAAATTCACTTAATGGGGAGACCCCCAAATGAACAAATAAATAGGCAGATTTATAATGGATACACTAACAACTAAAGACATGAGTTACTAGCTGATAGCCAATTGCCAAATAAGGTCATCATCATGTTCTTAAACTTCCGTTTTCCATTGCATTGAACGGTCTTGTGTAATTGTACTGAGTGAAGAATAACCCCTTTTGATATCAATTTTTAAAAATCCTGATGACCACTTACTTGGAAGATTGCAAAGTGAACTCATTTACCTGACAATAATAAGACTTTGCCGGCCGGAAAACCGCAAGAAAAACTAGGTGAAAGAAATAAGCATAGAGCGATATGATTGGCTACAGAATCAGCTGATGTGCCTTTTGTCGCTATATAAAATTCCAGCCCAGCATGAAGTGCAGTGAAGTGAATTGCTGCAAGCAGCTTACTGTCCAGCAGGGTTGTCACCGTCTCTTCCACAAAATAGTCCGTTATTCTGCAACATGCATGAACCAGCATCAGTATGATATAATAGGCCAGAAAGCATACAGATACCCGAGAGAAGGTTTACCTGGTTACATTATCCTGTCAGATATGGCTAGCAAACATACAGAGTATCCGCGTAATGTTGATTTTTTAAACATCTTTGTTTGATCTATGTAGTCATTGCAGCTTCCTCGACACAGGAGGATGAAAGACGTAAAAGCCACAGTGGACTGAGTTCCTTGTACTTCCTCTCTCTCTAGAATGAACAAAGGAGCCCAAGTTTGAAACCGGATCACATATACAAAAGTAGCAACTAATACTTGATAAGCGTTGACAAACAAGCATGAAGCTCTGCTAAGCACTGAAAGATCCAATTTAGAAGTTGCTCCCTCGGTAGCTCCAGAAGTAGCTCAGTCTGTCAGGTTGAAAAAGATTGTTGAGTGTAGCATGTTGTAGTCAATATATTGAAAGCCAGAAATTAGAAGAAAATTAACCATTAATCACACGATTAAATAGATCTAACATTTCTACATCACAGAAGTATGTAAGATTAAGAAATGCTTGTTCTAGGAAATGGGATGTAGGTAATAGAACACAAGTAAGATAGCTCATATTTCTTTGGTTATTCTCACCTGCTTTTCATTTTTCCTAAAGATGTTATATGATAACAGGAATGAAAATAAATTATGAAATCAGAGAGCGATATCACTTTCATTTTTCATCTTCTATTCCCATCTCCAATGTCCAAATTTTATTTTCATGGAAAACAAGGACAAGACGCTTGTGTTTTCTCTCCTCTCTTTCCGAGCACAGAAATTATCTTAATATTTAGTAAGAGTCACATTACTAGAAGTCTATCATATGACAATCCACCACTGGAAATCCTGTAAAACAGTCACTTTATAATCAAGTCGTGTAAGAGAAAGCTATAGAAGAGAAGAAGGGAGTTCTATGCCCAGAGGAAATATATATCAGCTGACTAGAGATAGATTAGATGACCAAAATCAAGTTTTACCACGTGATCATGCCTACGAACAGATCATACATCCTAACAGGTCTGATTACAACACTTACCTTTATTTGTCCATCTTCATATATCAGTGAACCACGGAGAACATCAGAACCCATTGAATCCTTGATCAGTCCGAAAACATTTTTAGTCATATTTGTTTCCATGCCAACCATCCTCCCCGTGGCATATATTCGGCTGATCCCAAGGTCTGCAGCCATTCTTCTAACATAAAGTTTCTTTAATAGGATCTCCATTGAGTTAGGCTCTTTTCCATACTGCCGCCGCAAATCCTCTGAAAATTGAACCAAAGTCAAAATGTCCTTCTCTGCTGCCTCCTCAGCATCATTTATTAGTTCCATGGGATTCTCCAGATAATTGATGTACTCGGAAGAGAGATGAGGATTTATATTTATATCAAGCTGAAAAGGGAAATTTAAGAGAAGTTAGAAACGAGAGAGAAACACGCAGTTGTGTAATAATAAAGCTCTCAAGGATAAGAAAGCGCCAAACAAATATTTGTTTATTATGCATTATGCATATATTAGCTAAAAAGAAAATCCCACAGATGAATATTACTAAGGATTCCAGATATTCTTGTCTTAACTTAGATTGTTTGAAGTGATATAGGAACTTGCGATCAGTGTCTTTCTTTGCCGAACTTCCTACATTGCCTGATGTCTAGTAAGAGTGAAATTTCTGGTATTGAAAACTGATCTAATCAAGAAGCTTTGATTGCAGGAAACAACATGGGTACAGATATAAGACTGCCACGTCATTGTATTGATAAGAAAATGCTTAATAAAGAAGTAGAAATATTAATGAGAAATTGTGCACGCCTGCCAAATATTAGTAACGCTTTGAATAATAAGAGCAAGCACCCAACATTCCTGGAAGCTATTAAGCTCGAATTGCTTACCATACAAATGGAAAAAATAGCATTCTATTGTTCCCTAAAACAGATTCTTCTCTGTTTGGAAACTCCAAGTCATCCTTATATGTTTTCTAGATCCTCTGCTTGGGCATTATCAGTGTTTGTGAATTGTGACAGGTAAAGAACAATCACTACATCTTATTTACGACCACTTCTAAAGAATTATATATGACACTATCACAGATCATTTATAGGATCTTGGAATGCAGTATTCTTCAAGGGATTTTAGATCTGAAGTGCCATTGGCACACTCTTTTGTGTTGATTATTGCTTCTTATTTTAGCAAAATTCTGATCCACAACTGTAAATACTTGGCCACACTACTAACATAATTTCTTCTATTATATTGAACATCATGTAAAACATTCAGAAGTACCTGAACATCTTGGTAAGGAATACATTTTATACGATGTTCCTCAACCTGCGAAACATAGCCAGAATCATAATTTATAATAGGTAGAGCTAAAGGATTTTCAAGGCAGACTATCTTAAAATCTTCAATAAGGGGCGAGAAGTGATGATAACAAAGAAGGTCAAAATGATGGCAGATCAATTAGAGGTATAAATTAAATGAAAAATTAAATGAAAGGTATTAGACATATTACCTTGGACAGGCTCTCAAAAAGCATCTCGAAAAAGAGATCAATGCCCACATTGCCTACATCACCTGTTTGCTGCTCACCAAATATATTACCAAAACCTCTAATTCCCATGTCTCTTTCAGCAAGCTGAAAACCTTGGCCAAGTTCACGAAACTCTTCAAGGGCTGAAAGGCGCTCCTACAGGTGAATACGTATTTCATCTCAATAAAGGCAATTTGAATTTAAGGCACACAAACAAGAAAAATTAAGATCGATCTAAAAAATGTTGCTACAGACGAGACTGAGAATCCAACAACACACACCAGTGCTTGATCGGACAGCAAAGATTTATCAGGGTAGAACAAATACGCGTAAGCTTCTTTATCTGCTCTGCCCACCCTTCCTCGCAGCTGTTGAGTTGTAATTGGGGTGAAGAAGAGAAAAGAAGAAGAAAACAGTAAGAATTAGAAGAGTCTACTTACAAAACTTGCTATGGGAATGGAAGCAAATATAAATCAACCAGATTGGAAACTTAAAATATGAATCAACCAAATTGGAAACTTAATTTTTTTGGCACATTATATAAGCTCCTCTCTTGCACTTGCCACTGTGCGCTTCAATGGCCACCAATGAAAATTTTGCAAGCATTTTGATAAACTATCTATCTCTCCTCTCAAATTTCACAAAAGAGGTCTTTAGTATGCAAAAGTTAATGTTCTAGATGAACGTTCAGATACAGAAGGATGAAAAACAAAATTAAGTGACTGTGATGCTGCATTAATTTGACAACTGCTGCCCTAACCTCGCTTTGGTGCAAACCTCGTGCATTGACTTCACCTATGACATCTAAAATTCATATCTCTGTAATTGCTGGCACTCAATAGATTAGTAGTAAGTCGATAGCCCCCATTTTCCTTGGTCTTCTTCCAATTACTACAGAGATGTTCCTTTAGATCGATGAATAAGAAAACCCATAGACTACTGATACCAACTTTGTTTTCAAATGGCATTAGTTAATATCATTATCCTTAGAATTACTTGCTATTACATTAAGATACACAACTTCTACAAGGGAGGACAATCAGTGGAACAGTGGAACCTCTAATTTCCTCATCTTTGTTGTTATTCCTTGCGTAGTTCTTTCTAGTTTCTAGATGCTTCATGTCTAATTCATAGTTGTTTGATAACACGCCCATTATAGTGTTCATATTAACTATTATTGCTTTTCTCCATGAATTGGTGGGGGGAAAAGGCAATAGTAAGATTAGTAACTAGCATTTGGCTACTTATTTTCTCTCCAGTAACGTTATTCTCTGTGAACTGCTGAGTTCCTAAGATATTGGCAAAGTAACTCAAAATGCCATTGCATTTAACAGCAAAAACTTATGGCTTGGGAGTTGGGATGACATGAATCCACTGTAAAAAGGTTCAATAAAAGACCAAGTACTAGAGAATTTCTTCTCAATACTTGTAGCGATGAGGCAATAATGTAAAGTTAGATGGGGCCAAGACGAAGGTGTAAAATTTTGGGAGAAGATTTATAGCTCCTAAATAAGGCAAATGCAGCTTTGTTGGCTGCGTGTAATAGATTAAATATTTGAAAACGAAAGCTAGATAACAACAACAACAAAGCCTTATTCCCAAAATGATGTTGGGTCGGCTAAAACGGAAGCTAGATAAGATGATGAAAATTTAGACACATATTCTGGAAGATAGATGAGATTGTAAGAGGATAGATATACTCACGTCAAAAAAAAAAAAAAGAGGATAGATATATTAAGGAAAATAACTGTTGATTGAAATATTGATTCAACTACATCATCAACTATGGTGCTTACAATCCCAGATACCCGACAGTTTTCTGATGCCTTTCTCTCTTCCTATCCTCCCTCAGATCCTCGCTCCATAACTTAGTCATTAAGTCTTCCTCAAACTACTTCTAAGTTCTAACTGAAAAATTGTGCAATATCCATAGTGCCCCTCCCATTGGGCTCAATCAATATTCATTACACTGCCATCTGGAAAAATCCAGTAGTTACTAGTTAATTATGCTCTCACGTTTTCACATTTGCAAAAAAGGGTTTCGTAATATTCTCCCAAGGTCATCAAAATATGTAGCAAATTCGTCTCTGATAGGTTACATGTAAGAAGCAATCAAAGGAAACGCTTCTGAGGTTTCGAATCCATGTAAAAAGGTCATAATCCGTAACCTCAAGGTATTTTGGGGACCCCGTCAAAACTATAATAGCTTGAGGTATCAAGACCTAACAGCACCCTCAACAACACAATTGGCCATAACCCCAGCCATAGAAGTACAAATAGGATTATCAAAAAGCAAGGAGAAAAAAAAATACTGAACACGCTAAACTGGAAGTATTTAGAATAACTTAAAGCATATAAATGATTACAATGCGCAGCAGCCACAACAAAAACGAAGATATCGCATACTAAGAACTTAAATCTAGAGCTATAAGCAATCAAAACACAGAGAATACAGGTCATAAACAGTTTGAGCAGGAAGTAATTAACATGCCTGATATAGTTGTGCCAGACCAAATTGCTGAACATCTTGAATAATGATAGTGTTTGCGTTTTGAATGTCCAATCCACTTTCCACTATATTAGTACATATAAGAATTTTTACTTTTCCTTGGGAAAAGTTTTCCATTGTTTCCTCAAGCTGTTTTGAGTATTGCTGCAATCCGAAATAGTGCAAAAAAGATAAGTAAGCTCTCAATGACATGAAAGATAGGCAGAGTATGCACATCATCATACGACAGACAAGTAGGTTCAGACGAATATATCTTCTTAAAGTTTCACCAACCACTTTTTCAAATGTGCTTTATTTCTACCTGTTCAATTTATACCCTAACATTTGAAGCTTCAATGACACCTAAATTCCATACGACAGACAAGTAGACCAGACAGCAGCAGAATAGCAGCACAACTAACTCCTAAACCACAAATAAGTTGAAGAGCCAGCCTAGAATATCTGAGAAGCATATGCTTAAATATCAGGACGGTGCATTCTCAGGTTCAGACGAATATATCTTCTTAAAGTTTCACCAAACACTTTTTCAAATGTGCTCCATTTCTACCTGTTCAAAATACCCTAATATTTGAAGCTTCAATGACACCTAAATTCCATTGTTCTTATCATTGCATGCACATAATATTATACATAAATAGATATTAACCTTCAAACGTTGCGATTTCACAGCAAAACATAGTTCTTTGAGGTTGATATGATGTAGATACCTTTAATTCTTTGAAATTGAGAGAACTCCTTATTGCCCAAACTCAATGACCAGAGAATACAAATATAAGGTAGACAATCAGAATTAGAAAGAGGTTCCTTAGTGAGTGCGAGCATTAAGACTTTTGAAATAAAGAGATATAACACGCCGGTGCCTTTTCACGGGTTAGCCTGGCTAAAAGCAAATTTGCCTAGCCTTAGATCGGAAACACTCAAAGGTTTCAAAAAGCTAGAAAGCCTATGTTTTGATGATTTTCCTGTGATAGGACAGTATCTTTTTATATCCTATCAAAGCAATTCAGAGGGTTGACTTAAATTTGTCCAATTCAGTTATAATTACAATTACATATCTCAAAGGTTTTATAGCATCATCATTTGGAAAAGCTAGCAACATCTTAAAAGGTATAACATCTGAAACAGAAACTTAATATTTGTTAAAATTCAGTTGTAAAATCAGAGACTACAAGTTTGTGATATACCAGAACTGATTCAGTTACTGGCTTACTGCATAACAAGACAGCAATACACTATCTGTAGCATGATACAAAGTTATGCAGAAGTGCAACATAATTCACAAAATAGTTGCAATTATCAAGGTCAAGCTCATCAATATAGAATGATGTTCTATGCATTTACTATGGCAAGACTGTGCTCTAGCCTTCAAAATATAGTTGTGTATAAACAGCAATATATGTCTTTTGAACAGCACATTATCCGGTGTTCAGATACCTTAAACCAACTTTTTTTCTAGGGAAGTGCATTATGTGAGGCTCAGTAAATGCAAAGATCAGAAAGTGATGAGGTAGTAAGACTTATTTTGCTCTATCTTGGGGGATTTGGTTGGGCCGTGTTTCTTCCCCGTTCCGGTTTGAAGTTTCCAGTTCGGAGTTCGTAGGCACATTCCGAGTTCCAGATAACACTGGGTAGACTGTTGGACGAGAATTACGAAATGCTCGAGTTCAAGGTTGGACTTCTGTGGGAGGATGTAGTATTTCCAGATTCTTTCAGGACTTATGCTTACAAGGCTCTGCAATATGGTCTCTCTCAAATGTAAAATATGATTGGAATTCACTTTCGTTCTTTCCTGAAGTATTAGAGACTTTCAGTTATCAGTTTCTTTAGCTTCTTTTTTTCCTCATTCACAATAATTTTCTCTTATATGAATAAAACTTTCAGATAGATATATTTCATGAATATACAGGAAAAGGAGATGTTGACTAGCATAAAGGTGAAAGGGGAAAGAAAGATAAGAACACCTTTCCATGAGCAATGGCTACTTCAACATCTGGAAAAGATTGTTCAAGAAAACCCATGACTTCCTCAAGTCCTGCACAATAGCAATAGTTCAAAACTACATACAGAAAGCCAAGCCTAGCCAAAAGATCTCCATATCATGCAAATCTGTCTTCTATAAATGCCAAGTGGCAGCTCCTCTCCGTTTTATTTTAGTAGATAAACAACCCACATGATAAACTATGAAACAAATTGTTGTTAGCTTTTCCATTTACTAGCATAGGACGACATCAACATTTTAGGCCCTGTGGTAAGGATCAAACCAGGTGGTATAAGCTTGGAACTTGATTCCTAATACAACGTGTTTGGTTCAATTGTGAAATGAAAATAATATTCTTACTTGTTTGGCTTAAAACATTTCACACTTAGGAATCAAATAAAAAAATTGAGCAATTAAATGTATGCGAGAGTGAATGTATGCCCTTATTTTTTCAAGATCGACAACCTAAATCACTGTAAAATATCATACAAAGTGACAAAAGTTTAGGAAAAAAAACAAAAAAAGAAGATAACTTCTGCAAGATATATTAATATGAATTCAATGACCGGTGATTAGCAAATTGAGAAGATCATATAAATATGATTCTTTGTGATTAGCAAATTGAGATAAAAGTATAACCTATGAATATGCTCCTGTGTGAGAAAGATCATAGGGCTGTAGTACGTGAAGAAAAATCCGAATAAACTAAACAATATGAATACACCAAAGAAAAAAGATTACTAACTTAAACACGAATATAAAGTTGATTACTAAAAGAATGTTGATTAGTACTTTACCGGGAAAAATAGACCATATGAAATTTGATGAATGATTAAGAAAAAAATCATTCCATTTTCTAATGGAGCCAAAGACCCTATTCTTTGGTTTTTGAATATGATGGAGTAAAGCAAAATGGCTTCCTAAACTAGTTGTGCTTTTTATACTATGAAATCGCAGGTGGTCAATGCATTTTCGATGCAATTTTCATTTTGGTATGCGGAAACAGTCTATTTGTGTATTCAATACAAGGTAAGGTTTCGTACATCCGACCCCCCTTACCTCACCTTATGGCGGGAGCCTTTGAGGCACAGGGTAATGTTGTTGTTGTTTATTAAGAAAAAAATCGCAAAATTATATGATGATTAGAACTGACAAAATATTTTCAACCCTAATTATTCACACATAAAGTTATTTTAGTTATCACATAATTATCAAGAAGAAAAAATTTACATTTAGACTTAATGGTGGAGCACAAAGAAGATCAAGGAAGTACAAAGAGGATGACGTTGAGAGGATCTCTCTCTTTAACTCATTACCTAGGGGGTCGGGGTTTGGGATGGTACACTCCTTCTACCAAGAGTATCTAAACCAGACACTTGGTATGGGTTTTACCAATTCCAAACCCATATCTGAATTTTGCGACCAAACACCCCCCTTCAATATGGACCACTATACAAAGAGAACATTTTTGTTCTTATGTAATACTATTATAAAGCATTTCTTAAAATAAATCATTCAAACTTCCTCTTTAACACTTTGATCTTTACCTGTTATTTTGGCTTGTTTTTATTGCTTGTCTCACTTATCCATCATCACTCTGAGCAGTTAATGCATGATCCCAGTAAAATTAATTACTACCTGTCCTTTTAAATGTGCATCATATGTCTAATTTTAGCCTAGGGCAATCATAGTAACATAAAGAAAGTATTCTGATTCACCTTTTATACGAGGAAGAACATAGAAGACTTGACCATCTCGGTCCAGTTCATATCTTATTGCCGATACTACTTTTTCTTTACTGAATGCTGAAAGTTGTGTCTTTATCGGCACTCTTTCTGGAGGAGGTGTAGAGATTAAGCTGCAGAAAAACCACGTAATTCATGAAGCTCAACTGAAGAAGAGGATACGGGGAGATAAAAGCTACATCCTATGCGTGTTTTTGCTTTTTCTTTCCTGTACAAAATTCACAGGGAAAGGGAGGTAATCACAGGATCAGGATACACGAGTTATTCAGTTAAACGAGGGTATGGTCCTTGTCCCTTAATCATATGTCAGCTATCGACATAAAAGTAGTATGCCATTAAGTATCCAAAAGGACTCCAACAATGCTAATGCAAAATTAGGAAAAGTCAGAAACTCAATTCCTCTGGTGAAGTCATCATTTTTCAAAGTAAATAAATTCAGACATGTTGATTCACAAGAAGTGCTTTTAAATCTTCCACTACAGTCAAAAGGCTACTTGTTCTAAGCCGAAATAATTCCTTTCATTAGTATTCAAAAGTGAAAACATTACCTAGCATCACGAAACCCTGTCAAAGCTAGATAGAGTGTCCGTGGTATAGGGGTCGCTGAAAGCGTGAGAACATCAACTGAAGTTTTAAAAGAAGCAATCTTCTCCTTTTGCTTGACACCAAACCTCTACGAAGCGAAGAAAAAATGCATCACTAAAACAAGCCAGCGGCAGATCCTCAAGTATACTAAAGGGAAGTCTCTTCCATCGCAAGTAACTATTGGTAAATTGATACAGTATATAGTAAAAAGAAAAACAATAACAACTGACAGTCTTATCTCATACTAGAATGGTGGACATAGTACGTCTCAGATATTTGCATGTTCAAACTATGTAAAATAATTTAATTAGTAGACTTCAAACCATGAAAGCAAGCAATGGATTGATGGCAAAGACATAGTCATCATATACAAGATAGGATGAAGAAAGGGGGTAAACCTGCTCCTCATCAACTACAAGGAGTCCCAGATTGTTATAAACAACACGATTTCCAAGGAGTGAATGAGTTCCCACTATAATGTCCAGTTCACCTTTCTTTATCATCCGCAAGTATTCCTCTTTCTCTCCTCTGGTCTGCAAAAGGAAAGGGCATGCCTAAGTTGCATAAAAAACACTAAATTTAAACACATGTAACAACAGGACATTATGCCTAATCATGAACACGCTTCTTGGTGAGCATGAGGAGAACGATGTATATAACACTTAGGGAGTACACATCATCAGTTCATCACTAGCAGCTTAATGAAAAATCCAAATTACTGTCTGTAAAAAAAACTACATTACTGAACCACTTCAAGCACAAACATTATGAGAAGTTTTTGACGGCCGTTTTGAGGGCTTGTAGCTGAACTGAGCTGAAATGAATGAGGTTGAACGAAACTAAATGAAGCTAAACTGAAGTGCATGGAACTAAATTGAATTATAAACAACAATAAATAATACTTAAACATTTATAATTTCATAATGATAAATTAAACAACAAAAAATTCATAATAATAAATTATTAAATAATAACAATAAATTATTAAATAAGAATGATTAAATAACTCCGCCTGTGAGTGTCTGTGATACTCACTGCCGGTCTCAAGCCCGGATAAAGGAGGAGAGTTGCGGTAGGTTTGGGGCGGCCAGCGCAAAACATAGCCCCATATCATGACATGAATCGACAAATGAAAAACGTGGGGGCGTTCCCTACTCAGCGACGCGCTGCACTTCATAGACCCGGGTGTAGTGATAAGTATGCAAGGGTTCCTAGGTCATCGACCGGAAGTGGCGCGCCATCCCGGCGCCCAGGGGTGGTGTCAAATATGCAAGGGTTCCCGCATCAGGGACGGGTGCGGGTAAAGAAGCTAGTCCAGGGTCGTGGTAGGGGTAGTAGGATGCGCTTTGGAACATGGAACATTGGCTCTTTGACGGGAAGATCGGCGGAGGTAGTGGAGGTTATGAGGAGGCGAAAGATTCACATAATATGCCTTCAAGAGACCAAGTGGGTTGGTGGAAAAGCAAGAGAACCAACCCCGTGGGGTTACAAGCTTTGGTACTCCGGAAAGGATAAGAGTAGGAATGGAGTAGGTATCATTATTGATAAGGAATATATTGATAATGTGGTGGAAGTTTCGAGGAAGAGCGACCGTATTATGAGTATCAGGCTAGTATTAGGGAGGGAGGCGGTGACTATCATAAGCGCATATGCGCCGCAAGTGGGATTGGAAGCATCTATTAAACAACAATTTTGGGAGGATTTAGAGGAGGTTGTGCAACGAGTGCCTATTAGTGAAAAGTTGATCATTGGTGGGGATCTTAATGGACATGTGGGCACTAGTCGAGTTGGCTTTGAGAGCATTCATGGAGGTTTTGGGTATGGGGAGAGAAATGAAGCTGAAAATGGTATCTTGGATTTCGCATTAGCATATGGTTTTAGTATTATGAACACTTGGTTTGAGAAAAGAGAATCTCACCTTGTGACGTATAAGAGTGGAAGTAGCGCCACCCAGATTGACCTATTTTTAGTAAGGAATGCTTGGCGGAAGAGTTACACAAACTGCAAGGTGATACCGGGTGAGAGAGCAGCCACCCAACATAGACTAGTCGTACTTGATTTCCGGGGTAGGGAGCCTTTAAGAAAGAGAAGAACCAATGTGGAGCCGCGAATCAAGTGGTGGAAGCTCCAAGGGGAGCACAAAGAGAACTTCCTAGCTAAGATGACTAGTAAAGATGTTTGGTCTTGTAACACGGAAATGGACGTAGATTCGACATGGACAAAGATAGAACTTAGTATAAAGGAAGTGACGAAAGAGATCCTTGGAGAATCTAAAGGAACTGTACCATCGAGTAAGGACACATCTTGGTGGAACGAGGAGGTGAGACAAGCGATAAAAAACAAACGAGAAGGTTATAAACTTTTGGGAAAAGATAGAAGCGATGTGAACTATGAGAAGTACAAAGAGGCTCGAAGAGAAGCCAAGAAGGCAGTACGGGAAGCTAAAGCAAAGGTAAACCAAGAGCTTTATGCAAGATTGGACACGAAAGAAGGGGAAAAAGACATCTACAGAATTGCGCGTATGAGGGACAGGAAGACAAGAGACATAAGAAAGGTAAAATGCGTGAAGGGTGTGGACCAAAGAGTGCTTGTGGAGGATGAGGAGATAAATGATAGATGGAGGACGTACTTTGATACCTTGTTCAATGGTGATAACGCACAAGACATCGGGGACATCCCGCCAAGTATGTTAAACCGGGAGTTTATGAGGAGGATTCAAAAGGGAGAAGTCGTTGCAGCATTAAAAAAGATGGGATTGAAGAAAGCTACGGGGCAGATGACATAC
Source organism: Patellifolia procumbens (assembly GCA_947645195.1). Lineage (NCBI taxonomy): Eukaryota > Viridiplantae > Streptophyta > Magnoliopsida > Caryophyllales > Amaranthaceae > Patellifolia > Patellifolia procumbens. Next base: position 7,851,538 of record CANSGD010000953.1, read on the forward strand.
CTATCGAAGTTTGGAGGTGTTTAGGGGGGAGAGAAATCGAATGGCTGACAACATTCTTCAATATGATTTGGAGACACAACAAAATGCCATTAGAGTGGAGGAAGAGTACTTTGATTCCTTTGTATAAGAACAAAGGCGATGTACAAGATTGTACCAACTACCGAGGAATCAAACTAATGAGTCATATGATGAAACTTTGGGAACGAGTGATTGAGCAAAGACTTTGGAAACATGTGAAGATATCAGAGAACCAATTTGGATTTATGCCAGGAAGATCGACTATAGAGGCCATCCACCTCATGAGATAGACAATGGAACATTACCGTGATAGGAAGAAAGATCTACATATGGTTTTCATTGATTTGGAGAAGGCATATGATAGAGTACCAAGAGAAATATTTTGGTGGGCGTTGACAAAGAAAGGTGTTCCACAAAAATATATATATATCATCAAGGATATGTATGAGGGGGCAACTACGAGAGTGCGGATTACGGTGGGGAGGACAGAAGAGTTCCCTATTACGATCGGAGTGCATCAAGGTTCTGCACTTAGCCTATTTCTCTTTGCTTTAGTGATGGACGAACTAACGAGGTCAATTCAAGATGATATACCGTGGTGTATGATGTTTGCGGATGATATTGCGTTGATTGATGAGACAAAGGAATGTGTTGAGAGTAAGTTGGAATTGTGGAGGGATACATTAGAAGCCCGTGGTTTTAAATTGAGCAGAAGTAAGACGGAGTATATGGAGTGCAAGTTCAGTGGGGTTACAAGCAACGAGGTAGGGACGGTCACTTTGGATAGCAAAGTGGTTCAAGGATCGAACGTCTTCCGTTACCTTGGATCCATTCTCCAAAAGGATGGAGAACTGGATGGAGACGTGGCTCATAGAATTAACGCGGGATGGTTAAAGTGGAAAAGCGCCACCGGGTTCCTTTGTGATTCTGGCATTCCCCAAAGATTGAAGGAAAAGTTCTACCATACGGCAATTAGGCCTGCTTTGTTATATGGCACCGAATGTTGGGCGGTGAAACAATGCCACGTTCATAAGATGAACGTGGCGGAGATGCGTATGTTGCGGTGGATGTGTGGCCACACAAGGAAGGACCGATTAAGAAATGAAGTGATTCGGGAAAAAATTGGAGTTGCATCAATTGAAGAAAAGATGAGGGAGAATCGGTTAAGATGGTTTGGTCATGTGAAAAGGAGATCAGGTGATGCACCGGTTAGAAGAATTGAAGAATGGAGGAGTAATCAAATTGTAAGGGGTAGGGGAAGACCTAAGATGACTTGGATGAAGGTAATTGAAAGTGATATGAGACTACTTGGGATTGAGGAGAGCATGGCGTTGGATAGAAGTGGGTGGAGGGGCAGTATCCATGTGAAGGAAGGGGTGTGATTACTGCATTTATTTGTTTTTCTCAATTGTGTTGGTATTTGAAACCTTTTGAAAACCCCTTATAAAACTTTTTGGTGTAAACCTTGTTTTCAAAAACTTTTTAAAAATTCTTAAAACTTAAACCCTTTTAAAAACTTTTTTTCACTCTTCTCGATGCCATCTCATTTGGCAACGGTTCCAGTTGACAATTCATGTTAGCCGACCCCAAATCACTTTGGGAATAAGGCTTAGTTATTGTTATTGTTGTAATGATTATAAATAATAAATAAATATTATGATGATGATTAGTCATAATAATATACTACCTCTGTCCCATATTAGTTGCAACAATATCTTGTGCACATAGTTTTAGGAAGTTAATAGTGTAGGGTGTAGGTTATATTAATTTATTGTAAAAGTTGATGTGATAGAAAGTGATGTGGTATTTTTAAGAATTTGATAGAGTAGGGAAGTAGTATTTTAATGTTTTTCACATAAATCAATTGGGTGATATATAATAAAATATTGGTGGGTCCATGCCTAAAATAGAAGTGTTGCAACTAATATGGGACAACCATATATAGAAAGTGTTGCAACTAATATAGGACGGAGGGAGTAATTAATAATAATAATTAATGAATAATGACGATAATATCTTAATTGTTATTAATTTATAATTATAAATGAATAAATAACAATAATAAATGTTATTATGATAAGTCATAATAATATACTCTCTCCGTTTTTTTAATATGTATATTTTTCATTTTGGGGTGTTTTTTTTTAATTGGTACACTTTTACCTTTTCCCATAAATGAAAGGTTGGCCCAATAATTACACTTCTCTCTACCTTTTTCACATTTTCTTACTTTTATTATCCTTCTCTCTTACTTTTGCACTTTTTCCTCGGTCCGCGTGCAAAAACAAATGTATATATTAAAAAAACGGAGGGAGTAATTAATAATAATAACTAATGAATAATGATGATAAAATCTTAATTGTTATCAATTGATAATTATAAATAAATAAATAATAGTAATGATAATAAATAATTAATGATTATAATACTGATAAGTAATTATTATTCTTATTATTAATATATTAATATTTGATGATAATTACTCCCTCAGTTTTTTTAGGGACATTTTGCCATTAGGGTATTTTTTTAATTGGGACGCTTCTACCTTTTTCCATAAATGATAGGTTGGTCCACCTAATTATTACAATTCTCTCATACTTTTTCTCTCCTTCTCTCTACCATTTTTCACTTTTTCCTTACTTTTATCATCATTCTCTTACTTTTACACTTTTTTCTTGATCCGCGCGCAAAAACAAATGTCTCTATTAAAAATTCAAAGGGAGTATATAATAACAATAATGTCTAATACTCCCTCCGTTCCCTTTTGTTTTTCCTACTTTGACTTTTTTCCTCTCTCAAAAAGATTCCAAATAGGAAGAACAAAAGAGAACGGAGGGAGTAGTAATTAATATTACTATAATAATAATAATATTATTAGCAATAACAATAATTATAATATTAACGATAATGAGTAAAGATATGATTAACAAAATCACACTCCATCCGTTTGTTCCCATTTGAAATATGGGGGAAAACCAATGCAAATAGAATCATAAAGAAATCTTGTGTTTATTTTATTCATGTATTTTTTTTTATCCCTTTTGCTTTTTGTAAGAATAAAATGATGATTATAAAATAATATAATAGTTGATAGATTTAAAGTGGGGTCCATTAAAAGCACAAATCAGTAAAAAATAGGTAAATGTTTATATATTGAAGGGTAAAATGGGGAGAAAAAATGTATATAAATGAAAAAGATTTAATATGAGAACAACTTTTTGAAACGGTCTAAAATGGAAAATGAGAACATCAATATGAAATGGAGGGAGTATTTAGCAACAACAATAATAATAATAATAATAATAATAATAATAATAATAATAATAATAATAGTTATCGGTAAAATATATTAGATCAACAATTATAATAATACTAACGAAAATGGTTAATAGAGTAAACTGAACCGAATAGAGCTAATCTGAACTAGTTGAATTGAACCGAAAATAAATTGGGGAGAACAACATGAGCTCCACAAGTGGAGGAATATCCGTTCTTTCACAATTATTAGAGAAGGGGATTAGGGGAAGTTTCTTCCACAATTTAACATTAAGTGCATGTTTTGCACCTAAGAAGGGACTTTAAGGTTCGTAGGATCGCAAAATATGTCCTTTAAGAACAACATGCACATTCACCAACAAAATCCTTTTGGATTATGCCCAAAAGGGAACACGCAAATCTTCATAATGTATTGAATATTCATCAACCCACCTATAAGTGACCCAACCAATCCCCTTCCCTTCAGTTCAGGTCCTCTAATGAGTTTGTACTCTCTCCTATCCTCTTCTATGTAGTTAGCACATAAGGGAATCTTGTAACGTGGTGAAAGGTATACCCTACTTTTTTTTTTACCTTCGACTCTCCAACATCAGCCACCACAATAGCAAAGCATTAGTTCCAAAGTGATTTGTAAGTTGTAACATGACCCGTCATAGGATATCATCTCAAAGTGGAGAGTGGAACAAGAAAAGTAACGCGTTTGTTTAGAGAGTAAACAAGAGAATGAGAAAGTGAAAGGGGGGAAGTAAAAAGAAACTGAAAGAAAAAAGCATAAGAAAACGAAGGGGGTGTCTACTTAAAACCCATAATATAAAGTATATAAAACCAAAAATTGAGAAAGCACAAGAAAGAATAGCTAAGAAAATACGTAAAAAGATAGGGGAAAAAAAGAATATGTTTAGAAAATCTAAAGAAAGATAATAAACTAATAAAGTTAAACGAAAAAATTTACAAAATACATGAAGTGAAGTAAAACCATAAAAAGGAATCAAAAGGAAAAAGAATAAGGCAGGACATGTCATTAACATAGATTCTTTCCCTACGCTATACCTATTGTACCCTATCAAAAGCCATATTTTCTTCAATCTCAATCGCTCTTAATGATACTCTCTTCCAGACCTCGTGACCTAATGCATTGCTTCATCGTTGTCTTACACAACCCGCCTCATTGATTTTCCCTCATCTTATTCTTTATAGGTAAAACCCTTACTTTCTTCCTAACTATCTCATTGCACGGTCAATCATTTCTTGTATGACCACACATCTAACATAGTACATTCATCTCCAAAACATTGTTTCATTCGTGTCAAATGGCAGTGCAAGGATGATTAGCGTGATGTGCCTCCATCCTTTTGACCCTAGTAAACTTACTCTAAATATCCCGCCCTTATTCTCACTTAGCCTAAAGCCCCGAGATTACAAGGTTTCTCTCCACAGTTACAACTTAATTTCCACTTCTTCCGTTTCATCAATGAACATAATATCAATTGCAAAAATCATGCACGATGATATCCTATCTTAGATCAACCTCGTCAATTCGTCCCAGACTAAAGTTTTAAAGAAAGGGGCTAAATGCAAAACCTTGATATACTCCAGCCATAAGGAACTCTTCTATCTTTCTTAACACTTCCATAACGCTTCCTTCTTAATGATGCCAATATGTTTCCTCGAAAAAGCATGATTAAATAATCACACTCGTTATGTAAGTAAAGGTTTTATTAAGAATGATTACAAACAACTAAGAGAACTACAAAACCAAATTTGTGCTGCAATGCGGTCCATGACAAGAGTATTTGTTTTATTACCTCTAGCGCATCTAAAATCGAAAGAGCATTTTCAAATTATGCATCTTATGCATAAACTTGAAGTTTCCACCACTTAATATTAGGCTCCATTTTTGGTCTCCTCTTCCATATATAGCTCCTCTATGTTGGGTTACGATATTCTCGGATCATCTTATCATTAGTGTAACACTTTCTCCAACCATTCCTTACAAAAAAGAAGTCATTCTCAATGGCATTAACTCCACTCCATTAAGTAACTAAATGGGAGACCTTTCTTGTAAGTCTAAGTGTTCATTATACCCATGCCATGTGCTAAGGCAAAATCCAAAATAAGCTTGATTTCTCTTCTTGAAACCAAAATCTCCATGAATGCTTCCAAAGCCATCTTGACTGCATCCTTATGATCACCCCTAATGGTCAATTTCTCACCTCTAGGCAAGCACACATAGGTGACACCACGTCTTCCAATTGAGTCATCCAATCCTATGTGGAGTGCATGAGCCCTTATTATAGTTACGACTTCATTCCCTTTCACAAACTTAATACTCATTATCCGATCATTCTTCTTAGACAACTCCATTACATCCTTGAGTATATTCCCACAATAATGAAAAATTCCACCACATTCCCACCGTTATCCTTTCACAATTACTAAAGCTCATCAACCCAAGGAGTTATTTCTCTAGCCTTGACACATTACGTTAATTCCCCTCCTCCTTATAACTACTAATGCCACACATCTCCCATCAAAGAGCCAATGATCTATGTTCCAAAAGGCATCTTACTATCCTTATCATTACCATGAACTAGCTTATTTACCCAAACGTCATGCAAGAACCCTTACACATTTGGCATCACAGCAGCGCATCGCTTATGGATTATTTCCACTATACTTGGGCTTATGAAGAGTAGCAATAAAAGTGTACACTAAGAAAAGGACGACATCTCCATAATGCTCAAATTCCGATTCATGCCATAAGATTTGTTCGAGTTTTTAATGGTAGCCTTCATAGACCCATTGAAACGCCATAAATTGAAACTTAGTATCTGTAATATCTAACATTCTCTTCCATACACTCTTTCATTGATCTATGAGTCTCCAAAATCTAGGTCATTGACTTCTCATATCTCTAATCACCATCTCTATGATTATTGTGTCAATATTTGATAATTGGTAAGATGCTCAACAATTTGTAGGTAGGCCAACATTGCCATTGCTTTTCATCACAAGGGAGCGGGAGAAGTAAGTTGAGTAGAAATTTTCTAAAGAAGGATTCTTGTTCAAGAAGGACTCGGTTAAGCTCTCCCTACGAAAAGAGTTTAATGAGCAAGGAGAAATTTTCGAGATGATTAGACTTCTACCAATAGAAAATGAAAAAAAAAAAAGAAGAAATAAGATGCTAGTTCCATAAAATTGAAGATTACCATTAGAGACGAAAAGTATGAGCTTGGAACAATGACCATGATGAGAGGAAGAGAACATCAAGTAGCATATCTATCGTGACAGAGCAAAGATGAGATAGAAAATTTGCATTTGGCAATTTACCATATTTAAACGAATTACATTCAACTTTAGCTTTCATGCTTCTATAAAAGGGAACCAAAGAGTTCAAGAAATGTAACGGACAAATTCCTAAATATTGAAGCCCTAGTGCACAACAAGGGACGCAAACTAGCTTCAGGGACATAGTGAAGCATAAAATCTAAATGGAAGAGTTCATTAAATGAGCTTACATGCAGTACAAAAGCACATACCTTAATTTTTGTGCTTTAATGGGAAGATAAACGGAACATGTTGATTATGGAGTCTTTAGATTTTCGATTGGATATAATACGCTCTTATGAAGAACCAACTACATGAACAAGCATTACCGTCTTTTATCCCTAGGGAAATCAATCTTCAAAAGTCATAACTCGGCTCTCTTATGATCTAGATATATTTGTTTTACGTTACTAAACAAGCTTAAAAGCTTCTTATAAGCTATAACTAACTCCTGCGTACCGAATTAAATATTATGTCTGACTCATCTTGATTATGTTCTCACATGCACGAGGATGTAAGAAAGGAATTATTCCTAAGCCGCTACCTGATTATCGGTAAAGTGGGTACTTGGTAATCTACATTAACATATGACCTCCAACTGTGAATTCTGTTGACTTCAACATATAATATGCACATGGTGTGATACTGATTCCATGATATTGAGCAACTGCAATTTGGCCTACCTGAAACCTACTCAGAAGTCCAACCTTAACGTTGGCATACTTGGAAAAACGTCCTGAAATAACATCAAAATGCTGTTTGGCTAACACAATAGTTGGTGCTAGAACCATTGCTTGCTTTCCTGCTGACACAACACAAAATATAGCTCGTAACGCAACTTCAGTCTTGCCAAATCCAACATCACCACATATCAGTCTGTCCATTGGAGTTTCTCTCTCTGTCAAATCCTTCTCTACATCAATAAAAGCCTGCAGAAAATGTCAAGGACTCTAACATAGAGTATTTAGTATCAAGCAGCAAAGTGCATTTGAGTTTTAACATGAATATAATCCATCAGCAGTGTGAATCAACTTGTTCCACATATATAATACAAGTAAATGGCTAATATAATGCAAGTAAATGGCCAAGGGAAAAAAATACTCCAAAGGCCTCTCTTCCTATAATCTGGTTGAAAAGGACCTCCGAAAGAGATCCTAACAACTCAAAACGGAAAGAAAATTTTTAAAGGCTCATAAATGATCAAACCAGATAAGTCCAGTAAGTGAATTAAACTATTAAAGCATTCTTTGATTCTTATCAACACAAGAACTGGAGTACCTACACGGCTACACCTCAAAATAAGTCATGATATGAGATGCTATTCACCAGAACAAGACGCATAACCCTGGATGTTCTAGAAGATCTTCAGGTAGTTCGAGAAGTTGATCCAACATAAAATGAGACAAGATATAATTATTATCTACCAGTCTAAAACAAGTCATGCTGAATCTATAAGTTGCTTTAAGGTCTGCATTTGTAATGGCTTATGTGGAAATTGGAGAGTCTAGAGACATTCAAGCTTAGGATTCACTAGATCACTTAATATAGATTTTAGTAATGATCTTAAATGATCTCTCCTACTCTTTTTGACGGCCCATGAGCATATAAATGGGAAAGTAATGAAGTCTTTATTATTGAACAAGTTTACAAGTTACAGTATATTCCCAGCACAGCACCAGCATCAACCCTTACGCAACAAAAAATTCCCAAAAAAAAACTACAGTTTGAGTTTGGTGACTATATGCCAAAAAAATTGAGAAAGAAAAATACAAACTCTGAGATTCAGGTCCACGAGAAAAGAGGAAGCTGGATACACAAAAGAAAAAAAACAAACAGAAGGAACCACACATGCACAAATAGAGAGAATTATGGCTTCTTCATACCTAGTTACTAGTTATTTCAGTTTCTTTTACTAGCGGTAATGCTTTTTGAATTTAAAGTACATCACCACATAGGCACGCACCCCTTTTTCTCAGAACAGATTCCAAAAAGGTTTATAGAACTTGCCTCAAAATATATAAAATCTATGGAAGTTCATCAGCTGCAGCAGTGGATTGGGATAGGCAACACATCAACTAATAACACCACGACACTATGCAAAGAGGACTATATTGGCATTAATCTCCACGAGAAGTAGTTATGATTTAAGAAAAGTAGCTTTATTTACAAAGAGGGAATGGTTCACCTGTTTCTGGTCTGGTGTTGGCTCGTAAAGAAACTGAGCAGTAAAATCAGCCATTGCAGAACATTTTGGATATGGAGGCCTTCTCTGTTTGAGCCTATGCAAATATAATTCCATCAAGTCAACTACCATTTTCTGAATAGCAACCTTTCCCTTGGTCCGCCTCTTTTCCCATGCACTTGTGTCATTTATCTTACTAAGTGTTCGTGGATTTTTTGTTTCATTTGGACTGAAATAGAAAGGAAAGACAAAACACTCAAAAATTCAGTGCTGCAACCTGGAAGACTAGACATACAAAAGTCACCAAGAAAAATGCATCTGAATTTCTAAATAAGTTCATCGATCCAATAATATCAGCAGGTGAAATAAACGACGCAAGGGTAGATTGAAGATACCAAACCTCAGAATTTAATGAAACCTAAAGACTACTTTCAAATATTCACTAAAGTAAAGCATTACACAGTTTTAAATAGCAATTACATTGTTGCCTCATCATATTTGCCTAGTATAAAATTATTATGGAAGGTACGTAAATATGTTTTTGGAATGTTAAAGACAACTAGTTTCCTAGTCCAATTTGCGAATTGTGAATTTGTGCTTTGTCAAATTTCAATGGCAGATTGCTCTCAGAAAAGCATGTTGATATTGCCAAGTTTACACCAAGTAAGGGTAAGAACAGACAGCTAATACACCGCTGAAGAGGTGACATAGAGCTTATACTAAAAAGTGTGTTTTAGAATTATGCATACATATTAAGTAGTTGATTTTTATTGCATTAGGGTTTGTTGTTAGTTCAACTGTTTTCAGCCGAAGAAAATTTGTTCTCTTCGGCTGAAAACAATTGAACTAATTGAAAAATAAATGAACTCAAGTGGAAGGAATAGTGAAATGGTGAGAGTAGAAGTATTCTACAAAGCTGAACTGAAAAGAAGCTAGAACCTTAGTTATCAAAATTGACAAATAAGAATTTTATGATATTACCAAACTAATAAGTAAGTATGCCTTGATATATTAAGTAACTAGAAGCTAAGGAGTTAGCAAGTTAGCAAAGCAAAGTATAAGATGATTTTGCATAAACCTGAGTTGGTCAAGAAAATTCGTGGCATATATTACATAGAGAGGTGATCTTCCAATTCCGATTTGCAACAAAATATATATAAGAAAATGGTCTAGACCTACATCGCAACCATTACAAATGTTCTATAGGAGTATTGTCGAGAATACTAAACCTCACTCTCATGATGATGACAGCTCCTCTCATTCATTCAACAAAGTCAGCTCAGCAAACAGCAAACTCCCTGGTTAGTTACAGCTTCTTGGACTCTTACATATTCTTTTTAGTTATTTTCGGTTTGTGGCAAGCTTATTATAAATAGAGCTTCAAGTGTAATTCTATTCATTCATTCAATTACAAATCTTATATTTAGATAATCTGAAACTTCCTCTCTCATTCTGTTCACAAGATATAGAATGAAACTTTGCTTGCTAGCAATATTCAGCTATCGAGGTTAGGTCTTGGTGGAAGTGCTTGTTCATGTCTTCTACTTCTAACATGTTATCAGGGCTTTCCTCTTCCGATCCTTAGTTCTTGCGTTTCAATTTCACTTTATTCGGTAATCTTCTCTTCAATCTTCTTCTAATTTCTTCAATTTCAATTTATCCTACATTCCATTCTTGATTTGTATTGCCGGAATTTCAATCTCTTTCTTCTATGATTGGTTAGACTCAATTTTTCTTCTTCTCATATTGTCAAGTTTATATTTCAAAGTATTCAAACATCTTCTTTCCGCTTAGAGAATTATTCTCCTACTCTTGAACCTACTCAAGATCCTAGTAGAAGTCTATTATTTGCATCCTTGAGACAGTACTTCACTAAAGCTTGTTAATCCGAATTTTGATTGGGAGAATTATGGAGATTGGAAGAGATCAATGATCATTGGATTATGTGGTAAGAATAAAATGGATTTTGTTGATGGACTTTTGCCTAAACTAGCAGCATCAGTAAACACTTATAAGGCTTGGACAAGGTGTAATAATATGGTGATTGGCTAAGTTCTTGGATCTTTAGGTCCTATGGCTGCTAAGATTGTAATGCTCTTTAACACACCTTGTAAAATGTGGTCTGGGAAGAGAAGTATGGTCAAATTTCATCTACTCGATTATTCTCTTTCCAATAAGATTTTTTTGTGTTACAACAAGAAAGGGATGAGTTAGATAGTCTCGGTCCATTGCCAACATGTGAGTGTTTTGGTTGTAAGTGTAATCTCACAAAGAAATATCTGAAGATACAATAAGATCAATGTTTACTTCAATTTTGAAGCTGAAGGAAAAGGACAAGCAAGTGCGCTCTAATTTCTTGATGATGCAGCCACTAACAAATAGTTCTCAAGCCTATACACCATTGTTACAAGAACAGAAACACAAGTGACTTCACATTGTTCAAACTGATCCCATGGCACTTTTTGTGGATAGAAAGAGTTATAAGCCACCTTATAGAGCCCCTCATTATGATAGACATGGAGGTAATAATAACAGCTATCGAAACAAGTTTTGGAGCTAGCAACAAGAGACAATATCATTTCTTCTTTCTTCTGTGGGCAAACATTCTGGACATACTAGAGACAATTTCTTTTTCACCATTCTTCATCTACTTCACAACACTTTCAATTTCTCTTACCTGCTGTCTCAGAATCACATACCCTTCTTCTCCTAATTTCATTCCACAAGAAGTTTCTTAATCAAACTCAAATCAATCTTCTGTAGGGAAATTGGATTATAACCATGGTAAAATAAGAAAACAGTAAATACCAGAACACTTCAATAAGACATGTAACAATACACTTTCCTAATAGTGTAATATCAACCCTCTACAACGAAGTAACCGGGTTACACGATATCACTATTGAGATACAATAGAGAAGTACAAATAATCTAAGTTACTTATTTAGATTATTTAACACTAGTAATATGTATTTGGCTATATGTTTACAATCTCTAATATTAGTTTATGAGTCTAATAAAGAGAGAGCGCAATAGATTAAAAAAGAGAATTTTTTCTTGTCCATTACACAGAAAGACATGGGGTATTTATAGACTTCCAATAGTTAGTTATTTGTAACAAATGACTAACTATATGTCGCATAAAAAAATCCAACAAAATATTAAATGTTATGGTATAGGCATAACACATGTAAGCCAAATTGATTGCCTAAATTCTTGTCGTTTCATTTCATGAAGCAATACATCATTTCATGATAAATGATGTTCCAGCCATTACACTTCATTATTGCATGGCCAACATTGCTTCAAATTATGCCACATCACAAAGATGAAATCAAATGCCAAAAGCATTTAACGGCCAACTAAACACATTTTATTACAAGATATTAACTATGCTAATACCTTAATTAATTAAGACAATATAATTAATTAATAGCTTAATATTTATATAATGTCATTTTTGCACAACTCCATCACATTATAGAATATAGATGTCTAAACTTCCTTCTCATTTACAAGATTTTGTTTGTTCAGCACGGCAGCACCCATCCTTCCATTCCTTTAAATCATTGGTGTAATTTGGTACAATTTACCTCTTTATCATTGCAACACTAGGCTCTAATTGCTCATCATGTTTCTTTTTCTGAACTTACCTGGTTTATCAAACCATGCAGAATGAAATTGAGGCTTTAAACAAAAATGATACTTGGGACAGTGTTCACTTTCCTCCTCGCAAGAAATCCAATGGTTGTTAATGGGTATTTAAAATCAAACTCAAGGCTGATGGCTCCACAGATAGATATAAAGCAAGATTGGTTGCTAAAGGATACAACCGAAAACATGGTATTGATTTGCAAGAAACTTTTTCTCCTATTGTTAAAATAGCTACACTCAGGTATGTTATTGTTGTTGCCACTCATAAAGGTTAGAATATCTTTCAATTATACATCAATAATGATTTCTTGTATGGGGATCGTCATGAAGAGGTCTATATGAAGTTGGCAGAGGGTTTTCCGAATCGTGAAAATATTTTCAAGGGTTTACTCAATCAAAATTTGATTATTCTCTTTTAATTAAAAAAGATAGTTCTTCTATTACTATAGAAGGTGTACATGTAGATGCTATTTTCTTGACCGGCGATGATCTTTCCACAATTGACCTCAAGTCTCATCTTCACCATGTTTTTGGCATCAAGGATCTTGGTTGCTTAAGTTTCTTTTTTCCGCAATCAAGTTAGTTATTTTCCACAAGGCATCACTCCACTCAAAAGAAATTCACCCAAGAGCTCCTTGATTCATTTTGTCACATAACTTCAAGCCTTTGCCACTCCACTTCCTCTTCACTTAAAGCTAGAAATGGTGATTTATTTCCAGACCCTACATCTTATATATGCAATCAAAACTGAATTTCCTCACTAATACCCCAAATTTAGCATATATTGTAGAAAGCCTCAATCAGTTTATGCGATCACCTAGAGCTTCTCACCAAGCTGCCTTAGATCAGGTCCTAAATTATGTACCTCATACAATTGGACAAGGTCTCTTGCTTAATGGATCTACCAACCTCAAGCTCCAAGCTTTTACTGACAGATTGGGGTGCTTGCCCTGATTACTTTTACTCCTTGACAGCTCTCCTATCAGCTAGAAATCAAAGAAACAAGCTATTTTTTAGAAAAATCATCTTCTGAAGCAGAGTATAGAGCAATGGCTAGTGCACCATCTGAAGTGACGAGTTGATCGTTTGACTCCTATGTCCTATCACCCTTCATTGTGACAATCAATCTGCCCTCAACATAGCCAAAAATCCTATTTTTCATGAGAGAACCAAAAGCATTGACATAGATTATCATTTTACTCGAGAAAAGGTTCTTGAAGGCCTCATTGAACTTTCTTATTTACCAACCTCTTCTCAAGTCGCAGACGCATTTACTAAGATTATTCCCTTTAATTCTTTCACCGATTTACTTTTCAAACTAGGCATGTATCTCCCTTGTCTAGTTAGAGGCGGGATGTTGAGAGTACTAAACCTGATTCTCATGATGATGCCAGCAGCTCTCATTCATTCAACAAAGTCCAGCTCAGCAAATAACAAAAAGCTTTTACAGATTCTTTTAGTTATTTTCAGTTTGTAGCAAGCTTTATATAAACAGAGCTACAAGTCTTATTCTATTCATTCATTCAATAGCAATTCTTTCTTACATTTAGATAACATGAAACTTTCTCATTATGTTCACAAGATATAGAATGAAACATTGGTTGCTAGCCATATTCACCTATGGAGGTTAGGTGTTTGTGGAAATGCTTGTTCATATCTTCTACTTTTAACAAGTACTCAATGCAATACCAACTATTGAGAACAACTACCAACAGCAAAAGGCATGAACTATTGAGACACACTAGCTCAAGAAAGCTTGAAAAAGGTACAATTCTTCCCGATTCGACTACGGGTTTCTCAACTTGTATTATAGCATTCCAATATAGACAACAAACAAAAAGAGAACATAAGCTGAATTGTAAAGAGTAAGGATGGGTGAAAATATACAGATTATATCGGTAGAGCATGCGAGACGCCTGCTTAACAGGAAGCTTAGCCATGCCATCAGCATACTCAATAAACACATACTCAATAGGTGTAGTTCCATCTTTTGGCACATCAAATTTAATACCCACAAATCTTCCAACACCCACTTTCTTATGAACAACATAATCCCCAGATTTTAAAGTATAAGGATCAACTTTATAACTAACACCACCACTCTCTCCTTTCCCTTCCTTATTAGCCCCTTTCAGCTTCTCTAACCCTCTTTGTTGCTGCTGCTTCACAAGCTGAATATACTTTTCAGCCTCCTTAGAATCCAAGGCTGGTTTGGTAGCATCTCGAGTTCCGTGATCACGCCTTATCCGCTCGTTAAGGATGGAAATTGGGTCATTCTCTGAGTCATACACCCTTTCTTTCCCTAGGGATGATTTGGTGGGAGAAATCCCTTCAGTGTAAACAGCATTGCAGATTGGAAAGCTGGGGTTTTGAGATTGGAGACGACATGGGCATTTGAAGATGATGGAAACGGTAGATATTTGAGGGGAAGAGCCCAATTTGAAGCAGAAATCTGAAATTGGGAGGAGAGGCAGTTTTGAGGCAGCCATTTTTACAAGAACTCTGGGTTTAGGAGAGTTGGGTAAAAAGATTGAAACTTTAAGCAAAGAAAGGTGAAAAGGAAAATGGGTTATGGCATTTTGGAGAAGAGAGAATTGGAGTGGAGGGGGGATGGTTATGGAGGGAAGAAAAATGGTGGGTTTTGAGATGGTTTAAGCGCGAGGGGAGAAAATGGCAACTGATAATGTAAAGAATTTGTGGAGAAGAATATAAAGCTCCTTTAAATTATCTAATGTCTGGTTTTAGTGGTTGTTTGGTTGACATGAGAAAACATAGATAATAGAAATTCCCATGAATTAGAAAATAGATGGGTTGTTTGGTTGATACTAAAATGACAAAATATAGGAATTTCAAATTCCTAGGAAGTTTCCACTTCCTACAAAATGGAGGAATTTAATTACCTAGGGTCCCCTAGGTAAGTTGAAATTCCCATGGGAATTTACTTCCCCCATTGTCAACCAAACACTTTAGCCAAATTCCCATGAATTTGATTAAGGAATTGATTTCCTATGAATTAGAATTTCATGGGAATTTTCACTTCCCACATAAACCAAACGACCACTAGAAGTCAATCCAAATTCCCCTCAGCTAACAAAAGACAGAGAAAAAAAAAGTCAATCTAAGAGGATAGTGTTCTAAACTTGGAGAAGGTAAAAGATACACCTTGGTGTACGTACCTCTACGTACACCAAATGAGTATGAGTTGGTCAAAATAAGTACGAAGCAAAATGAGTATGAGTTGGTCAAAATAAGTACGAAACAAAATGAGTATGAGTTAGTCAAAATGAGTACGAAGCAAAATGAGTATGAATATTCAAAATGAGTACGAAGTCAAATGAGTAGGAAACCAAATGAGTATGAATAATTACCAAAATGAGTATGAGGCCAAATCAGTATGCGTTACCTAAATGAGTATAGTTAACTGAATAGTCAAATGAGTATGAGTTGGGTTGTGGTTCTATTTTAATTAGTGAGGAGCTAAATCACGCCCGCAAAAATACATAAAACGCCCACAATAAATAATATAATTTACCAATTTACCCTTAGCAAATATTAAACCTTCCCCGCTCCCTATTACCAATTTACCAGACAACCTCTACCATTTCCCTGTTCACCCACAAACACGTACAGGTAACAGCTAAAATGGTACATTAGCTTAGTTGTACACTCCTGTAGTCCTGTTCTCACACTCCACCCCCCACGATTTTGCATCGCCGGAGAATGTTTGCGCTATTTCCCGCCACCGTACTCCATGTTCGCAAGGCACCGGTGAAGGTTACTTTCGTTTTTTTTTAAAGATTTTGGTTGCTAAAGAACCGGCCCCTAGAACCGGTTCCTCCATGTGCGAATCAGTTCCAGAGGCCGGTTCTTCCGTGGTGGAAATGGTAACTGAAATTGATTCACCCATGGTTGAATCGGTTCTCAAGAACAGTTCTTCCATAGAGGAACCTTTTTATAGGTTCGGTTTTATTTCAATTGGGATTTGTCATTTATTGAATAAATTACATTACCTTCAACATGTTCTCTTACCTGTAGAAAATATTTCACCAGTGGTAGACTCAATACAGAGCCATAGGAAGTATATTCAAAAGGGTTTTGTTGGGCAAGCTCTTTCATAGTTTTACATGTATCTGATTCCTCCTATAAAGCTCTTTCAGTTTGTGAATGGTTTGCTACAACAAATACAGGAGAAATATTTTCTACTGGTCATCCACAAGAAATAATCCAGGCATGAGTGATGAATCCATCTGGGTGAATGCTTTTGCGTTTTTTAAGATACTTTCGTTTGGTTTCAATGATGTCTGCCATTGATTTGAGGAATGAATAGGTTTGTCTTCCATATCGGTGTTTAAATAAAATAAGGGCATATTGGTCTTTTTCATTAAGAGTGTGGGCGTTTTTTGTATTTTTGTGGGCGCAGTTTAACAACCCCTTTGATTATGATATTTCTTGACTTATAAAATAAGAACTACTTATTTGATTAAATATACTCAAATGCTTGTAAATGAGTATGGAAATGTCCAAATGAGTATGAAAGTTATTCAAATAAGTATGAGTTAAGTTGGGGTTTTATTTAATTTTTTCATCATGATATTCATTGATTTATAAAATAAGATACTCATTTGAGTTTTATGAACTCATTAATTAAATATGCTAAAATGCTCATAAATGAGTACAAATATGTCCAAATGAGTATGAACGTTGTTCAAATGCGTACGAACTGTACAAATTAGTATGAATTAAATGAAAGTTAAATTAAAAGGGGTAATATTGGTTAATGTGAGGAGTCGAACTCCCGACCTCCATGTAATTAAGAAGACACTGCAACCAACTGGGGTAAAATTGATCTTGTGTACTATTGGGGCGCATTAAATATATAACATTAATACCCGGGTGTACCTACCGCAAGGTACGCCCGAGTGTACCTTATAATTTGCGCTAAACTTGTAATATCTTGGATGAAGGGTGAATAATTCACTAAGAACTATTACAAGAGTAAAATTATTGTTGAAAACGGTAATCTCTATTCTATAAGTGAAGAGGTGGGGGACACTAAAAATCTATATTATTCTTTTTTTTATTCCTAATTAAATGGAACAAATCTCTCTCTATAACTAATTTTTCATTTTGAAAAATATATTTTAAAAATATTATCGATCTACTTTTCCATTTTATATGCATTCGCGCGCATCGCGTAAATTTAATACTAGTATCTCTATACTATAAGGTAAGAGGAAGGGGTGGACACCAAAAATAAGAAAAGATAAAATAAATTAAATTAATCAAGTAAGTTCTCAAATCCAATAATAAAGGAATTAAGTTTTGTTTCCAATCTTAGACATTAGATTTTTAGCAAAAAAGGTCTAAAATTTCAAACTAAAATATTTGAATACATACAAAGTAAAAACAATTTAAAAAAAATATCAATGGTTATATTTTCTTGAGATCTATAAACAGACACCCACTTTGCTATAGTTTGTATATATACTTTTGAATTTTTTTATTTTCAAATTGATTGCTCATGAATTGAGTGTATTTAATCAAATTGATCATGAAGCATGATAAAATATTTAAGGAAGAGTGAGAAAGTGATAAAGAGGGGGATGATATATTTTTTTACTCATGGATAAAGATGCTCTAAATGACATCTTCCATTAATTCTTGTTAAGATTTTTGACTTTTTGGCGTTTTGGCGTTTTGCTTTGAATCACTATTGCTAATCTATATTTTAATATTTATTACCCTTTTTAATGCATTTATAGTGTTTCATTATTTAAACTCTTTTGAAGTTACAATTACACCCTATAAAAAATAAAATAATTAATACTTAACGATTATTAAAAATATGAAAAATATGTATACACTTCATTGGAGAAATATAATTTCTCCGAAATTCTTACATATTACTCTTTCGCACGAGGCACACATCGCGTGCATAGAAGGCTAGTAGTGCTATAAATAAAGAGTTGTGATGGTCAATGAAATAAAATGAGAAGCATTTTATCTTCTTGCATACTCTTCATGTTTCTTAAGTTCTTCTCTAATCTTAACACGTTATCAACACGACTTGCTCCTTTTTTCACAGTTTTTCCGATGAGGTAGTCTTTTCCTCTATTCTCTCTCAATACTCATATTTATCTCCTCAAACACTCAATTCCTCCTATACAAATGGGTCAATAGTAATGATATCAACACCGTTGTTAATAATTCATATTTTTCAAGTATATATTTTATTATAGAGCATAATCAACCAACCATTTACTACCAACCCTGTACGAGGGTCTATAGTTCAGCCCCAACGCAGTAACCCCAATGCTGATGACGGTACCCGTTGTGACAATACAACGCCCCATCCCTGACTTAAATGATACTCCACCAGAACAAACGAATGAAAATCGTCTCCCACCAAATAAAAGAAGTAAGTGTTTTACGTAAACTTGTTGTAAACGGTGTTTGTCCAGATGGTGGACATGTGTAGGGTTGATAAGATTGGGAGGCTTGTGCAGAGACGTAGCTTCGTTTCCGAACCTGCCAAAAGGGGAAAAGCAAACCGGAGGTTTGGGTTTGATTCCCTCTCCGATGCTTAAGTTAGTATACTATAAAATAAAATCTGAGCATGAATTTTGACAGAGTAAGTTTAAGAGAGTAGTTGTGTCCCTTTTACCTGATTATGAGGAACTATTTATAGTATCTATGTATTGAAAGGAGCACCCTAAAATAGAGGGATGTGATTGGTTGGGCAATGAGAGGGTGACACTTGTCATGGTCTTATTGCCTTGAGCCCTTTATCCAATCACTTTCTTCCTCTTATGGGGATTTGGGCTAATTATTCCCTTTGGGCCTCTTTTATTCAGTTTTGGTGATATCATCAGCTACCCTTTAATATGCTGTCAAGTGTCAATAAGGGGATGAGTCACGTGTCACCAATTCATTGGGCCAAGTGGCAGCCTTTGCCTGGACCACGTGTCCTCTTTTAATATGTTACAACATTTGCCCCTAAAAGGGGTTTAATCTGGGTCTTATCTGATTAAAGCCCTTTTACTAAGAGTAACCGCAGATATTCATTGCACTGTTTAGGAGTTTAACTGACTTTTCCTCCAATCCGAAGAATGTGAAGTGACGTGTGCACCATGCAGTGCTGACACGTGTAAAGTAACTGTTGAGGGAGAGGAGAGATTTTTACCTCTCTATAAATACCCCCCATTTCATTTTTTCACTTTGACTTTGCAAATTTTTCTAGAGAGAGGTTTTTCTAGAGAGAGGAACTCTGAGTGAGGGAGTATTTTCGTCTTTTATTTGTCAGAGGAGGTTGACTTTGGGGAATTTTGACCTTGACCATTGCTGAGACCGGCGTGACTTGTAGAGAAAGTGAAGAGTCCGTCTAGATCTTTAGTCAGGTATCTCCCCTTTCTCCTTTTACTTTTCTTCTTTCATTCTTTGATTCATTTTCTTTTTAGAAATAAAATGGTGTCATTTACCTCTTCAAATAACCCCGGCCAACCCATGGAGCATGCTAACCCTAGTGCGGATTCTTTTTCATCCTCCGCCGTTTCTAGAGTTGGACGTATCTCGGCCGGATACTTCTTTAATTTGATAAGAACGTTCGAACCGTTTCCGACGACCCAGTGTCTGCCTTTGCAGGGTAATCTGGCGCGCGTCAAGCAAACGGCGCGTCTAAGACGTTCACTAATTCTCCCCTCATCCAGTTCTGAAATGGAAGAGTCAACAGGGAGAGGTCCTGAAAGACAGGAGAGTGATAGAGTGGAACAGATCCAGCCTTTGGAGGTTAGCCCTCTAGACGAATATGACTTTGAGGCTTCAGAGGAACAAGATGAAGCCGGACCATCTGGAAGGGTCCCAGACGGAGAGGAAGATGAGGACGAAGAAGAAGGGTCAGATCCTTCCACAACTTCTGCTGAACTTAGAAAACGTCTGGGGTCCTCTTTCTGACCCAGCATATGTATGTGTGGATATAGAGTGGCTGGAGAAATTTGGGTCGAATGCCAGTCGTCTGAATAAAGAGATGCCCATAGTTGGCTTTCAATTCGTCCTACCTAAAAAGGAGGACACAATTTTCCATACAGCACCCAACCAGTTCGCTGTGTATAGACTGGCCTTAGATGCCGGACTTAGGTTTCCTTTCCATCCCTTCATCCATGAAGTGCTTAGACACTATAATATAGGACATAACCAACTGGCCCCCAATGCATGGCTCAATATTTTAACTTTTATTGCAACCTGTGAGCTGTACGGCCTGGTCCTGTCACTTAATGCCTTCACCCATATACATTATGTCTGTCAAGTTCAAAAGGCTAGGGAAGGAACCTGGTTCAGTGTCTGTAATAGTCGTCACACATCCTCCAAGTTCCATTCGGCCTGGGGACCATTACTACATTTGCCACCCAATCAGGATAGTGGGTTTCTTTGATGAAACCGGCCTCAAGCAGTTTTTTGACCTCGTCATCTACAACTTGATTCCTGACAGGTCCCAAATGCCTTTTCTTCTGCCTGATCGTTTTTCTGGCTGGATCAACATTTAGCCGATGAACGCCCACATCGGGGTCAATTCCCGACATCTCTTCTGCCCCATAGGCAAAGATATCCTGATATTCCTTCAACAGTGTGACGATAGCTCCTTATAACTCGGGCTTTAAACCTGCTCCAATCTGCAAAGTCCTCTCTGGACGAGCATCGTCTAAACAGATGCTTAAAGGAGCTTCAGCAGGCTTCGGACGATCAAGAGTCAAGCTTGCTATCGTCATCACCTCGGCTGAAGACCTAGGTTCCTCTTTCACCTGGTTGAACTTCCTCTTCTTACTAGGCAAATCTCTTGCCTTTTTCCTTTCTGAAGTAACATATAGTTCATTTCTTTCTTCAGCCGGCTTCCTTACGGAAGCAGCGTTAGTTTGAAATATCTCTTCCTTCATTCTGGTCGTTCCTACTGTCTCTGCTCCCGCCCCCTTGGGCTTGTCTACATCCATGGGCTCAGCTTCACTCAACTTCCATGATGAAGGTTTTAAGGTAGTAAGATAGCGCTCCCTTGCAGCCTGCTGGTCCCCGTAGATTGTGCTAACTTGGCCATCATCACACTCAAACTTCATCATCATTAGATGAGTGACGATGACCGCCTTAATGTTATTGAGAGTAGGACGACCCAGTATTACATTGTATGCTATCAAATCCTTGACAACCAAAAACTTTATGAACATAGTTCAACTCTTATCCTTCTCTCCGACCCGGACAGGCAACGACACCGTTCCGACCGGATGTATGATTCCACCACCAAATCCTATAATCAGATGATGGACTGGAAGGAGATCTTTTTCATCAAACTTTAGTCTTGACAAACAATCAGCGCTAATAATGTCAGTCGAGCTGCCAGTGTCGATAAGGATCCTTCATACTCTTAGATTGGCTATCTTCATTTCTACGACCAGGGGATCATCATGAGGGGTTCTAATCTGACCTCGATCTCCCTCACTCACCGTCACCAAGGGGAATGGGTCCACCTTGGTTTTTCCTGTTAGCAACACTTGGCCGAGCTCCCTAACATAATTTTTGTGCCTTCTCAAAGTTGGTCCTCCGGCTGCAAACCCGCCGGATATCACCAAAACTACGACTTCATTAGTACTAGCACTTTCTTTCTTCTTACTCTGCCTAAAATCCTTCTTCTGAAAACGACCTTCACGAGACACATGCTGGTTTATCTTTCCCTGCTTTGCAAGGTGCTCCAAATCTCTCTTCAAGTGCTTACATTCATTGGTTTCATGCCCACAATCTTTGTGGAAGTGACAATACTTGCTTCTGTCCCGATTCTTGTAAAGTGTCTTCATCTCGGCTGGGGCTTTAAGTTCATGTTGATCCTTGATTTCCATAAGGATGGAGTACTGGTCCTTATTACACTCAATGGGCTCTGCAGACACAGCCCTTTCTTTTCTTTTCTCTCTTCTTGACGGGGTTGTGCTTGAAGATACTACCCAGGTCTCAGCCTTCTTAGGGTTGTTCTTAGGTTTTTGAACAGGCTCCTCGGGCTTCTTAGACTCTGAGTGCTTAGCTTCAGCACACACCTTTGTCGCATGTATGAAATCTTCGGCTTCCCTTAAAGCTTCGGCCAAAGTGCTTACTTTCTTCTTGACCAAGTCAAACTTGAAGCTTCCTTGATGCAGTCCTCGAACGAATGCATCAAATGCTACACCAACATTCAAGTCGTGGATCTGGAGGGCTTCAAGATTAAACCTCTTCACAAAACTTCTCTGAGACTCTTTTGGGGCTTGGACGATCTACCCCAAATGAATACTGGTCTTCTTTTCCTGCCTGTTGGCTACAAAGTGACTAGTAATGAGTAACTCAACTCAGTGAAATTGTTGATGGAATTTGCTGGTAAGTTGTTAAACCATTTATGAGCAACCCCTTTCAGGGTAGCTAGGAAGTTCTTACACCATGTAGCATCGTCCACTGCCTGGACATACATTTGGTGTTTGTATGCTTAAAAATGATCATCTAGATCAGTAGTGCCGTCGAACGGATCAATGGTTGGTAGCTTAACCTTAGCACATGGAGGAGCTTGCATTATTCTGGCTGAGAAAGGCGTTGGCCAATCTATGCGTGACTCCCTAAAGCGTGCATCAACTGGGGCTGTATCTCTTCGACATTCCCTGAGGACTGGATTTGACGAACTGACCTCCTGGGACCCTCGCCTATAAATATTCTGCTGAGAAGTCCTCCGGTATACATTGGGCTGAACCACTGTTCGGTCCTGATGAGGCTCATAGATAGACGGAGTCCTTCCTTGCTCCATAGTGTGACTCCGAATCCTCAGGCTGGGGTCCTGCAAGTATGGCGTTGATCCAGTAGCCGACCTTTGTTGGGCCGCTACCCTCTTTGCTTGCAAGTATTCCCTAGCGTCAGTCTCCATTCGACGACCGTCTACTGGTCTGTTCACCGGGTTGGTGACCACCAGATTCTAGTCTAGACGACGTGGTTGCTCACTACGAGCAGGATGCCTTCCCCTAGACGTCCTTCGAGGTTCCTCTGGTCGCCTAGCTCCGCTTGGTCCAGCTACATTCTCCTGGGAGGCTTCTCTCCTAGGTGTAGGCCTAGACTCTGGCTGAGTGCCTATCCTGAAAAACAGCATATTGTTTTTAATCTGCTCTTGGACGACTTGGGCCATTTTGGCTTGAAAGTCGTTTAGAGCATTCTCCAAATGAGCCGTAGTGACTGGAAGAGCAGAATTTGGCTCTAACACTGCCCCGATTGGATCATTCTGACGAGGACCGTCTCGTCCTCGGGGTGGACGTTCATCGTCAACTGTGTCATTGACCTGAACATAAGGACTCATCCTTTGTCCTCGGTTGGACAAATTGCAGTCTGTCATCTCTGCGCCTCCCCACATACGGCGCCAAATGTTTTACGTAAACTTGTTGTAAACGGTGTTTGTCCAGATGATGGACAGGTGTAGGGTTGATAAGATTGGGAGGCTTGTGCAGAGACGTAGCTTCGTTTCCGAACCTACAAAAAGGGGAAAACCAAACCGGAGGTTTGGGTTTGATTCCCTCTCCGATGCTTTAGTCAGTATACTATAGATAAAATCTGAGCATGAATTTTGACAGAGTAAGTTTAAGAGAGTAGTTGTGTCCCTTTTACCTGATTATGAGGAGCTATTTATAGTATCTATGTATTGAAAGGAGCACCCTAAAATAGAGGGATGTGATTGGTTGGGCAATGAGAGGGTGACACTTGTCATGGTCTTATTGCCTTGAGCCCTTTATCCAATCACTTTCTTCCTCTTATGGGGATTTAGGCTGATTATTCCCTTCTTTAGGGAATAATTGGGCCTCTTTTATTCAGTTTTCGTGATATCATCAGCTACCCTTTATATGCTGCCAAGTGTCAATAGGGGGATGAGCCACGTGTCACTAATTCATTGGGCCAAGTGGCAGCCTTTGCCTGGACCACGTGTCCTCTTTTAATATGTTACAACAGTAAGGATGATGGAGCAGGACCAAACGGCAAAGACCGCCAAGCAACGAGAAAAGCGGTTTATATGACTGAAGCTTTCCAAATATGTCACTCAAAGTAGAAATAAGGAAAAATTGAACTTGCCCACCTTTTTAAAGCACATATTTCAATACTCCCACCTTTGTTTTTTTTTGAACTCCCACCTTAAAACTACCAAACATTTTAAAAGTCCCACCAGTTAATGGAATCCGTCAAAAAATCTATTTTATGGGGCCCACTTTTGTCAAAGTTTGTTTTCATCACTAAACCTTCACCTTCAAAGTCACGATTCTCTCTCTCTCTCCTCTACTCTCTCTTTCCCTCTCTTCTACTTCACCTTTAAAACACAAGTTAACATCAAAATTTTATTGTTAATCTTGTCATCTTCCCTCCATCAACATATGAGAAGCATCTCCATCATCATTAAGTTCTCCGAACATGGTAATCCTTCAATCAAACAACAAAGAATAAAAATTTATGCACAACTAGGGTTTTAATTACCTAAACAAACCTCTATTGCTAAATTAGGGTGTCAAACTAACTCAAATAAACTCAATTGAAAAGTATTTAAAGAGACCCTAAGAAACCCTAAATCTGCGAACATAATAAATCTCAGCAAATATTAAAAATTACTTCAATAAATTGTAGTAAATCCTTCGAATGATTTGCAATCTCTTACTTGCAAATACCCTAAATTCAATTGCAATTTTCCCTTCAATTTTCTCACTTTAATGCCTTATTGACCGAAGATAAGCCCCAATTCGAGGCCTTGAACAAGATATGAACAAACTTAGACAAAAGTGGGCCCCACAAAATATATTTTTTGACGGATTCCGTTAACTGGTGGGACTTTTAAAACTTTTGGTAGTTTTAAGGTGGGAGTTTAAACAAAAACAAAGGTTGGAGTTTTGAAATAGTTGCTTTAAAAAGGTAGGAAAGTTCAATTTATCCTAGAAATAATTGAGGAATATGCTCTACAATCGCCTCATATACCGATCTTCTCTATCAGAAACTCAAAATTTCTTCAAACTTTGTTTGATTCTTTTTGTAGCATGAAGTACTACCTTTTTTCTGTTGTGAATATTATGAATATCACTGTTTATTCTAGTTCTTCTTAGAGTATAACCACTAGTTGATCCAAAATTTGGGATCATCAATTAGTTTATTATTTTTTCACTCTTCCAACTTACTCAAGATCTATTGTTAATGGTCACATTTGTACCCAATAGATGATCTACAAATTTGGATCTTCACATTCTCTCTCCTACCTTTTACCATACCCCACCATACATTCTTTTTCCTCAATTACATCTCTATCCACTACTACATTTAAAGGCTAATGCAAACCTTAAAAGCGTTGCATTATGTGGCTATAAGCGTTGCAATAGATCAAATGCAACGCTCTGAAACTGTTGCATTCGCTTTCGCTACATTTGATAAAATGCAACGCTTTGTCTATTCAAATGCAACGCTAAGTTGAAAATTTATTTAATGTTGCAATAGGTCTTAAAGCGTTGCCTTTGACAGACAATTGCAACACTTATTTGCACATTACAAAAGCAACGCTTTTTCAAGTTGTAACGCTTAATGGGAGAAGCAAATGCAACGTTTCTTGGGCCTCTTTTGTTCAGCTTATTTTCAGTTTACTTCAGTTCAGCTCGAATAAGTTCAGTTCAGCTCAGCTCCAATGATTTCAGTTCAGTTCAGCTCTAATAAGTTTAGTTCAACTCCAATAAGTTCAGCCTATCTCTAATAAGTTCAATTCATTTCAGCTCCATTCATTATTGTTTCTGCCAAGACACTTAAGATGAGATGATGGATGATTTTGGGATGATCACGTGCAGTCTTAGCTCGAATCACGTGCTAGGTGAGATGACCTTCAAAATAGATGAAAGAGTAGCCCGAGGGTTTTCCGGGAGTAGCCCCTTCGATGCCTAAGTCAGCGAGGCAGAGTTGTGGTGGGAATAATGGTGTAAGCTTATGTAAGCAAAAGTAGTGAGTAGGTAGATAATTTATTAGTTACCCTTTACTATTGTGGTGGTTGATGCTTTTATAGGCAGAGATTCTAGGAAGGGAATCTAGCGATGTGGGATCCCAGATATTGTAACTTCCAATCCCAGTTTACCAGGAGAAAGGGTATTTTCATCTTATCCATGCAGAATAAGGTTGGCCGCTAGGTGGGCCCAAACAATTAGCCCCGTGCCAAGGGCGTGAAATGTAACGACCCCGTGAGTTGACTGGTTGGAACGCTGGAGGAAAAGTCTTCGTTTGCATTGGTGCTGCCTGACGTTTTTATCCGATCACCTTTTATGACCTGCTTGGTCATCTTGAAGGCCGACCTTGTTTAAGGTGAGCCAAGAAAGAATCTGACCACCTTGCCTTCTTGTCTTATGTACTTCGACAGACCGGGGGGGTGTGAGTTGTTGGAGAGTCCAAGCACTCTCCCCCTCTTTTGTCTTTGTTTGTTGCTTTTATAAGCTGAGACCAAGGAGGGTAATGGTATAGTTACCATGCTGAGTCGTTGTTGATTGCATATGGGCTAAGTGGCTGACTTCGCAATATGGGAATGGCCGAGAGGGTGTCAATGGATATCGTGTGATTGCTTTTGGACATTGGGGTAATTGACCAACCACATGCATGATGGAGATAAGGTGA
This sequence comes from Patellifolia procumbens, assembly GCA_947645195.1. Taxonomy (NCBI): domain Eukaryota; kingdom Viridiplantae; phylum Streptophyta; class Magnoliopsida; order Caryophyllales; family Amaranthaceae; genus Patellifolia; species Patellifolia procumbens. The sequence goes on from CANSGD010000953.1 coordinate 7,878,647, forward strand.
TGATGGTCATCATGCATTAATTGTGTTGGTGAGGATAGTTGACCGAATGGGTACACTTACGTAGCCCAGGTTGCTTAAAGCATTAATTACATTCACGCCTTGTATGTTGAGAATGGGTTTCTTTTTGAGGAAACCTACCACCACTCTCTTGATATATTGTAGGTGTGGCAGCATTAAATTTCCATTTACACTTTTGTCTTGTAGTGCATGAAGAATTTGCTTTCTGCATGAATCTCTAGCTTTGTCCGAATGAACTTTGCTATTATCTCTCATGCAAGTGGTGAAGTGCAGCAGCTTGTGATACTTTTGGAGTTCGAGACACTTGACAAATCATCCTGGCCTCACAGCAAACTGCGCGAGGTACCTTTATTTATGTAGGACGAGGTGCCCTTCTTCTCATTAATAACGCTTGTCCGAGGCACTTGTTGTTATCCAGAATTGCATCACTCCTTTTTCATGGTCGCCATGCCATTGAAGACTGAGGTGACTCACACGACGACGTGCCAATAAGGCCAATGTATCTCTCCCATGATCTCTCGAGACACTTGAAGTCCAGGCCAACTCAAAGTCAAACCATTTTGATGTCTCTCATGTTTTCCAACAGTCCGAGGGATAACAAAACGAACAAGTCGTGACATAACAACAAAGACATGGCAACATATTGGAATAGCGTAGTTCGAGCAATGTAGTTTGAGGGAGAAAGCAGCATCGTTTGAGCGGTCTACTTTTAGCAACTAATATGAGTGTCAGGCCGAGTATCATTCATTTAACAATTAAAGCAGTTCTAGTCGAGTAATATACTGTGCGAGAAGTTATGCATACGGGACGAGACACTCTCTTTTAGGCTCAAGCAATTGGGGAGACCGAAAGGGGGCCAATTGACCGACCATAGACTTGTCCCTTTTTTTACTACTATTACTAAGCCGAGGGCCTCCACTCTTGTCGCTGACCAATGGGACGACCATGGGAATGCATCGCCTAGGCAGAGAGGATGCCATTGAGTTAAGTCACGCCTCTCGCTGATAGACCGAGGGGTGGATGTGTTTTGCCGACAAGTAAACCGAGGAGATGTATAGGGTGATGACGAGAACGACCATGGTATTGTTCCCTTTTAGTGTTGCCACATAAATTGAGATATTGAACATGAGTATATTAGCTAGACCAAGGTGTTGTTGAAGTGGGGTATGCATGTATATGGGTAGATAGGTGTATGGTAATGCATAAGATCATTGATGTTTTATTTGGTGAAGCTGCTTATTAGATGAGAGAGGCCAAGTGGGTTCCTTCCACTTATGTAGTTATGATGGCCGACCCAAGATGTGTAGATAGGGTAAAACATGCGCGATCATCATGCATTAATCATATAACCTTAGTGGAATAAATCTAGGATGGGATAAATAATTCAACGAGGGTTATGAAGGAGTTGACCGAGTGGGTATTTAATATGGGTGATGGAACACCACAAGCATGATTGTGGTGATGGGGTAAATTTGAAGTGCATGATGATCATGCATTGATTAGGCTGACATGGTGATGTTATATTAGGAGGGATAGAGGTCGACACGTGCTCTTCTAGTTGGCATACATGAAATAAATATTTATGCCTTTTTGTTGTGACATGGAATAAACACGCATGTATATGAGGATAGTGGTGACGCTTGAATAAACTGACGGCCTGCTCTTGTACAATCGAGTGAGTGCTTCAATTGTCTAGTGAGACGACCCCCTTGTTGGCTTGTTGGTGGATCAAATGTTGAAAGGGTGCTACCCTCCCTTGAGTAGACATGATATATGTAAGTGAAAGCCAACAAGGGCCATGAGTAGGTGGCTATGCAAAATCGACTGTATGCCGGCGAGGTGATCTCAAATTAAGGCCGAAGGAGGAGTGACGGGTTTAGGACGAGTTGGTGCCTTCAAATTGGCCGAGAAGTGATTAGTTTCTTTGCCTTTCTAAATCCGAGGGGGCTCACATGTTGTTCCACCATATCAAAGTCGAGGAGGTGCACTTTGTATATGCACCTTGAAATGCAGGGGGGTACACTTGGCTTTGTACACCGTCAGAGGCCGAAGGTTGCACTTTGCATATGCACCTTGAAATTCCAAGGGGGATGCACTTTGTATATGCACCTTGAAAGACCGAGGGGATGCACTTTGTATATGCACTTTGAAAGGATGAGGGGTGCACTTTGTATTGTGCACCTCTTGAGTCCGAGAAGTGCACTCTTTATTGTGTACCTCACGAGTCCGAGAGGTGCACTCTATATTGTGCACCTTATGAGCCCGAGGGGTGCACTCTGTATTTTGCACCTTGATTTCGAGAGGTGCACTCTATAATGTGCACCTTATGAGTCCGAGAAGTGCACTCTGTAATATGCACCTTATGATTCCGAGGGGTGCACTATGTATTGTGCACACCATGGAAGGCCGAGGGGGTACACTTGTGCTTTTGATACCACTTGAAGGCCGAGGGCATGCCCTTGTTGAAAGTACTTACTTATTGACTAAGTTAAAAGAATGATGAATAGTACGGTGGCTCGAGCTATTGAGGGATTGATGAGCCCTATATGATTCGAGCACCTATGCTTTGCTTGTGTGTTGATAAACCAAGTTTATGACACTGAGCTTTGTGTCTTGACAAGTCGAGGGACACACTTAGTATTTGTGTCTTGTGAGACCGAGGGCATTACCATGTGGTATTGTTCATCAAATTCCGAGGGCAACACCATTTGGTACTATTCAAGTGAATTCCAAGGGCAACACCATGGAATTGTTCTTCAAATTCCGAGGGCGGTACCATGTAACTGCTCATGTAAATTCCGAGGGCGACATCGAGGGACTTCTATGGTGAAGTCTGAGGACGCCACCATGTGGTATTGTTCAGCAAGATTCCGAGGACAACACCATGTGGTACTATTCAAGTTAATTCCAAGGGCAGCACCATGGGGTATTGTTCGGAAAGATTCCGAGGACTGCTCCATGATATTGTGCTATGAGAGTCCGAGAGCTGTCTTCCATGTAGCTCTATAGAGTCCGAAGGCATACACTTGCTTGCGTTTTGTTGAAAATTTTACTCAACCATATTTTGGCTAAGTTATGTTTGTTGATGATCCTTGATGAGTCCGAGAGCATCCCTTCAGTGGTGTTCTTGATGAGTCCGAGGACATCCACCTAATCTCTTCGAAAGAACTTTGTACTTAGCCAGTTGGCTTAGTTATAAAGATGGGTGATGTCCTCAATGAGGCCGAGGACATATACTTAGTTTGGTAGGGTGTCGGACTCACCAAGAGCTAATGAACCCTAGTAGAAGCCAAGCACTTACCTATACCTTGTCGAAAGGGCTTTGATACTTAGCCAAACATTCAGGGAGTGATGAGGCCTATATGACTCCGAATACCTACACTTTGTTTCATAGGGTGTTCGGTCTTACCCAAGGCTAATGACCCCCAAACACTTAGCCCCATGCTAAGGGCGCAAGACTTAGACGACACCGTGAGTTGATGGGTTGGGCCTTTTGAGGAATTGTTCTCGTCACGTGTCTCTTGTAAACCAAGGAGGTGCCTTGTTTAAGTACCCTTCAGAAGCCGAGAGGTGTACCTTGTCTGGTTACCATATAAAAACCGAGGGGCGTTCCTTGTATGAGCACTTCATGAGTTTAAGAGGTGCACTTGGTTATACACCTTATGAAGACCGAGGGACGCCCCTTGTCTGTGCAATCCGTGAGATCGAGAGGTTCACTTTGAATTGTGCACCTTTATGAAGCCGAGAGGTGCACTTGTTTGTGCACCTTATGAAGCCGAGAGGTGCACTTGTTTGTGCACCTTATGAAGCCTAGAGGTGCACTTCTTTGAGGTAGATAGGGTACACCCTGTGGGTACACCCTCATGAGTCCGAGCACTAACTCGCACCTTGTTGAAAGCCCCTATTGAGTCCGAGGAGCTACACTTAGCTTGGCAGGGTGTTCGGGCCTATCAAGGGTTAAGGGGCCCCATGAGAGGCTGAACACCTACCTATGCCTCGTTGAAAGGGCTTTTGTACTTAACCAAACATTATCTAAGTATTTTCATGATGACTATGAGTGATAGGCCTACCATGACATTGTCATGATGACCAAAAATGATAGGCTGACCATGGTAACCAGAGGGTTGATGAGCCCCATGGGAGGCCGAGCACTTGTATTTACCGTGTTGAAAGGGTTTTTGTACTTAGCCAAACATTGTCTAAGTTTGAATGATAGTAGGGTGGTCGGCCACTTTAGGGACTAATGAGCCCTATATGAGTCCGGGCACCTACTTATACCTTGTTTAAAAGGGTTTTTATACGATCAAGTTCTAAAATGGAGGAATGCCTCGATTTTCCGAGAGCCTTTTAGTTTTGGACGCCTTAGTATTTGTACCTTATGAAGATCAAAGGACGCCCCTTACTTGCTCATTCCATGAGTCCGAGAGGTGCACTTGGTTATGCACCTTACGGGAACCGAGGGACGCTCCTGGTTGTGCACGTCATGAGTCCAAGAGGTCCTCTTGTTTTTGCATGTCATGAGTCCGAGAGGTGCACCTGGTTGTGCACCTTATGAAAACCGAGGGACGCCCATTGTTTGTGCAATTCATGAGACCGAGAGGTGCACTTTGTATTATGCACCTTATGAAGCCGTGAAAAGGGCTATAAAGGAGGAAGATGAAGACAAGGATGAGGAGGGTCACTAAGTTGGTGTCCACGGGACGACCCTTGTTCCTGGCTGGACGTCCCTTAGCCTTTGTCTTGAATTTGATCAAGTAAAAAGTTGGAGTCCTTCTCTTGGTGTCCGAGGGATGACCGTTTTCGGTTTGCTCATTTGGATTACAAAATTTAGTCGTTTCATTACTATGTCCACAAGTACAAAAGAGTAAGCTACAATGCCAGAGAGCTTACATTTAGGACATATCCGTCGGTGTGATCACTATCAGCTCGATTCAGTTCATCAACTTTCCTCTTTCGTTTGTCTTGGGGTGCATCTTTTAAGTAGTGATTTAGCTTACCCTGATCTGCCAGATGGTCGAGGGCTTTCTTCAATTCGCGGCAATCGTTGGTAGTATGACCGCACTCTTTGTGGTACTCACACCATAAGCTCTTGTCCATCCGAGCATTAGAAGTTCCAACCGGAGGAGGTCTTGGCAAAATTGATTTCTCTTTTAGATCCATGCAAATCTCCCTACGGTTCGTGTTGAACCGAGGGTCTTCCCCATTGTCCGAATTTCTGAGTAGTGTGGGGGGTAGTTTGTCCTATGATTTTTCGACACCTCTGGGTGTCTTTTGTATCTTCTTTTCTCTTTGTCTGTTCCTTGGTCGGCTTGTAGATGTCGGTGGCTTGTATGAATTGTTGAGCACGATCCATAGCTTAAGTGAACGTGCTGACTTGGTTCTCTGCCAATTATCACTTGAATTTCCCAGGTAGGAGTCCCGACATCAGTGCTGTAAAGGCTACAACATCTTGTAAGGCCGACACCTTCATTGATTTATCATTAAATCGCTTGATGGACTCTCGTTATCCTGTCGCTTGACGCTTATCAGATGGATGCTGGTCTTCAATGTGCCTCCGCCCACCAATGAAGTGTTGGAGGTCGTGATGATTCCGGGTGCTAGGCCAGAGAACCAGCTAAAGGCCAGCCCTTTCAGCGTGGTTGGGAAGAACTGACACCATGTTGCCTCACATCTGGTTTGCACACTCATGTGAGCCTTATTGCGGCCACATGATCTGTTGGGTCTGAGCCACCAAGGTAATGCTCAATTGGTGGAACTTTGATTTTCCCTGGACTATGAGTGTCCATAATCTGTCTGCTAAATAGGGTCCTGAAGGAGAATGCCCCTGGGTTGTCGAGTGGAGGCCTGTCCCCATGATATAAAGAGGCACTCGCCTCAGTGTTCCTATTCGTCCTTGCTGACCAGTGTAGAGTACGAATTGATCGGGATGGATTGTCTCTCTGAGTTGATGCTCTTGCTAAGTGCACTTGTTCCTGCCGGCTAGGCTCACGTTGTTCCCTCTGTCCGTTGGACCTCACGCGTCTTCTGTTCAGCATGTCCCTTGCATCTTGCCCCCTTCTGAGGAGCCTTTCTTCAATCACGATTCAGGTGTCTACCTTGCGGGTCGGTCGATGTCCTTCACTCCTTACTAACCGGGGTGCCCTTAATAATGCAGGGGTGAGTAGCTGCTAGAGATGGCAATATCCAATGGATGATCCATCACCCGCTCCACCCGAAAAACAAAATAGGGTGAAAAACCGAGTTAAATGGATGATGGACGGGTGACGGGTGAACATGTAACGGGTGATGGATGGATTAGGGTGAGAAAGTTTCATCCATCACCCGCTCCATCACCCATTTCATACATTTTCTTAAATGTTTATCATTTTATTTACAATAGTATAATAATTTTCCCTTTTGATTACTATCGACATGTTTCCATAAACTTAACTGATCTTAATTTGACATGAAGTTAACATATAAATTGTGATTTTGCAAGTTTGATTTAACTTTTCTAGTTCAATAGTCTTAAATGGATGATCACCCTGTCCACCCGGTTCACCCGTGGGTGGTGGATGGATGAATACGGGTGATGGTCTTACCGGGTGACGGATGGATGGATGGAAGTTGGTCTAACCGGGTGATGGATGAGGGTGATGGCTCACCCGACCCGAATCCCACCCGTTGCCATCCCTAGTAGTTGCTGACTGGGGGCTCTTGTGATCCGGGGGGATCTTTCTCGTTCCCTTACCGGGACATTTGTCTGAGGACCTTACTCCCCATTCAGCGGTGGTGTAGGCTGAGTGTTCGACAAATGTTTGTTCCCTTGGATCAATTGGACTATGTCGTTGATTCTTGAATTCATTAGGGCCTCGAGGTCGTACCGGTTAATGGCGAGTTCCTCGTGTCGGTCCAGCTGAGGCTGGCCATTCCCACTTCCAACGGGCTGAATGATCTCTTTGATGACATACACATTCTCGACGTCCGTAGTAGCTCTTCGTGGTCTGGCCATGGCTTTTCGTTGACTGACTTAGTGTATCCCAAAAGACGGCGCCCAACTGTTTCCGACAAGTAACTTAAGATGAGATGATGGATAATTTCGGGATGATCACGTGCAGTCTTGGCTCGAATCACGTGCTAGCTGAGATGACCTGCAAAACAGATGGAAGACTGGCCCGGGGGTTTTCATAAAGTAGCCCCTCCGATGCCTAAGTCAGCGATGTGGAGTTGTGGTGGGAATGATGATGTAAGCTCGTGTAAGCAAAAGAAGGGAGTAGGTAGAAAATTGATTAGTTACCCTTTAATGTTGTGGTGGTTGATGCTTTTATAGGCAGAGATTACTGGGAAGGGAATCTAGCAATGTGGGATCCCAGATATTGTAACTTCCAATCCCAGGTTACCAGGAGCAAGGTTGTTTTCGTCTTTTCCACGTAGAATAAGGTTGGCCGCTAGGTGGGCCCAAACAATTATTTAATTATTTTATTTAATATTATTATTATTGGTCTAATTTATTTTATTCATAATTATTGTTACTATTATTATTATTATTATTATTATTATTATTAATTATTATTAATTTTATATATTTCTTGTTATTATATCTTTACTCATTATTATTACTATTATTATGGCTGAGCATGGTTCTGATTGGCTAAGTTATATATATTTCAATCCCAGGTTATATATATTTCACATTAATACGAGTGTTTCGGGATCGATGAAACACAATGAATTTGTAGTTCGAAAGAGTCCAATTCTAGCTAAGGGTAGTAACAAATGACAGTCTGAGGTCCTTTAGTCTGACTGCCTGCAAAACGAGTACGGTGAGCTACCCCGGGGGTTGTACCTAGAATCGTCCCTCCGGTGCTTAAGTCAGAGCTGATCTCAGGTAGTCAGAGAATAGTACAAGTAAATGCGTGCCAAATGAATATATGGGAAAACGTACCTGACTGAGCAAGTACAAGTGCTATTTATAGGTAGTACTTGGATGATGTTGCATTAAGATTTAAAACTTGTCGTCTACTTTTAGGAAATGTTCGGAACAAAGAACTTACAATAAGGGCTCACCTGGGGAAGGTGATGACGTCATGGACGCCTTTTGTCAGTGGGCTTGACTAAAAGTCTGTACTCTCTGACCTGTAAAGCCCCAGCCTCAGGGGTATTTTGGTCATTTTACTGGTAAAGTGGGTCATGTTTGGATTGGGCCCCAACAACAAGTATTCTAATTTGCAATTTTTGTTTTATTTTACCGACTAGATTTTCATTATTACATCACACAAATAATTTACAAAAAGTTACAAGATATTAAAAAATTACAAAGTTGCTAATAATACTGGAGTACAATTTTAGGTACAACATCGTGGTTACTATTTTGGTTAGAACTACACACCAACCCATGTTTTAAGCGAATTGTTATTATAATTACTAATTATGATTATGATGTAATATTAATGTACTTCTCAAACATTATTGTTATTATACCATCATCATTAAATATTAATATATTAATATTAATAATAGTAATTACTCATTATTAATTTTTTTTATTAGTAATTATTATTTTAAAAATTAATTTATCATTATTACTATTATTTATAACTATCATTTAATAATATAAAAAATAATATTATCACTATTCATTTAATATTATTCTAAATTATTTATTATTAATTATTACTCCATCCGTTCTCTTTTGTTGTTCATATTTGGAATCTCTTTGAGAGAGGAAAAAAAGTCAAAGTAGGAAGAACAAAAGGGAACAGAGAGAGTACTACTTGGAATTATAATTACTTATTATTTAATATTCATTATAATTATTATTTACTTATGATTTATATATTTATTATAATTCAATTCTGTTCAGTTCGATTCTTTAACACCCCGAAAATTCTCTCTTTATAAAACATATTTTTTTCCAAACTATAATAGGGAATTACCAAGGTATTATTGCCCGTGTGAAAACGTATCGGCTTACTCAGAGTAAAACTTTATTAAATACTTAAACAATAGTAATTGTCAAACCATTATCCAAAACTCAAAGGATAATTCAAAACCAACTTAAAGCATTTGAAATAAATGATCCATAAAACAACTTAATAAAAGTAACATAAATGCAAGAGGCTAAAAGTAAGAAAGCGATCTCTCATAATGCTTCCCAAATGAGTAATACTGATGATGCATCATATCTTCCAAACTTGTAGGCAAATACTCAATTGAAATGCTCACCAATAAAGTGTCATCACAGGATCAATAGGCACAACCATGATCGACACACAGAAAAGCATCTAATCAGTAAAACTGAGTACATACATAATAAAGTAAAACACGAAACCTAACATGATACTATTGAACAACAAAACATGATCAATAAATATACCTCAAGACTTTAACTCATAAAATAAGACTCTTCTTCACAAGACATACAACATGATAATTATATAGTAAATTGAATAGACAATGGATCGAGTTGTCCAACCAAAACCAGCCTTCAAAATAGAAGATGAATTACGGGTGCGACTCCGTAATTTCTTGACCAACGAGATCGAGGAACCTTTAAAAATAAAATAGGGTACGGTGATCAATCCGACCCCAATAAAAGCCATGGGCTACCACCATGTACTCCAACTCATACTAGTCTAGAACTTCAAACGTGCAAAAGTCTAAAGTTGTTGCTATTCGCTTACACTTTAAGTATTAATAAGTTATTCGATGTTGGGGTCTAAACAAAGAAACCAACACATAACATGAATACAACAATTTACTACTTTTATCTTAGGATTAAATAAGTGATCAAACAATTCCAATTGACCAAGAATTAATCCTCCAATTTATTTGTCGACTTAAATCAACAATCGAATGTCCAATGACAATAAATATACATACCCTAAAGCCCTCGATCTTTGCAAAGTAGTAAAATAATAATAACCAATAATAATCCAACTTACTCACAAAGTCCTCGGCCTTTGCAAAGTAATAAAATATCCATAACCAATAATAGTCCAACTTACTCACAAAGTCCTCGGCCTTTGAGAAGTAATAAAATATCCATTAAGGGAAATAATACCAAATCCATAATCCAATAATAAAATATTAATAATCCACATCACACTATGGATCAAAATATAAATACTCCCAAACAACATGCTTGAATCAAACATCCATTCAATCATGTAATAAAACATATAGGCAATTAACATGCTCAACAACACGTAATTACAATTCAATAGCCACGTATGAATCATAAAAGGGTTCTCTATACATGATACTATAAAATAATCCTAATCCTTAGGACATGATACTAGTCGAACACATAAGGACATATACGTACCTTGTGTAGACAAAGTGAGAGGTCACTTTAAAACTCTAGAATTCGCCTAAAGTAAACTTTATTTCCGCCTACCAAAACAATAACATAACAATGAATTAATATCCTAATTAATTTACAGCAATATAAATTATTTCAAAACGCTTTAAAACTCGTTTTAAAACACTTTAAAAACATTAAAGTTTCAACCTTTAACAACCTTTAATATAATACTATAAATCTAGGCTTTCAAACCTCAAAAACTATTACTTTCATACTTGAAACTCATTTTAAATAATAAATAATAAATCTGAAATTATAACTGATATTCATAATAAATACAAATTAAATTTTTAATTACTTAAACAATAAAGTTTTCAACTTTATTTACAAAACATATTGAAACTCATAAAAATCACAACTTTAATATTAAAACTTTAGTCAAACATTAGATAAAGGATAAAGGATAAAGGTTAAGAAATAACCAAAGAAAAACACAAAAACTGGAAGAATGAAGGAAGAACACACGGCGGGGAGGCGCGTGTGGTGGTGTGGAGGTGCGTGCAGTCCATGTGCGGCTGTTGTGCGCGTGTGCCGGCAGACGAGAGAGAGGGGCACGAGTGGTGGTGGCTGTTGTTTCACGGCAGCGAAGAGGGAGAGAAGGAGAGTGGGTGGCGGTGTCGCCGAAAAATACGAACACAGGATGGTGGTTGTGGCGGTGCACGACCGGAAAACCAAATGAGAGAAAAGAGAGGGGGCGCCGGTTTGAGAGTGAGCAAAGAGAGAAAATAAAAGTGTGCAAACTTGGGGTTTTGGGAGGTATATAGGTTTGCTTAGAAACCTTAGGTGAATAGGTTTATGCTTTGGGTTTTGTCTTAAGTTGATCATCAAACTTAAGTAAACGGTTTTGGTCCTTTAGCCAACATTAAAAATCATTTTAAATATAACCCAAAACATTTAATAAAATATCCGATACTAAAAATCCAACCCAATAAATATTAATGATTATTTATAACGTTTAATCATTTGACTTTCAAAATAGTCAACACTCAAATAATTAAATGAAATAAATATGAAAATGATTATAAATATACTTTAAATATATTTATAGAATTCATAAAATTACTGGATATTACAAGTTCAGTTCAGTTCAGCTCTAATAAGTTCAGTTCAGCTCCAATCAGTTCAGTTTATTTTAGTTTAGTTTAGTTCATTTCAGTTTCAATAAGTTCAGTTCAGCTAGAATTTGACGAAGAGAAAAGACTCCTTGTGTACTAGAATATTTGCCCCCTACTATGCCTGCTATTATATGATGTACCTGCTACTATATAATATACCTTCATCTAGCTATATTATACTCCCTCCGTCCCATAATAGATCATACAATTTGACTGACACAGAGTTTTAGGAGTGTTATTTGACTAACTTATTTTATTGAGAGTAGTTGATTATTGGTATTTGTTTTAGTACATAAAGTACATGTTGGTGGGGCATATCATAGGGGTTTAGGGTGGGTGGGATTATTAAATTAATTATATGTGGGACCTTTTAATATCAAAAAATAATATTTCTATTATACTCCCATGCCATTTATAGAAGTGTATCAACTAATGTGGGGCGGACGAATAAATGAAGAGTATCATCTAATATGAGACAGAGGGAGTAGTACAAACATATATAAAATCTATGCAATAATTCACAAATACTAATGAGCAACCAAAAATAAATATATAGCACAATTATATACAATAAACATTCACGCAATTTCCTCATCCATTTGTAATACCTCGATTTTTAACTTTATTTTATTATTTAATAATAAGAATTATTAATTTAAATATAACTTTGTTATTAACAAAATGTGTAATAATATATATTTTACTACTTTATATTTTAAAGTTGTTTTAAGTAATAATTTTGATAATTGAATTAAGTAAATAAAGCTTTTGTATGTTGGTACTTGAATTTTTGTTTCCATGGCAAATTTAGAGCCCAAACCCAAGTTTTCATTTCAGCCCAAATTGTGCAAAGAAACCCATAAGAAATTAGAAAACAAAAACCATTCATCTTCCACATCCTGCTTCTCTTCTTCACACAAGAGGCAACTATATAAACATCATCTTCCATTCATGCCTATCCACTAGAGTAGGAACACAAATTCCATTTGAACACTTCTAGCTAACTTTCTCTATAAATCGGAGCTATTGTTCAATCAAATTTTCTAAGAAATCCAAATTCTCTCCATCTTCAAGTTCTTACTTTGTGCTTTACCATTGTAGAGGTATAAGTAAACCAAACAACAACTCAAATCGGCAAAACCCACCAGAAAACATCCCGAAATCCGCCTGAAAACTACCCGAACCACTAGGAGCAGCCGGAAATTGCTTCCATCGCCACCAGTCGCCACTCTCCCTCTGTTTTTCTCTTCGTTCCCCTGCTGCCGCTGATTTCTTTCCTTGGCAACATTACAACGCACCACCACCACGTCCACCTCTTACCACCACCGCCTACTGGCGACGCTTTCACCTTCGTTAAACGATGCAACTTGCACGCCGGAAGCTTCCCCTAACTGCCGGCACCACCTTGCGCATCCCTGCTCTATTTTCTTCTCTATGGTGCGTAAGTAGCAGACATTTTTAGTCTGTTATTTTGGAAGTTTAGTTCTTAGTTATTTTGTAAAGTCAATCTTTCTCTCTCTTTGACTCTCATTAACCCTATTCAAGTAAAGTATACAATTCTTAAGATTTTATACCATTAACACATTCAAACTCAATGATATTATGTTTTAAAACATTATTATTCTTATACTCGTATTCAGATTATTATTATTATTATAGCTAATGTTTTTAAGTTAAGATTTTTGAAAAACGGGGCATTAAGTAAGAGTCGTGATTAATTATAAGTTGAGTCGATTCTAATTATTATTTTTATTTAATGTATACGGAGCGACAAACGGAATATGGGAGTTCGAAAGGTATATGGATGGCGTTCTTGGGAGTTATGGCTATATTTTGGATTGGCCGATTAAGGTAACCTTTATGTTCAACATTATTGTATGCCCGTATGTGTATGCTTATTAAAGAGTATGATTATTTATACGAATGATGGTTATTAATTGGAAGAGTTAGTTACGAGTTATAAAAGTGACGGTAACATTTATGTCCAGCGTTTAATAGGCATACCGTATGTGGAAATGTGGTTTAAAATGTGATTATATGAATCTTCGTACTATAATTTATGGAATTAAAGTTTATTTTCTATTTAAATTATATTCCTGATATTACGTTACGTTTATCGGAATATATACATTGTGATTTTTATGTTCAGAGTACAGTTCTTATCTGTAAACAATATGAAATTATGTGATGATATGAGTTATGTAATTTAAATAATTATTATGTGTCAAGCAGTAAATATTTATAATTAGATATGATCTTATTATTTGTTTATTGAAGTAAACTCCTGTTTATGTGAATTACTATTAATTTATAGTTACAATCAATCCATGATTCATGCTTATACGAGGAAGAGTATACTTTATCATTAATATGTCTAAAAGTATGACTTTAAGTGAAAGTATGATTTCCCGGCTTTATCCATGTTTATATGAAACTCGATGTTAATTTAAGTTATGTAATCTAAGTATTGTTCACATAATTATTTAATTGTTAAGTAAAGAATGTCGGTTTTGAGTTATGTGATACATGTTTAGGTAGTTTCATGGATATATATATACGATTAATACTTTTATTACAAGACTCATGACTCATGTGAATTAAATGAAGTATGTTGTTTCATGCTGTTATCCATGAGTTACATGCTTATACGATATACGAATACATATGTTAGTATTTCCATGATTGACTTATGACCTATGTAACGCCCCGAGGCCCCCGACCACTAATCCATGGTTTAAAGTGTCATTAAGCAGCGGAAAACCTATTACTTGTTCGGGACATTACTGCCCTATCTCCCGTTAGGAAAATACAAGGCTACAATCATACATTAGAACTTTAATTTATTTTAAACCATAATAACATACTATTAATACTACTTAGAAGTTCAAAAGCTTACAACTTAGATTGTTCTTACTAGTGAAACTACTACGACTAGAAGATAGTTATGATAGTGAAATCCTCACTATTCGCGTATCCGTCTTCCCCAGCAGTACCTAAAACATAAATACAAAAACGGGTGAGTCGAGAGACTCAGTAACAAACTACTCTAGCAACGTAAATTCATTTCAACTCATTTTGTTTATAAAATAGAGGGAGAGAGTATTTCAAACATTTATGAATCATAGTATCAATTTATCATTATAATCTATCATTCCTTTATCAATTTTTATACTAGTTGTTGCCAAACAGTCAGCTCTAGGACGTCTCCCAGCCTATGTATGCGCCACTGCGCAAGGGCCATGTGCCCCGGTTTCCCTACAAACATAACGGGCCATGTGCCCCAGTAAAAGTAACAGTAAAAGTAATGGGACATTGCCCCAGCTCAAGACGTGCACGACCGCCAATGATTTTAGTACAGCTCAACAACCCAGTTCTTTCGCTTTCATTTATCATGTTTCCATTCTTTTGCTAATAAAATGACAAACAATATACTTTAGCCATTCAGCTCAGCTCTACCTTTAGGTAGTAAAATCACATTTTTAACAATATTCATCTTTAATGATCTTTCATTTTAATTCTCATAATCGTTTATTAAACATTTTAAAACATTCCTAACCACATTGGTTCATAAAGAATTTATAATTACGTTATCCCGCAACTCAGAAAACATATATAGAAAACATCATGGAATAACTCAGTGGCATACTCATATTTAATAAACACATTTTAAGGGAATTGCGGGTACTAACAGTAGATGTTACCAGAATCCGTTATGCGAGCTTCCTAGCCATTGATGGAACGTTCACCTTGAGCTCCGAGGGTCGATTCTTACCTTTAGGAAATTAAACATTTGTGAGTAATTTTCCAATTTAATATCTATCATTATTATCTTTATAAATATCTCTTAATGAAATCCTTTTCTTTTGAATATTTAAAAATAGCTTAAGCAATCCAATTAAAACGATTTTCTTAAACAATAAGTTTTCTTATTAATAGGTACTTATATACTTAAAACATTACATGACTAAATAAATTATCATCTTGAAGAGAATAGTATCATATGTATCCTTAAGGTTTGAAAATAATACCACTTGCTAATTAGGCTTAGATTAGGAGTTTAGGACAATAAACTAAATATTAATTAAAGCAAGTAAATTGAAAACTAAGCAACTTACTTAAAATAAGGAAGTCAAAGGTTGACTTTGGAGGAAAATATAATAACCCAAAACTGATTTCAACAATCAGTATGTTGCAAGCTGGGCGGAGCAACGTGAGAAGAAGGAAGGAAAGAGCAGCGGCAACGGGCGGCTCTGGTGGACGGTGATTCTGCCGGCGGCGAAGGGAGGTGGCGATGGTCTGGGTTCAGTGCGGTGTTGCGGCTTGGTGTAGCGAGTAGCAGGGGAAAGGGGAGAAGGAGACGCTAATGGAGAAGGGGCAGGGGATTCGTTGGTGGCGGGTCAAAGCAGAGAATCGTTTTGTTTGAGTTTCAGATTTTCTTGGTTTATATTTGGGTATGTTTTTGTTTGCTATATTCTGTTGTAATTGAATTTGTAGCTTGAAGAATGGTTATGGTGGCATTGCTCCATTGTGGAGTTAAACAAAGAAGATGTAGCTATTTTACTTGGTGTTAACGGAGGGAAAGCAGAGAAAAGATGATGGGTTGAAGTGGAATGATTTGCACTGATGTAGTTCATCTGTTTATAGGTGTTTGGAGGGGACAGAAATCTGGTCAGCTTCCATGGTGATTGGTGGGTCAATTTGCTTGGGGCTCCTTTAAACGTTTAAAAAATATAATTGAAATTTTTTTTGATAAAATTGCAAAAATTTCGAATTAACAATCATTTATTCTAATAATATAATTTATTAAGTTTTTAAAAGTCGGGGTATTACATCCTCACCCCCTTAGAAAAAAGTTTCGTCCTCGAAACTCGAGCTCGATTACGATCCATCAATTTGCTTATGCGGATTCGAGTAACTCATACAACTTGTGATCAATAATCATCATTCATATAAAAAAAGGAAAATTCCATATACAATCACATATTTAGTCAATAAATAATATGGCTCAACATTTAATTGAAAAAGTTCCGGGTATTTTGACTTCATTTGATCCTCAACTTCCCATCGAGACCACTATGTTTGAGAATGTCCCAAGCCACCTATCAGAGTCATGGGAGGTGCACTCTCCACCGGAGTTGATCGTGGGAGAAACAACAACAACGCAGGCACAAACCGTAATCCACCACGACCAGCCCCAACCGAAAGAGTTTATGTTATGAGGTAAGATGAGGCTAATGATGATGACACTGTTACCACCGCTACCTTCTCAATCCACTCTTTACATGCCAATATTCTCTGACTCTGGAGCTTTACATTCCTTTATTTCGCCAATGTTTGCTAAATGTTTGAGCTTGAAACCATCATTTGACTTTACTTATATAAATGTTGCCCTTTCCAATGGACGAACTATTAAATGTGGGACCATGTATAGGGATTGTGTTATTACCATAGAAAAAGCTGAATTCTTAGCTGGCCTGATAGAATTTGAGTTACCGGAGTTCGATGTTATTTTGGGGATGAATTGGTTAACCAAGTATGAAGCCGACCTTAATTTCCTTAGGCAGAGTGTAACCCTTAAAACACCTAACGGGGAAAATGATGGAGGTCCATCTAGTTCCATTGATCCTAAGACTAAGAACATGGTTGCTTCCATTTTAAGGGATGTTCTGAATTCCCTTAAGTCCATTGAGTCCTTTGAAAATGTCCTTAGCTTAGTTAATTAATTTTAGCTAAGTTACTATCTTTATTGCTTTATTAGGAGTCTTAGAATAATAATATGTACTCTTGGTTAATTTAATATCATATCAGATTAACTAGGATAGTATTAGTTGAGTTGTAATTTCATTTCTATTAGAGAGTCAATTAGGGTTGTATTGATATGTTGGACGTGTGAGGAAGATACTCAAGCAAATAGAGGCGCCTACAATCAAGGAAGATCGACTATATTGAAGGAAATACTCAAGAAGATCGACTAGAGAGCAAGATAGGAAGGAACCTAGACCTTTCCTAAAATCTAGGCGTGCAAGCAAGGAAGGAGCAAGAAAAAACTGATATTTTCCCTTTAAAGATCAAGATAGGCGCCTAACTCATATCATTTGTGATTTAGTCTCCTACTTTTAAGGAATAAGTGAGGGAATCAAGGAGAAGATAGAAGAAGAATTTCGGCCAAGCTACAAGATAGAGTTTCAACCCTAGTTAGGATAGAATTTCATTTAGTCATTTTTATTTTTATTAATTAGTTTCATTTTCGATCAAGGACATGTATTTAAAGGATTACAAGCTTAATGAAATGGACACTTGATTATTGAATCCGAAAAACCTTTGAGTTTTATTTGCTTTGATTAATTCTCTAGTTAATCTAAGTGCCTTTGCTAGCTTAATTCTCTAGCTTGAATTAAGTGGTGTTCTTAGGAACCTTAACTTAACTTAGTGGTGAATCTGTATCTAAGTTAACTTAAGCTAAGCTAAACCTATCATAATCTTATATTCAACTAAACCATAGTCAGAATATAACATCTTGGTATCAGAGCTAACACATATCCTAGCCGAATTTACCCAAACACAAACCCTAAACACAATGTCTGGATCCAGCCAAACAAATGAAAAGTTACAAGAAATAATCTTAAAGATAGAGGAAGTGAAGCGTGAGAATGATGCTAGAATGGCCTTGATGCAAGATCAATTGAGGCAAATGACCTTAAGATTAAGAAAACAAAGAGGGGATGAATCCTTTGAGGATTCTGATGGAGAGAGTGACGAAAATTATAGAGCTCCATCCAACCATAATGCTCAACGAAATTTCAATGACATTAAGGTGGATATTCCTGATTATGATGGTAGATTAGATGCTGAGGAGTTTTTAGAATGGTTGAGAACTGTAGAGAGGGTATTTGATTATAAGCAAATTCCAGAGGAGAAGAGAGTTAAGCTTGTAGCTCTTAAGCTTAGAAAGTATGCTTCAACTTGGTGGGCTAGTGTATGCACCAAGAGGGAGAGATCAGGGAAGGAGAAGGTTTGAAATTGGGCTAAGATGAAGAAACTTTTCAAACAAAAGTTTCTTCCTACTTACTATGTCCAAGAGAACTTTGCCAAGTTCCATCATCTACAACAAGGATCGAATTCAGTGGAGGACTATGCAAGGGAGTTCGAATCCTATCTCATGAAGTGTGAAGTGCAAGAGGATGAACCTCAAACTGTGGTAAGATTTCTTGGTGGTTTGGATGTTAAGATTGCTAACATTGTTGAATTGCATCCTTTTTCTACTTTAGAGGAATTGATCATCTTGGCTCACAAGATTGAAAAGCGACAAAAGACCAAGGGTAAGGCCGAGGCCTCTCGCCCCTTTACCAAATCTACTCCCTATTCTAAGCCAAACACAACCTTTTCTAAGCCTACCCCAAACCTTAATCTAAAAACCCCTAACACCACTACTACTTTTACTCCAAATCGAGCCCCTAGAAGGTGTTTTAGGTGCCAAGGGTTAGGACTGATATCACGTATTTATATAGAGTTTTCTCCCTTATTTACAAGCTAATTTGTGCGTCATTGGAGCTCTTGTGAGCTATTTTGTGCTAACTATCGTATGTAGTTGTGGTTTCGTGTTTTAGTATTGAATTGCAGGTTTTATGGAGTTTTCTCCTTATTCCCGAGCCTTTTGGAAGCAACCACGGCTTTACGAGATGTTATGAGGCACCTAGGATGGCTCACGAGCTTTATGGATAATTTAGGAGGTCCCAAGACCCCTAAACGTGAAGATTAGAGAGCCAAAGAGTAAAAAAGGAGGTTTCCGTACTCTGATCGGGCAAAAATGGCCCGATCGGGCGAAGAAATATTGATCGGGTATAGATGTTGCGGACCCGATCGGGCAAGGCATGCCCGATCCGATCGGGCGGGCACACATGTGCCCAGACCCGATCGGGCATCCACCGCCCGACCCGATCGGGTCGAATGCTGCTACGTCTCCTTTTACTGCTGCTTTCGAGGGGAACACGCTGGCCCATTTTGCTCCCAGGCCCGATCGGGTGGCAGCCTCGGGCCCGATCGGGTGGGCCGCTTTTCTTGGCTTATGCGCTGTGTTGCCACGCTGGGCGAGGAGAAGCAAAGTTTGGTTGATTTTGTGCTTGGCCCGATCGGGTGGATGCCTCATCGGGTCTGGCGCTCTTTGTCCCGGATTTCGACTTTTGTTTCCTATTTTAATGAATCTTGAGGGGGTATTATAAATACCTTTTTTTCCTCATTATTTAGAGACATCTTTTATTCATCTTTCATTAGCTTTATCTTAGTTTTATTCTTCATTGTTCTTAGTTCAATTCAAACACTTTAGATTAATTTAGAGGTGATCAAACCTATTTCGATTTCAATAAAAGTTTCTGCTTTCCGTCAATTGGTACTCTTCCTTACCCTAATCTCTTTTGTTATTCTTGATTGCTTAGTTTATTTATTTAATTGTTCATGATGCAATTCTTAGGGTTTCCAATTAGTTTTGTTGTTGCCAATTCGATCATGTCTGAGTAGTCTCTTTCTAGGGTGTTAGATAGGAAAGCCATGTTTATACCATGATTGTGATTTAGACTCGTATCGATTTCTAGGGTTTTGATTAGGGTGATTGTGATGTGATTTGTTCTTTATTGAGTAATTAACGTTATTGCGCAGTTTCGTTGGTTGCCTGTGGTTAATAGTTGTTTGCACAGATCCGTCTTACGACTAGAGGCCTAGGACACGTCAGTAGTTCTGATTACGTTAGTGACCATGCGGCGTATGTTGAACTATGAGCGCTGAGTCTTAACCATAGCTCAACATAGGCTCTAATCCCCCGACTCTTGACTTAGGTTTTGGTAGTAGTTGACCCTATTTGATTGGTATAAGCATGGTGGACCGACCTAATACCCTAGACTTTTATTCCATAGTTTAATCTTCAATTTATTCCGTCTTCTGTAGTCTATTCTTTAGTTTAATTATTTCTTCCCTGATTTCATCTGGAGTAGCTGAATCGGTTGAATATTAATTTAGAAACTCTGTCTCCCTGTGGATTCGACCCTGCTGCCACTGACTACCTAGCTAGAGGTCCGTAGGTTTATTTTTGATTAGGTGATACGACTAAAGCCTATCAAGGACACATTGAGTCTGAATGCGCTAACAAGAAAGTAGTAAGCTTTATGGAGTATGAAGCCTTAAATGAGGAGGATGATGTAGATATGGAGGCGTGTGAAGAGGAGGAATACGGAGATGAGATTGTTGATCCTGATGAGGGTGAATGCTTGGTGGTTAGAAGAGCTTTGAGTGGAGTGATAGATCAAGAAAAATCACAACAAAGAGAGATCATCTTCCATACTATATGTACTATTGAAAGCAAGGTGTTCACTTTGATCATTGATGGAGGAAGTTGTACCAATGTGGCATCTCAAACTATGGTGGATAAGTTAAAGCTCTCAATTTCACCTCATCCTAAGCTATATGTGATTCAATGGCTCAATCAAGGCAAAGGTATCCAAGTTACTCATCGTTTACTATTATCTTTTAGTATTGGTAGTAACTATAAAGAGGAGATTTGGTGTGATATAATTCCTATGGATGCTTGTCATGTATTGTTAGGTCGACCATGGTTATTTGATAGGAGAGTCATTCATGATGGTTACAAAAATACTTATTCATTCACAAAAGATGGCAAGAAAGTAACCCTTACTCCTATTATGTCCATTCCTAACTCTAAACAACATTCCACTAAAGAAAATATCATTCACTCACTACTCTTTTGAAATCTGATTATCATGAACTTAGTCCTTTTCGTGAAATGTTGTTAAATATAGATCAAAAGGAAGAGGTTGATAGTAATCTAGATCACCCTTTGCTTGTTCCATTGCTAGAAGCTTACAAAGATGTCTTCCCCTTGAAATACCTCACGGTTTACCCCCTAAGAGGGACATTCAACACAAAATTGATCTTATTCCTGGAGCTATGTTTCCTAATAAGCCTGCCTATAGAACAAACCCGAAAGAAATCGAAGAGATAAGGAGGCAAGTGAATGATTTGTTGTCAGGCATGATTAGAAAGTCTTTGAGTCCTTGTGCAGTTCCAACTCTCTTAGTCCCTAAAAATAATGGTGAATGGCGCATGTGTGTTGATAGTAGGGCTATTAATAAGATTACTATTAAATATCGTTTTCATATTCCAAGGTTAAATGATTTATCAGATGATCTTAATGATTCTAAAGTGTTTCCTAAGATTGATTTGAGGATTGGATACCATCAGATTCGAATTTGTGAAGGGGATGAAGAGAAGACTGCCTTCAAGACAAAGGAAGGATTGTATGAGTGGCTTGTTATGCCATTTGGATTGTCGAATGCTCCAAGTACTTTTATGCGCCTAATGATTCAATCTCTGAAGCCTTTTCTTGGAAGATTTGTAGTTGTTTACTTTGATGATATATTGGTCTATAGTGTTAATGAATTAGAACATGTAAAACACTTAGAGCAAGTGTTTAATGTATCGAGAAACGAATGCTTGTATGGAAACTTGGAAAAATGTCACTTCTTTTCTAGTCAAGTTGTTTTTCTAGGCTTTATTGTCTCTAGTGAAGGAATTAAAGCTGATGAGAAGAAGGTTCAAGCAATCAAGGAGTGGCCTACTCCTACTTCAATGCAACATGTTCGAAGTTTCCATGGCTTGACTTCCTTTTATAGGAGGTTTGTTCGAAATTCTAGTGCCATCATGACACCTATTACTGAAATCACAAAGTTGAAGAAGTTTGAATGGAGTAATCAAGTAAACAAGGCGTTTGAGAAGGTAAAAGCTCAATTAACTAGTGCTCCTATTTTAGCTTTCCTAACTTTAATGAAGTTTTTGCAGTAGAGTGTGACGCATCTGGCGTGGGCATTGGAGCTTTTCTATCTCAAAATGGTAGGCCCTTGGCTTACTTTAGTGAGAAGTTGAATGAGGCAAAACGAAAGTATTCAACCTATGATAAAGAATTCTATGCTTTGGTTTGTGCCTTGGATAATTGGAGAAATTACCTCATTGCTAAAAAGTTCATTCTCCATTCTGACCATGAAGCTCTTAAGTACCTTCAAAACCAACAAAAGTTGCAACCTAGACATGCTAAGTGGGTGGAATACCTTCTAACATTCCACTTTACAATCAAGCATAAGGCCGGAAAGATGAATAAAGGTGCAGATGCTTTATCTAGGAGGTATTTGTTACTTGCTACCCTAAGTCCTAAGGTGATGGGGCTTGAGTTGTTGAAGGAGTGTTATGTAGAGGACAAGGATTTTGGTGTGTTGTTTGAGAAGTGTCATAATCGTCCAAGTGGGGAGTACTATCTTCTAAAAGGGTTTCTTTTCAAGGGAAATCGCCTATGTATCCCTAGACATAGTATGCGAGTGTCCTTAATCAAAGAGTTTCATGAAGGTGGACTTGCTGGCCACTTTGGGATCGAAAAGACATTGATGCTTGTGAGTGAGTACTTCTTTTGGCCTAGATTGGTAAGAGATGTAGAGTTCTTGATCAAGAGGTGCTTGATTTGTCAAAAAGCTAAGGGTCACTTGCTACCTCAAGGGTTGTTTATGCCCCTTCCTATTCCTCAAGCACCATGGGAGGATGTAAGCTTGGATTTTATCACTGGATTACCTAGAACCCAACGCCAAAAAGATTCAATCATGGTGGTGGTTGATAGGTTTTCTAAGATGGCACACTTTGTGGCGTGCCGTACTACTAATGATGTTGTTTCTTGTGCTAACTTGTATTTCAGGGACATTGTTAGGTTGCATGGAGTTCCAAAATCAATGGTGAGTGATCGAGATTCCAAGTTCTTATGTCACTTTTGGCTTACACTATGGAAGAAGATGGGGACAAAGCTCAAATTCAGTACCTCTAGCCACCCTCAAACTGACAGCCAAACAGAGGTCACCAATAGAATCCTAGGAACCCTAATTCGAGCCGTAGCCACAAAAAGCCCTAAACAATGGGAGGAGGTGTTAATTCATGCTGAGTTTGCCTATAATCGAGTTCCTAGCAAGACTATTGGCCTTAGTCTATTCTTTGTGGTCTATGGTCAAAACCCTTGCACCCCTATTGACTTATCCCCTTTCCCTACCACCACAAAATGTAGCCATGAAGCCGAAATTAGAGTGAAAGAGATCCAAAAACTCCATGAATATGTGAGAGAGAAGATTGAGAAAGCCAATGAGAAAACAAAAGAGAGGATAGACAAGAAAAAGAGAGATGTTCAATTCAAAGAGGGTGACATGGTTTAGATTCATCTTAGGAAGGAACGTTTCCCTTCTGAAAGAAAGTCTAAACTAAGACCAAGAGACGATGGTCCTTTCAGAGTTCTTGAGAAGGTCAACAACAATGTATACAAGATCAAATTGCCAGGAGATTATGGAGTTTCAACTACCTTCAATGTCGCTGATTTAAGTCCATTCTATGATGATGAAGAAAAGCTACCAAGTTTTGTGGTCAAACTCCTCTAAAGAAGGAGAGGATGATGGAGGTCGATCTAGTTCCATTGATCCTAAGACTAAGAACATGGTTGCTTCCATTTTAAGGGATGTTCTGAATTTCCTTAAGTCTATTGAGTCCTTTGAGAATGTCCTTAGCTTAGTTAATTAATTTTAGCTAAGTTACTACCTTTATTGCTTTCTTAGGAGTCTTAGAATGATAATATTTACTCTGGGTTAATTTAATATCATATTAAATTAACTAGGATAGTATTAGTTGAGTTGTGATTTCATTTCTTTTAATTAGAGAGTCAATTAGGGTTGTATTGATATGTTGGACGTGTGAGCAAGATACTCAAGCAGATAGAGGTGCCTACAATTAAGGAAGATCGACTATATTGAAGGAAATACTCAAGAAGATCGACTAGAGAGCAAGATAGGAAGGAACCTAGACCTTTCCTAAAATCTAGGCGTGCAAGCAAGGAAGGAGCAAGAAAAAACTGATCTTTTCCCTTTAAAGATCAAGATAGGCGCCTAACTCATATCATTTGTGATCTAGTCTCCTACTTTTAAGGGATAAGTGAGGGAATCAAGGAGAAGATAGAAGAAGAATTTTGGCCAAGCTACAAGATAGAGTTTCAACCCTAGTTAGGATAGAATTTCATTTAGTCATTTTCATATTTATTGATTAGTTTCATTTTCGATCAAGGACATGTATTTAAGGACTACAAGCTTAATGAAATGGACACTTGATTATTGAATCAGAAAAACCTTTGAGTTTTTTTTGCTTTGATTAATTCTCTAGTTAATCTAAGTGCCTTTGCTAGCTTAATTCTCTAGCTTGAATTAAGCGGTTTTCTTTGGAACCTTAACTTAACTTAGTGGCAAATCTGTATCTAAGTTAACTTAAGCTAAGCTAAACCTATCATAATCCTATATTCGACTAAACCATAGTCAGAATATAACAAAAAAGGTGACATACCAGAAGACCGTGTTGAGACCAGAAAGGCAAATCGTTTTAGCATTGAGGGCCCATAGGGTCCCTGAGTATAGTTATTCAAGTTACCTTTGTAGTGTCATGGATTTAAATAAACCTGAACCCTCCATTGATAACATCCCTATAGTCTGTAATTACCCGGATGTTTTCCCAGAGGAAATCCCTTGTATGCCCCCAGCAAGAGAGTTAGACTTTAGCATTGAATTGATTCCTGGATTGGCCCCTATTTCTAAGGCCCCCTATAGAATGACACCAGCTGAGTGCAATAATTAAAAAAACAATTGGATGAACTACTTGAAAAAGGATATATCCGACCGAGCGTATCACCCTAGGGAGCCCCTGTTTTGTTCGTGAAGAAAAAGGATGGGAGTTTGAGGTTATGTATTGGTTATCGAGAATTGAATAAAATCACCATTGAAAATAAGTACCCATTACCCCGTATAGATGATTTGTTTGACCAACTTCGAGGTGCAAAGGTATTTTCAAAAATTGATTTGAGGTCTGGATACCATCAGCTTCGCATAAAACCAGAAGATATCCCAAAGACTGCCTTTTAGAACTCGGTATGGTCATTATGAGTTTATAGTAATGCCTTTTGAGTTAACCAATGCACCAACTGTATTTATGGATTTAATGAACCATATTTTCAAACCATACCTTGATAAGTTTGTTGTGGTTTTATTGATGACATATTGGTGTACTCTGAGGATGAAGAAGAACATAAGGAACATCTGACGTTGGTGATGGATATGTTAATGAAAAATAAATTATATGCCAAGTTCTCGAAATGCGAGTTTTGGCTTATGGAAATATCATTTTTGGGTCATATCATTTCCGAGGAAGGTATTTCTGTGGATCCTGAGAAAATAAAAGCAATAGTGGAATGGCCTAGACCAACTAATGTACCTGAGGTACAAAGCTTTATGGGTTTAGCCGGTTATTATCGAAGATTTTTTAAGGACTTCTCTAAGGTGGCATTACCGATAACCCGACTAGTAAGAAAGAACATCAAGTATGAGTGGACCAATGAGTGTGAATCTTCTTTCCAGGAACTCAAAAGACATCTCACCACTGCCCCTATCTTAACCCTTCCTTCTGGAACCGAGGGATTTGTCATTTATAGTGATGCTTCTAAACACGGGTTAGGTTGTGTCTTAATGCAAAATGGAAGAGTCATAGCTTATGCCTCTCGCCAACTTAAAACACACGAGCAAAATTATCCCACCCACGACCTCGAACTTGCTGCTGTAATCTTTGCCCTTAAAATCTAAAGACATTACTTGTACGGTGCCTCTTGCCAAATCTTCACCGATCATAAAAGCCTAAATTACATCTTCACCCGGAAAGAGCTCAACATGAGACAACGCCGGTGGTTAGAACTCCTGTAAGATTATGACATCAATATACAGTATGACCTAGGAATGGCTAATGTAGTTGCTGACGCCTTGAGTAGTAAAGCTCGCGTGAACTCGACCTTATCTATTCCCCGAGCCATACATCAAGGTCTGCAGAGGATGGAAGTAGAACTTGTTCAAAGGAAAAAGGGTGCTTGTTTGAATGTATTTGAGGTGAAATCTGACTTAATTGGCGAGATTAAGGAGGTACAGGGAAAGGACTTGCAGCTAGAAAGAATAAAGAATGATGTGAAAAATGGAAAGTCACCTGGTTTTGTGATTGAGGAAGATGGAACTTTGAGGTTTCAAGGGAGATTGTGTGTTCCGAACGATGGGGAGTTGAAAAATAGAATTTTAAAGGAATCTCACAACTCATTGTACTCGATTCATCCTGGAGGAAATAAATTATATAAGGATTTGAAAGAGGTGTTTTGGTGGAGTAATATGAAACAAGAAGTAGTAGAGTTTGTAGCTAAATGTTTGACCTTCCAAAGGATTAAAATAGAGCATCAAAGACCAGCGGGTTTGTTGCAACCGTTGGATGTACCAGAATGGAAATGGGATTCCATATCTATGGATTTCATTATGAAATTGCCTATGTCAACAAAGGGAATGAATGCTATTTGGGTCATTGTGGATCAATTAACCAAATCAGCCCATTTCTTGGCAATTAAGCATAAATGGAGTTTAGATTGACTGGCAGAATTATATATGAGCATAGTTGTGCGGTTACATGGTGTACCTAGTTCAATTATTTCTGATCGAGATTCGAGGTTTCAAGCAAGATTTTGGAAGGAATTACAGAAAGCCCTTGGAACGAGATTTAACTTTAGTACTGCTTTTCACCCGACAACTGATGGCCAGACAGAACGTACCAACCAGATTGTTGAGGATATGCTAAGAGCCTGTGTTTTGGATTTCCAAGGAACTTTGGGAGAAATTTTTACCCATGATTGAGTTTTCATATAATAACAGTTATCAAGCTACCATTGGAATGGCTTCATATGAAGCTCTTTATGGAAGAAAATGTAGAACCCCTTTGTGTTGGAGCGATATAGACGAGACACGAGTCATAGGTCCATAATTGATTCAGGAGACGACTGATAAGATACGTCTGATCCAATCTAGAATGAAGGCAACTCAAAGCAGACAAAAGAGTTATGCAGATCAGCGAAGGAGACCGTTGGAATTCATGGTAGGCGATAATGTATTCTTGAAAGTTTCACCCACAAAGGGTATCATGAGATTTGGCCAATCAGGAAAATTGAGTCCACGATATATCAGGCCATATGAGATTTTGGAAAGAGTTAATGATGTAGCATATCGACTCGCATTACCGACCAACTTAGATAAAGTGCATAATGTATTCCACGTCTCGATTCTGCGGAAGTATGTACCAGATCCGAGTCATGTGATTAGACACGAGCCTTTACAGCTACGAAATGATTTAACCTATGAGGAGAAGACAATAGAGATACTTGATCGAAGAGAAAAACAACATAGAATTAAAGTGATCGCTATGGTGAAAGTTTTATGGGCTAACCACATTTCTTCGGAAGCTACACTTCCGCGTCGATAACAGGTGTTTGTGCCGACTCGACACCTCTCTTTGTATGACTCATTCTTCCACACTTTGCACACCCTTGAGTTTTGTTAACATGTGTCACATAATTATTCTGGCCTCGCTTTCCTCCCTGATAACCTTGGTTTCTATTATTTTCGTTCCCCTTGTAATTTTGTCCTCCTTGATACCCCTAGTTCGAGCTTTTTCCTTTCCTATGGTTGCCATTCTTGTCATCATTTCTTCTCTTATAATTATAATTTGCAGATTCTCGGAGTAACACGACCCTTTCAACGTTCACAGCAATGTCAACCATGTCCTGGTAAGAGGTAAACTTCTGAGATGCCAATCTATCCAGATATTTGAGATTAAGACCTCGCTCAAAACGATTCATCCTTAAGTGCTCTGTGGATACCATTTCCGGTGCAAACCTTGATAACTCCATGAACTTATTAGCATATTCTAGAATGGTCATCGTACCCTACTGTAAGTGGAGAAATTCATCTTCTTTCTGCTTCCTAAGGGATGGTGGATAAAACTTTTCTCGCATCAGCTCTTGGAGTTTGTTCCATCCAAACTCGGGGTCTTTCTTCTTTTCCTTATTAACCTTCTACCACAAAATTGCTTGACCAGTAAGGTAAAACACAGCAAAGTCGACCCTCCATTTCTCTGGGCATTGCAGAGTTTCAAACAACAGATCAATGCAATTAATCCAATCTTCAAACTCAACTAGATCGGGTTAACCATCATAGGGTGGCAGGTTAAGGGATGAGAACTTTTTAAACATCACAACACTATCATTTTCATTTGTGACTTTCTTTTTAAGAGAATCTTGGACCAACTCAGCTAGCATAGTACTCATTTTCTCCAACCTTTCCATTCGTTCCTCAGCTCCTTCTATAGGCTGATCGGGTTCGTGGATGTCCTCAGCATCCATTTCTTCCACAATCACGTTATCACTTCCATTACTAGCACCGTTGTTGGCGTCAGTGGTCGACATCCTGCATTATAGGATAAAAATAAACTTGTAAAATAATTTCCTTGATCCCGTTTCCTACGCTCTCACTCGTTTTATTATCAAATTTATTATCCTTAAATATTTCTCCTATTTTTATCCTACTCATCCTTATTTAGTATTATACCTTTCTTAATCCTTAACCTTTACATTTTACTAAAGTTCTTTTATTCCTAAATATTTCTAATTAATCATAAAACCTCTGGAGTTTTACTTATAGGTTTCAGAACCGTATGCTCTGACCATTCTATAACGCCCCGACCGCTAATCCATGATTTATAGTGTCATTAAGTAGCTAAAAACCTATTACTTGGTCGGGACATTACTGCCGTATCTCCCGTTAGGAAAATACAAGGCTACAATCATACATTAGAACCTTAATTTATATTAAACCATAATAACATACTATTAATACTACTTAGAAGTTCAAAAGCTTACAACTTAGATTGTTCTTACTAGTGAAACTACTACGACTAGAACATAGTTATGATAGTAAAATCCTCGCTACTACGCGTATACATCTTCCAGAGCAGTACCTAAAACATAAATACAAAAACAGGTGAGTCGAGAGACTCAGTAACAAACTACTCTAGCAACGTAAATTCATTTCAACTCATTTTATTTATAAAATGGAGGGAGAGAGTATTTCAAACATTTATAAATCATAGTATCAATTTATCATTATAATTTATCATTCCTTTATCAATTTTTATACTAGTTGTTGCCAAACAGTCAGCTCTAGGTCGTCTCCCAGCCTATGTATGCGCCACTGCGCAAGGGTGATATATTGATTTCTTATAGAGTTTTTCCCTTTCTTTACAAGCTAAATCGTGCGATATTGACGCTCTTATGAGCTATTTATGCTAACCATTTTGATATAGTTGTGGTTTGTGTGTTCCATATCATTTTGCAGGTTTTAAGGGAAAAACTCCCTATTTACTTGATGTTTTGAGCACCACGCCGAAAGGTTATGAGGCATCTTGGTGGTCTCGAGATGGTATTCGGACCCCGTTGTGAAGAAGAAATGTGCAAAAGACTTGGCGTCTGAAGCCAAGTAGAAGCAAGGAAGAAAAGAGTCTCGCCCGATCGGGTCGGGCAACCACTGCCCGATCGGGTACGAGTAAAGTAGGCCAAAAGTTCATATTTTCCGCCCGATCGGGTGGACTTGCCCGATCCCGTCGGGTGGACCTACACTTGGCCATATGTTGCTGGATTTCTGAGAGCTGAAGAAGAGGTCCACCCGATGACATTGGGTGGTCTTGCCCGATTGGGTGCTGGGGTTGCGGCCCTGATCGGGTGGAAGATGCCCGATCTCATCGGGTGAAGCCCATATTGATGCTGCTGGAAACCTGTTCCCAGACCCGATCGGGCGGACCTTTGCCCGATCGGGTGGACGACACGGGGACGCGATTTTCGTTATTTCCCCACTCTATCTTATTGTTTTCTTAGGGACTATAAATACTTTTTAGGTTGTTTTTATTTGTATCTTTTATTCTATTGAACATTTAGAGAGCTCCTAGCCCAGTTTTTCATTGTTTTCCATTGTAGAAGAGATTCAAGTACTATTTCAATTCAATTAAAGTTCCCGCTTTCCGTCAATTTGGTAATCGTCTTTCTTATTGTTTTATTCTTATCTCTCAATTGCTTTAGTTTAATTGCTTATTATTCAATTAGTTCATGATGCAATTCTTAGGGTTTTCAATTAGTTTTGTTATTGTTAATTCAATCATGTCTGAGTAGTTCTCTTTCTAGGGTGTTAGTTAGGGAAGCCATGTTTATACCATGATTGTTATTTAGGCTTCTATTGATTTCTAGGGCTTGATTAGAGTGATTGTGGTGTGGTTTTTTCTTAATTAGTGACTAATGTTAGTGGCCAATTTCATTAATTGCTTGTGGTTAATAGTTGTTTGCACAGATCCGTCTTACGACTAGAGGCCTAGGACACATAGTAGTTCTGATTACGTTAGTGAACATGCGGCGTATGTTGAACTATGAGCGTTGAGTCTTTATCATAGCTCAACACATGCTCTAATCCCTCGACTCTTGACCTAGGTTTTGATAGTAGTTGACCTTGTTTGATTGGTATAAGCATGGTGGACCGACCTAATACCCTAGGCTTTTATTCCATAGTTAAATTCTTGATTTAATTCGTATTCCTTAGCTTACTCATTAGTTTAATTAATTCTCCCTATTTTCATCTGAAGTAGTTAGTTAATTGAATATTAATATAGAAACTCTGTCTCCATGCGGATTCGACCCTGCTTCCACTGACTACCTTAGTTAGAGGACTGTAGGTTTATCTTTGAATAGGTGATACGACTAAAACCTATCAAAGGGCCATGTGCCCCGGTTTCCCTACAAACATAACGGGCCGGGCCATGTGCCCCAGTAAAAGTAACAGTAAGAGTAATGGGACATTGCCCCAGCTCAATACGTGCACGACCGCCAATCATTTAAGTACACCTCAACAAACCAGTTCTTTCGCTTTCGTTTATCATGTTTCCATTCTTTTGATAATTAAATGACAAACAATATACTTTAGCCATTTAGCTCAGCTCTACCTTTAGGTAGTAAAATCACATTTTTAACAATATTCATCTTTCATGATCTTTCATTTTAATTCTTATAATCGTTTATTAAACATTTTAAAACATTCCTAACCACATTGGTTCATAAAGCATTTATAATTACGTTATCCCGCAACTCAGCAAACATATATAGAAAACATCATGGAATAACTCAGTGGCATACTCATATTTAATAAACACATTTTAAGGGAATTGCGGGTACTAGCAGTAGATGTTACCAGAATCCGTTGTGCGAGCTTCCTAGCCTTTGATGGAACGTTCACCTTGAGCTCCGAGGGTCGATTCTTACATTTAGGAAATTAAACATTTATGAGTAATTTTCCAATTTAATATCTATCATTATTATCTTTGAAAATATCTCTTAAAGAAATCCTTTTCTTTTGAATATTTAAAAATCGCTTAAGCAATCCAATTAAAACGATTTTCTTAAACAATAAGTTTTCTTATTAATAGGTACTTATATACTTAAAACATTACATGACTAAATAAATTATCATCTTGAAGAGAATAGTATCATATGTATCCTTAAGGTTTGAAAATAATACCACTTGCTAATTAGGCATAGATTAGGACAATAAACTAAATATTAATTAAAGCAAGTAAATTGGAAATTAAGCAACTTACTTAAAATAAGGAAGTCGAAGGTTGACTTTGGAGGAAAATATGATAACCCAAAACTGATTTCAACAATCAATATGTTGCAAGCTGGGTGGAGCAACGTGAGAAGAAGGAAGGAGGAAGAAGGAAGGAAAGAGCTGCGGCAACGGGCGGCTTTGGTGGCCGGTGATTCTGCCGGCGGCGAAGGGAGGTGGCGGTGGTCTGGGTTCGGCGCGGTGCTGCGGCTTGGTGCAGCGAGCAGCAGGGGAAAGGGGAGAAGGAGACGCGAAAGGAGAAGGGGCATGGGGTTTGTTGGTGGCGGGTCAAAGCAGAGAATCGTTTTGTTTTAGTTTCAGATTTTCTTGGTTTATAATTGGGTATGTTTTTGTTTGCTATTATTCTACTGTAATTGAATTTGTAGCTTAAAGAATGGTTATGATGGCATTGCTCCATTGATGGAGTTAAACAAAGAAGATGAATCTATTTTACTTGATGTTAATGGAGGGAAAGCAGAGAAAAGATGATGGGTTGAAGTGGAATGATTTGCACTGATGTTGTTCATCTATATATAGGTGTTTGGAGGGGACAGAAATGAAGGAATTGTGTCCTCGACTCTAATCCAATTACTAAATATAATATGGATCGTATTATGGAGATAATAATTCGTTTAATTGGGTCGTCTTTACGTCTTGCTAGAGAACGCTATAGACCTTTGGGTTAGTAAATAATAAACCCGAAGCCCACTTAAATGGATCCTACAAGGTCACACATAATATTTGGATCAAAAAAAGAGAAACCCATAGCCCATAAAGGCTATAGGGTAGTCGGCCCAAGAGGGAGATGAGAGGAGATTATTTGACCTAATTATTCCTATATAAAGGTCATGCAGTCAGAAAATAAGATACAGTATCTCTCATTAACTTTCTCCTGCTCTTTCTCTCTCTCAACTGACATTACTCCATAAAAGAAGAACGCTTTCTTCCTTCCAACTAGCATTGGTGGAGTGTTGATCCAAATTGGTGGACTAAGTAGAGGAATCACGTTTGAGATTCTTTCTCCAAGATCGTTGGCTATACTTTGAAGTATTCAATCCCGCCATACCAGTTGAAATCACGCATCAAGAGGTTGGTAATTAATTATTATATGATCCTTAATTATATGTGCATGAGATCCTGTTTTAGGTGCTTATGAATTAGATTCATGAAATTCCGCTTATAGTACCTATAATCCTACAATGGTATCAGTTTAGCCTCTTGCATATATTCTTTTGGTCATTATAATATGATTTATTTTGATGCGTCTATCACTAATTTTCATTTGATTAAGGGGAGGAATTGAATTATGGATTAAAAAAAATTGGAATTAATTAAATGAGATTTAATTGTTTAATTTTTTATTTTTTTAAAAATTTGGCCGAAAATAATCAAAATTTCGAACCCTAATTGTTTTTGTTCGAAAATTGGGTTTTTGGTCGAATTTTAAGGCTCAAATTCGTCAATTTGATCAAAGATTTTGGGAAATTGATTTAGGGCTTTGGTTTCTTTAGATTCGAATTGCAAAATCATGTATTTGATTGTTGTTTTCGTTTTGTAATCAAAGAGTTTGATTAGAAACAATCAAAACCCTAAGTTTTTCCCCAAATCAATCTAATTGGGTGTTAAATGGAGATTTAACACTCCAATTTGTTTGAAACGTTCAAATTGAAGGATTTAAAAGCATTTATGATACATTTTAAGCTCAAATCCACCCAGAAAGTGTTCAATTTTTCGAAAAATAGCCACGAAATTTCGAAAATAGCTTGAAAAATTCTGGGCAATGATGTTGCGTTTTCCGGCGGGCTGGCGGTGCAAAGGTTGCGCATGGCTGGTCTACCGATTTATGGCGAACTCCGGCGCTGCTGCGGTGGTCCACCGTGGGCAGTCAGCCTGGCGTGGCTGCGCGTGGCTGCTACGTGGTGGCAAGCAGTGCTGGGCTGCGTGGTGGCGAGCAGTGCTGCTGGCTGCGTGGCTCAGCCACTAATGAAAAAAAAAAAAATTTGTTTTTCCTTTTATTTTAATCAGAAAATCTTTTATGTTTTAAGGTCATATCTTTTGGTTATTTTAATATGATTTTAATAACCGAAAATTTGGTTGATTTGATCTTTTGGTTATTGAATATTTTTTTTTAATAACCAAAATCATAAAATCTTTTGATGTATATCTTTTGGTTATTGAAATATGATTTTAATAACTAAAAGTATTCCATGGTTTTAAAAGTTAATATCTTTTGGTTATTGAAATATGATTTTAGTAACCGAAAATCTTTAATGATTTTAAA
This sequence comes from Patellifolia procumbens, assembly GCA_947645195.1. NCBI lineage: Eukaryota > Viridiplantae > Streptophyta > Magnoliopsida > Caryophyllales > Amaranthaceae > Patellifolia > Patellifolia procumbens. Next base: position 7,913,027 of record CANSGD010000953.1, read on the forward strand.
GTTATATCTTTTGGTTATTAAAATATGATTTTAATAACCGAAAATCTTATGAGATTTAATGATTATAATCTTTTGTTGATTAAAATATGATTTTAATAAACGAAAAATCTTAAAATCTTTTAATTAATATCTTTTGATTATTAAAAATCAAACAAATATGATTTGTTTGAGAATATTAAGCAATTCCAATTATATTTTATTTTGACTAGGTCATAAATTAAATTCATAACCTGATTCTTTAATCTAATTAAAATTAGTTGGGAAAAGATAATATCTTTTAGTTAGTTAGATTTACTAGCTTAAATGTTTTATCTTCTTGCTTTAATTAAGAATATTTGATATTTTAATTATTGGCGAGCATGATATGTGATATTATTATTTGGCAATTAATATGTGATATTTTGATTATTGCAATGATAATATGTGATATTATTTTGAGCTTATAATATGTGATATGATATGGAAATTCATTTTGATTATTCGTTTATTGGCATGTATAATATATGATTTTATTATATGGCAATTTAATATATTAGATATGATTGCTATAATAACTAGTAAGATGACTAGTATACCCAATAAAATAATCAAAATGGTTTTGGACTTTAAGCAAAGTTGATGGGTGTATGTGAGGTGATAGGCTCTGTCTAGGATTAGGAAGGCTCTCCCTAACGTCGTGGGTAACTTCCTTACCTGGGAGCTATAATCTCCTTGGCAATCACTCATCAACTAAGAATTACAATTGTTGTAATTAGTAAAATTTTATGTTAAGGAGATGAACTCTGTCTAGGATTAGGAAGGCTCTCCCCAAAGTCGTGGGTAACTTCCTTACCTGGGAGATATAATCAACTTGGCAGTATTATTTTACAATGCTTATAAGTTTATAGTATGTTGGTTATTAATATTGAAGAGTTCACTCATTAATAACAACATAATAAACTTACGTCCCATAAATATTGAGGTTAGCTTTTCCAAACATAAAGTACTTATTAACCCTTAATTAATGATAATAGGTCATGCCTCCACAGGGTATTGTTATTAATTTTGGGAGATAAGGTGAAATTGCGAATTTTGCATACTTAGTTTGGTTGTCCTCAACAAAATCATCAAAAGCGTTTTGGATTTTTAAGCAAGAGATAGTTAAGCATGTTATGTTTTCCTATCTAAACAAGAATTATAAAGTGTTATAATTAGTAAAGAGTTTACTTACCTTGAGAATGTAACTTTAAGATAAGGCCTCCGTCTGCTTAGCTTTGCATGTTGATAGGATCTTGTACTCACTTATTCAAATTGGGACATTAAAATTGAATGAGGTGTCAAACCTAGAAACCATTGCATGTTTTAAGGTTGTTTCATAAACATAAATTGAACTTTGCCTTTTATTTTTCTGTCTAGAGGTACTACGAATAACAACAACAACAACTCTGTTTTCAACATTCGTCCTTTCCTTGAGAAGGATAGGTTGAATGGAGAAAATTTCCTCAATCGGGAAAGGACCCTAAAACTCTTTCAAAAGGGAAAGGGTTTTAAGGATAAATGGGCAGGCAAGAAGGACAAAGGCAAGAAAGTTATCGTTGCTCCTGAAAAATCTAAGCCGACCGCTAAGCCAAAAGCAGCCGCGGAAAGCAAGTGCTTCTATTGTGAAAAGATAGGTCACTGGAAGAAAAACTGCCCCAGATACTTGGAGGAAAAGAAGTCGGGGGCTTCCACCTCAAGTATTTATGTTATAGAAATCAATTTGACTTCTACTTCTTTATGGGTATTAGATACCGGCTGTGGTTCTCACATTGTTAACGATGTGCAAGGACTAAAAAGAAGTAGAAGGCTAGCAAAGGGCGAGGTAGAGCTTCGCGTTGGAAATGGAGCAAGAGTTGCTGCACTTGCCATTGGAAGTTATAGTCTACATTTACCCTCTGGATTGATTATAGAACTAAATAATTGTTATTTTGTTCCATCAATTACTAAGAACATTATTTCTGTTTCCGTTTTGGATGATGAAGGTTTTTGTTTTGAAATAAAGAACAAGTGTTGTTCCATTTCTTACAATAATATGTTCTATGCTAGCGCAAAATTGATTAATGGCTTATATGTATTAGATAGGTCAGTACAGGTCTATAACATAGATAGCAAGAAACAAAAATCGAATGATTCAAACCTAACTTACATTTGGCATTGCCGAATGGGTCATATAAACCAAAAGCGCATCCAAAAGTTACAACAGGATGGAATCTTTCCATCATTTGATTTCGAATCATTTGATGTATGTGAGTCATGCTTGTTGGGGAAAATGACTGAATCACCTTTTACTGGAAAGGGTTAAAAGGCTAGTGATCTCTTGGGCCTCATACATACAGATGTTTATGGGCCTATGAGCACAAAAGCTAGGGGAGGGTTTGTGTACTTCATCACCTTTACTGACAATTTAAGTAGATATGGGTATGTCTATTTAATGAAACATAAGTCGGAATCATTTGAAAAGTTCAAAGAATTCCAAAATGAAGTACAAAATCAACTTGGTAAGACATAAAGGCATTGCGATCGGATCGTGGTGGCGAATATTTGAGCCAAGAATTCGATGATCATTTGAAAGATTGTGGAATACTTTCACAATTGACTCCACCAGGAACTCCACAATTAAATGGTGTCTCTGAAAGGAGGAATCGAACTCTATTAGATATGGTTCGATCAATGATGAGTCTTGCTGATTTTTCGATTTCCTTTTGGGGATATACTCTCGAAACATCTGCACACACACTAAATAGGAGCCCGTCAAAGGCTGTAGAAAAGACTCCATATGAGATATGGAATGGAAAGGTTTCAAACTTATCTTTTCTTAAAATCTGGGGTTGTGAGGTTTATGTAAAGCGTTTACTGTCAGACAAACTTGCACCCAAATCAGATAAATGTCTCATTGTGGGATACCCAAAAGAGACAAGGGGTTATTACTTCTATAACCGTCAAGAGAACAAGGTATTTGTTGCTCGTGATGGTGTCTTTCTTGAAAAGGAATTTATTTCCAGAAAGACAAGTGGGAGTAAAATAGTTCTCGAAGAAATTCGAGATGAGCAACAACTGGACGTGGTTCACACCATGTCAGAGACGGCCCGACAAGACGAAAGTCAAGTTCAGGAGATGACGTATTCAACGCGTGAACCTCCTACCGTCCCACTTGAATCTAATTCAAGCGAAAATCTTCAAGATGTTGAAGAGAACATTTCTATTGATGCTCAGGCCCCGCGTAGGTCAAGTAGACCCAGGATTCCAAACAAAAGGTTGGTTGATTTCCTGTTAACTGAAAACTCTAAAATAATGATTTTGGAGAATTCAGAGCCTACTACCTACAAACAAGCTTTGACGAGCCCAGACTCTGAGAAATGGCTTGAAGCCATGAGATCCGAATTAGAATCCATATCTGAGAATAAAGTTTGGACCCTTGTCGACTTCCTGATGGGGTTACATCTATTGGATGCAAGTGGGTGTTCAAATTGAAAACAGACAAAGATGGGAACATTTATGTCTATAAAGCAAGACTGGTTGCAAAAGGATTCAGACAAGTTCATGGTATAGACTATGACGAGACCTTTTCTCCAGTAGCAATGCTTAAATCGATTCGGATACTTTTAGCGATTGCTGCATATTGCGATTACGAAATTTGGCAGATGGATGTCAAAACCGCATTCTTAAATGGGTTCTTGAATGAGGATGTGTATATGACACAACCTGAGGGTTTTGAGGATCCAGAAAATCCTAAAAGGTTTGCAAGCTTCAGAGATCCATTTATGGATTGAAGCAAGCATCTCGGAGCAGGAATCTTCGATTCGATGAGGCAATCAAACAGTTTGGTTTTCTCAAAAGCGAAGAAGAATCTTGTGTCTATAAGAAATTTAGTGGGAGTAGCTTAGTCTTCTTGGTTTTGTATGTAGATGACATACTACTCATGGGAAATGACATACCAATGCTTGAGTCTGTCAAGGAATGGTTGAAAAGTTGTTTCTCTATGAAGGACCTTGGAGAGGCTGAGTACATATTGGGAATAAAAATCCATAGAGAGAGGTCGAAGGATGATTGGACTAAGTCAAGAAACATATATTGATAAAGTTCTTGCAAGGTTCAACATGGAAAACTCGAAAAGAGGATTCGTTCCCATGTCACATGCCATATCGCTTAGCAAGAGTCAGTGCCCGACCGAGCCTGATGAGTTGAAGCGAATGAATGACATACCTTATGCCTCGGCTATAGGATCTATCATGTATGCCATGATAAGTACTCGACCAGATGTTGCATACGCCTTGAGCATGTGCAACAGATTCCAAGCAAATCCAGGTAAAGCACACTGGACTGTAGCTAAGAGCATCCTTAAGTACTTGAGAAGAACTAAAGGCATTTCCTTAGTCTATGGAGGAGAAAATGAGTTGGTTGTTAAAGGTTATCACCTTATTCGCGAGATAGTTGACAGAAAGGATGTCAAAATCTGCAAAGTTCACACGGATGAGAATGTGGCTGATCCGCTTACTAAACCTGTACCTTAACCCAAGCATGAAAGTCACGCTAGGGCTATAGGCTTGAAGCAAATGTTAGAATGGCTTTAGATTGTATTATGTTTGAAGAAACTTGTTACAATGTAAAGACATGGTTTTGCTATTTTAGGTTTATGAGAAATAAAGTTTTATCTTATTTAATGTTGGTTTATTATTATATAAAATGTCCAAAAATATTCTTGAATTCAATGGTTTTGTCAAATATGTGATTTGATGAATGAAACACCATAAGTGAACTGAATTCATAGAATATTCATGTTCCTAATCCAAGTCATTAAATTGGACATAAATGACTTATTGAAGGATTAGCATATAAGATTGATTGATAGCGCTATTTCATGGGCTATAGGAACATAGAGATGTTTAGTCAATCATATGGATATGTGTATTTGATACATGATCGAACTGACCTACTTAGAAGTTTGAATAACTTCGTAATTATATTAGTGGACTCCTAAGACATGAGTGGAACACTACTTAGCTTGATAATTGGTATAACTTTGATGTTGTCAAACGTCATGCCGTAAAAGGGGACTATAAAGGCAGCATTCGGGTTGTGCTAAAAGTTGAGTGGGAGTTTTGGTTGCCACAAGATTGAAAAGGTCCTCCTATATATAAGATAGGATGGGTGTCTTGGCCTCTTGAAGAGTGAGAATTGAAAATGCATGGCCGTGCTCAAATGGATTATAAGATAATCATTTGTTTAGCAATTCGAACTCGGATTTCAAGGAATAATTTGAAGATTAGTATGGATAACATAGAGATGTGATCATACTATCAAATTAGACACTAAGAGACTTTAGGAATTTGAATATTGCACACTCGTCTCGGACAAGTGGGAGATTGAAGGAAATCTGTCCTCGACTCTAATGCAATTACTAAATATAATATGGATCGTATTATGGAGATAATAATTCGTTTAATTGGGTCGTCTTTACGTCTTTCTAGAGAACGCTATAGACCTTTGGGTTAGTAAATAATAAACCCGAAGCCCACTTAAATGGATCCTACAAGGTCACACATAATATTTGGATCAAAAAAAGAGAAACCCATAGCCCATAAAGGCTATAGGGTAGTCGGCCCAAGAGGGAGATGAGAGGAGATTATTTGACCTAATTATTCCTATATAAAGGTCATGCAGTCAGAAAATAAGATACAGTATCTCTCATTAACTTTCTTCTGCTCTTTCTCTCTCTCAACTGACATTACTCCATAAAAGAAGAACGCTTTCTTCCTTCCAACTAGCATTGGTGGAGTGTTGATCCAAATTGGTGGACTAAGTAGAGGAATCACGTTTGAGATTCTTTCCCCAAGATCGTTGGCTATACTTTGAAGTATTCAATCCCGCCATACCAGTTGAAATCACGCATCAAGAGGTTGGTAATTAATTATTATATGATCCTTAATTATATGTGCATGAGATCCTGTTTTAGGTGCTTATGAATTAGATTCATGAAATTCCGCTTATAGTACCTATAATCCTACAAGAAATCTGACCAGCTTCCATGGTGATTGGTGGGTCAATTTGCTTGGGGAGAAAGGTGTGCTTGGGGAGCAAGGCAATAGACCAGTCAAAGAGGGGAATGGGATGGCGTGAGGGAGAGAGTGAATTGGGGTTATTTTTCTTTTTCTTAAATGGATGGTTTACTCATAAAAGACTCCTTTACTAGTTTGGGAAAATAAATAAGAACTTTAAACAAAATAATTATGACTGTTGATAAGTGGACTTTAGGTTCACTTATTTGCATTTAGTTTTAGGTCATTTAGATGCATTTTAGGCCATATAGTTACCTTTTCTTTCCCTTTTTCATCCTTTCTCATATTTAGCATTTAGTTTTAGTTCATTTGCATATAGTTTAGTTGCATTTAGATCATTTCATTTGCATGTGCATCCCCCCCTCCCCCATCTAATATTTTCTTGGAGTGTTTTAAAGCTAGATAAGCAAGGAAGAGGCTCCAAACAGGGGAGCGGGCGCTCCGTGTGTAAAGAAGCAAAGAGAAGCTGGTAGTAGATTGGAGCGGCCCTGGGGCGTTTCCAGGAGCGCTCCAAGCCTGGAGCGGGCGCTCCATTTTGCAAGGAACGGGCGCTCCATCGCCCAGATTTGGTATTTCGGTTTCGGTTTTGTATCGGTCGATTTCGATTTTGTATCGGTTTTTTTAGACGGTTTCGGTTTTGTGTTTTATGGTTTTGCTCTTAGTACTTTGGGGTATAAAAAACCCATTTTTGTAATAATGATAGAAAATGCTTTTAATTTCTGAACATTTTAATTAGTTTAATTAGAGAGAGTTTTAGAGAGAAAAGTAGAAGTTAGAGAGATAAAGTAGATCTAGAAGTTGAATATTGAAGTTTTGAAGCTATTTTAATGGAGTTTTGCATTTGATTTCCATCCATCTTTGAGTATTTTTTCTATCTCTTCTCTTTATTTACTTTTATACTTGTTTTACCTTACTTTAGTATTGGTTAGTAGTAATTAGTTGATGATTAGCTTATTAAATATGATTTTCACCATTGTTCCTTCAAGCTTTTTATTTATTCCTTTCCATGTCTAGTGAGTAGATTAGTAGCTAGGGGAAGGGGATGACCTTGCTAATCATGTGTTGACCTTGAAGTCAAGCTTGGGGGTGTGATTTGGGTGAGATTGTGTTGTCTAGCTAATTTCATTGCCTTGTTTATTTGATTGATCACCATTTGAACTTGTTATGGAAATCTAAGGTGAAGGATTGAGAAATGAAACCTTAGATAGACGTTTAGCTAGATTTTAGGTTGACTTCACCATGAGAATAGGTGATTGACTTCCTAGGATATCAATCGAATCACTATGAGTTGTGCAAATACTTGGTTGATTGATTTTACCATGAGAATAGGTAAAATTGGTTGATTAGGTCCTCCTAATTAGCTCGAGAGAGTAATTAGGAAACATTTGAGTGACTTAGTCCCCTAATCGAACCTAATGAATCCCCGTGGCTTGGCAAATTGGTTAATTCAATGTTAGCTCGTGAATCCCCTAACCCTAATATCCTCTTAATATTGTTTAATTCAAATCATAAGTCTATTTGCTAGTTTCTTAGTTCCTAATTTCTCAGTTGTTCACTAATCTCAAAAAGGCCCAAAAATAGGCTTAGCTCGCTAAATCGCATTCAACCCTTGATTAATCCTTGCTTCCTCGTGGATTCCACCCTTTCTTACCCTATATTAGGCTAAGTTAGGTTATTAATTTGGCACGTGCAACGACCGTATCAACTGTAAATAAAATCACATTTTTATCGGAATTATCATAATAATAATAATACATTTAAACTCTTCAAACGTTTAAAAAATATAATTGAAAACAAATTTGATTAAATTGCAAAAATTTTGAATTAACACTCATTTATTCTAATAATATAATTTATTAAGTTTTCAAAAGTCGGGGTATTACAACCTATGATTTCTACCTCTATGACTTATTAAAAGTAATCATAAGTCTGAGTCCATGTCCAATGTGATGCATGAAATGATGTTGTGCAATAACGATTAGTACGAATGATTAAGAATCTGTTAAGAAAGTTAAGTGTCTAAGAACACGTTAATAAAGTTAGGAAACAAGATAAGCGAAATAATGTGAATTACATAATCTTAATGAGTGTCATATGATTATGTGAATGGATTAAGTATGTTTTTTTATGAATCATGGGATGGCGTTATGACAATAACTATGAATGCTTTATGAACCAAGGTCATTACAAACAATTTCAAAGGTTTAATAAACGCTCTATGAAAGCTTATGAATATAGAACGTTGTTTACGGTATGATTATACTACCTATATAAAGGTAGAACTGAGCTGAACGACTGAAGTATATTTAATATCACCGATGGATACTAAAAGTTATGAAACATGATAAGTTTAAGTGAAAGAACTGGTTTAATATAATGTACTGTTACTGATGGTCGTGCAAGTACCTTCCTTTTTACTAGGGCAATAGCCCATTACTGATGTAGGGGGCACATGACCCTTGTGCACTGGCGCATACACATACTGACTGACTGAGCAACCCGTATAAAACTGATAAAAAGGATTGATGGATTATATTAATACTGATTTCTATAAATGTTCCAGATGTTCTCTTTCCCCATGTTTTATTAATGAAGTGCGTCCGAACGATAGGATAATAAAGATAGAAACTTACACTATTTCAAGAGTATTTAGAAACTTGTTGAGTTTCAAGATGATGTGCTTAAGTTTATGAAAGTCTGAAATTGCGTTTTAAACGTGATGGATTTACTCAATGCTCATTACATATTGTTCATGACACGTGCCTTAAAGTAATTAACGTGATTATGAGATGCATGACGTCAACTTCTTACATGGCTTAGCTTCTAAGTTCTAAACGATCTTCGTATGTTTTTTTGAAGTATGAAAGTGCACGTTAACATGATTGCATGTATCTTATGAACGTGAGTTTCTACAAGAAAGTAAAATATGTCAAGTATAATTTATATGTCAAATATGATTATTTATTTCAAGGAAATATGATTTACATGTTAAGTATGTATATGCTTTATCTCTTGGAATTTGTGCCTGTAAGTGCAAAAATATTTTCAAACCGAAAACGTTTTTACGGGTTGGAGTAAAGTTACGGGTTTTCCACTCATTTTGGAACATTTTTTTGTCTTTTCTTGTTTCTCTATTTTTCTTCTGAACGAAGCTTAGGTTATGAAAGAAGGATCAAGATGGATCTGTGAAAAGAAAGTGCTTGAGATGGATTTCAAGAAACGAGATGAAGCAAGTATTTAAGGTCTTAGTTTAATGAGCTTTTGTAAGAATATTATTATTGGTGGCCATAGCCCACAGGTTTAAGTAAACACTTCCGCAAATCATGTGATTAGTTAATGTTAATTGTGATTAATTAAGGCACCCGTTTTTGGGGCGTTATACATCGGTCGATCGCGCGAGTACATTTAAGTTTCACCAACTTACACGTAAAATAAAAAATTTAAACTAACCTAAATCTAAAGTTAACTTGGAATGGAAACTAAAGCGAGCCTAAATAACTTGTCTCTAATACCCGATGATTGATCAAAACATCCAAATATCCAAAAATCACTATATATATATATATATATATATATATATATATATATATATATATATATATATATATATATATATAAGCTCATAAAAAGATCGACCATCATACATCGATCAAGAAAGTGACGGATCCATAACGTCATGCATTATCTTCAAGCTCCTCATTCAAAATCACCTACAATGTTTACGAATAAATTTAGTAACGTAGCATATATCAATGGAGAGAAAAGGTAAAATTCTAGCAAAATATTGGCATTTTTTTTTTGTAAAAAGGACTCCCAAAATGTAAACATATCATAACTTGTATTTTAAACTAGTTGCAATCAATTCCATCCAATATTCATAAGCTCTCGAAGACAAAAAATAACAAAGCAAAGTAAATCTCATACTTTAGTTTTGTTCCAATTGCTCCAAGACTTCAATCATCGAAGCAAAAATAACCTCCAGTTAATTATGGTGTGAACGGGCATCAATCCGTTGCACTATTATACAAAAATCCGTTGCATTAGACAATCTATTGCAACAATTTTGTAAAAACGTTGCAAATTAAGGGTTACATTAGCTCTTAAAATAAAATAGTAGTGATCCATGTAATTAAGAACAATTGATGACTATTATTTTTAATTAGTTTATAATTTGTTGGTTAAATATTATTAGCAAACTTAATTAATATATTGGTATGATTAATGTTAATATCGTATTTAATTATGTAATATGACACTTCTAAAATTAATCATATTATAAATTGGATAATATTGCCGATTTTTTAATTTAATCACAAAAATATAAAACACTCATACATCAACATATAATTACATTAATTTTTTAATACATTATAAGATTAATACATAATTAAGAACAATATAAAAAACATAGCAACTTAATTAGTCTTTGTTTGTCCAAATTTAAGTCAAATATCATTGCACCTACCTTTTTTTGGCAGCTTTACATGAAAATATTAATAAACTAGGATACCCTTCTTGGCCCTAGTAGGCAGGTCATGGGCCATAGCTACATTCGATCTACTAACTTTGCTACAGGTGAAGAAATCATACTTGCTGAATTGGAGTCTACAATCCTCTAGGTTTGTGGATATCTCCAACGAAATAGAAACAGGACATAAAAGTGCGTTTATGAGAGCCGCACAATCCGTTTTGATGTGGATATTTTTTGTGAAAGAGAGGCCTTTACATAAGGCTGCTTGTAAGGCCTTTACTTCAGTCTGAACAGTTGAGGAGGCATATGTTTTTCAGCCCCTCGGCAGACGTGACCTTAGTCTTCGCTTATCCATCCAAAAGCTGCACCCCATTGATTCTTTTTTACCTTATCCATGGGGACCCAAGAGCCATCAATTTGTATGATTATCGCTTCTAACATGCTTCTAGTGCCTGATTGGAAATAGGATTTGGCGCTTCTGGTTGTAGGTGTTTGCCTAATTCTGCTTTCCTGAGAACCCAAGATCTTATGATTACGTTTCCACCTCAAGAAAACTTCTCTTTGGATTGCCATGATTTTTCTGGGGTCTGGTTTATCCTTTCTAAAGATGATGTTGTTTCTATGGATCTAGATTGCCCAAATAGTGGAAGAGAAGTGAGCCATACTCTCTTCATCTAACCCTCGCAGGAAGTACCAGTAAGTTCTGAATCCAATCTTCAATAATAATAATGTCTGGTACAGGTGGTTTAATTCCGAGGTCTCCTCCTCTCCACACGTGTTGGGTGATGGTACAGTCTCGTAAAAGATGGGAAGAATTCTCTTGATCTTGACCACAAAACTCGCATGGGCCCCCTTCCCTACTCTCCTCCTTCTCAGGCCCTCCTTTGTAGGGAGGGCTTTATTTATAGGTCTCCAAATTAGCATCTTCATTTTGTCAGGATGGATGAGTTCCACAGGAGCTTGAATTTCATATTGTCACCCTCTTTAGGCCCCCAGTGCCTTCTAGGATCCGAATTTTACAGTATACTCTCCATTTTGAGCTGTGTTCCACTTGACACGACCTTCTTCTTGGTTGTCAGGGAAGTAGGTTGAGAGATCTGAAGGGCCTCATGCTTCTGGTATAGATGCCAAATCTTTGAGCAGTCCCACTTCCTATCAACTGTTAATAATTCTTTTCACTCTATTTGGTCTTAAGTTGTCAGTTGAACCCGAGAGCTGTTTTCCCGCAATTTGGAATTTCCAACCAAGATGTCCTCTCACACTTTTATATTGTCTCCTTTCCCCATTTCTTTCCTTTATCCATCCTTAAGTCTGAGAGTAGCTCTGAACATACTTCTATAGGCATAGGATGATTTTATAGGGGTGAAATGCGGTCTTCTTTGATAATGCTCGTGATAGGATCATATTTGTATTTTGCTTTTAGAAGTCTGGAAACTAAAGAGTTAGGCGATGTGTGGATCCTCCAAGCTTGTTTTACCAACAAAGCTGTGTTAAAGGCCCTAATATTCTTCATACCCAATCCCCCTGCTCTCTTGTGCTTTTCAAGGACCTCCTTTTTCTTCCAATAGATAGGGCGTTTATCCATGCTGGAGGACCAAAAGAATCGAAGAAAAAGGGAGGTAATATTTCTTGATGTTTTATGAGGGAGAAGGTAGATGGAAAGGATGTGGGAAGCTGTCATTGCTAGTACTGCATTAAGAAGGATAAGTTTCCCCGCAATTGAGAGGTTTGAGAATTTCCAAGATTGGATCTTTTTGAACACCTTTTCCTCTATCTTTGAAGTTCATTGTTGATCTACCACCTATTTCCATAGGCATCCCAAGTAAGACCCGAGAGTCTCCTTACTCTTGATTCCTAAAGGCTTTCTAAGAATACTGGTGAAGCGTGATGGAGTATTAAGACTGAAAATGACATGGGATTTATCAAAGTTGATCATCTCCCCCCGAGGCCTTGCAGAATCTCTATATATTGTCCTTTAATTCCCAGACATGTTTTGGAGTCGCTTGGAAAAAACAAGAGCCTCCTTGCTCTTGATTCCTAAAGGCTTTCTAAGAATTCTGGTGAAGCGTGATGGAGTATTAAGACTGAAAATGACATGGGATTTATCAAAGTTGATCATCTCCCCCAAGGCCTTGCAGAATCTCTATATATTGTCCTTTAATTCCCAGACATGTTTTGGAGTCACTTGGAAAAAACAAGAGCATCATATGCAAAGAATAGGTGCGAGATGGACGGGGCAGACCTTGTTAAACTGATTTCTTTTATTTTCCCCTACTCCTCTTTCCCTGCGAGGTGTTTTAGAGAGCTTTCATGCAAAGAATATGATAGAGGGTCACCTTGTCGTAGGCCCGTTGTGGGGGTAAAGAAGGTAGTGGGTTCACTATTAACCAAGATCGAGTATGAAACCGTTGTTATGCACTGCATGATCCAGTGTATCCATATTTGAGGGAATCCAAATCTCCTTAAGACCTGCTCTAGGAACCCCCAACTTACTCTATCATACGCTATGCTCAGATCCACCCTCAGAATCCCTTCAAACTTGCCACCTTTCTTTTTCTTTCGTACTCTATTCAAGAGCTCATGGGCTATTAGGCAATAATCCGCCATTGCTCTTCCCGGGACAAAAGCATTTTGGAATTCTCCCATAATTTGTCTCAAGATGGGCTTCAGCCTCTCCACCATGACTTTGGTGATGACCTTGTACAGAGTGTTGCATAAGCTAATAGGTTTGAAGTCAACCACTTGATGGGCATGTTCCTTTTGTTGAGGCTTTTTGATATTTCCCCGCTCGCAAAGAAGGAATTCACTCCTTGGATGATATCACTCCCCATAGTATCCCAGAATGAAATAAAGAAGGCTGGAGGGATACCATCCGGACCCGGGGATTTGAGGGGCTTTGTGTAACACCCCGCCCAAATCGAACCCTTTTTCATTAAATAAAACTCGTTGGGGGAAACCCACGAGGGTTCGACTCGGATGGTGTGCTACCGCCGCACTTATCTCCTTGGAAATAAATGCAAGGCTAATAGGTAACATCACACTAAATTCAAATTAAATTAAGTTTTACAACAACTAAATTGTTCAATAAAACACTAATTAATATAACGTCTCAGAGTCTCAGCGAAAACTAAAATTAAGACTAAGTGGATGACAACTCTAAAAGTTCTCTCTTTGTTTCCCCCAGTCGATCACCCACCTGCACAAATACATTGAAAAGAAACAAGAGAGACAAGCTCCCACAAATCAGAAAAACTGAGTAATTCCAACTCCATCCCGTAAAATACTTAAGTTGAAAATATTTTGTGAAAATAATAGGTTAATAGAGTCGAAAGCATAGCACATATCCATATATAAATACAATTGATAATCACATAAGTGCATACATATGTATATAAGATTAATAATCACATAATTTCAATTAATTCAATAATTCAGTATTATCCGTTTATTTAAGGAGAGGAAAGAGAACGCCAGTAAGCTGGGGTCAATCCCCAGTAACTACTTACTTCAAGAGTGTAGGCTGGGGTCAATCCCCACTACCTACAAATATTATAATGGCCAAAAACAGAGTCCCTAGTGTGCACACCCCTTCTAACTTGGAAACACATCAAGATAGAAGGAAGGCAAATAACAAAAAAATCAGCATAGTAACAAAGAAACCTGTAGGTGGCCGCTGAACCTCCCATACAGGGCAACCTGTTCATCATTTCCCTCCGATTTCCACTTTAAGTGATTAATATCATTTATGAAAGTCATCACTTAAATCATATACACATATACATGATTTCATTTAACCAAGTATGAACATATTCATTCCAATATCCATAACTCAATTTATTCGCGGCTCACCCAGAAAGCCCATTTTCATTCATATACAAAAACCATCACTGGTAAATTAATAGTCCATCATTTTCCAATTATAACCAATCCATTATCAATTTTCATTTTCAAACTTTTAATAACGATAATAGCATAATAACAATAATAATGATGATAATAATAATAATAATAATATCATAATGAATAATAATAATAATAACAACATTAACAATTAATCTTTAATTAAACAAATGCCGAGAATAAAAGATACGATTATTTATCAAGATCATCGTTAACGTTAGAATAATTGTCATATCGTCCATAGTCCATGGTCCATATTCATTATTCATATCCATAGTCATTAGTCATCTTACTAATCATAATCTGCATTTAAGTCAATAGTTATAATTCATAATAATTTTCATAATTAAAATTCACATTTCTAATCACATAGTCACGTAATTAAATTATTTTTATACTACGGGATCTACGTTTAGATGGACATCGGAAATTACCTCGTGACGCGTGCCCAAAGTCAAATAACGAACCGATCAAAGCTACTGGTAGTCCCCGTCTACGAACTCGGAGTCTACAACGAGAGTTAACGAGATCTAAGTTAGTAACCTAAATAACCCCTTTTTGATTCATAAAATAAACGAACTCCAATAATTCGAATAACCTTGAAAAGTTTTCTTAATTATTTCAAAACATTATTAGTAGTTCAAAATTATAACATTTTAGAAATATTAAGAAATAAATTTAAGTATTAAAAGGGACTAACTCGGCTCAATTTAAAACATGTCAATAAGATAACTTTCTTAAATTATACTTGCGTAACTTTTATTATTAAAATAACTAATGTAAATATAATAACTTTATTAATAATAGAAAACCTCTTTTTTTTTAATTAAATGAAATGTAAAAAGGGGGAAAGAAGGCATACTGATTCAAAGAATCAGTTTTATAGAGAAAGAACAGAGGAGGGCGAACAGGGGGAAGAGGGAGGCCGGCTGGGCTGCGACTGGTGGTTTGTGGCATCCCGCGTTTCAGACGACGGCGGAGCAGTCGCAAGCGGGGAAGAAGGGCGGTGTGTGGCTGCGGGGTCAGGCAGAGGCGGTGGTGAGGCGGGCTCAGGCGAGATTATTTGGGTTGGTTGCGGGCTGTCGCGAATTGGTGTTGCGAAGAGGACAGAAACGCAACGAAGAGGAAGGTGGTTGCGGGCGGTGGTCGTTGAGGCTAGGCGCCTGATGGTGTTGGCTGCTCGAAAACAGAGCAGTGAGCAGGGGAGGAGGTTGGTATGTGGTGGTGGTTTAAGGTGATGTTTGTAATGGTTTTTGCCGACTGATTTCCGGCGAGAAAGAGGAGCATATAACAGAGTAAGCAGAACAGAGGAAGAAGAGAGGAGGAAAGAAGAGGAAGGTGCAGTGAGTTTGGGGCTCCATAGCTTCCTATTTATAGCCATGAGTGAATTAAAGAGCTTGAGAAATTGTCAAAGAAAATCTGAAATTGTAGGTGGGAGTTGGGAGCTTGTAGATTTGCTCAGAAGAGAATCACCGTAGCAGGCTGGTGAAGAGGGAAAGTCAAGAGTGAGTAAAAGCATGAGTGAAGGAGATGATGGAATGTCTGATTGTTTGTTTTGTTTCATTTCTTTTTTTCCCTCTCTTTTTTTTGTGTATGGCTAAAATAGTTGGGCTATGGACTTGATGCATAATGGATTGGGCTCATTTGGATTTGCTCATGTGAATGAAAACAAGAATGCTTCCAAGCTAGTTGAATTTTATTAATAATTGTTAATAATTAAATTATTTAAATAGAATGAAAATAAATAATTAAATTACACATTTCAATTAAATAATATTCATAAAACTTGTTTATCAAATAATTCAAAACTAAATGAAAATATTTTTAATAAATATAATTTATTAAATAAATCGAATTACCACTAAATAAATTTAACTGGAAATAATATTAAAACTTAATAAATAATAAAATAAGATTTGAAAATTCGGGGTATTACACTTTGACTTGAAAGAGGCTTTTATGATTTCCTCGTTAGAGAAAGGTTTTTGAAGCCAGGAGATTTGGTTGGGAGATAGGGGTGTAATATTAGAGAGAAAGTCCTGGACCTCCTCCCCTGGGCCCTGGTCATGGTGGTTTGCGAGGAGGTCGATGTAATATTGGAGGAATTTCCCTTTGATTACCTCTTTGTCTGTTATCCACTCTTCCCCTTCCTTTAGAAATCTTATCTCGCTGGTAGCTTTCCTTGTCTTGACACATTTGAAGAAAAAATCCATGTTTTGATCACCCAACTAGTCCTATCGCGATTTGGCTCGTTGTTTCCAGTACCACCAAGCATTACTTCCTTCGTTGCTTGTCAATGTTTGCCTGCTGCGTGGAGATGATATCACCTTGGTTTGTCTCCATCTTGCTCTTGAAATCATCCCATTGAAGGCATGTGTCCCTTTTGTATTCCAGACACCATTACACCTACCAGGTGTTCCGAAAAGGCAGTCCAAATCCATAAATCATATGAAGCAATGGCTTCCAACACCAATGTCGGCTTACTTGGTCTTCCGAATTTTATTTTTTTGCCAAAAACTGCCTATTGAAATACTCATTTTGTTAATTATAGTCATCATCTTTTTTTCTTGCGAATTACTGCCTAGAAGGACTAATCTCTTAGTGACTTGTTGCCATTTTCACTAATTACACTACTAATCTATAGTTTGATTGATCAAATCATGTTTAAATTTTTGAAAATCTTTTTTTATTTAGTTTTACAATA
Source organism: Patellifolia procumbens (assembly GCA_947645195.1). Taxonomy (NCBI): domain Eukaryota; kingdom Viridiplantae; phylum Streptophyta; class Magnoliopsida; order Caryophyllales; family Amaranthaceae; genus Patellifolia; species Patellifolia procumbens. Next base: position 7,930,176 of record CANSGD010000953.1, read on the forward strand.
TTTTAAAAATATATGTTTTTGATATATGATGATATGGGCACGTATTTCGAGACGATATTTAATCGGGTTTTTCGAACTAAAGGCAGATTTTTTTTTTGAAAAACGGACACCGCTATACGTCCATAAGGGCACGAATTTCGAGAATCCCTCAAAATGAGTACCAACAAGTCGGGTTTTCGGGCACGTATTTCAAGACGAGTTTTCCGGACTAAATAAGATGTTTTTCCCAAAGAGGACACCGTCGTACGCCCTTCATGGCCACGAATTTTGAGAATCCTTATAAAACGATTATCAACAAACCGAGTTTTCGAGTACGTGTTTTCGAGTACGTGTTTTCGAGATGGAAAACTCGTATTGATATACGTGCCCCAAAAATCCTGCTTGGTAATACTCGTTTCGTAGGGATTCTCGAAATTCGTGCCCATGAAGGGGGTACGTATACGTCCGTTTGAAAAATCGTTGTCTTCAGTCCGAAAAACACGATTAAATATTGTCTCGAAATACATGTACCATGTCATATATCAAAAACACTTAGTATATATTTAAAATATTGTAAAATGAAATGAAAAAAGATTTTTAAAATCTTAATCATGTTTTGACTGGTCAAATTATAGATACATAGTGTAATTAGTGAAAATGGCAACAAGTTACTAAAAGATGAGTCTTTCTAGACATTAATTCTTAAGAAAAAAAAGATGATGACTATAATTAACAAAATGGGTATTTCAATAAGCAGTTCTTTGCAAAAAAAATTCTAAAACAATCCATGAAACATAATTTGGTGTATTCATACTAATGCATGACAAGTTGTCAATTACCCATACACCCAACTCCCTATGCTCCTAATTTTCTTATTCCTCTATTTTACTAAGTTAATTTTTCAATTTCTTGGCATATTTTTGTATGCATTGGTAATTTCGTATATAGTATTTGATATGCATTTTCTTCTTCTTCAAAAGATTTTTCTTCAATCAAATTAGCTTTAAAATATTTATAAAAAAGCGGGGTACTCTACTCTAATCTAAGTAACCAATTATTTATACGTATAAGGCAAACAGTATAAAAATTTATTTCTAAAAGATATCACTACGGAATGTAAGCTTCAGTGGTCTGAAATAAATTGCCTCATATAAGAGCAGTGGCAGATCTAGGAATTCGAAGTTGGGTAGACACAATTAAAAAACACTTAATAATATGTTATGATTCTTTTAATTCTACGGGGGAATACCGAACTAATAATTTATCTAATTTATCAATTATTAAGGTTATCAAAAATAAACTTTGCTAAGTTTTACAATATTAAAACAGGCAAAGATGATAAACATCATTTTGTATAATCGGAATAATTGAGTAAATCATGCATTTATTTGAATCTTGGAAACAAAAATGAAGCCACTTAAGACATGGTAGGGATAATGGATTTACAGTGCTATGTGTCCTTGTATTATTGGCCAGCTCAAAATCTATATAATACACTAAAGCAAAATGTATTGTCCACATGTCACTCAAAGTATAAAAGGGGGTCAATCAATCAAAAATGTCACATGTCATCACCACAATAACCACCAATAATTATAAATAGCAGCACATTTCATTCATTAGCCTTCACATTCAATCCTAATTAAAGATTCACTCATTTTTCTCTCCTCTCTAATTCACGTGAAGGCTATTTTCTCCTTTCTTACTTCTCAAATTGCCAAGCATATTTTTTAATACTTTGATATTAATTTCTCTCCTATCTTCCTTCTTAAATTGCCAAGCAAATTCTACAATTGGGGTATGTCGAGTTTGCAAGAATTATCCAAGTAATGTAATCTCGATTTCTTTCATAGACTTGAAGTACCAGGCCCCGTTCTTGATCCACTTGATATGAAGGCTCGTGTGAGAGTCTTAATCATCACAAAGACTAATGATGGCAAGGTTATTAGTGTTTTTAAGGATTGTATTTGACTTTTATTTGTTGTTGTACTTCGCAAATTATAAATATCATCTTAGATTGTTTATCAATTATCAATAACAAATTTGGTTGTTCTTCTATTCCAATTGAGTATACATTTTACAGATTGTTTATGTTCTAATGTTTGATACAATGTTCTTCTTTTAATTCAATTGAATAAATTTTAGTCTTCTTCTTATATTTTGATTATACTTTAGTCTTATTCTTCTCTTTCATAATTAAATAATTTTATTTCAAATTGTTTATAGCCTAATTTACAATATTCTAACCATTTAAAGTATTACCATAAATATGTTAAACTATAATTATCATAAATCTACTAAAATCCAAAAATTACATATGATATAAAATTTTAATATAGATTTGCCTTGATTGGCTTATGATATTAATCACATTGATTTGCTAAATGGTAAATATACTATTATGTTACCTTGATTAGCATTTGATACTTAGTACTTACCAAAATCATTTCAAATTCAAATTTTATTATTTAATACGTTTTATTATTGGTAATGCTAAGATTATGTTACCTTGATTATCTAATAATATTAATCACATTTATTATATATTCAATCATCACAATCAATTATTATATAAATGGTAATTATTAGTTGGGTTATATAAATGGTAACCCAAAATTTAAATATGAAATTTTAATATAGATTTGCCTTGATTAGCTTATGATATCAATCACATTGATTTGCTAAATGGTAAGTATACTATTATGTTATCTTGATTAGATTTTGATTCTTAGTACTTACCAAAATCATTTTAAATTCAAATTGCATAATTTGCTACGTTTTATTAATGGTAATTCTAAATTATGTTACCTTGATTATCTAATGACATTAATCACATTTATTATATAATTAATCAATTAATATTCTATAAAGTAATTATTAATTAGGTTATATTTATAAGATTGGTTAGCTTATCTTAAACAACCAATTAATTAATCAATCAATTATTATAAAATTTACTCTTAATTATTGAAAAAACATACCATTTTTTGAAGATAATAATATGCTACATAAAGTTACATTCGAAAAATATTATATTTTGTATCCTTATTTATTTATCCTCAACCTTGAATATGGAACAAAATATTAATATAATATAGAATTTTAAGTATAATCAATCAACCATGCTTTTATTTCGTAAATTAATTAAGAAACTTACCATTTTTTTAACTCTATTATAATCCGAAATTTATATTGTTTTATTGCCTTAGATTTAGTATTCTCGACCTTAACTATAGTACAAAATATAAAATTATAGAATCTTAATTGTCATCAATTTATCCTAAATTATTTCCAAAATTAATAACAATACTTGCCTTTTTTATAGAACAAAATTTCTTTTAAGAAATTTCTTTTACCATATTTTTAGTTATCATGAGCCTTATATGAAACACAATCTCTAAATTATTTATAATTAATACTCCCCCCGTTCTCTTTTGGTCTTACTGTTTGGAATCTTTTTGAGAGAGGAAAAAAGTCAAAGTAGGAAGAACAAAAGGGAACGGGGGAGTATATAATATTGATTATAGTATAGAAATATTAAAATAATATAGAATCTTAATTTATCATCAATCAACCCTAATATATTACAAAAAAAATAATAAAGATTATTTACTTTTTTTGGAAACCATTAAAATCCAAAATATATAAGGTTTTTTAGGAGAATTAAATTTGCTCTTTAATAATGAAGATAATTTCCATTTGTAATCAATAATAATAATCTAAATATACTTATATTTCCAAAACTATATTAATTTATTTCCTTAATTTTATTTATCCTCAATCTTGGATATGGAACAAAATATTATAGTATAGAATATTAAGTATTATCAATAAATCTAGATTTGGTACAAAATATTTTAAGATTATACATTCTGAATTTTTTTTGAAACTCTAAATCCAATTATAAATATACTTGCCATTTTTTGAATTTTATTAGGTTTCAAATTTAACAGAGCATAAAATTTACTCATAATTATTGAACAAACTTACCATTTTTTTCCAATAATAATATTTGATTATATAATCTTAGTTGTCATCAATCTACCTAAATTATTTTCAAAAGTAATAACAATACTTACCTTTTGTTATAGAAGATTTTTTTTCTTCATATTTTATTGATAAAGTTTAAAAAATTAGTTGCCATGGTTTTAGTTATCATGAATCTTATTATGGAACAAAATCTCTAAATTATTTATAATTAATATATAATCTTGATTATAGTAGAGAAATATTAAAATATTAAAGAATCTTAATTATCACCAGTCAATTCTAATATATTTCAAAAATTAATGAACATTATTTTCTTTTTTAATAATTATTAAAATCTAAAATATATTAGGTTTTTTAAGAGACTTAAATTTACTCTCAAACAATGAAGATACTTGCCATTTTTTACAATAATAATAATCTAAATATACTTATATTTCTAAAACTATAGTATTTATTGCCTTAGATTTATTTATCCTCAACCTTGGCTATGGAATAAAATATTATAATATAGAATATAAAATATCAATAAATAACACTGAATATGGTGCAAAATATTATAGGATTATATAATTTGAATTTTTTTTGAAAACTTTAGAAATTGGAAATTAATAGATTTTTCATGTTTTGAATTCTATTAGGATCCGGATTTCTTAGAGAATAAAATATAAAATATAAATTTAACTAATAAATAAAATTTCCATTTTTTTGCATTAATAATACCCGATTATATAAAAAGGAAATCTTTTTTTATTAAGATTAATAATACCCAAAAATATATACAGATAATTTCTATAATGTTAATTTTAATAACATTCGAAACTTGATCTTTTTATAGGAAAAAAAGTTTGTTACCAAAAATAATAGTGATGTCTAAAACTTAGTTGTAGTATAGAAATAACAAGTTAGTTTTAGCTCTCATGAGCCTTAGAGCCTGTTCTCTTCGGTATAATTCAGCTAAACTGAACTAATTGGAGTTGAACTGAACTGAACTAAACTAAATTAATTGGAGCTGAACTGAACTGAACTGAACTGACTTAAACTGAATTGAATTAAATTAAATAAATATATAAATAATATTGATAAAATAATAATATGAATATTAAATAAAAATTATAATGATAAGTAATAATAATGAATAATAATAATAGTATTTTGGATATTTTTTAATGATAGTTATAAATAAATAATATTAATAAACATAAATTAATAATAATAATAATAATGATAATGATTAATGATTAATGATTATAATGATAATTAATAACAATTATTTTATAGTCTTTGTATTAATATATTAATACTTGATGATGATTATATAATAACAATAATATCTAAGAAGTAAATTAATATTACTATTTTAATAATTACATTTAATAATATAATAATATTTAGTAATAAAATAATGATTGGGTCGTACCGTGCAAAATTGCATCATAAATCGTTTTGACGTGATTTAATTGGTTTATGCTTTTGACCTAAACCATGTTCCTCCCTAATGATAATAGTAATGATAATGAGTAAGGCTATAATAAACAAAATAATATATAGATATAATAATAATAATAATACTTAATAATAATGATATAAAATAAATAATAATAATACAATAATAATAATAAGAGTAATTAGTAAAATAAATTATAAGAGAATGGAGCTGAACTGAACTGATTGGAGCTAACTGAACTGACCTGAACTGATTGGAGCTGAACTGAACTGAACTGAACTGAACTGAACTGATTGGAGCAGAACTGAACTGAACTAAACTGAACTGAAAATAAGCTGGGGAGAACAGGCCCTTAGTATAGAACAAAATTGAAGATTTATTTAGAATTAATATAGAATCTTAGTTATAATATAGAAATATTAAAATAATAAAGAATCTTAATTTATCATCAATCAACCCTAATATATTTTGAAAATTAATGACTAATATTTTTCTGGAGACTATTAAAATGCGTTATAATTGATAAATTCTTTAAGAGAATAGAATTTACTCTTAAGTCTTAACTAATGAAGAATATTGCCATTTATGGCAATAATAATATTCTAAATATAGATAATTTGGAAATAAACTACAGTAATTTATTGTCGTTTTGTATCAATCCTCAACCTTGATTATGAAATAAAATATTAATATAGCATAGAGTATTATGTATTATCAATAAACCCTAATAGAATTCAAAAACTAAATAAGAAACTTGACATTTTTGGACATAATTTTTAAATTCGATTTTTTATTTTGGTAATTTCTTGCTTATTTTAATTATCATCAGCCTTAAATATGTACAAATTATCTAAAGAGTATAGACTTTTAGTTTTCATCAATCAACCCTATTTATTTCAAAAATTAATGAAAAAACTTGCCCTTTTTTATAAATAATAAAAGTCAAAATTTAGTTTGATATTTTTTTAGAAAATAATATACACTTTTAATTAATGAAGAAATTTTCGTTTTTTGGCAAAACAAATACTCGAAATATAGTTTCATATTTTTTTAGAAAATGAAAGTTTCTTTTTTTAGAATGTCTTGAATTTTTTTTTTATAAAATTACTTGCCATAGTTTTAGTTTCCATGAGCTTTAGTATTGAACAAAATCTTAAAATTATTTATAATGAATATATAATCTTAGTTATCATTTTGACAACCCTAATATATCCGAAAATTTATGAAGATATTTGCGACAATTTTACTTTTAATAAAATTAGGATTTTTTTATTAATAAAATATACTTTTAATAAATGAATAAATTTGCATTAATTCGAAATATAGATTGATCTTTCTAAGAGATTGAAATTTTCTTTGAATATTTTGTTAATAAATCTTGCGAATATTACTTGCCATTTGTTTAGTTAGCATGAGCCTTACTACGCAAAATCTCAAAATTATTTATAATCAATATAGAGACTTAGTTATAGCATAGAAATATTAAAAAAGTATAGAATCTTAGTTATCATCAAGCAACCATAATATATTTTGAAAATTAATGAACATTATAGCACTGTTGAATAAAATAAAATTATTTCTTTAACATGTACTCCCTCAGTTCCCTTTTGTTGTTCCCATTTGGAATCTTACACTATTTGAAAGTAGAGAGAATCTTCTAACTGGTTTCCAATATATAAGAAAAAACATAGTCATGTGGGATCTTGTTTTATTCGTCTCGACGATTACATCAAGAATATCAAACTTTTATAATTTTTATTAACATGTTGTTAGAGATGTACACGATATAAAATGTGCATTGACAAACGTGAAAAGGCAAATGGAAACAACAAAAGGGAACGGAAGGAGTACTTAATAAGTTTAAAAATGCATAATGTATGAAGAAATAACTCATAGGCATCTTCTTTATAAATTAAACATATTAGTTAAAACAGTTTGACTTTTACACTATTTATATGTCTTACTTTGACCATAATTTTCAATTAACATATTAAACCAAATGTTAGTAAATTGATGTTCTTAGATATGTAAATGTATGAATTTGACATAACAATTTTTTCACATTTTTTACTAATTGATAGTTAGATATATTAATGGTCAAAGTTGCGTATTGGCAAGTGTGTCAGTCAAACTGTTGCAACTAATATGGGACGGAGGTAGTAACTCTAATGAATAGCAAATTAACTGAACTCTCTAATGGATATACTATAATACATATATAGTATAAAAACTGAAACATATAACTTACATGTTGACATATAATAAAAATATTTAATCAAGTTGTTGGATTCTATTTATGTGTAATTATATTTTAGTATTACAATTAGGCTGATAATTTAATAATGTTTTTAAGAAAATACAAATGATACAGAAGGGACCCCGAGCTCAGGATTGACAATGCATTGTTCTACGCAAAAACAATTTCCATTGTCGGATATTTCTAATGGCAGGTAACTTTATTTTTTAACTGTCTATTTTTTGTTCATTTGTTATATTTTATTTGAAATTCATTTTTTTAATTACAGTGATTTTAAATTTAATTTACATAGTTCTATCAAGACAAGTTATTGAGTCAGATTCCAAGACATATACGAGGTACAACCGTTGATCAAATAGAAGATAATCACATATTGCATATGAATTCTCCAATTTTGCCATTGAGTTGCATAAGTAATGGTATGTTAATTTAATATAGTGTAGTACATGTTGGAACATCATGCTCATAATTGTCAAACCAAACGGAATTAACACGTTATAGTTATAGCAAAAAGCTTATATCATCTCAATTGCCTCAAATAGGTTCTCAAATCCATTTAGACTATGATTCAATTATTAATTTACCTAATAAAATTATGTCAAATTTACCCTCATACGGTTAGAAAATTAATTTTGGTTTAATTATTGAGCTAAACCTTATATTAATTTGTTTTGATTGACTATTTTTTGACATGTGTTGTTTTTTTTAATATCAATAGGGGATCATCGTTAGGAAACTTATTGATCCAAGAAAACACTTGCAATGTTTTCACTACACCTTCGTCTACTGGTAAGTATTTCGTATTATACAACTCTATCAACTTTTCATACCTAAAATATTATTGGATAATAATTCTTTTTTTCCAGACGATATTAGTAATGCTTCGCCATCCGTAAGTGGTAACTAATCGATGTACTTAGCAATGGTATGTATTAAAATTATATATATTCAGAATATTTTTCATCTATATTCAATGAGAAGACAACAGTTGATGAAGAGGGTTATCCTGTTTATAGAAGGCGTGACAATGGAGCGGTGGTTGATAAAAATGGTATTACATTGGATAATAGTTTGTACTACCATATAACTCGACGTTACTCCTTAAATTTCGCGCTCACATTAACGTTGAGTGGTGCAATCAATCAAGATCTATCAAATATATGTCCAAGTACATAAATAAGGGTTATGATAGAGTTACAATAGCGGTGTATCAAAATTCTGCAAACCTAGAGAATCCTAAAACATTTGACGAGATTAAGATGTACTATCCATTATAGAATTCCTCCGGTGGAAAATTTGAGTTTTCACCTTCCCGATGAGCAAAGTGTTGTATTTACATATCAAATGGATGTTGAGTTCAACGATATATCATGTTTTAGCACAACTTCCCGGTGAAAAAAGAATATACCTCAGTTCGAACTCTATAAGCAAAGAAGAAAGCAATTTGGACATTCATGAACCATATTCGACTTAATTCATTAACACCATAATATGTTCAAATCTTCCTAATCATAGATTGACATTGAAGGTTGGGACACCTGTGATGTTATCGTAGAATATTGATAAGTCTTCGGGACTTTGTAATGGCACTAGGTTAATTATCAATCATCTTGCTAACCATGTCATTAAGGCTATTAATATTTCTGGAAGTAGCGTTGGAGAAAAGGTTCTTATTCCTCGAATGACATTAACACCATCTGATGGAACTAAATTTCCTTTCCAAAGAAGACAGTTTCCTATGGTAGTGTGTTTTGCAATGACTATAAATAAGAGTCAAGGGCAGTCTCTTGCACGTGTGAGTTTAAATTTTTCTAGATCGCTATTTAGTCATGGACAGTTATATGTGGCGATTTCTAGAGTTACGAGCAAAAAAGGCCGAAATATCCTTATTAAAAAGAATGATAAAGGCATTGCTAATACTACAACAAATGTGGTATATAAGGAGATCTTTCAAATTTTGACGCTTCGTTGAAGTAAACATTAATATTTTGCTAGTCCATACATTATGTTGTATTAATCAATTTGGTCTAAATAGAATTATCAAAACAATTAGCATTTAAAATAAGTGAATATGAAACCCCGATTTGTCATTGAATATGTTGCCTATTAACTTCTGATAATTACTTTTTATTGCAGAAAAGAAGGTCCTAACTTATAGGTTTTGTGCATGTTGTTTGAAACATGTCTAAATGATTCATGAAGATCGAATAACTTTGAAGGCAAAATTTAAATTATATTGTATGAACTAATATATGAAAATTTACACCTTATTTGGTCTTATAATTCAACCTTAGTTTGTTTAACCTTGGTTAACCTCTGTTCAATAAATTCGACTTTGTTTTCTATTATGCGACATTACTTTATGCATTGAGAGAAGTATATATATAATGAAAAATATATTTTTTGTGTTTAATTATATTCTTAACTTCATTAATTTTCTTATTAAATTAATCTATATTATCACTCTATATTATTCATCACAAAGTCTTGTAAAAGACGGTCTTACAATAAGCTTAATGTAAGACCAGTCCAATAGGCCCATTTAACATTCTCCATCAAATATCTCTCTCTCCTACTCCTTCCAATCCTCCATTGCCACCAATACTTTGCTGTCAAATGTCTTCTCCCCTGAAAATAAGCTCACCAAGAAACCTTATTCATCACCTCCTCAACCTCTTCATCGTCCATCTCGTCGTCACCACCTCCGCCGTCGGTAGCTCCGTCGTCGAAAAAGACACGGTAGTTGCGTAATTTGAGGAGAGGAAAGAGGGATTTGGTGGAGAGAAGGGAGAGTGTGGTGGTGGATGATGAAGGAGAGATAAGTGGAAATTGTGAAAATGTGGGTTTTGGAGAGATGAATTGCGTGGGAAGAGGAAGAAGGAAGGAGTTGCCATGGTGATGGTGAAACTGAATGAAAGTGGGGAAGGAGGTTTAAGGAGGGGATAGTGGATTGAATTATAGGATTTCATCATTTGATGCTTTAATGGCAGATATGAATGCAACCATGCTCGGGCTACCATACGCCTCAGTCCGCCATTAACGAGGGGTAATACTAAGAGTCGAATGAAATCTGAAGGATTGTTTTGTACTTTAATGGCGAAAATGGAAATTAGGCGTCTTTCCTCCCCTGTTACACGCGTCAGTTTCAAAAGTTGACGTTTTAGGTTCAAAAGTTAAACTTTTTGATCCATTTGTTAATTTTATAACCCGTTTTCAATTTCTAATTAAAGTTAATGTTATAGGGTAAAAAGTTAATTCTTTTTGCTTATAAGTTAAGGTTTTTTGTCGAATAGTTAAGATTTAGGAAAAATTGACCAGGATAATCCAAATTATGCTCATTCCGCTAAGAATAATCTCTACTAAGCTTTATTCCTGTATAATCCCAAATATTAGGGAGGTCAACCAAAAACACCCCGTGACCGGATGGAAACCTATGTAATAGGTAAACATGACACGTGGCATGCTCTCAGTGGCTGTTTACAGTTATTATTTATTTATTTATTTATTTTAAATTTCAATCTTTACCCCTACTTCCCCATCCTACCAAAAATCTTCATCACCACCACCACCACCACCACCCAGTTCCGACCTCCCCACCACCACCAAGCTCCGACAATAACTCTCGCTCGCGCCACCACCACCCCCAGCCCCACCACCACCACTCGCAGCCCCAACCACAACCCTCCCCTCATCACCACCTCAGAACCCCCTCTCCCATCCCTACAAAAAACAACCACCAGTTTGACAACCCTACCTAGCCCCTTCGAAAACCCTCCCCACGCCACCACTCCTAGCCCTGTCGAAAACCATCCCCACGCCACCGCTGTAATCCCCCTCAAAAGCCCTCCCCACGCCACCGCTGTAATCCCCCTCAAAAACCCTCCCCCACGCCACCGCCCCTATCCCCCTCGAAAACCCTCATCACAGCCACCACTCCTAACCCTTCGAAAACTCGCCCATCGCCACCGCCCATATCCCCCTCGAAAACCCTCCTCACACCACCACTCTTAACCCTTCGATAACCCTCCCTTCCCACCACTCCCAGCCGAAACCCATCCACCTTCGAAAAAAATCAATTCAGTTTAGGGTGGTGGGTCGCAATCTTGCGGTGGTTAGCGTTTAGATGACGATTTTAGGGGTGTTAATGGTGGTTTTAAGGTGGCTAACGACCGGAATTAGGGGAGGGGTGGTTGGGAGGGGTTTTGGGAATGGGTGAGGAAGAGGAGGGGAGGGGGTGGCTGATGTGGTGGTGGGAGTAGAAAAAAAAGAAAAATAAAAATAAAAATAAAATTTTTACCTGGTTAACAGGTTTCAAGTCACCTGGGGGTGTTTATGGCGGACCTCCCTAATAGTTGGGATTATATAGGAATAAAGCTTAGTAGGGCTTATTATTGGCGGAACGGACATAGTTTGGATTATCCTGGTCAATTTTTCCTTTATATTATGTATTTTATATGTACATTCCAAAATTCCAAGTTGATGTTGGATTTAAAAGTTAGCTTTCAAGGTTTAAAAGTTGATATTTCAATTCTATTTGTTAAACAAATAACTTATGTTAATATTTAAAAGTTAATGGTTTTAGGTTCAAAAGTTAAGTTTAAAAGTTTAAAAGTTAACAATTTTAGCCGATTTATTAATATTGATTCCACATATGGTATTAGTTATGGATTTTTATGCAAAAGTTAAGTTTTTAGGTTGAAAAGTTAGAAAAACGCAAAAGTTAAGGTTTTAGGTCGAAAAGTTAAAAAATCAATTTGTTTGGGACTGCTCAGCGTGTGGCGCGCGCATAACTGGGCCTATTTGAGCTGGTCTGATATTAAGGCTTAACCTAAGACCGTCTTATAGTAAACCTACTCATTATTCATCTTTAAATATGTCTACCTATTCATCTTCATTAATTATTAACTCAAAATCTATTTTCAAATTAACTTTCTAGTTGCAACAAAGAAGAGGTTTAAGAAAATTAAATAGCAAATTGGTGGATTGCAACAAGATTCGAACTCCTCACAAGCAAAACCAGACGCACAAAGTGATTGCCTGCTACAATAACCAGCTTGGCATGGAACTTTGTTTACAGTTGGTAACTCTTTTTCATTTTCGAGTGGGTAAACACTTGTCTACCCAAAGTTCTAAATACATCCGCCACAATAGAGGAGGCCAAGGGTTCGATCCAGAACCAAGAAAATAAATATAATGAAATAAAAAAATGGCTATATTTTTTTCAGTAACAATTTTTCGGAAAAATTGTCAAGATCCATCTAACAAAAGACACTTTTTTTTTGAAAACCACCTAATAAACGTTTTATTATAAAAAAAAACCATCTAATAAAACACTTTTTCTTTCAAAACACCACCATTTGAGACCAAATAAGTAACTCATTTAACCTTGTAATCAGTTCTATCCATTTGAATTCAATCCCAAAGTGACTCTTCTGGAGTTACTAATCTGTCGATAAGTGGTTAAGGGGCTAACAGAGTTATTAATTTGGTCTCAAGTGGTGGTGTTTAGAAAGAAAAAATGTTTTATTAGGTGTTTTTTTTAATAAAACGTTCATTAGATGATTTTCTCAAAATAAGTGTCTTTATTAGCTTGGGGTTGCTCAAGCTTGGCTCGTTTTCTAAAATTTCAAAGGGCTTGACTAGGGGTGTTAATAAGTCGAGCTTAGATTATCAAGTCCAAGTTACACAAAACTCGATTTGGGTTCAAAAATTATAACAAAAAAAAGTATATTTATAAGATATAATATATTATAACTAAGTTTATTTATTTTTCCTAGACTTATTTAAAATATTCTACTAATATTTGAGGTCACTATGTTAAAAAATATATTTAAAAAAGATATTTCGAGGCTGTTCACGAACTTTTCGAGCCGAACATGACTGTGCTCGGCTTGTGAAAATTTCGAGTCGAACTCGAGCAGCTCACGAACAGTCTAAGCTCATTAACACCCCTAGACTTGACTATCATATTTCCCTAATTTGCATGTGTATCTCTGAAAACTATATTATCAATTTCTGTGAACTCCTTTCGTTATTTCTCACTCGTCAAAATTCTTTCCGTGTAAATTTCCTTCCCTTTCTTCATTCTTTTTCTACCGAATTACAAGACTTCAATTCTCATTTGGCTTTTACAAAAAGAAAATTCGTTAAATAAAAAATTAAATCGAGGCTAATACATTCAACTTGCTACAAGATTACAACAATTCTAAAAATAAAAATCAGTAACCATACTACATAGGTAGCAGTCATGAATATGATATTCGAGATGTATATATATATGCAATGAAATAGTTACAGATCAATTTAACGGAAGAGCTCAATGAAGACCCTTCCTTCACCTGATAGCAAAAAGATACTGTATATGATATCACAGTTTACCAAGTACCAACTTGTCACAACATATATCACATAAACATAATGTAATCTAAAGTTCGATCATCATCAATAAAGCTCCAAAAACCAGCATTATGAGAGATGGGGCAAAAACTGCTGCTGCAGAGTTCTGAACAGAATTTTTTGTGCCTGATAAACCTGTAAAAACACCATAAAATAAAGGCAAATTTGTCAAAAACAACCTTTTAAATACACTTTTTTGCGAGAAACAACCTTTTAAATTTTTTTTTGCGAGAAACAACCTTGTATATTTTTTTTTTGCGAGAAAAAACCTTTAAATTTTTTTTTTGCGAGAAACAACCTTTAAATTTTTTTTTTGCGAGAAACAACCTTGTATATTTTTTTTTGCGAGAAACAACCTTGTATAATTATTTTTTTTGCGAGAACACACCTTATCACTCTTTTACGGCGTTGACCACAAATTTCCGGCCTTGACCAAGTCAAATTTGCGTGGAAGAGAAAGAACTTTTTGGGTTTTAAAAGCATGGGATTTATATAATGGGGAACAAAGGAGGGAAAAGGAGTGTGGAAATAAGAAAGAAGGAGTGCAAATAGCAAATTTGACTTGGTCAAGGCCGGAATCTTGTGGTCAACACCGGAAAAGAGTGATAAGGTGTGTTCTCGCAAAAAAAAAATTATACAAGGTTGTTTCTCGCAAAAAAAAAATATACAAAGTTGTTTCTCGCAAAAAAAAAAATTAAAAGGTTGTTTCTCGCAAAAAAATGTATTTAAAAGGTTGTTTCTGACAAATTTTCCTAAAATAAATCAGATGCCAACCCATCTAAACTCCCTTTCCACTTTCCAGTACAAATAACCAAAAGATTATAAGAACCATCAGGCTAAAAAAAGAAGTGCATAAGTGATACTAGCAATACCTTTAAGACAGGCAAGTGGGTTAACGCGCTCCCCACATCTTTCAGGCAGCATTTCAACCTGAGAGATATTGATGCCGAGGAGCTGAGCTTGGAAAGTGCCTTGGGTGCTAATCATCCTGCATAAGCATTGTGGATCAGACTGTATAACATTTTTCAGAGGGTCACAACACGAATTAGGTGGATTACGGGTGCTGTTTAAGTAGTTGATACAAGGATACAGACTGTTGACACACGATGAGCCATCTTGAGCTTTGGATATTGGCATATTACTAGCCAAAATTACTAGCACCAGGACAACCAAATTGCTCATTTTATGTTCCATTATCTAACTCTTCAATCAAATTTTAATTGTGTTCAAATGATATATTATTTCCATATCTCTGTATATATTGAGCACATGATAGGAGGTTGGTGATCAAACTCTGTAGGGAATAGGCTGACATTATATATAATTTGAGTATTCTACAGGTTAATAAGATGATGACAGGTAAGAGACGACCTAATAAAATATGTATAACAACTTTTCGCCATTAGAGTGGAAATTGTAGATGTGATGCAGAGACCAAATATTCAAAATGCAGATTTAGCTGCTCAACAACCTCCAGTTTTCTTGGACTTGCTTACCTCATGTGGTACCTTGTAAGTTGTAACATAGGCCTATGACTCCATTCACCTGTGCTTACCCTGCTGGCTGCTGAATGAGATGTTCCTTAATTTTTTTCTATCGCTTTAACTCGTTTTTTTATAGTAGGTTAAAAATGTAGACACTAGACATGTCTTTGTTGAAGTCTGTGTTTGAACCCCTTCGGAAACTTTAACAGGTTGCATGCACTAAACTGAGCCAAATAGTAAGTGTTTTCTATGAAGTATCAAGATCTGGTGATCCGGATTAACAGGTCATGCTCGTGATTAGTCTCGTATTGCTTTCAGGTTGCGCGCAACATTTATCAAAGTCTGATACAAAATGAAGGGTAACTGCATAATACGAAGAAAAAAAAACTCATATCAGGTTATATTTGGTTGATTTCGGGTTTGAGTTTGGGTTTCTTTCAGTGATTTTGAGTTCATGTCATGTTAGTTTTGATTGTATTGTTATATCATGTCAGAAATTTCCACCTCTAGAAGTATAGTATTTGTATCTTCCTCGGAGGTTTGAAAAAACCCAATTTCAGCTAATTAGAATGGTATGGTGATACTTATGGATCAGAATAAATGTTCATTATGATGCTTCAAGCGATTCTTAGGAGTATTATAGATAATTGTGGTGAGGGATGTTCAAAGTTTGTTACCTCCCATGGAGGAACTAACGGTAACTCAACTCAGACACTGCAAAGTCTCGAGGGTAGCATTTAGAAACGATATACAGCCATCTGGAATAGCAGTAAATCAAAAGAAGTCCAACAAACAGGAATCGAACACACAGATAATAGTAAATCAAGTAGTGTATGCTTGATCATTTAAAAGGAAACCTACAGAACTGATCAAATGAACTTCAAAATTTTATTGATCTGTACAGAAGCAAAAAGGCAGAAGGGGATTGAACTACCCCTATATTGACTAAAAGGAATCTACACTAATTAACCTTGCTTCCTTCTTTCCCTCCTTTTCATTCTCTACTACGTCTTCAAGGAAACGGATTCACATCTGTTACAACCAACACAACCCTCGATTCTTGGAGCAAAAGCTACTTTCTTAGCCTTATATCCACCTCGAGGTATCATTTCTAATAAATCTGTAGGACTAGCTCAAACACATTGAGTATATCCAATGGCAATACTTACAGCGAAAGTTTGAACGAAATAAATCAGACATAGTATATCATCCCAACTTCAATGAGGCTTATGTGAGGTATGTTGAGTGCTACTGAAGGACCTCGGCAGTTCTTCCTGAGAAATGAATAGCCAATATCAATACCCAGCTTTTTTAAGAAAGAAGAAGATCTTCTGGCCTTGACATAGGAATGACCCATAACATATGCAACCCCGGCCTCCTTTGCCTCAATCAAGTCCAATAGCTCTTCTCGCACATCTGGATTCATTGCAGGATTCTGTGGCAACTGAAATCTCACACGGCGCCTCCTGATCTGCACACTCTCGTCCTCATACACAGATCTTAAACTCTGAAGTGTTAGAGACCTGCTACTTGCAGTAATTTCATTGATATCCAGATCGTCATGCTCTGAGATGATTAAGCTTGAGTTTGATTGAACAGTTCGGGTGCTTATCACAGCCATCCTACCATCATAGGAGGAACTATCAGAACCCGTAAACTGAGGCTCTACAGCTTCCATCTGAATAAATTCTGCAATGCTTTGAATAAGCAAGTCTTCAAACTCCCCGTCATCTCTAGGAATATCCTTGTATCCATACCGAACTATACAACGATACATGCGATATGGCCTTGGACAGATGCGGCCAATGAGAAAACGCTCTTCTTGAGAAACATAAGGGACCGGTACTGACTTCACACAGACAAAAACCAAGACCTTGTGAAAGGCAGGGAGATTAGTCACAAAGTGAGAGAAGATAGCAGGAACTCCCACTGCCAGTTCAGAGTAGATCAAACCAATTCCAGGCACACGTACAATACCGAGACTGGGACCCAGGCCAAGTATCCATTTCAATGACACCTTGTTATGAAGGTCAAAATTGTACTTCTTGCGGGTTCCGTAGTGCCAGACATACATTACAAGCACGATAACAAGCGACAACATAATTGGAACCCAGCCTCCTTGAGGTACCTTGATAAAAGCTGAAGACAGATACACGCCCTCGATAAAACCAAAAAACAGAAGAAACGGAATAGCAAGAGCACCTCTTTGCCACACAAAGGTGAATACGAGTGCCATAAGGCAAGTTGTGATGAGCATGACTGATATGCAAGCCAACCCTGTAAAGAATAAGCTAGGAGTTAGGCTGACATACCCAAAATGCAAATGGTACCTAACTACAATGCACCCAGAAACTCAGATATCTCAAAATTCAGCTTTTAAAATCTTGCAAGTTTAACTGGTAATGCCATCCCAAAGTAAGAAAACTGTACTGGATCCAGTGTAACCAAATTTACCACCACCTACCAAATGCCTGGTGCATCAAAATATTAAAAACATAATCTAATCATAATGTAGCTTTACTGAGCGAAGCAGCCACACTAAACACCCAATTGGACTACCCAGAGGAACAGCTTAACTCAGCTTGAATCCGTACTCTGTACGAAGCAGTAGGCTGGAGTTATAGTCCGAAAAGACGTGATAAAGCTTAAACCCATGACCTTTTATCCGTTACTTAAGTTGAGCACACTATATCAACAGACCAATATTAAGTATTTTTGATGGAATGCCTGTATTCTCTTTCCAAGACTTTCTACTGGTAATAGCAGATCCATCTGAATGGGAAAACCAGGCCACTGGATACCATAATTCCTTCTCTGACCTGATCTACATGTTCATGAAGAATCTCAAATAATCAAGATTAATCAGAACATGTGTACAACAGCAGTATAGGCATAGACCACTGAAGACAGTAAAGAAAGAAAGCAAGTGAATGAGCTTACCATATGCGTTCCCAATCATTGTTGTGTCACGGAAACCAATAGTTACTGCAAGAGTAAGGATCATGAGAATCCAGTTGATTTCTGGAATGTATATCTGGCCGTAAATATGTTTTGACGTGTGGACAACTTTCACTCTTGGGAAGCATCCTAGAGCATGGCATTGTTTGACAATAGAGAATGTCGCAGTGATGACAGCCTGACTTCCAACAATTGCAGCAAGAGTTGCAATAACGAACACAAGCCAATATACAGGTCCTGTGTGACAAAACAAGGAAGGAAATGATTTTTAAGCTGTATTTTGCTTAAAAACAAAGCAAATTCTTGCGGCACAACGAGAGCTAACCAGGAATGGAATCATAGAAACTGTGATCAATGCTGGAGGTGTTCTTAGATAGAAAAGCAGCCTGACCCATATACTGTACCACAAGGCAAGGATATATGACACATGCGAAAATGAGCTGCAAAACAGATAAACTGAAAGTGAACACTTGCATGTGTCGAAGCAATAAGAATTTGTTAATCTGATCCAGAAGTTAAATATAATTCTACCAATAACTAGACATCAGTAGCTTAATACCATAATCAGAATAGCAATTACCAGACTTTGCTGGTTACAACTACGAAATCTAATTGCAATATTGAAATTTTGATAAGATTTGTAAACGGATGATAAATCTATCTAATATTTAGCCTGTTCTATCATTGATTCTTTGGCGCATACAGAACCATATTGGCAATGGTGCAGGGCCTTGGAAACTGGACTAGACCAATTAAATCTTACCATTGTTAGAAAAACTCCCAATTCAAAGAAACATAACCTTAAATAGCATACCTTTATGGAGAAGGCTGTAAAGTGACCAATATCTGCAAACATAGCTTCTGTACCTGCAACAACCCACAAAAGCATAGCTATCATTGAAAAAGGGAACCCCAAAAGACGAAACTTGCAAAGGGTCTTGTTTTTAGTTTCCTTTATCTCCTCCATTTCCCTCTTGTTACAAGTGCTAATTGGAGATAAGTTGGCCTATCTTTTGACATGGAAAGAAAAATAGCAGTTAGAACCAAGAATCGAAGCACTTCAAATCTTAATCCTATCCAAGAAGGGCAATCCAATTGAGTAGCTATGTTTTAGTAATGGTTATGCTACCCTCATTCTAAATTATTTTCGAGTGGGATTCGTAGGGAAATTTTAAGGGAAAACTCAGACACATTCCAATCCAACTTCTTTCCCTAATGCTAATGCTATCACTCTTAAATTTGTAAGTCTCAATGTCTCATCATAATTCAGGAAATTTTACTTCACTAAGATAGATCAAGTAGTCAGATGAGTAGCTTCAGCAAGCTTCCAAGTGCAAATACCAGAAATTTGATCATAGAACATTGAATTACCAACTTTTGCTAGACAGATAAAGCAGCGATGCAAGTCATGCAACCGCATACATAAAACATGCTTCTAAGTGCAGTTAGCATTCATGCTTTGGAAAAATGACGCGTCGACATGTCATCTTCTAACTTATAACTAGCCAATACTATATATACATATACACTGAGATAACACTACTTTCTTCTTTACCTTCCCAAAAGGAAAAAGTTCAACATGAAATGAAGGTAATATTATTAAGTGGAATGAGAAAGGTGGCAAACAGGTTTGACTACAACAACAACAACTAAGCCTTTTTCACAAAAAAAAATAAATATATAACCCAGTATACCTGTTGTACAAAGAAGTATTCCTCCAAGAGAAATCCAGCCATCTTTTCCAGTTTCCTGGAAGTACTTGACAATATAATGTGGAGAGAATGCTTGAACTATTTTGGGGTTCCAATATATTGTGTTGTATAGACCAATTCCAAAAATTGAGAGCAACCAGATAGAGACAATTGGAGCAAACAAAAATGCCACCTTGTGCGTACCACAATGTTGCAGAGCAAAAAGGCCCACCAGTATGACAGAGGCAATCAACATAAGTTCACCTACAAAGATACACATTGAAAATCAAGGAGAAAGATCAACTTCCAGGATTGAAAGTAAAGCACAAAAATTAAAGCATAGCTTTAATCACATATCCAATAAAGGATGCGTACTAAGAAATGATATGAACAAATCAAACAAGACAGAAGAAAACAGGCCAGTATAATGACGAACCCTCATTCAGTTTCCTTTCAGCAACTTGAAGCCCTGAAACGGATGATAAAACTGCAACAAAAGATAGGCCATTAAGTTAGTAGATTTAAACAAATATGAGTTGCTTCAAATGTTTTATCCTTTCCATAGCACAGGAGCCAGGACTATGTTAATTAGTAAAAGCTAACAAATGAAACTAACAAGCCCACTAAATTAAAAAAGGTAGGAACAACATTTCATGATAATGGGGCTTAGGGGGACAATAATTATGAAACCTTAACAGCTTGTTTCGATACGGGATTAGGATAGAAGGACGATATGTATTTTCGCTTGTTTCAATAATACAATGTGGGGGTCAGGGAAATGTGAGGGAAGGAAATGGAATGAGTTACCCACATCATCTGTGTTACCCAAACAGGGAAATAGTTTTCCTAAACTTCAATAATGCTATGGGAGAGATAGGACGAAACTAGCTGATGATAAAACTATCACATTCCTCCTTGCAAGATCAGAACAACTCCCTCCCTTTCTCTTCCCACATCATCTGTGTGACCCAAACAGGGAAGTAGTTTTCTATCTCCTCCTCCCCCCCCCCTTCCATCCCCTCTCTCTCTTTCCTCAAATATTATACAAGCAGGCTGTAAAGTAAAGGCTACTCACAAGACTCCATGACATCCCGATCATAATGGGGCAACCATATGGTTGCGTCAAGGACCTACGATTAGAGTAGAAACTTATCTTGTTCAGAAATTTAAATTTGGTGCATTTGCCTATTCATATTGCAAAAATAGTTACATATAATGGATGACTTAAAAGTGAAAATGGGGCAACCATGACTATATTGGATAAAAGTAATCAATATAAAATGAACAAATTCTAACTAAAAGTACCTTAAACTGTTATAGCAATGAGAAACATATTGGCATTACATAGAGTCTTGAGATCATGACTCAATATAGAGGTCCAAATGTTGTTTAATAAGTTGCAATTACGGCAAGCATTTGGTGAATAATTTAATGAAACAAGGAATCTATGAGCTATTGATTAGTCGTCATAAGAACTACAGGTTTGGTATCCCCCCAAAAATAAAAATTGAACACAAATTCAATGATTTGGTATGCAACTTAGAGAACATAGGCTTCTAATAGCAGCAAACGAAATGCCCTAAGCACCTGAAATAGCAGGTGTCAACACACCATCACCAATGACCATGCCCGCACCAACCAACACAAAAACTAGCAAGGCTATGCGCAACTTCTTGTGTTTATCAAGGAATCTCTTTAGTGGAGAGCTGGCAATCGTTGGCGCTGGGTGGCCATACTTGTAGGTAGACAGCTCCTCATCAGCAGCCTGTTGATTAGGAAGTAAGCTGAATTTTGCATGTCTGCAAAGAAGGGAGTAAAGAGCGAATGTTCCCCCTGTAACAACAATTAAAAGTAAACTCTTTGAAAAGGAATAAAAAACAAATAAATCGAATATAAGACATGCACAAGAGCAGCTAACCTTCCCCATTATCATCTGCGCTTAATACAAAGAAGACATACTTGAGTAACGGAATTAGTGTTAGAGTCCAAAAAATTAAGGAAAATGCTCCAAAAACTGTTTCCTCATTAAGATGCATTTGTCGCCTCCCCTTGAATGTGCTTGTATAAACATAAAGTGGTGACGTACTTAAATCTCCATACACAACACCAACACTCTGGTATGCTAATAGCAAGGTCCTAGACAAATTTACCCAAGAAAACTGCAAGGCCACAAATCAGTAAAATTGGCCTTAGAATCAACAATCAAACATTTTCCATACAAGAATTATAAACTTCCACATTATTATTTCTAGATATTGTAGTAAATTTCACTTTCTTAAAAAGCTAGTACGTCAAAGTGGCAAGGACTAATCAATGTTATTGAAGAACTACAAGTCTACAACATTCACAAGAGGCCAACGGAAACTTCGTATCGACAGGCACTCCTAAATCCTAATCTAAGGGGAGGAGAAGGGGCAACATGAATTTCTATCTTTGCCTTCCAGGCGCAAGAAAAAGATAACGCAGAAGTAGTAGAAGATGCCTCACGCATGAAATTATGTCTTTCAATTCAGGTTTCAGGAAACTGTATCTAATTCACTAACATCAACGATCACTACATTGAGCAATACTCTAGGTCTGTTTAATTTCTAGTGAAGTAATGAAGATCCAATAGCCCAAGCTACATGGGAATGTGCCAAGTCCATACAACATACATGGGAATGAAAAACTCTACCAACTAGGAGTCACCTTTTGCAATCTCTAGTACTTCCAATAATATATAAGTACGAAGTACAACACCTCTAGGATCCTAGCCACCAATTGTTGCATTTTGTACTTTCAAACCTTTTTCTAATCTTCTAACTATTAGTATGTTAACATATAAGTTTAGACCCATTACTTAAGAGAGTTAAATTACCTGACTTGAAGGATATAATCCTTTAGTCCAACGATAGTATTCTCACTACTTTATTATGGGATTTCCGGAAAAAATTGTCACATCCCTTTAAAAAAATATAGATATTGACTAAATTACCTGATACAGCCCACTCAAATTAAGTGATAGGGAGAGCATCAGAAAGCTAATATTGTCGGATTCTTAATTTTGAGGGGTAGGAAATATGGGTCAATTAATATTGGATGGAGGAAGAGTAGCTCAAGTTTGTTGATTTGGTTGATAAGGAAGAAAAAAATGGAGTTTGATAAGCTTAGCATCAAAGATGACATGTTTTTCGGATTTCAGCATCAATTGTTAAAGCATACAACAGTCATCAAATGCTAGAAAAGAGTTGTATCCTAAATCCAGGTGAGGTTCAAGTCTCGGGTCTCGACAAAAAAGTTGATAACTGAAGCAAACCTTCTGTCACCATCTATGGCAACTAAATAGCAACACCCACCAAACCAAGAAAAACCCAGCTATAGTTTAGTTAACATGATCAAAAGTTGACATAGGATGTGCTTCTAAAAGAAAGTGGTGAGTCAATAAAATAAATATAAAAAAAAAGGGTAATGAGTATTAGTGATAAGTTCAGTTCATAAAAATGATCAATTCAGTATTATTTCAACATCCCCCTGATAATTGATTGATTGTTAAAGAGCATGATAAAGTGATAAACTCATATCTGATCTGATAAAAGTAAGCTATATTATGAAGTCAATCCCGGATTGAAATCCAAAACAAAATTGAAAAATCCAATCTCTTAGAAAAGATACATACAATTAGGCAGCCAAAAACCTAATCCACCCAAACAAAATTGAGAAATAAATCCCAGAATACATAAAATAAATGGATATAAAGTAAAAGCAAAGGAAGGATGAGGAGAACAACCTTAGAAGAGGTTCGAGAAGAAGAAGTCGCAAGCTCCGACTCCATAGTTGCCAATCTCCACTATCTCTTTCCTCTATCTATAATTATTACAAGTACATAGCATAAGACCATAAAGTATAGATCATTTCACTATATACTCCTCAGTCCTCACAAATTAAATTAATTAATTTAATACATACTACTAGTTCATGATTTATTTCTTTTGAGACAATGAATTATTTTTTCGATTTTTTTTAGGATTTATACAGGTATATTTATTTTTATAAAAAATAAAAACGTACTGAAAATGGTGAGAGGCTATTGGGCGAAACTGGGGGGGAGTTATTTGGCAACAAAAATGAGTGACGTGAACCAATATTTTGCAATCAACGCGAGTACTACGCGTGTGTGGCGTCTTGCTGAATACGACGTCGTGTCTCTTTGTGATGGGTCTTATGTGTACTGGGTCCCGGTTTTAGTGTTTGTGGGTCCCAATTGAAGAGTCGATCTTGTTTACTTTTGCTGAATTTTTCAACTTGGAACTGAGGAGGATTTTTGGGTTGTGCTAATTTCTTACTAGTCTTATATGCACGTGATGTATGCTTCGTGTAAAAGAGTAATATGTAAAGATTTGGAATAAATAATAGTGTAATTTCTCCAATGAATTAAGTGTATACATATATAGTTTTCATATTATTAAAAATAATTATTAAGTTTTAGTTATTTTGCTTTTTTAGAGAGTGTAATTGTAATCTCAAAAGAGTTTAAATACTAAAATAATTTGAATATATAAAAAAGTGTAATAAATATTAAAGAGTAAAACAGCAATAGTGATTTAAAAAACAACACGACAAAGAAGAGAATAATCTTACAAAATATTCATGGAAGATGTCATCAGTATCATACTCTCATACCCCATAAGCATCATCATCATCATCATCACAAATTATTTTATTCCTTTTTTTCTTTTTCTTAATTTTGGTGTCCACTCCCACCTCTTCACTTATATAATAGAGATTAACGTCCTGTATTTAATATATTTTAACTACTAATTAATTTTTCTTTTTATATAATGTGGTCCACATCTTCCACATACCCCATAATTATTCTACCACCACTCTCAATCTTCACATCCACAACAAACACCCGTTCACCACCCTTGTCGGCACCACCACCGGCGGCGGCTCCACTGTCGGCGACCTCCCTGCTGGCGTCATCTTCCACCACCGGCGCCCCCACCACCGGCGTCACTATTTCCAACGACATCAATTTCGGGACCACCATTTTCGGCGATCTCATTATGGAGGTTAGTCTAAGGAAAAAAACTTGAAAAATGGCCGAGCCTTGTGCTACACAAGGCTGACCACGTGGTGAGCCTTGTGTTCGGTCATTTTTTAATTTTTTTTTGTTGAATTTTTTTATTTAATTATATATGTAGTATTTAATTTCATTTATAATCATTTAAAATAAATAATTTGTAATGTGAAATTAATTATTTTTTAGTTAGTGAATTATGTTATTTGTATTGTTGTGAAATTTATATATGTTAATGCACATAGTTTTCGTGATTAGTAACTATTAAGTACTTAATGTTTATTTGTTTTGTGAATCAAATAATATTGTATGTTAAATTAAAAGAAATATTGATAAATTAAATAATGATATAATAATTATTTATAAATAAAATCATAATGTAGAAATTGTATATAGGAAATTTGCATGTATAATTAAATAAAATATTGTTTAGTTAATGATAGTGTATATATGCATGAAAAATTGTTGAAAAAAAAATAAAAACTAAAACCAAAACCCCTAAAACCCCCCCTTTTTGTGCGGCGACTTCCGGTGACTAAGACCCACAATTTCCGGCGACTAAGACCCAGATTCCGGCGCGTCGACCCCCCCTTCGGCGAGTAACGAAAACGAAAACAAGAGCCCGGAATTTTCGGCGAGTTTCGGCCCTTCAACCGCCCTTTTTCCGGCGACCACCGGCCCGCCGACCGCCCCTTTTCCGGCAAGTGGTTAGTGAGGGTGAGAGTGACGCCAGAAAATTCAGGCCCTTCAACCGCCCCTTTTTCGGCGACCATCGGCCCGTCGACCGCCCCTTTTTCGGCAAGTGGTTAGTGAGGGTGAGAGTGAGAGCGAGGAAGGATGGTGAGGAGAGAGAATGACAAGGGTAGGAAGAGGGAAAAAATAGTGTTTAAAAAATTTAAAATTAAATACGTATTAGGGCACTACCCAAAGTTAGGGCGGTGTTTAGTCGTCCACTAATTAAAAAGGCAGATCGGAGTAGAACTTGTAGAAGAATAGCCATAACATGATATAGTACTTTTTAACTAAATATACAAGTGGATTGTTGCTCTGAATTTTTTTTAAGAGTTTGTATTACCATTTTGAATATAGTGGGTCTCTTCTCCCCAACTTATTTTTAATTCAATTCAGTCTAATACTTTTACTCTCACATATCAATATTCAGTTCAATTCAGTTTAGCTATCTTATACCGAAGAGAATAAGCCCTAATTTATTTAGTAAAATTTTGAATTATTCATTGATATTTTAAATTATTCGATATGCCTGATAGGTTATATTTTTAAGTTTTGATGTTGTCGTTTGAAAGTCAAAGGGAAACATAGGAAGGAGAGGCGAAGGGGACTAAATTGGCTCGAGCCAATGGTGTACGTGGCACTAATGTCATATCAAAGTGAGACGGGATAAACTTGAAAAGAATAAGAATTGGTGTAATCTATCTATATATATTAAAAAGCGTAGGCAATAGTTGATATTCACTACGTGTCATCATCCTTCTTTTAATATCATTCTCATATATTAAAAAATTGTCCATGTTGAGATTTAAACCCTCAACCTCAAATGGAGCAAAGACCTCCAACCACCACTCCACCATATTATTATTAATTCTTCTTTCAAAAATAATGATGGTATATCAATAACAACCAAGAGTTAAGTTGTCTAAATACCCAGTCAACTTTTGTAGACAGTCAATTCTCTCACTAGGAGAGAGAGTATCTCTCAATAAAAGAGGTGAAACCCAAAACACCATTCCACACCATGTACCTCTCCCCAGTTCAAACAGAACCCACTCATACAATAACACCACATCTCCATCCATCCTCACCTAACTCAAATCCTTATCCTAAACACTTATTCACACATGGAAGTTATCCTAATCAACATGGAGGGGGATCTTAAGAAAATGGGAGCCAAGGTTAATCACTGGGATGATGACCTGGTACCGGCTAACAATATGTATAACAATGTGGTCACTGGTAAATTCCGAGACCATCGATCGTTAAGTGAAGAAACCATGCAAAACTGGGTATTCCTTAGATGGACCTCAAGAGATGACATACAAGTCAAGAAGGTTGGAAAATTGTACTTTTTCTTCTGCTCACATGTATGTGATAAGGATAATCTAAAGTCACTTGGCTCAGTATGCTATGATGGGGCACTTATTACATTCACTAACTGGCACCCCAAAGCTTCATGTAGATAGCTTGACTTCTCTAGGGCCACCATATGGGTAAGGGTGGAAGGTCTGCCTTTTATCTATAACAAACCAAAAGTAATAAGGAGAGGAGTAGAAAGGATAGGTCAGCGCTACTACTTTGATGAAGAATCTAACTCAGAGGGCCCTAAAGAATATTTAAAGGCAAAGATGAGAATTAACATCTGAAACCCCCTCATTCCAGGCTTCTTCCTGGAGCTTGGCAACGAAGAAACAGAATGGATCGACATCAGATATGAAGGTGTGTTTCCTTTTTACGAATTGCGGTGGAGTGGGACACAAGAAAGCGAGATGCCTCATGCCAGCTGAAACGGCGAGGCTACACTTCTTACAAGTCATGCAAGGGGTTTGTAACTATGAGTTCAATCTGAGAATAAGCCAGCTTGAGGAACCGCTTTACTCAAACAAAATAATTGCCCTCAAAAGGGTTGAAAGGAACTGTACCACAAGAGTCGACCTAGTTAACCTCCATTCACAAGAGAGGAACCGGGTTCAAGTCTATCTGAGCAAACGGTGGAGGACGAGAACAACGATGATGAAAACAATTTTGGAAATTCGTCAACAAATCACCAGGTCAACTCCGACAACCCAGCTGACTCAGATGGTGGTTTTCAAGGTCCACAAGGAGGAGGAGGAGGAAATCATAGAGGGGAAGGAAGTAGCAAAAGAAAATACAGGGAGGACGACGATAATAATAACTAGGCTTCATCGAAGAGAAGAAACTTGATTTCCAGGGGAAAAAAATACCAAGTGCAACACGTCGTTCTCCGACGAAAAACCAGCAGCAAGGATCCAAGGGGAAATTGCTGACGTCAGGGAAGATATTTATGACGTCAAAGGAGCTTTTATTAAGGCAAAGCCTCCTAATATCTCATCTTCACAAGGCATTAAATTCGACACGGGAATTGCATTTACTAAGCCATTTACTAAAGCTCAACCACATTGCATTTGAAATAAAGCTCCAAATCTCTCAGCTGCAGGAGCTAAGCAAGGGAACCTATCATGCACTTGAGCAGACAAATTGCACGACATTCATCCCCCACAAAACCGGCTGCTATTCCAACAAAGGTAATGATTTCTTCTCCCCCTTCTTTACTTCCATTAATGGCAAAAACCCGACTAAAGACACTTCCCAACCAACTCATTCAATTCTAAACTCCTTTCAACCTAACCCCACCCCTTTTTATTTCTTTATCCGTCGGTCCTCAACCCCACAACCATTTTTATTCCCCAAAATTCCCAAACACATCAACCCCACCACTCTCTTTTTAGCTAAATTCATCCTCCACATCAGCCAGCATTTCCTAGAAGAATGGAAGATCTTTACTACTTGGAGGAACTATTCAGGGAAAACGACAACTGAACCCACTTCCTACTCTTCAACGAAAATAACTCCTCTTCTGGAACTGTTTTCACTTCCCATCTTTTCCTTTTCTGGAACCCTTCATCCCATTTGGCACCGTCGACTACGAAGAAATAAACCAACTTTTTGGGAACTTCTGGACCCTAGTTGACCCTGAACCCATCTTCCAGGGCCCTACACAATCACACATGGAGGACAATCAAATAGAGTATCCTAGCTTTGATGAACTCCGCATCATCCTAATTGAAGGCTCCGGAAGTCAAAAATAGTAGCGCGGGAGAAAACTCAAATTTGGCAGAAAATTCAAACAACAATGAAAACTGCCCCGCCATCATCTTAAAGGAATCCACCCATCACCTCCTGACACGGTCGTTGCACGTGCCAAATTAATATACCTAACTTAGCTAATATAGGGTAAGAAAGGGTCGATTCCACAAGGAAGCAAGGATTAGCAAGGGTTGAAAGCAATTAAGCGAGCTAAGCCTATTTTGAGTGATTTTTAAGATTAATTGATTAACTAAGAAAATAAGAACTAATTAGCTAACAATTAAACTAAATGATTTGGAATAAAACTAAATGATTTGGGTTTAACAAATATAAGAAGACACTAGGGATAGGGGAATCACTAGTTAACCAATTGCTAACCTATTCGCCAAGCCAAGGGGATTTATTAGGATCAACCAAGGGACTAAGTCGCTCATATGTTTCCTAATTACTCTCTCGAGCTAATTAGGAGGACTTAATCAACCAATTTTACCTATTCTCATGGTAAAATCAATCGATCAAGTATTTCCACAACTCGTAGCGATTCGATTAAGGTCCTAGGAAGCCTAACACCTATTCTCATGGTGAAGTCAACCTATTGACTAACCTAAGGTCCATCAAAAGCTTTATCTCTCAATCCTTCACTTTTGATCCCCTAATCTAATTCAATTGATGATCAAGCAATTAAACAAGCTATTAAATAGGTTAGTTGACAGGTTCTAGTCGTATCACCTAATCAAAAATAAACCTACAAACCTCTAACTAGGTAGTCAGTGGAAGCAGGGTCGAATCCACAGGGAGACAGAGTTTCTAAATCAATATTCAACCAATTCAGCTACTCCAGATGAAATCAGGGAAGAATTAATTAAACTAATAAATAAACTACAGAAGACGGGATAAATCGAGGAATTGACTATGGACTAAAAACCTAGGGTATTAGGTCGGTCCACCATGCTTATACCAATCAAATAGGGTCAACTACTACCAAAACCTAAGTCAAGAGTCGGGGGATTAGAGCCTATGTTGAGCTATGGTTAAGATCAACGCTCATAGTTCAACATACGCCGCATGGTCACTAACGTAATCAGAACTACTGATGTGTCCTAGGCCTCTAGTCGTAAGACGGATCTGTGCAAACAACTATTAACCACAAGTAACCAATGAAATTGCGCAATAACATTAATTACTCAATAAAGAACAAACCACATCACAATCACCCTAATCAAGCCCTAGAAATTGATAGAAATCTAAATCACAATCATAGTATAAACATGGCTTTCCTATCTAACACCCTAGAAAGAGACTACTCAGACATGATCGAATTAATAACAACAAAACTAATATGAAACCCTAACAATTGCATCATGAACGATTAAATAAATAAACTAAGCAATCAAGAATAACAAAAGTGATTAGGGTAGGAAAGAGTACCAATTGACGGAAAGCAGGAACTTTTATTGAAATCGAAATAGGTTTGATCACCTCTAAATTAATCTAAAGTGCTTGAATTAAACTAAGAACAATGAAGAATAAAACTAGAGTCTAAAGCTAATGAAAGATAATAAAAAGATGTCTCTAAAAAATGAGGGAAAAGATATTTATAATACCCCCTTAAGTTAATTAAAAACGGAAACAAAAAGCCGAAGTCCGCGAATAGATGCGCCAGACCCGATCGGGCCAAAGCAAAGTACCCGATCGGGTCAAATACAAATTCAGCCCAACTTTGTTTCTTGGTCAACGAATCAACAGCAGCCATTAGGTGTGATGTGTAGGCCCACCCGATCGGGCCTTGGGCAGCCACCCGATCGGGCCGAGGCAAAACAGCCCAATACTCCTCTGGGCTTCTGGTAGCAGCAGCGTGGCAGATGTGAAGTGAAGCGAGCTGGCCCGATCCAACACCCGATCGGGTCTGTGATCGGGTCAGCAGCGAACAAGGCCCAACATTCCTTTTAATATACGCACAGTACAAATACAAGTATGGCGGCCCACCCGATCGGGCCCGAGGCATCCACCCGATCGGGCCTGGTGCAAGTCTTCTCGCCCGATCTGATCGGGCACAGCTTGCCCGATCGGGTCCGTGACTTTCATACCCGATTAATGTATTTTCGCCCGATCGGGCCATTTCTGCCCGATCAGTGTACGGAGACCTCCTTTTTGACTCTTTGGCTCTCTAATCTTCACGTTTAGGGGTCTTGGGACCTCCTAAACTATCCGTAAAGCTCGTGAGCCATCCTACGTGCCTCGTAACATCTCGTAAAGCCGTGGTTGCTTCCAAATGGCTCGGGAATAAGGAGAAAACTCCATAAAACCTGCAATTCAACACTAAAACACGAAACCACAACTATATATGAAAGTTAGCACAAAATAGCTCCCAAGAGCTCCATTGACGCACAAATTAGCTTGTAAATAAGGGAGAAAACTCTATATTAATACGTGATATCATTAGTCAACCCAATTTCTCCTAAATCTACCCCCTAGCTTGACTTTTGAGGTCAACTCATGATCTACCTAGTTCATCCCCTTCCCCTAGCTAAGAAGTTACTCTAAAGCCATTAAAGAAGCAAAATAGAAAGCTTGAGCTAACAAATGAAGATCAACAATGGTGGAAAACATTATAATGAGCTAAACATCAACTAACCAACACTAATCAAGGCTAAAACAAAATAAAGCAAGTAAATAAGCAAATAAAAGCAAAGAGATAGAACAAATGCTCTAAAATTACTTCTCTCTCTAAAGTTTCTCTCTCTAATTAAGCTAATAATAATTCTGGAATTAAAAAGATATTCTAAGATTATTACAAAATTAGATTTATACCCCGTAGAAATAAGGGCAAAAACGGAAAAGACAAAATAAAACTACGGAGCCTGGGCAATGGAGCTCCCGCTCCTCACAACATGGAGCGCCCGCTCCATGCTTGGAGCGCCCGCTCCTACATCGCTCCTGGGTCGCTCCAACTCACTGATCCTCTGGCTTCATTTCTTAACCCCTGGAGCGCCCGCTCCCTATCCTTAGGAGCGCCCGCTCCCCTGTTATATGCCTCTTCTTTGCTTGATAACCTTCAAAACTCTCAAGACAAATATTAGATGGGGAGGGGGGTATGCACATGCATATGCAACAACCTATAAATACATCCTAACTATATGCAAATGAGCTAATCTAGATGCTAAACACAAGATAATAAGAAATGATGAAAAAGGGAAGGAAAAGGAAGTTAAAAGACCTAAAATGCATCTAAATGCCCTAAAACTACATGCAAATATGTGAACCTAAAGTCCACTTATCACCTCCCTCCCTCCTACTAGCATTAAAGCTCCAGAACTTGACAATAAACTTCCCCCTAACTCTCCACAAACCGAGAATTCCTATCACTCCGCTCTCTCTATAACCTCCCTTTCATGGACGAAGTGGCTAGTGAAATTGCTCATCTTGAAGAAGTGGTTCTACCCGACACTAACTTATTCAACCAAATGCACCCGCTGCTGAATCTAAACAGTCCTGAAAAGGTTGAGGTGAGGGCTGGGAAGATGAAAAAAGAGGAAACTAAAGAGAAAGAAAAGGCAAAGTCTAGGAAAAAGAAATACACATGCCCTAAGTGTGCTTGCTTCAGGGCTAAGAAACCGTCAAAGGGAACTAAGGACGCGAAAGGAAAAGTGCCACCCATCATGGATCTCAACATACTCCCACTGAAGAAACTATGGACGAGATAGCAGCCAAGGAGTCACAAACATAGAGGAAAAAACAACAGCTAAAGTATAAGGGTAATGGAAATTTTGGGCTGAGCGACGATGATGAGTGCTTTCTAGATGAAGAAGAGTGCAACTCGACAGAAATGTCCATCAAGTTTGATCATTACGTTGCTACAAGGTGTATGTCAGTAGGTGCATCTACCTCTACCACTTTATCCACCACTGTCAAAGGCGTGGTTGGCGCACAGCCTCAAGGAGCTGAATGAATGTTTTGAGCTGGAATTGCAGGGGGCTATTTAAACTTAACAATGCCCCTGCAATTCAGTTTATTAATAGTATTATAAATAAATGTAAGCTAGATTTTCTGTTCTTGTCTGAAACCAAGTGTAGGGTTGCAAACCTTGAACCAATTTTCAAGAAACTAGGGTTCAAAGGTGTAGTTGGTTCGGATGATGCCAACAAATGTGGGGGCCTGTTGTTATGCTGGTCTGCTAGTGTCTTAGTCCAAGTCGAGTCTGTGACATATAACTTTATTATATGCAAGGCGTTTAGCCACCCTGAAGTTTGTTATTAAATCGTCTTTGTTTATGGTTCCCCTTATTACTTGGACAAAAACCAAATATGTTACCAAATCCAATCAGCCATGGAAAACCTACATGAAGGAGTGGTTCTCGTTGGTGATTTTAATGAAGTTGATTCCCCAAAGCAAAAGTTAGGTGGGACAAAGTATCTACTTGGAGCCACAAAATTCCAAAAATGGAAGATAAAGAATAAACTACATGTGCTGCTGTCATTTGGTGTTAAGTACACCTGGACTAACAATAGAGAAGGTGCGGAAGCAACATATGAAACAATTGACACATCGATCCTTCTGCTAAGATGAATGGAGGTGTTTATTCCCTGAAGCATCTGTCCTAAACCTACCAATCTGGATCTCTGATCATTGTCCCATCCTCCTCTAACTGCAATACACAAGGTACGTCCAAAAGGAGACCGTACAAACTGGAAGCTTGGTGCCTGTATTACCAAGATATGACAAGCATCATCAAAGCTGAATGGACAAAGAAAGTGACTGGATCGTCTCTTGGTAAGGTTCAAGCAAAACTTAAACTCACTCTCCTTGCACTAAAAAAGTGGTGCCTTTCCTACAAAAAAGAGAAGGGGTTCGACTGGAATGACATTAAGGATAGCTTGCATGAGGCGCAGATCAACCTTCAAACCCTCCAAGATGCAACAATGGAGAAACTAGTATGCACGAAATGTGAAGCGGAAGCTCTAAACCGTTGGTGGTATTGGAAACAAAGGGCCAAATCAAAGTGGGATGCTATAGGAGACTAATACTCAACTTTTTTCTTCAGAAGTGTCAAGACTAGGAAAATCCACGATGAAGTAAGGTTCTTAAAAGAAGTTGACTCTTGGATAACAGACAAGGAAGCTATCGGGAATAAATTATTATCCTATTTCTCAGAACTGCTAAATAAACACCAAGGAGGAGAAATAATACAAGATCCAAGCTACTTCCAAAACCTACCCTCTATTACATCACAACATATTGCCTAGCTCCAGAAACCTATCACTCAAGAGGAAATTAAGGATGCAATCTTAGATGCCAAGCCTCTCAAATATCCGGGCCCCATTAGCATCTCTCCAATCTTCTTC
This sequence comes from Patellifolia procumbens, assembly GCA_947645195.1. Classification (NCBI taxonomy): domain Eukaryota; kingdom Viridiplantae; phylum Streptophyta; class Magnoliopsida; order Caryophyllales; family Amaranthaceae; genus Patellifolia; species Patellifolia procumbens. Next base: position 7,964,616 of record CANSGD010000953.1, read on the forward strand.
CAGTCAAGTTGGGACACTATCAAATAAGACATTATAGCTGGCGTTAACTCCTTTTTGCTAGTGGGGAAATGCCTAAGAGTCTCAATAAAACCTATATCCCCCTCATCCCTAAAAAAGCCAATGCCCAACAAGTTTCAGACTTTCGTCCCATAAGCCTTTGCAATTCCTTGTACAAAACCATCACGAAGGTAATGGTGAATAGGCTCAAACCTATACTAAAGGACATTGTCGGGGAATTCCAAAATGCTTTTGTGCCATGACAGCTAATGTCAGACAACTGTCTCATAGCGCACGAGCTCATTACAAGGGTGCGTAAGAAAAATAAGGGCACAAAGTTCGAGGGCATCGTCAAAGTAGACCTCAGCAAGGCTTATGACAAATTCAGCTGGAGTTTCCTTCAAAAAGTCCTGCAAAGCTATGGCTACCCGCACATCTAGATCCACTGTTACCACAGTCTCCTACTCCATCCTCATTAATGGGGAGCCAACAGAGTTTTTCACTCCGTCAGCGGGATGGACTCGGGCAAGGAGACCCCCTCTCCCTCTACCTTTTTATCCTATGTATGGGAACTCTATCTAGAGACATATTATCTAAAGAACAAGAAGGAAGGATAAAAGGCATCAAGCTTTCTAGGCGGCTCTATCCATTTCTCATCTTTTGTTTGTAGACGATGCACTCTTCTTCTATGAAGCTAACCCAAAAAATGCTTGGAATTGAAGGAAAGCATAGATAATTCTGCAGGATATCAGGTGAGATGATCAACTTTAAGAGATCACATGTCATTTTCAGCCCCAACACCCCCTCCTGATTCACATGGATCCTCAGAAAACCACTAGGAGTCAAGAGTCAAAACTCCTTAGGGAAATATCTGGGTTGCCCAATGAAAGTGAATGGCAGATCTATAACTCAATTCGGCGAAATCTATGAGAAAATAAACTAGAAAATCCAGAGTTCAGAACTCTCACCATCTGCCAAAATAATCCTGGTTAATGCGGTTCTAACTATGGTTGCGTCCCATATTTTAAGCATTTACCTGCTACCAGCGAAAATTTCCAATAAAATCTTCCCTCTATTTCTAAAATTCTGGTGGACGTCGCCATGAAGAAGAAACCCTATATACTAGAGGAAAAAAGAGATCCTAGAGAACCATAAACATGATGGAGGTTTGGGCATGAAGAACATCACAGCCATGAATGTAGCCCTTTTGGCAAAACAAGCCTGGCGAATCCATAACGGTCCTAACTATCTTATCGCCAAATTGTTTAGAGCAAAATACAAGACTAATCCAATCACAAATGTCATGAACAATAACCCTAACAAAGCTCCACAAGATGCATCATATGCCTATCGAAGCATATATAAGGCCACTGCCACGTTATAGTAGAGTGGAAAAAGCAGGTGGGGAGAGAGGCATATAAAAATTTGGCGGGTTACATAGGTTGAAAATATCCTTTAGGGGAAGCCGGTAAGGTCGACCCACACATCTTCTAGACCTAAAACAGTTAATAAACTCATGAATCAAGAGGGAGGATGGGACCAGGTAAATGTTTAAATCTTTTCCCAAAAAGAGGAAGCTCTAAAAATCCTTTCCACTCATATTCCTGCAAGTGAGGTGGATGAAAAAACTGTTTGGAAGTTCTCCTCCATTGGAAGCTTCACCGTTAAGTCTGGATATTGGGCCGTTAAGGAACACCAACAAGCTAAAACTGGAGAAACGGGTTTCTGGAAAAAAAAATGTGGGGCTCAACCCTCTTTCCAAGATGGAAAATGTTCCTATGGAGAATCATTAATAATGCCCTCCCAACAAAAGAAAATCTCACTAAAAGGGGATGGACTGGTAACACTGAGTGTCAATTCTGTCACCGACATGTAGAGTCTACAACTCGCCTACTACGAGATTGGGAGATATCAGAACACATTTGGGCCTCTAGCGAGCTGGGGATCAGAAACCACAACATCAACAACATAGAGCTGCGTGAGTAGGACAAGAACTTATGGCTCTATCTCTACACAAGAGAAGAGGAAGCGGCGGTTCAGTTTACCTCCATCCTGTGGGCAATATGGATTCACTGAAATAACATCGTCTTCAGGAAGGACAATATCAATACGACCAATATCATGTAGATTCACAAAGAGGGCCTTTTTAGTTAGTATAAAGCAAGAGATTTCATCCCGAGGAGGACGACCAGGAAGAGTGAAGGAGGCAACATCACATGTAGGAATCACATCTTTGAAAAAGGTGGTAACATGGACAATGACGTGGTCGTCATCCAGATAGGCAGAGCCTAGGTGCCAGACAACAAGATCAAGGCAAACCATTGGGGTGCGGCTATAGGATGGAAAAGTGAACATCGAACCCACCAATTTCATGGAGCAAAGAGAGTTTTTGCAGGTTCTCCAGTCCAAGCCGAGGCTCTTGCTTGCTTGAGGGGCCTAAGGGAGGCCCTCATCTTCTCAAAAAACATACATATCAAAATGGACAGCGTTGTTCTTGTTAACTCATTCAAACGTCCAAATTCAGTGCCACAGGAGATCAAACCAATCATGACTGACTGTAGGGAGTTATTAACTAATTGTTCTTACTTTGTTTGCACTAAAGTAGAGAGATAAGGGGTTGCTACGGCTCACGACCTGGCAACTAAAGTCAGGAAAGGCATCTTGTACTCTTTTACCGTCTAATAACATTGCCTTAAATCTGCCAAAAAAAAAATTTGTCTAAATAAGATGATTTTTTTAATGATATTTTTCACGATAGATTACATTAGTTATCAGGCCCGTTCCTGACTCCTTGAAGGCCTAGGGCGAAATGAAAATTTTGGGCCCTTTCAAAAAGCCAGTGTAAACTTTTGAAATTTAAAGGGGTGCAAAATACCACTATATTACTAGGGAAAATATCTCAAAAATTGAAAATTTAATAAGTATACATAATACTTTGTTTTATTGAGTATAAAAGATAGATAAACATTACAAGCATTGACCTTCATCAAAAATACTAAAATTCTCATAAGAGCATTTTGAGAAGCAAAATCACTAATAATATAGTCTTTATCAATATGCTCTAACATATTATTTTTTTCAATACTTAAAATGGCAAGACCATTCAATAATGAAAGCATTTGCAAAGCATAAAAGAATTGTGCTTCAATACTTCATGATTTAATATTATATGAAAACATGAAAGATTAAAAGCATCAACAATTCAAATGTAGCAGAACTTGCCTTTACTGATCTAAGACTAAAATTAAAATGTCCAATTGACAGCATTTGATGGTGTGAATACAATTTGTAAAATTAAATATCCAAGTTGACAAGAATTAGTTAGAAATTGACGACATGACTAAAAATAATACCAATAAAATATAGCCAAAAGCAGAATTTATAATGCTCCCATATCAAAATCAAAATGTTCATGACAATTGCTAACCAGATTGACGACATCGACAAATGCAAATTTAAAAATAAACTTGTAACTTTACAGATAAATCAGGCAAATTCATCAACAAATAGGCAGCGACAATCGAACTAACCAAATATTGCAAAATTATGAAATGAAATTAATAAACTTGAAGGATGCCAAATCTTTCAATCTTCAATCTCGGATGAATGTTTAATTGCTGACCAGATTCCAATTCCAATATTCTCAAAATCGCTAGCCAATTTCTAGATGTTAGTTAAACTCAATTCCAATTTCTGTAAAAAATCAGATCTTGGCAATGGAAAACCGAAAATTTCAAGAAAAAGAAAAGAGATTGATGGCATAAATTGGACATGAAAGGAGTGTTATTAATAGTTGAATTCCAGAAATCTGAAGAAAAAATTAAACTTGAAGTTAAACGGCATTTGCAGATTTGGTGAGAGAAAAGATTGAATAAGATATTTAATTTCTTTGGGGAAAGAGGAAAATTAATTTGACTGACATATGAAAGAGCAATAATCAAGGGATTTGAGATTATTGTTGAGAAATTTTAGTAACTAAAATCTTGAAAATATGAGAAGTTATGGAAAGTGGAAGAGTGGAAGATAATGGGTTAACAGTACGCGGTTACTGTATTGCGTTGCTTGGGATTTTTTTTTATTTTTTAAAAAGCCTTAAATGGATTTATAGGTTTTGTTCTTGGGCCTAGGGCAGCCGCCCCACATGCCCTGGCCTAGGAACGGGCCTGTTAGTTATCACTACCTAATAACCCCATGCATTGCCAGAAACTAATCTATATAATAACTACTAATAAAACAAAATACAAAGCTTACATGGCAAGCTCTCCTTAATTTCGGGTTCACATGGCAAGTTGTTAATAAAGATTGCCATGTGTCATCTTTACATACTCTGTTGAACCTTCTATAAATAAGGCATATAGAGTAGGATATACAAAATATATTTTCGGCAAAGACATGATATTTTTGTCCAAAGCAAATATTTGATCATTATTCTAACTATATATGTATGTAACAAATATTTAAAATTGATATTATTATCAGTTACACAAACATACGAATTAAATATTAACCTAAAATATCTTACTTAACATAAGATGGGCACATGATATGAATACAAAATACTCTTACGTCAATTTCTTAATACACGGATTACTTTTATGTCAAATAAGTAAAAGGAAAATATGGGGAACAATATATAATTTCTTAGTCTAGGTTTAAATAACAATATATTAGGGCTAATTTGTTCTTACCAATCCCCAAAAAAAATTACTTATAGTGATATGATTATTTACCATATATTCGTTTAAAACAATTTCGAGATTCATGTAAAGAAACGAAAATTACTTATTGTGATACGATTATTTACCATAGATTCATTATGTATTACTATTTTTTTCAAAAAAGATATACAATAAATTCTTAGGGTACCTTTCCCTCAAAGATATCTATTATTAGTTATTACTATGGTAGGTAATAAGATTTTTGATTTGCTCAAAACATCAAATTTAGTGATTATCATCTATTAAAAAAAGGTTATTTTGAGTAAACTCTACAGTTTAGAGTTATTTTTCAACTCTAGAGGATCTCAACCCCTATCTAAGTCTTTTTTACATTTGCTTTTCTTTGTCACCTACTATTATTGTCATCTCCGTTTTTTATTATTTTTCGTTTTTGTCCGTCTCTTTTTGTTTGTCCAACTTAGAATTTTTCTTTTATTGTTATACAATTTTCTCCATTTTGACCTTAAGACTCCACTTATTGGTCCCATATCCTTACCTTTTACCCCCACACGTTAAGTACATTATATATTTATCACGCTACTTGGTAATTGGAGCTATAGTAACCAAGATAAACAAAAAGAAACAGGGTAAAAGTAATGGGGTGATTTTATATTGATATGTCGTTAAATATGAAAAATGTGGGTCCTTGGAGAGTTGGGAGAGGATAGTATAAGTGTTGTTTTGATAAGTTTTACGAATATGAAGAAAAGGAGTGGGATATGATCGATTGGTCGTTGAGTAATAAATATTAAATTTAAAAGTAAGTGGTTTTGTGCCAAAAGAGGTGTTGTCGTACGCTGGTATATGGATAGTGTTGCAATGAAATTGGGACGGAGCAAAATTTTCATTAAAAAATGGAAATTCTAAAGTCAAATTGCAAAAATTGGATTACAGGGAAAGAATTTGGGAAAATGCTAACAACATAGATTAGATTAGGTTAGATTTTTTCTAAGAAAAAATTAGAAAATAATGGAAAATGAGAAAATACTAACTAAATAGTATATTACAGTTGGTCGTATTTTCAATTTTGCAAGCAAAATTTCAAAAATCAGAACATGAAAAAGACTATGAGAAGATACTAAGTAAATATATTAGATAAAGATGAGATGTTTGTAAAACAAAATTTTGAAAGACGGAAAATCAATTTTTCTTTTTGAAAAAATAAAAAATGGGAAAAAATATGGGAATATACTCATCATGTATTATATGAAAATCATTATATAAAAAATGCAAGATTTTAAGAAATCGAATATGGGAGACAGTTTGTGAGGATGCTAATAAAATATGTTATAAAATTCAACTTTTTTCCTAACAAGATATTGAAATACAAAGTAAGGGAGTATATGGTTGGACATACAATATATCAAATGATCACATGTTGAAGATCAACTTCTAGATGGAGCAATTGGACATACAATAAATCAGTGTAAATGATTGACAATTTAATTTGATTTTCAACTTCTTTTCTTTTATCCAATGTATTTGTGTTTATTTTATTAGGTTACATTCAGTGGCGGATTCAGAAAAATTATTTAGTGGGGTCAAAGTGTAATTATTAAATTTTATCGGTGTCAAAAAGTCAATTTTATAAGATAATTTTTAATAAACAAAAAATTTTAAATTAAAATTTCACGATTTTCCCAATTCAAGTGGGGTCAAGTGACCCCACTAGCTACAACATAGATCCGCCACTGGTTACATTAGTGAATATACTTACCTATTGAGCGACAACTTTTTTGCTCATAATATATTATCAATTATTAATCAATTTGTATCATATTTATAGGAAAAAATCATGATATTGTACATATTTATAATAAATTTTCTTGACTTCTAAGAAACCAATAGTTATTAAAATATACAATGTAAACAAAAAAGTCTTTTCCGTGCATTTTGCACGGGTCTAAAACCTAGTACTAGTTCTATATTAAATTTAGAACGCGTATTATAGTTGCTTTTAAAAAAATAGTATTGTTGAATAAATGTTATTATCCAAGAAACAAGTTCAAGTGATATTCTGCGACACGTCCTCCACTTAACAATGTCTATTTTGAAAAGGATAGGTGCATTTGCAATTTGTACCTACTGTACAATGCTTGAAGGATGATTGCCTTTTGTCAAAGGAATTTCTTAGAGTAGATTTGTATGATTATGCGAATACTAGTTGATTGATGTAGTATGTGACACCATCCTCATTCTTTGACTACCATATAAATTATTCCTTTTGCGATCAGAGTGAAATAGTATTATTAGTATTGGTGATGTTATTATCATGTATTTAAAAAAATGATCTTATTTCTTAGTTGACCAAAAAAGGAGTTTAAACATCTTGTAAGTAATGTGTATAATGAAAGCATATAAGATAAATAATTGTAAAACCTGAATTAATTGTCTGTTTTGTTTCTTTTTGTATGAGACAAATTAGATGATTAATCTAGGACAAATAATTCCTAAAACATTAATGAATTATTTGTTTTGAGGGAATTAGGAGTATAAGACAAATTAGATGATTAATATAGGTGTACTTAGTACGATTCTTACATTTTGAGGTTCATCAATGAACCTCCTAATAAGATTCGTCCAATGAAATTCGAATTGAATTATCTTGATGCATGATATTTATAACCATAATTAAAGTATCTATATATATATTAAAAAGCGTAAGCAAGGAATGCAAGTTACCATCCCTCTTTGAATGAAGCTCTATCTATTTCATTCTCATATGAGAAAAATATATCAACATGAAGATTCAAACCCTTGACCTTGAGTATGCAATAAGGAGTTCTAACCATCACTCCAACATGTAATTAGTGCTTCTTTTATTAAAATCAATAATGATGTATAGAAACCAAGATTTAAGTTGTAAATTTATAAAATGCATATTGTAAATGAGAAGACTTTTTTTTATATATAGATTTTCACTACATGACATCAATTATTTTAACTATTATTCCCTCTGTGACGGTTTAATGGCAACAATTTGTTTTGCACGCTTTTTTAGGAAGCGATTTAAGGGTGTAAATGAACAAATTAATCAAAATGGTTTTAACACAATCAAGAATGAAATTGGAGGTTAATAATCTTGAAAATATTTTTAATTAATTTATCCATTGACATGCTTAAATCTCTTCCTAAAATGCGTGTAAAACTAATTGTTGCCATTAAACCGTTACGGAGGGAGTATGAAATTTAGTACACAAAAATCCCGAGCATCTTCGGGGCCTATGGTTTGCTAAAAAACCTAGAGATTAATATTTTTCAACTAGCTTAGAAATTAATACATGTTTATCAAATTCAGTTTGAAATTAGGTACTCTTGATGCGTTAAGAATCATAAATGAAGCTTTATTTGAGTCTGAATAAAAATAAGTGTTTCTTTCATTCCTTTTGTTTGTATGCTAACTTTCTTCCATGTATAGGTGATGTACAACCCTTGCGATAGGCATGAGGGTGTTCCTTTTGCTATGAGGAGCTTCTTCGATCTTATACGGAGATTAGCTACCTTCTGTGATGTTCGGAACCTACTTTGATACTGATCATGTATCTCGAAATATGGGATTGACAGTTTGCTTGTTGTCAACCCTCCTACTAGCTTGATATCCCACAATCATTGGTAAGCCACATTAAGAGTGGTGTAAAAATCTATTTCAGATGGGAAGAGCTCATGAATCTCAATGCTGACTGCGAGGACATGATTCTCCCTCCTCTAGCTCGATCTTTTCATATGTCTTCTTTAAGGTATGCATCTTGTATGTTTTGCATGCATACTAACTTTTATTCCTATTACTAAGGTTATCACTATATGGAGTAGTCTGACAAATCATGACCATAATGGCCACTATGACCCAGGGCAATATGTACAAACATAACCATTAGTATTCCTTAAACAAAAGATAACCCACAACAAAGAGATATAAATTGTCTAATGAACCAAATTACATTGATTATGTAAAGCTATTAAATTATAGCACACAAAAATATATCGGAACATCACTAGTGCCTAAAACACTACTAATATTCAAATCCTAGTATAATAGTTGAAAATCTTAAAAATAGTTCGAGAAAATTTATTGTAGACCTTTATCCGAAAATGGAAAAAGAAAAATCCACAGGTATGCTAATTTAAAAGTACCCTACTTGGGTCCATGGCATGAGCATGATAATTGATAAGAGCAACATGACTACAGGAGTGCATGATCAGTTTGGACTTGATTGAATAAACTACATGGAGATATGATGGGTTTGAATGACCCGCATTGGTGTATGACTAGTTGGACTGGATTGAAAATTACCCTACATGGATGCCTAATAAGCTCAAATTTGAATAACATATATCGGAGCATAATGGGTTGGATTTGAATAAATAGCCTAAACCTATGTAAGTGCATAATGGACTTGGGCTATGTGGATTCATGATATACTCTGATTAAATTCGAACCAATAAACAATGGGCCTAAGCTTGTATGCGCGTATCTGAAGCTATAATGAGACTAAAACTGGTAAAATAGGTCTATATGGGTGCATGTTGGACTTGAAAGTTATACATTGAATTTGAATTTGAGGGACTAGTCTTATATGGATGCATATGGATCACAATTTGATATCGGACCGGCTTATATGAAACCACTGTAAGAAGTATGACTGGTAGATTACTAAACTTATCTGTGAAATTGCTGTGCCGTGATATGATCACTGCCCTAAAGTTGAAATTGTCCCGCTACGAACACACGGACTCGTGGCAAACCAACCTCCAGGGTTAACACAACACTGTCTCGCCGGTGAAGTACAGAGAGACAGTTTGAGAATGCTGGAGGTTGGTTTGCCACGAGTCCGTGTGTTCGTAGCGGGGCAATTTCAACTTCAGGGCAGTGATCATATCACGGCACAGCAATTTCACAGATAAGTTTAGTAATCTACCAGTCATACTTCTTACAATCTAAAGTTGAAATTTTTTCCGTTTATTATACTGTTATTATGGCTGGTATTCCTGTTGTTGTTCCTCTTAATTCTGTCAACCCCTTTGTTCCTGATATGTCGAAATTAGACCCTTTGGATGGAAAAAATTATATTATGTGGTCTGATAAAATGGAATTCTTTTTAGGCCAAATTGGGCTAGATTACTGCTTAACTATTGATGCTGCTCCTGTTGACGCAGTTAGGAATTTTGAGAAAGATAATAAAACATGTAGGGGAATGTTATTGCATTATATGACTGCTCCTTTATATATGATTTATAGTAAGTCGAAAAAGGCAAAGGATATTTGGGATGCACTTAAGGTTAAGTATGGACTAGATGATTTTGGGACTAAGAAATATGCCTGTAGTCGTTGGTTAAAATTTACTATGACTGATGACAAACCTGTTTTAGACCAAGTCCATGACTATGAACATTTGTGTGCTGAACTTGCTGCTGAAAGTATGGTTATTCCTGATTTATTTCAAGCTAATTGCCTTTTAGAGAAACTGCCACCCTCTTGGGAGACCTATGTTCACTCTATGAAACATAAGCAAAAAGACTTTACCCTTCAGGAATTAGTTTCCCACATTAAGGTTGAGGAACAAAACCGAATTCAGACTAAAGGAAAGACTGACCATTCTTCCACTTTAGCCAACCTTATTGAGTCTAAAATTTCCGGAAAAGGGAAAAAGGGTAAAAGTCAGAACCATGTTCACGGAACTAGGCAGAATGGTAATGGGTTTAAGGGTAAGAAGCAATTTCAGGGTAACTGCTATGTTTGTGGTAAATTTGGACATGCTGCTAGGGATTGTAGAAACAAACAGGCTTCTTCAAATGCTGCTGTCACCAAACCAAAAGACAACAAAGCACAAGTCAACCTTGCTGAAGATGACATTATTGCTGCTGTGGTGTCCGAGGTGAACCTGATTAGCAACATTTCTGAATGGGTCGTGGACACTGGAGCTACCCGCCACATCTGCTCAAGCAAGGAAATGTTCCAGACTTATGATAAAGTTTCAGAAGGAGAATGTGTCTTCATGGGCAACTCAAGCACTGTGAGTGTGTTAGGCAAAGGAAAGGTTTTTCTAAAGTTAACCTCTGGAAAAACCATTGCTTTGCAAAATGTCTTGCATGTTCCTGATATCCTCATATCTGGTGCACTTTTAAACAAGGCTGGAATTAAATTAACTTTTGAATCTGACAGACTTGTGTTAACCAGAAATGGTGATTTTGTGGGTAAAGGATTTTGTAATGCTGGACTCTTTGTTTTGGATGTAATTTCTGATAATAAAATTTCTACTGCTTCCGTTTATATTGCTGAGTCTGTTTCTTTATGGCATTCTAGACTAGGTCATGTGAATGTTGCATCCATTAAAAGGCTAAAACGACTTAGTCTTATTTCTGACTTTAGCAATACCTCTTTTGACAAATGTGAAGTATGTGTAGAGGCCAAACACCCTAAGAAAGCATTCAACAAGAGTGTTTCTCATTCCTCGACCCTATTAGAACTAGTCCATAGTGACTTAGGTGACTTTAAGAACTCTATGAGTAGGGGAGGGAAGAGATATTATATTACTTTTGTTGATGACTTCTCACGTTATACTAAGGTCTACTTGTTAAGTACGAAAGATGAGGCTGAAGAGAAATTTCTTATTTATAAAGCCGAAGTAGAAAACCAGTTAGACCTTAAGATAAAGAGAGTGAGATCAGATAGGGGTGGAGAATATGATGGACTTCCACTTAAGAAATTTTGTGAATCTAATGGGATTATACATGAGGTTACAGCTCCCTATACACCTGAAACAAAATGGAATAGCTGAGAGAAAAAACAGGACTCTTAAGGATATGATGAATGCTATGCTTATAAGTTCAGGGATGCCTACTAACATATGGGGGGAGGCAATTCTTTCTGCTTGCTATGTGCTTAACCGAGTTCCCCATAAGAAGTTAGATAAGACTCCCTATGAATTGTGGAAAGGTTTTAAACCTAATTTGGGTTACCTTAAAGTGTGGGGGTGCTTGGGAAAAATAGGACTTCCTGACTTTCAAAGGAGTAAGATTGGACCTAAGACTGTTGATGGAATCTTTATTGGGTATGCTTCTAACAGTGCTGCATATAGACTTATTCTTAAGGATGCTTCTGGCTTTGGTCCTATTAGAGAGTCAAGGGATGAAGAATTCTTTGAGCATATTTTTCCTATGAAAGTTAGTGTACAATCATGCTTGCCTGTTGCATCTTCTTCTACTTTGCATCATAACATTGCATCATCTAGTGAGACTTTTGAACCTAGAAGGAGTAAAAGAACTAGAACTGAGACTAGTTATGGACCTGACTTCATTACTTCTTTCCTAGCTGAAAAAGGATTTCTAGATGAGCAAAGAGTAAGTGCTTTTATATTGGAAGAGAACCCTAGAACTTTTGGGGAGGCCATGAGATCTGTTGACTCTAGTTTTTGGATGGAGGCTATTAACAGTGAAATAGAGTCTATTATGAGTAACAACACATGGATTTTGACTGACCTTCCTAGGGGTTGTAAGGCTTTGAGTAGTAAGTGGATTTTTACTAAGAAGTGCAAGCTTGATGGGACATTAGACAAGTATAAAGCTAGACTTGTAGTTGGAGGACATCACCAAAAGAAAGGTCTAGACTTTTTTGACACTTATTCACCAGTGACCAAGGTAGCCACTATTAGAGCATTAATTGCACTTGCATCCATTCATGATCTTGTTGTGCATCAAATGGATGTGAAAACTGCTTTTTTGAATGGTGAGCTAAATGAAGAGATCTATATGAAGCAACCTGAAGGATGTGTTGTTCCTGGTCAAGAGGACAAGGTATGCAAGCTCATTAGATCTTTGTATGGTTTAAAACAAGCACCAAAACAATGGTATGATAAATTTCATCAAACCATTACTTCAAATGGTTTTTTAGTAAATGATTCTGATGCTTGTGTTTATTCCAAAACAGATGGTATTGGTTGTGTTTTCATATGTCTATATGTGGATGATATGTTGATTGTTGGGACCAATATAGACATAGTGAATGCAACTAAAAGTTTCCTAAATTCGTGTTTTGAAATGAAGGATTTAGGAGAGGCTGATGTTATTCTTGGGATAAAGATTACTAGAACGTCATATGGCATATCTTTAAATTAATCTCATTATATTGAGAAAATTTTAAAGAAGTTTGATCAATATGATTGTGTTCCTATGAAAACTCCATATGATTCTAGTATTCGTTTGAAAAAGAATAAAGGAGATAGTATATCACAAGAACAATATGCTAAAATTATTGGTAGTGTAATGTTCTTGATGAACTATACTAGACCGGATATAGCTTATGCTGTTAGTAGATTGAGTAGGTATACTCACAATCCTAATCAGGAGCATTGGGGTGCTTTGATTAGATTGTTGAAGTATTTAAAAGGCACTATCAATTGGGGTTTGCATTATCAAAGAACACCTTGTGTTCTAGAAGGATATTGTGATGCTAATTGGGTGTCTGATAATGATGAGATTCAATCTACTAGTGGCTTTGTTTTTACTCTTGCTGGTGGAGCTATATCATGGAAATCATCAAAGCAAACTTGTATTGCCAAATCTACTATGGAATCTGAATTTATTGCTTTAGAATTGGCAGGATAGGAAGCTGAATGGTTAAGGAGTTTGCTAGCTGATATTCCATTGTGGGGGAAGCCAGCTCCATCAGTTTCAATGCGGTGTGACTCACAAGCTGCAATTGGGGTCGCGAATAATCAAGCCTATAATGGAAAGAGGAGGCATATTCGCTTGAGGCATGCTATAGTTAGAAATCTAATTAGAAATAATGTAATTTCACTCGAGTTTGTAAAGTCAGAGAGGAATATTGCAGATCCTCTCACCAAAGGCCTTTGTAGAAAAATGGTGCTAGAGTCGGCACAAGGAATGGGTTTAAAGCCTATTGTGGAGTGAATTATGATGGATACCCTTCTTAGAAAGTTTCTAAGTTCAAGGGTCAAACTAAGTCATAAAAGAACTCAAGTAGTAGATACTACTACCATTCCTATATTAATAAAAGTGATGTAGTATTTGTTTTTTACTGTAAAATGTGTAAGGATGAGTAAAATACTCTTAATAAGTTCATAGCCTTGAGAAGGTGGTTTGAAACTGTACAAACTTGATGAACTTACCTATGTGAATGTGGGGGTTACGCCCAATCCCCTATGAGATCCCTAAGGCTTAGGATCTCTAGAGCATTCATGAAAATCCAGGTATTGTGGCGCACTTATATATATATCGCGAGAACGTTTCTTATTTTGAAAAAGGTTTAGTGCGCAAGTATTGATTATGAACTCCGTAGAAGGTTCAAAGAGAAATCTACCTAATACGACAATATGACATACTTGTATGCACTGGGTATCAATTCAAGTCTCTAAGACATTGATGCTTACAAAACTGAGTATCTATTGCCCAAATCTTCTTTTTCAGCCCCGTTTCTTTCTGTCTCTTCTTTTGAATCATGTGGGGGATTGTTGGAGTTTGTGAGAAGAGTAATACAAAAACTCTTGAGTTGCTTCAAAAGAATATGAAGAGTTGGGGATCCCATATAAGAAGAATAAGAGGTGAGTGGTGAGTTTATTAATAGTAATGTTCCTAGTATCTATTGAGTTGGTGACTTGGTAGGCTTTTGTGGTTGGGCTCTTGATTGGGCTAGTCCACACGCGCGCGCGCGCGCCGCCCGCCCGCACCGGGCCATGGGCCTTGGGCCTTGGGCTTTGGGCTTTGGGAAATAACTTAACTTAACTAAATTTTTACTGGAAAAATCTGTCATCCTTATATGACTGTTATGGAATCAGTCAATTCCTGAATCCACTCCTTATTGACTGCTTCCACTAGCCGTTAGTGGCCAGTTTCCTTTGCCCATTAATTACCGTTTTTAACACGGTTTTAGGGGTCAGTTTTCCCTTCTTCGATCACTATATATACCCCCTTCCTGGCACAGTTTTTGACACAAAAAAAAAATATCCTCTCATACTTCTCTCTGTTAATCTCTCTCAAACACTGGGCAATATTAAGAGCGTTCTCAAACTGTCTCTCTGTACTTCACCGGCGAGACACTGTTGTGTTAACCCTGGAGGTTGGTTTGCCACGAGTCCGTGTGTTCGTAGCGGGGCAATTTCAACTTTAGGGCAGTGATCATATCACGGCACAACAATTTCACAGATAAGTTTAGTAATCTACCAGTCATACTTCTTACAACCACATGGCCTCATGGGCCTATGGACTACGCATGGTCGCATGGATACTGGTTTTGAGTGATTGTGTATAATTTGATGGATTGGACCTTTATAAGGGCACATGGGCCTATGAAATATATGGATTTAAGAGTATTTGATTCGACTAGAAGTTTAACTTGGATAAAAGATTAGCAAATCATTTTGTTGTATTTGAACTGGACCCATGTTTTTATCTAAAAGTTAGAAAAAAGATGCAGAATTGTAAGAATTTAGAAATGACAAGAGCTCTTTATGTAGATAGACTGTGTAATAGTACATAAGTTGGGTCATTCTTTCTATATAAGAGCACATAAACTACATTTTTGAGTCATGGTTAAAATTGCTCCGGATAGAGAATATATATGAACCCACAACCTTATTAGAAACAGAAAATAAATAAAAAAAATGTGATAAATAATAATTAACTTATTGCCCGTTCGGTATCATTGTCAATTTCCCGTATTTGATTCTTATGATTTTAGATGTGGTCTAAGTTGTATAATAAATTTATAATTGATCATACTGATATTAACTATGGTTATTTTGAAAACCGACAATAAAAAACTGAAAACTTTTTCTAGTTTTCATATTAAGGTTTATGATTTTTGTAAAAAAAAAACTAACTGAAAACTAGAAATAAAAAAGAGACGAACCGGCCCTTAGATGTTCAAGATAAGGAAAAAGAACTTAAAGAGATTTAAAAATACAAGTTGCTGACCAAGTCGTGTATTGTCTTACATCTTCTAACTGTACTAGACCCTACCAACGCACAACTTTTAACACTAAAAAATATATATCGGGACAAAACAAAATATATATAACATGATTGTGTTTATCAAAATGCATAAATCTTTATCAATGAATAAAAGTAAATATATTAAGAATGTAAGATAAGAATTGTACCCCTTATTAAAAAAACGGAGGAAATATTAAGCAACTTGAATAGAAGTACATACTGATGTTATACATATATTTTGGAGTAACTTAGATTACAGTAAACTCGCTATGTCCTCGAGGTTACAAGAGAACCATAGAAATGAAATTTCTATACTATTACAAAGTTCGAATATAAAATGCACTACTACAGCACCTAATCGAGTACAGGTTCTGAGAGGCATCGAAGGCACAAGTCCAAATCATAACTAGATAGTTTTGAAAAGCATACAAATAGTCATAATTACACGTATTCTCATTAACCAACCCCAACCTCAACAATGATAATCTAATGATCCAATACTTTTCACATGAATAGTAAAGTCACAGCTTCAAATATCGACGTCTCTTTTATATAAGTCGATAACTCAACTGATAGAGTAGTGACATTATTGTTCATATAACACAGTATTGGACCTCATGTCCAATACTAGTATAATTTAACACTTTCTCAGTCCCCAACCTTCCACCAAATAAAATAAATAAATAAAAACCTCCAAACCGACATTTTAGAAGAGAAATGTGACAAGAGAATATTTGACGCAATAATTGTGGACCGACTACAGAAACAATATTAAAAGAAATAAGATGATGATCCCAAATTAAACGGGTCAAGCCCATGGTCTACTGGAGGCATTGAACTAAACAATGGGCTATGTACGTACCCAGCAGCAGTAGTGTCAAAGCCCACGTAATCTGATGATATTCCACCAGCTGTCGGGTCACCAAATGGGTCAGTCCATGAACCCTGACCCAGTTCACCACTAAACTGATCAGGCAAAGGTGGAAGCTCCACATCGTTATAATTAGCAGAACACCCATTACTATTAATAGTAATATTATTATCATTACTATAGCAATACATGTTAGCATTTTGTTGGTATGATGAGGAAGATGGCCAAACCTGTGCGTCAGACACGGCCTTGTAGTCATTATAGTCATTACCATAGGATAGTGAAAACTCTGGCTGACGATGCTGGTTATTCTGTTGTTGTTGGTTTTGGATTTGGCTTTCCTGATGGCGCGGTTGGTCATCAGGAGAAAGAATGGTAGTCACGGAGGAGCCAGAAGGCATGTCAGAGTACACAAAGTTGGTACGAGCTCGTGGGCCTCGCATGGACCGAGCCGCCCTGTCGTAAGCCAGGGCGGCTTCTTCGGCCGTGTCAAAGGTCCCGAGCCAGTGGCGCTCCTTGGTGGATGGGTCTCGTATCTCGGCTGCGTACCGGCCCCATGGGCGTCTACGGACGCCTAGGAACTTGATGGGAGGATTACTATTATTATTGGCAGCTTCATTTTGTGGTTGTGGAGGGGTGGTTTTGGAACTCTTGCTTTTGAACATGGGTATTATGGGTGTGTGTTTTGTTTTAAGGTTTGGTTGACGGTTAAGATGGTGGTTGGAATATAGTAGTAATGTGTAGAGAAATGACGATTATTTGAGTTAAGGAAATGAGATAAGAATGTGATAGTCACTCGGGTTGATGTTGATGCATATTCTTCGGTTTATATAGTCAATACCCACTCTAACACTTTTTCAGGTTATATGGTTTTTTATTTGTATATAATTTATGATTTTTGTTTAATAACTATGGATTATATTTCTTTACTCCCTTTTTAAGTAGGACTCATTATTGGGCTTGTGCCCATTCCTACACATTCGAATTATCTATGCATATAAATCTATCAAATAGTAAGATGAATTAAATATAACTCTACCTTGGCTTGTTAGAAGCTTCGTTATAAAGTTCATAACATGATAAGTAATACTTGTAAAAATAGTAAAATATACAAGTAACTTACCAAAATAGTAAAACAAATAACTAACTTACCAAAATAGTAAAATAACATCTTCTTTATTGTGTACCCGAGTCTACCTTTTACAAGGTATATTCAGAGTTTAGATAGTGAAGGGTCTAGAAGAATTATTTAGTGAGTTCAAATGGTCAACTTTATAAGAAAATTTGTAAAAATCTCATTTTTAGAGGAAAAAGTACAATCTAAGTTGGGTCAACTGACCCCACTTGCCTGCAAGGGCATTTTTGTATTAACATGAAAACCTAAGGGTATTTGTGTTTCTTTCCTTGATATAAAAGCCCCGCTACTTTAATTTTCGTGTTTGTTGATTCCTTCATTTCTACATAGAAACCGAAATAATGAACTTTGCTCAGGAGTGTTTTAACACATGAAGCTCACATAACTTAATTTTTCTATATCAACAATCGATAAATGTTGCTTATCTAAACAATGCCAATGACGATCATTGGAAGTTTAGAAATCAACAATCTAGCACCAATTTCAGGTTTGTTCTTTGAATTTTGATAGTTATTTTGTTTAATGGATTTTTAATGTCTAACTGGAAAAATTTAATATTGATAGAATGCCAAACGACACTGACAAGAGCAAAACAACGATAAAGTTATCAGGTTTAAAACACCAATAAGAATTTGGAAAAATTGTCAAAAAATACTAAGGTTTTAGCACTTTTTTAAAATAAATACCAAGGAGTTGCGAAATGTAGAATTAAATACCAACAAGTTATGTTTTTCTTAGAAATCCATACCAAAGAAAAAATATCCGTCTATTTTTGCGTCTCAGAAATTCATACCAACTAAGAGAAATCCATTCAACTTCATCTTTGAACAACAGAAAATCTAAGGTGAGTTAAATTTGGGTGAGCTAGTGACGGAAAAATAGACGGATATTTGTTAGTTGGTATGAATTTCTAAGAAAAACATAACTTTTGGTATTAATTTCACATTTTGCAACTCCTTTGTGTTTATTTTAAAAAAGTGCTAAAACATTGCTTGTTATTTTCTGACAATTTTTCCAAAGAATTTAACTCCTACTTTATTAAAGCATCGCTTCTGTTCAATGCCAAATCACCAAGTTATTTTTGTTTGCTATCTCTGCGTCTTTCCCAACTATAGCCACCTTCAGTATAGTGTTGAAGGAGAAAAAAATAGCTTTAACATCCCAAATCTTCAATCCTACCGACCATTTGAACTTGCAATGGGTAAGTGAAGACAACCCAAACAACAAATGGGAGAAAAAAAAACCATCTCAGAAAATATATGTCAGCATTTGTAGGAAAAATAATAGAAATCACCAAAAACAGATGAGCAAAATTAAGTATACTGACCAGATGAAAAAAAGATTAAACTGACACAGATGGAGAAAATTAGGTAATATGATATGTTGAATATGTAAATAAATAAGGATAAACTAGTATTTAGGCCCCAACGATGCTCGGAATATTTGCACACTTAACTTAATAATATTTAAAATAAATTAATGTAATGTAGTGTGAAAAATTATCTGAAAAAAAGCATCTCATTTACAATATGCATTTTAAAAATTTACAATTTAACTTTTGGTTTCTATTCATATATCATCATTGATTTTGATGAATAAGCACTAATACCATGTTGGAGTGGTGGTTGAAACTCCTTATTGCATACTCAAGGTCACGGGTTCGAGTCTTCTCGTTGACGTTTTTTATTGTATGAGAATGGAGTGGATAGAGTGTCTTCGAAGAGAGGTGGTGACACGTGGCGGATAGCAATGCTTGCTTACGCTTTTTAATATATATATAGATGAGCAAATTTTTTGCTCATTTGATATTCTTGCTTATTTGAATAATTTTTTTTTGCTCATGTTAACACATAAATCAAAGTCAGAGCAAAAAGGCTCCAATTTGTCATAAAGGAGAGAATTTAATAGGTAAAAGAAATAAAAAAAATGGCTTTCTAGTGTGAGAATGGACTCCACTTTGTCATAAAGAGAGTATTTTAGCAGTTTTTGTTTACCATATTCAGAAAAAGTAAAGGTAGAAAGAACAAAAAGGAACTAATGAAAATGAAAAGTCAAGAGAACAAAATGAAAGGAGTGAGTATAAGATAATAAATACGCAGATTCAAGAAAATATTTTTACTTCGCTCATTTGGATTTAGAGCACATTCAATATAATATGTTGCTCATTATGTAATTCTTCTTATTCCAATAACTAAATAGCATTATATTTTGAATATGACTAATTAATGAGTAATTTTGAATAATAGAATCAATTGTTTATACACTTAATAGTTTTTTGAGAGGATTTCTCTGATCCTCTCCACCTCTGTGGAATCCGTGGCATGAGGCAAGAGAGGAAGACCACTCAAGAAGCAACAACAGAAGCCTAAGAGTGGATAAAAATCGATGAATAATAGCATGCACTCACGTAGTAATAGGGGTGGAAAAATGAAGGAAAAACTTGTTGATGAAGGTTCTCATATCTGCGATCTAGAGATCACCAGTGATAACGATGAGATGCCAGTCACTCCTACAACTCACTCTGATGGGGGAAGAAATCAATCTTAGAGCACAAAGGAGATTTTCAGAGCGGGTTTCAGCTTTTAAACCTATCCCAAATGAAGGTTCTTCAAAAACTAGAGGTATGATAGCAATTGCTAATCTAGTTGATCATATTTTGTTTTGTAACACCCCAATTCTTTCATAAGGACAAACCCAAGGTATTACGAGGGATTAAAACACAAATATACTCTACCTTTCGAACAACAACAACCTTAACGATTTAAATATAAATACTTTACTAAATACATAAGTTCTCTATAAACATTTCAGATATCCGTTTAGCAAGCTCGATACATTTAAATAATAGGATCATGGTGTTGGTTGAAACCAAACACCCTCAAACTCCACTAAAATTAAAGTCAACGTTTAATAAAAAGTCAATATAATCAAACTTATTCAATTCTCAATTGTAGTCAACCTTTGCCAATCTTAAACAATCTCAGTAAAACGTAGCGGAAACTAAATCATAGTCAACCTCAAAACCAACGAAAACATTAAAGTATGAGAACCATCCACATGACCTTTAAATAACAATAGTATCCAAAAACCCATATGCAATATAAATGAAGGAAGATCATCATAGGAAAGCTTTATTACCCTTTTCTCGATTTCCTCAATGAATGATAGAGTCCAAAGAACGGTCACCTAAGATGAAATAGTGATAAGCAATGGTCAAGAATCAAGACGAAAGAAAATGAATACGTATCAACCACACTGAGTACATAACATAGATACTGACATACAAGTAACATAACAATGCATGCATCATGAATAAAATCATATCACTTGACTTCCAATCAAACTCATCAACCAATTATAATAGTAAAACTAAACCTCCGATTAAGCATTTGTGACGGTAAGGCTGATATATGTAGGGTTGGCCGACCCAGATCTAATCATCTTGAAATACGTAGAATACAGAGCTAGATCTAGGCCAGCTGTAACCAAAATTAATGTGTACATACACCCCCCGAATTGGATAACTATAAATGATTCACCTCCCGGCACCAAATACAAGCAGATGATCCATCCTACAAGGTCACTATCATTTCGACTTAATCCTAAAAGGCACCATTGTCCAATATACCAAATCCAATATCCATAATCCGTAGATCCAATATCCAATTCCAATGACTTATAAACATAGAAAGGCATCAAAGTTCTCATAATTTCTATCTTAAGTTTTCATAAACAATTCATAAAATCTCACATAATTCAAATAAATATCAAGGCACTATGTAAAGTACCTTTTCAAGTAAATAATTTCACAACTAGGAGCTATGAACTATGTTTAACGTCACTTTGTGAATTGAGCTCCTCAAAACAAATAAAATAACATGCTTTAGAACGCTTAAATAATGAAAATACTCTTATCATACGGGCAACCTTTAAAGTCTATGAAAAACCCTTTAAAACCCCCTTTGAACCCTCTTCGAGTTTAGAAAACAATACTCCATAAAATAGCCTTTAAAAAGATATTAAAAAAAATTAAAGATCACACTTTAATTAATTTACGACAATAATAAAAATTAAAAATATAAACTTAAAAATTTGAACCTCAAATCTAACCCTAGAATTAGGTTTAAAACACCATAAACTAATTAGAGTTTAACTAGGAACAAAAGATAACCTTTTTAGACATAAATCTAATTAAATACACAAATTAATTTAATTTATGGAAATAACTTTATAGCAACCCTAATAATTAATAAAAAATATTTTTAAAGCAGTCATAATGCCGTATGCCCCCGTTGCACTGGCAATGGCAGCCACCAAGTTGTGGTGGCTCACCGGCCATGTGCGGCTTGCTGCCACTTGGTGAGTGGCAGCTGGTGGCAGGGGCAGTAGGCATGCAACCCGAGGCCTCCAAACCCTAGTGCCGAAAAACCCTATTAGAAACAAGATACGATTTTTGGTTTCTAATTCAATAAAATTAAAAACAAATTAATCCTTGATCATGCACGAATTCAAAAATATAAATTTTATAAAATTTGACTAAAAATTGACATCAAAAGAGTATATTTTAACCCTAGAAAAAATATGGAGAAGGGAGAGGAACTTACAAGGTTTCTGAAGAAAAGATGACAACAATGTTTCCTCTCTCCTCCACTCTCCCATTTATAAAGAACCTCAATGTGCTTACTTAAAAACTGCGCTCCTTTAAATCTTTTGACTTCTTTAAAACAACATTAAACCCATTAGGCCCAAATATTGTTTTGAAATCATGACATAAAATCTTAAGACCCTTTTTATTAAAATAAACTTAAAACCATTTCATATTATAAAGAACCTCAATGGGCTTACTTAAAACTGCGCTCCTTTAAATCCTTTTGACTCCTTCAAAACAACATTATACCCATTAGACTCAAATACTCTTTTGAAATCATGGCATAAAATCTTAAGACCCTTTTTATTAAAATAAACTTAAAACCATTTCATATTACAAAGAAACTCAATGGGCTTACTTAAAAACCACGCTCCTTTAAATCCTTTTGACTCCTTTAAAACGACATTAAACCCATTAGGCCCACATACTCTTTCAAAATCATGCCATAAAATCTAAAGCCCCTTTTTATTAAAAAATAAAAATAAAACCATATATATTTTAAACCATATATATATAGTCGTTATCCAATGAGAAGACTCTTAAAAGGAGAAGGATGAGAATGATCAATTCGCATATATTTTAAACTGGATTTGCATATTTTTAAAACTAGATATGCATGTTTCACTTTTTAAGCTGTAAGTATATGCTCTAGCGAGATGAAGTGCGCATTCAGTTTAACAAGGACATGTGATAATAAAGTTGCACTTCTAGTTCAAAACACATGCAAATAATTGAGTTCCAAATATATGCAAAAGAAATCCTTCTCATCCTTCTCATCCTAGAATTTTTTCATTTGATCCTAATTCTATCTATAAAATGCACATGATGGATCAATTTAGGATTTATATTTTTAGCCCGAAAGTAACTTGCTTGGACCGTTTAACTTATTTTATTAACGATATTCTAGAATATAAATCATTTTATGTGAAATTTAGTCAAAAATATACTAAAAAATTATAAATTAAGTCATCATAATGTTAACCTTTAAAAATTGCATAATTCTTTCTGGTTAATTTTCTCTTAATTTCTATAGAAACAATTAGAAAATTATATGAGGTAACCCTGTATTTAAGACATAGTTTTAATGTTCCCCCATGTTTGCACGCGTATCTCAAGTAACCCCCAACTAGTAAAAATTAACATGGAGTTTATATAGAGGTATAATATCCTATGTAGTTGTGTAACCCACATTTTCTTTTGAAAATTCCATATTGCGTAGTACAATTTTTCTTCTCTAAAGTTCTTTCTAAATTTTTTGAAAGAATATATAGGTACGATAATTAGTTATATAGGAGAGGCATGCAAAGGTTGGGGGGGGGGTGGGTTATATAGGAGAGGCATGCAAAGGTGTGTGTGTGTGTTGGGGGGGGGGGGGGGGTACATCTAAAAAATGTGTCGGAAACAAATGTGGTTACCTCATATAATTTCCCAAATAATTAATCTATTTAAATAAACTTCGATTAAACAGGTCAAGTAGATCATATACCCAGATATAAGTCTTTCAATAAATAGGCCGATTAGGCTTGACTTTTCCAACTTAGTTATAAAACATGTCAGATTTAGATCAAGGTATTCCTTACTCTTTTATTACCGACCTGAACACAAAGTCTAGCCAACCTGACCTATTCATGAGGCTTACTACATACTCCCTCCGTTTCTAAAAAATTATAACTTTGACATTATACTATTCATATATTTCTCTTTGACCATCTTTTGTGATTTATACATAAGAAAAATATAGTCATGTGGGATCTTGTTAGATTCCTCTTGACATGTAGAATATTAATATCTAGTGTTTATAATTTTTACAAATACATAGTTAGGGATATAAACACTAAAAATTTTGCATTGACATGCGTGAAAAGTACAAGTGTAACAATCTTTAAGAAACAGAGGGAGTAACACATATAGTTTTCCTCCAATTGGTCGATGCCACACACAGAACTAGGACGAGGACCATGCACACGATCTCCAATGAACTTCATTCAATGAACATCAGTTGGAAATCACCCAATGAACGTCACCCAATGAACAATCAGTTCTCCAATTAACAGACTCCAAAATGATTTGACATGAAAATTTTCAAAATTTTCAAAATTTTAAAACGCCACCCAATGAACATCAGTTTGTGTTAAAAGAACACTAAGTTCACACACAAAAAACAATAATCAGTTCTCCAATGAACAAGACTCCAAAATTGATTTGACATGAAAATTTTTAAATTTTTGAAAATTAAAAAATGTCAGCCAATGAACATTAGTTTATGTTAAAAGAACAATAAGTTCACTCAAATGGACAATAAATTAAATCAAGAGAACATTTACGTTTTTTAAATATGATTCAAACTTTTGAAATTTCGAAATATATAATCATAAAGCAATGTACATTAAGTTCAGTTAAAAGAACATTTATTTTAGTTAAAAGAGCATCTATTTCAATTAAAGAACATCAAATCAAATCAAAAGAACATTTATAATTTTTAAATATGATTCAAACTTTTGAATTTCGAAATATATAACCTTAAAGCAATGAACATCAAGTTCAGTTAAAAGAACATTTATTTTAATTAAAAGAACATCAAATCAAATCAAAAGAACATTTTTACAATTTTTTAAAAATTTGAAAATTTTCATGTCAAATTTAAGAATCGAACTAATGTTCTCTTGATTTAACTTATTGTTCTTTGTGTGTGAACTTAGTGTTCTATTAACACAAACTGATGTTCATTGGGTGACGTTTTCAAATTTTCAAAATTTTGAAACTTTTCTTGTCAAATCAATTTTGAACTCTGTTCATTGGAGATTGATTGTTCATTGAGTGACGTTCATTGGGTGATGTCCAATTGATGTTCATTGGGTGATGTCCACTTCATTGGGTGACGTTCATTGGTGATATTCAACTGATGTTCATTGAGTGATGTCTAACTGATATTGGGTGACGTTTTCAAAATTTCAAAAATTTGAAACTTTTCATGTCAAATTAATTCTGGAGCCTGTTCATTGGAAAACATATTGTCCATTGGTTGACGTTCATTAGTTGATGTCCAACGGATATTCATTGGGTGATGTCCAACTTATCTTCATTGGGTGATGTCCAACTTATCTTCATTGGGTGATGTTCATTGGGTGATGTCCAACTGATATTCATTGGTTGATTTTCATTGTTCATGGTTGATGTTCATTGTTCATTGGGTGATGTTTGTTGGAGATCTGTGCGCAACTTCCTTTACATGAGTCCGTGTGCACAATAGAATTTGCGAGAATCCTCCTACATAAAAGTGTGTCCCTACCATTGGTGAATAGTAGGGATGTCAATGGGGCGGGGCGGGACGGATGTTGGCATTCCTATCCCCATCCTCGCATAAAAAACTCATCCCCATCCCCATCCCCGCCCCATTACCCATGGCGGGGGAAAATCTTATCACCATCCCCGCCCCAACGGAAACACACTAAAAACTATCTCCGCCCCATCACCCGCGTGGATCTCCATACCCGCTTCACCCCGCTAGACCCGCCCCATCCCTGCCCCAATGTAGTTTACTAAATTTTTTGGGCCTAGAGAAACAAATTATAATTTTTTTTAAAAAAAAGATAAATTATCTTAAAACATAAATTTATTCGATACACGGGGATAAAGCGGGGCGGGTGGGGATGAGGAGGGGCGGGGATAGGGCGGGTACAATTTAATATCCACGCCCGCCCCATCACCCACGGCGGGTACCAATTTCATCCCCATCCCCGCCCCATCACCCGCAAAACCTTCCCTCATCCCTGCCAAACTGGGGCGGATGCGGGGCGGGTCTCCACGAAACCCGACCCACTGACATCCCTAGTGAATAGATCTTGGAACACAGACATTAGTTTGAGTCTGTATGAAAATTATAATAATTAGAATTGGTCATATAATTACTCGATTAGTGATTATATACAATTGTCATATATGCATAAATTGGCAAAACGGTCATTTAACAACGTCGGATCGAATATATTCGGGTTTTGGTCAATTCTAGATCGAGTCTGTCTCAATATCCGGTTAAAAAATCCTTTACCTTAATCCAAAATGTTCGGCCTCGGGTCGATCTCAAGTTAGGGACGCCTTTTAATTATTATCTATTTTTGCATGAGCTTATGTACTTATTTTTTACATTATATTAAAAAATATAGTTATTGTGTATGCAATACATATATGGAGGTCGTGTTCTTTTCAATTTTTTATTGCTTATATGAACTTACTTGAACCTTTTTTTTTCTTATTCGACTTTATTAGACTTTATTCAACCTTATTCTACCCTATTATATGAACCCTTATTAGACCTTATTCGACGTTATTAGACCCTATCCGAACTTAAGTTAAAAAGAACGGACATGTAGATGACACTAACTTATATAGCTCATAATTATTAAAATATATTACAACCAGTTGTATTTGATTTAATAGAGTTGGAAATTTAAACACTAAGATTATAATCTATTATAATTAGATATCGATATCATATCATCACAATACAATTATGTCAAGCATTAAGGTATAAAAGTACAATATAACTTTTGCTTTGCCCAAGTTTAAGACAAAAATAGTTAAAATTAAATTCTAAAACTGGAAAAACATCCGTCAGGTCAGTTTTCCGTCGGTTCGGGTTTGAACATTTTGGGTTATATATGTGCTCACAACCCGAATTTGTTGAGTCGTTTTTGGATAGGTTCCTAGTTGGGTCGAATTTGTCTCCTATATAGTTGCCTTTTTATGTTATTTTTCCTACTTTTTAATTTTACGTAATTAAAACATAGTACCTCTGTTCCATACCTATTGCAACATTTGACAGTTTACACTATTCATACACTCCCCTCTGACCTTGTTTTGTGATTTATATTAGCGTTTAAAATAGTGCATTGGGAGGCGTAAAACTCTCTATGTTGTATTATATATGGAACGAAGTTAGTATGATTTTAGCAAAAAATACCTTATATGTTAAAGTATAAATTATGTGAAAATCACCTTATATAGTTTTATGTGAGAAAAATCCTTATATATGACACTTTAAATCAAAATACACAACTTCTCATTGTAATCCGGCCAAAAAGTCATAATATCGCCTTGTTTTCCTTCTTTTGTGCGTGGAAGTCACACATGTACAATAATTTTTTTGCTAGACGAGGACATACTAAATGGAGGAAATATAAGAAAGGATTACATTGAAAATTTTGACTTTTTGGATGGAATCCGATGATTAAATGCGTATTTTGATGAAAGCTATCATATGAAATGCTTCCTCACAAAAACATCATACTACCTCTGTATTCAATTAGTTGCAACACTTTCTATAATTGGAAATTTCTAAATAGATGCAACACTTTCTTTTTTGGTAAAAAGTTTCTCTCTATCTTTCTCCAATCACATGGTCTCCACTTATTTTTTCTCTCTCTACCTCTTTCTTACCCAAAACTTACCCAGGAGTCGGTGAAAATAGAAGCGTTGCAATTAGTATAAGATTTTGTTTTGCAACAATTTTAAAAATAAAATTATTTCTCACAAAAATATTTCTTAAAAATATAAATGTCAAATCTGTGTATGTCAAAATATGGAAATATTAATTACTTATCTAGTATTTGGGAGCAACTTTGCACTGACATGCCTTTGGCTTTTCCAATCCGCATTGATCATTGGATCAAACAAAGAGTCAAATCTAGTGAAAACATATTTCATTCGAAAATGAGCAACTACCGAAAGGAGGAGAATTCTAGTTCATAATTAAATAAAGCTCACACACACATATATTTATTAGAATCTATGATTAGCTTCTCATTCATGAACAAGGATTCACATGTGAAGTGGAATTTGGAAAACTGAAAGTAAAGCAATTGTTAGGGCCCAATCATAATATGTTGTGATTGGTGATTGAGAATAATCATAAGATTAGGGGTATCTAATTGAACATGCTTATCATTGACACCCACTAGTTTATCGTGCTCACATTCAATCTCATCATAAGAACTCATGCCCCCTTTTTGTTGAATATCACTTGTCGTTTTCTTAAGCTTCTCTTCAACTTTCTTCTTTATATGGCTAATTAACTTGCCAAATCTACATGCTTGACCAGGTTATCATTGCACCAAATATAATAAGAAGTGGGGTTGAATGACAAGCGGTTTTCGAACAAACGATAATGTTAAAAACATAGCTACTCGTATTAAGACTATCTATAACTAGGGATGGCAACGGGTGGGATTCGGGTCGGGTGAGCCATCACCCTCATCCATCACCCGGTTAGACCAACTTCCATCCATCCATGCGTCACCCGGTAAGACCATCACCCGTATCCATCCATCCACCACCCGCCGGTGAACCGGGTGGACAGGGTGATCATCCATTTAAGATTATTGAACTAGAAAAGTAAAATCAAACTTGCAAAATCACAATTTATATGTTAACTTCATGTCAAATTAAGATAAGTTAAGTTTATGGAAACATGTCGATAGTTATCAAAAGGGAAAATTATTATACTATTGTAAATAAAATGATAAACATTTAAGAAAATGTATGAAATGGGTGATGGAGCGGGTGATAAACGGGTGATGGAGCGGGTGATGGATGAAACTTTCTCACCCTAATCCATCCATCACCCGTTACACGTTCACCCGTCACCCTTCCATCATCCATTTAACTCGGTTTTTCACCCTATTTTGTATTTCGGGTGGAGCGGGTGATGGATCATCCATTGGATATTGCCATCTCTATCTATAACTAACGATGCATTTAGATTTTATTATACGATCATCTAAGAGTAGTTTTCGTAAATTAAAATATCTTTATCTACATCCAAATTAACATTTATTTGTTTGCATACAAAAGCTAATTTTGTACAATTGAAAGATTGTACATTCAAAAGCTTTTCGTGTTCATCAAAAAACTATTTATGGATATTCGAAAACTATTGTTTGTACATCCATAGGTATTGAAAAGTTATACTTGGTCTTGACTCTAATGACAAGGTTTGTGTTTCTGTCCAAGACAGCTACAATGTATGTGGTGGTAGGTACTTGGTGGAACGTGGCTCCCAAACGTCCTTTGTGGTGGTGGTTACCTGCAAAATAAGGAGAAACCTCGGGGGTGGTTCCGAGGATCGCCTCTCGATGCCTAAGTCAGTCCAAGTGGAGCACAAGGTCTCTAGTAGAGAGAAAACGAGTATCAAGTGCAAGTATTTTCTGAGTGTTTGATTGAACGTACCTTACCCATGCATTGGCATGGGTATTTATATGAGACATGGACTTGCAACTGACCTAGTAAAGTGAGTGGGCCTCTTTGGAAGTGGGCCAAGGTGGAACAAGGCCTTCATTAAACTCCAGCCTAGAGGTTATGTCCGGAGCGGTCTGCCTGAGGAGGTCTGCTCTGCTCCTGGCGCTCTGACGTGGAGTGGCAGGACCAGTGGTCTGCTGCCAGCTGGAGGTCTACTGGGCAGACCCCATACAATTTGCCCCTCGGACCCAGTATTTGCAGATTGCAATATGCTGGGTACGTTTGTTTTTGGTCTGGCGTTCTGCTCTTCGCAGACTGATACGAGACTCTCTCGGAGTTGCTCTTCACAGACTCTAGAATGCTTCCATTCCGCCCATTTGGTTGGGGTGTTGAGCAAGGGTCATTAATTCATTTTGAATTGAATTGAATTGATGTGACTCTTTGGGTTCCCAAGGAATGTAATGATGGCAAATTAATGCTGAGTGGACGAATTATGCCTATTTAAAGGCTGAATCGACCTTTTGTGAAACTTTTCAGTCTCTTCTCTTTCGAACTCTTTGTTCTCAATTTTTCCTGTTGTTCTCCAAGAATTTCCTTTTGCCCTAGCCATTTTCAAGTGATTTCTCTCGATTTTCCTGGGATTTGTCCGCTTTTGGAGCTCAATTTGAAGTGTTGATACTTTTGCGTTTGTGGTTTTCGTCTTCTCTTTTCTCAGCGTCTTCCGTTCTCCATCTAGGTAAACTCTTTTTCC
This sequence comes from Patellifolia procumbens, assembly GCA_947645195.1. NCBI lineage: Eukaryota > Viridiplantae > Streptophyta > Magnoliopsida > Caryophyllales > Amaranthaceae > Patellifolia > Patellifolia procumbens. The sequence goes on from CANSGD010000953.1 coordinate 7,994,916, forward strand.
CAGATCTACTTTTGATTTTTTCCTTCTTTGATGGTTTGGATGTGATCCTCTCTGTGTTTATGGGTTTCTCCCCCTTTTTTCCTCTGTACGCACTTATTTGCCTGTGTTTTGGAGGTTAGGGTTTTCTTTCCTTTGGTCTTCATATGCGATTGTTTATTTCCTTGTTTCATGGATCTGTTTGGTGTTGTTTCATTTCCGTTCTGCTGTTCTGGATGGTAGACTCTGCTCTGCTTCTTCAGCTGGGCTCTGCTTTGGATGGTAGGCTCTACTCTGCTTCTTCAGCTGAGCTCTGCTCTGCTGTTGTCTGTGGGATTTTTAGGTTTTGCTTTGTTTACCCTGTTATCCTCTTTATTTGCTGGGCTGTAGATATGTGATGTGCCTTCATTGTTTTGTTTGTGTCATTTGCAAGAAAATATCCTATTTCTTGGCTATCTCCGGTTTTCACCTACCATACATATCCTTGCTCCCCAGTCTGTTAGCTCAGTATGTAGGTCTGAGGTGCCAGACTACTTTGCATGTATCTTTTTGCAAGAAAAGCAAGAAAATATCCTATTTCTTGGCTATCTCTGGTTTTCACCTACCATACATATCCTTGCCCCCCAGTCTGGTAGTTTAGTCTGTAGGTCTGAGGTGCCAGACTACTTTGTATTGTGGCTTTAGGTCTGATTGTTTTGTCTTCTGCTTCTTGTGTTGTGCAGAATGTCTATTTCTCAATCGGCCGCCTCTCGTGGAAAAGGCGTGGTGTCTACTTCTTCGTCCGACCCGGATGAGCCTTACGCGATGGATACCCAGTCTCCTTTTTTGAAGTTGAACCTTCCTCGTTGTAAGGACGAGGTGGTTCCAGAGAAATGGGAGATCTTTGACCCCTGGGACGGCATACGCCGGGAGTTGTTGGGTCCTGAGACCAACAAGTTCCCTCCCAAGTACAAGTTCAAGCCTACTCTGCCCACAGTCGACTGGGACTACAGTGATTATGAGATGCGGCTCACTGCCCTTTATGATAGCAAGGGCAAGCCTTACTTGGCGAAGAAATCTGCAGATGCGTTCAAACAGGTGCATGCTGCTTATTACCTTGAGATTGCTGCGGAGATCAAGCCGCTTCGCGGGTCTTGGGTGGTAGTTCCCAAGGAGGGTCAGAGCTTGGCAGATGTACCAGAGGGGTACACTGCTGTTTTTCTCAAGCAGTTGGAGTTTGGGCTTAGGTTTCCAATCCACTGGTTTCTGGAGTGGGTTCTCTGCGAGTATAAGATGGCGCTCTGCCAGGTTAATCCCCAGTCTCTGAAGAAGGTTATGGGGTTCATTTGGGTCTGTGAAGCTTTGGACTTCCCCCTAACCATGAACCTTTTCAATTGTCTGTTCTTCTTTAAGAGGCAGGGGGGGAGTATGGCTACTTCACAGGTTCGGTACGAACCAACCATCTGACGGTCTATCCTGTTGATCTCACTCTGAAGGATTGGCGGGATAGTTTCATCTTTGTTAGGGTACCGACAGAAGCAGGGCACCATTATCAATTTAAGGCTCCTCTGCGCCCTGTGGAGCCTGACTTTCAGAAGCAGAAGGACCCTCATGTGCTAAACTGGGACGAGAGGGTAGCCTATTACTACTTCAAGTCCAGATCCAAGTCTGCTGATGGGAAGCAGTTTCTTCCCAAGTATTGGCTGCCGCATCACTACGTGATGTGTCAGAATGCCTTCCTGAGGATAGGCAAACTGTCGCCCGACTACACTACCGGTAAGTGCTCTGCAGTCTTCTTCCTGTACCTTTATTTTTCGTTCTGCCGTGCCCCATGGCACTCATTTTATGTGCTGTTCTGCAGCTCCAAACAGAAAGATAGCTCGCGCTCTGATTATGGGTGGGTCCTGAGCTCATAAATACGCTCTGCCCCCTTTCTATTATTTTCTGCCTGTTAGTTGATTTGTGATTGCTGATTAACTTTCTAATCTTCCAGAGACTGTGGGGTCTGCCATCTCTTCGGAGCTGGGTTTGAGTGCGTCATCGGTGTGTCGCCGGTATCGTCCGATACCCGATCCAGGGACCTACACCGTCCCTGATTTTATCAAGGAGATTACCACTACTCCCCTGGACCATCCTTCCCTCCGGACCAAGCGACCGGAGCTTGTGGATAGGTTTACCGGGGTGTCTCGGCCGCAGGAGGGCCCTTCTGCCACTGTCACCGAGATTGAGTCTGGTGATGAGGAGGAGACGACGACTGTTCCTTTGCAGACCCGACGTTCCCGACGTGCTGTGCATCTGCCATGTAAAATACAGGGTTATTATATTTGTAAGAATTTTTGGGCTAAAAAATGGGTTGGTTAGCGTTTTTTACCAAAACACAGGGTTATTATATTTGTAAGAATTTTTGGGCAAAAACTGCCATGTAAAATACCCCTTTTGTGAATTATAACCATCATCTTTTTTTCTTGTAAATTACTGTCATGAAAGACTAATATCTAAGTAACTTGTTGCCATTTTCACTAATTCCACTACTAATTAATAGTTTGACCGGTCAAATCATGTTTAATAATTTATAAATTTTTTTAAATTCAATTTTACAATATTTTAAAATATATATTTTTCATATATGACATGGTAATAGACACGTATTTCGAGACGCTATTTAATCGAGTTTTTCAGACTGAAGACGACGTTTTTTCGAAAAATGGACACGAATTTTGAGAATCCCTACGAAACGAGTACCAACAAGCCGAGTTCTCAGGCATGTATTTCGAAACAAGTTTTCGGACTAAAGACGACGTTTTTTCCGAAAATTGGACACCGCTGTGCACCCTTTATGGGCATGAATTTCGAGAATCCCTATGAAACGAGTACAAGCCAGATTTTTTGGGCACGTACTTTGAGGTAGTTTTTTCGTGCCCATATAGGTTGTACGACGATGTCCGTTTTTCGAAAAAGTATCGTCTTCGGTCCGAACAACGCGATTAAATGTCTCATTAAACTTTTGGATTTTTTTGTGGCCGTTATAGAACTTATACTTTTATTTCTTCTAAACTCGAAGATATAAGTAGTTTGACAACTTTATGACTATAATAATATTGTGATGTTAGTGTAATCTTACTCTTGATGATAAGGGAGAGTGTAGAATTATCGGAGTCAAGTTATATTATCTCTATACTATAAGGGAAGAAAGGGGTGGACACAAAAAATTAGAAAAGAAAAAAATTAAATCAAGAAAGTTTAAGCTCCGATCATTAATTACGCAAGTTAAATTTTGTTTACACTTTTTAATTTTCAATCGAAACCATTTATTTCAATCTAATTTCTTTTGTGTAATAACTCACCAAGTGTTCCGTTTTATAATTGTTTCATGTTTACTCTCCTGCTCTCTCTCCCTTTATCGCTCTAAATGACATCTTCCATTAATCTTTTTGGTAGATTTTTTATTTATTTTTGGCGTTTAACTTCAACTTATTATTTCTAATCTATTCTCCAAAATTTATTACTCGTTTTCATTTATGTATTTTTATATCGTTTCACTCTTTAAATGTTTTTGACATTACACCTCTAGAAAAAATTACTAAAATCTAACAATTGTTTGTTCAAAATAAGAAAAAGTATATACAATTAGAGAAGTTACAATACAGTTTCTCCTAAATTCGTACATCGTGTGCATATGGATTGAAAGGTAACATGTTTTTTTCGATAAAAATAACTAAGGTAAAAGGATATGACAATTAAAAGAGAAATGTCTATTATATAAGGGGGGAATACTTGGTGTCCTATATGATATTATAATCCTACCCTCTTCCTTTGCTAAATTTTTATACTAAGGGCAGAGAGTAAGGCATAAAATATGTTAAAAATAAAAAGTCACAAACTTGCTTGGAAAGATTGAATAGGGTATTTGTTTTACTTTCGAATTGGAGGTGCAATTAAATTACAAAATGCACGCTAATTTATGTTTGAGATAGAAAACTTTGACCTTTCCGGAAATTTCTGGCACCCATCGCGTGTATACAAAGCTAGTAGTTATATGATGCTCACTTCTTTCTCTGCCTTGTTTATGAGGTTAGGTTACTCCTTCATCTATCTATCTTCATCTCCCTTATTTTCTCCGATTTTTCATTCCTTTCTTGGATTGATTTTCCTTTGTTTCTTTAGCTAGGTGATAAGCACTTTATTGTGCTTATTTGTAGAGCATATTTAGTGTCTTTGCACGTACTTTAGAGCATTTAGATCTAGAATTGCATGGTTTTTGTCATCCTTGAGCTACATTGTCGTTTCACTATCTGTTAAGTTGTTTTTGGATGAATTCTAGTCTAACTAGCAGGTTTTTAAGGCCATATGATCACTGGAGGATTGATTGTGGTTCGCTGGATATGATTGGGCTTAAGGTTAAGTCTACATGGTCGTGTGGATTTTGAGAAGGCCATGTAGCCTTTTGAAGGTGGAAGCAGGATTTCTTGACTTGCTGCTGATTCGAGAGTTTGAAGGGCACACGCTCGTCTCGATTTGGCCATGCCCGTGGGAGACGTTTTCCACGAAAGCAACTTGATTGGTGCATGCTAAATAATTTGAGGAAATTAGGTCCACACGCCCGTGACATTTTGGCCATGCCCGCGGGATCTGAATTTGATAGATTTAGTGGGCTGCTGTGAAGACTGCTATGAAGACGTTGATTCCAGAGAATCAGGTCCACACGCCCGTGGCGTTTTGGCCATGCCCGTGTGGACCTGTAGTTTGACTTTTTGCCCAATTTTTGTCTTAATTTTGGAAACTAATATGAATAGTTTAACTTGTAATTATCGACTTTTTAGCATTAAAAACTCTTAGTTCTTAGCTCTAAACTCTCTCAAACTCTTATTTTCTTACATTGGTACTCTTATTGAAGATTCACTTGCTCATTAATCCAAGTATTATTTCTCATTTCTTTACTTTATTTTCAATTCATTGTTAATCATGTTTATTTCTGATAATCTCAATTGTTTAGAATCCATGATTAGTGAGTAGTTTCATTTCTAGGGTTTGGGTAAAAGTATGAATTAGGGTCTAATGTAGATGATTAATGTAATTGTGCTTCAATTTGTTGTTTATGCATTGAATTGGGTGTTTTGACACCCTAGGATAGATCTTAATCTCATTTATGCTTGCGCACTTAGGGTTTTGATTGTTCTTCATGGAATGTTAATCCCTTTTGTCATTCCCATGTTTCGACTTAGTTTATAGGCCAAGGGATTGGGTTGGAATTAAGGGGATCCTTTGATTGGGGGTTTTCTGAACTCATTATAATTTTTAATCAATTGACCGAAGACCATTCAAGAGAGGATTTGGTTGATAGATTAATCGATTATTCTTGAGGACCATTCGAGAGAGGACTCAAGTAATTTAGAGGGAGACTTAAACTTGCATATTCATTGTTCTTGAATCGCTATTGCATTTATTATTGTTGTCTAGCCCGAGTTCATACTAGTAGCCCGAACTCTAGTGTTTCCTTTATTATATTTTACATATCATATTTGATTGCTAGTTCTTATTCCTTAGCTAGTTATCAGTTGATAGTTGAATAAAACCTTCTTATACCCCCAAATACCATTTGTTTCGGGTACAAGAAACACAATAGAGATTTTTTATTATGGGGAGTCCAAGTCCAGTTAGGGTAGTAACCAGTAACAGTCCAAGGTCTTTGAATTCCGAGTGCCTGCAAAACCGAGCACGGTGAACTACCCCGAGGATGTTCCCAGGATCGTCTCTCTGATGCTTAAGTCAGATATGATTTCAGTAAGTCAGAGAATAACACAAGTAAATGCGTTAGAATGTGTTTAAAAACATATCTGAATGATCAGGTGAAAGTACAATTTATAGGTAGTACTGATGTGATGTCACCTGGTGAAGGTGATGATGTTATGAAGGCCTTGTTTTCAGTGGGCTTGACTGAAAGCCTGTACTTTCTAGCCAGTGAGGCCCCAGGGGTAAAAGGGTAATTTTACGTCTTAAGGGTATTTTGGTCATTTTACGGGAAAAGTGGGCCATGACTGGGATGGGCCCTAACATTAGCCCCACGCTCCATGTCGGAGTTTAGGATCCTGATGAAACTGCGATGTGGAGCGGTATGTTTTGTTCCTCTAAGTATTCAACGTACCCTTGGTCAGGGCTAAGTCTTAACCTACCCTCAATTGAAAGGAATTCGACTGCCTTCACAAAATTCGACCACCCTCTTCCAAGAGTGGACCACAAGACTTCGACCATCCTCTGTCCTATATGGTTACAGAAAACTTCGACCACCATCACTCAACAAGTAGTGGTATAAAATTTCGACCACCCTCCATCCTAGGTGGTGAACCGAAAAAACTTCGACCTTCCTCATCATAGGTAGTGAACAAAAACTTCTACCATCCTCACTCAACAAGTGGTGGTATAAAAATTTCGACCATCCTCCATCCTAGGTGGTGAACAAAAACTCGACCACCCTCAACCTTGGCGTTATAAGAAAACTCGACTACCCTCAACCTTGGTGGTATATAAAAACTCAACCACCCTCAACCTTGGAGGTATATATAAAAACTCGACCACCCTCAACCTTGGTGGTATACAAAAACTCGACCACCCTCAACCTAGGTGGTATAAAACTTCGACCACCCTCAACCTTGGTGGTACATAAAAACTCGACCATCCTCAACCTAGGATGGCTGTTTGGGCAATGTATGAAAGATGACGATCTAAAAAATTAGAGTGATCATTTCCGTTGATTTCGATTGGCTGTTACGTTGACTTATTCAATGTTGTTGAATTTGGGCTAATGAGCCCAATACTTATTTGCTCGAAGTGGGTGCCTTGAAGAACGACTTTTAGGACTTCGAGGAATCCTCTCTAGGACTGATGAGTCCCATACTTATTTTGCTCGAAGTGTGTGCCTTGTTTGAAGGGCTTTTACATACTTTGAAAATATTTCATAGTATTTGGTTCAAAGGGATATCCCTAGAAAAGGCTCGAGGTAGCTCACTCAAGAAAATTTGTACTTCCTTAAAGAGTTCGAGATGGCTCCAATGAGGAGTAAATGATATGAGTATCGTCGTTCGATGTAGCCCTGGTTAGGGGTAATGGGTGTCTAAGGATTTCTTCGAAGTAGTGTGATTAGTCAAATCGTTCATTCAAGCTGAGGTTTTGAAGAGTCAATGGTAGTATCCCTATTAGTCAACCGTATTTAGTTTGACCAGTATTTATACGATCCGAATGTACACACGACGTATTGGACAACTGTCATTATTGCATGGCGCGAACTCCCATGTTGAGTAATTGTTCCTATTAGAGAGGATTCACTATTCATGTCGTTTCGGGGAGTAGGTGAAATATAAATAACTCAAATGTTGCCTCATTTACTCACTTGCATTCTCTCTCTAAAAAAAGCCTCTGCTTCTCTTGCATGATGCTATCTGTCTGCGTCGAGTGTTTCGAGGAACTTCTTCCGGGCTTTTCGACCAAGGTATGGTTTCTCGTCTTTGATTCTTTTCATTCTTTAATAAATTTGACGTAGGGGTTATTCTTTGTAATTCTAAAAAATGAATCCTGTTATCGAGTCGAGCAACCCCTATATCCTGCCCCTTCCTTATATGCCATGAGTTGAGGCATGGGTTGATGGGCCCCCTGTTGTAACAATAGCATATTGGACCTCAAATCCCGATCCTTTACTCGACGCTATTCCTATTAAGGAAGAGGAGTGTGAGGAAATTTTTGAGGCACCTGAGGAAGTTTTAGATCATCCTAATAAAATTACTATAGCCTTCCCTCCTACCAAGAGGAGTTACTTAGATTCTTTTGTTTCACTTGGTGTAGTGCAAATAATGGATCCAACTGATGAAGTCCCGTCGAAATTTGATCACTGCGAGCCCTGCCCATCCCCAAACAAGAAGTTGGGAATAAGCGGCCATTGGTCGACGGGGAAGTGGCGAAACGACCTTCGTAGAGGGTTGTCATTTTTGTCGAGTCTGTATATTGTTAAACTGCCCTATGCACTTTATCCCCACAAGTTTCGGACCTGGTAGTATCGCCACCTCTTCAGTGCAGTGGTGTGTATAAAACCTTTTTCGAACTGGGTTTGTGTTTTCCCTTGCATCCCTTGTACAAGGAGATATTGGAGGCGTATAACATTTCCCTCCGTCAGCTCATGCCCAATTCGATAGGATCAATTGTGGCTTTTTTGTATAATTGTAGGATGTTGGGAGTGCAACCCTTGTTGAGCCTTTGGCGCAATATGTTTAAGCTCAATGAGGTGTCTGCGTGTTATGTTGGGCCTTGTTGGTACTCTTTCCAAGCTCTACATCTCATAGTGGTGAAGGATGGGGAAAGGGAAGAGAAGTCTTATAAGGTTACAACCGAGATGCCGACCAACCAGGCTTTGTTTTGAGGCGAATTTCTGTTTGTGTTTCAAGGTGATAAACCGAGGGATGTGCCTCGCACTTTGTCGGATGAGCCTCCAAATTTTGGCATGAATCTCAACGTGCCCCGAAATGGACCCTAAAAAGGCCATCGTAGCCATTCATTGGCAGGCCACGGGATATCATATTGATGACAAGCAGAAATACAAGACTGATTATTGGCTGCCCACTGATAAGGATCTGACAAATGAGCAGTTCTTGTCGGCCATCGGGATTTCTCCGGCATACGGCCAATGTAGGGGTCGGTAACTCTTTTACTTGCTTCGTACTTAGTGTTTTCTCGTTTCTAATTCATTGTATCTTTGTTACAGTAATCGCTTTCAACAATCTCGACGAGGAGATGAAGAAGAATACAGCCAAGGGAGGAATGGCAACCATGGCTAGGTTGTCTATTCAGAAGGGGGATTTAAAAGTTCCTAAGCCACCCGCAGTAAGTTCGAGTGGCCATAACTTGTCTTTTCATTTGTTGATTGTTTCCCCTAACTTGTCATTTTTGCAGAACCTAAAGCACAAACCAAAGGCAAAATCAGCTCCTCCTAAGCCTTTGCCTACTCCGACAAAGGAGTTAACTCCCCTCTTCGACCAGCCTTCTACAGAGGTCGAAATTTCAGTTAGTGCTGGGTCAAAGTGGAAATCTGCCGAAGCTTCTCCTGAGCTTGCCCTCTATTCCCTGATATGGGTTTTCATTTGGGTACGAGTTCGGGGCCTCTCGATGAACAGGACGTCGATGAGCCTCTAGTTTAGTGAGCTAAGTCCTACTGGTCGCTTGATGTTGATGGTCAAGCTAAAGCCGTCAGCATCGAAAGGCGAGTAAGAAGGCCCTTCGAGCTCGCTACCATAGGGTTCAAGAAGCGTTGCTGGTCCCAGGGGACATGGAGGATGTTTTGAAGGGGGGTATGCAGAAAGAAATTGAGGCACTCAACGAGTGCTGTTCCAGGTAGGTATTTTGCTTCGATGCTTTCATCATATCTTTCAATGACTTACAAAATTTTCACTTAATCTCCTTCCTTTTTTCTTTTGTTTGTAGATGTCTATCCGAATGGCCCGTCTTACTGAGAAAGAAGGCCAAGATTCGACCAGCCTTATGAACAACTAAGAGGAGGTCTCCAACCAGCTCAATGCAGCTGAGAAAAAACTCGAGGAATCAGGTTTGGAGGTAGCTCAGCTCGAGGGCAAGCTGAAAGCGCATAAGGAGATGTTCGAGCGTACTCGGACCGAGCGGGATGATTTGCAGTCGAAATATAACAAGTCGATCAAGGAGCTGAAGCACAGAAAAAGTAGATCATCCGCCGGTGGAAGAAATCCCAGGCAGGCCTCGTCTTCGCTAGCGAAAAAGTCGTCGAGGGATATCAGTCAGCCCGTGATGATATTCAATGCTTTTCGAGAAGACTCTGAAAGACTTGCACCTGACTTAGATTTTAAACAAGTTTTTGCCAAGTTTGATGAGCATGAGCAGGAGGCCCTTGCTGAGTATATTGCGAAGGAGAACGGGGGTCAGGACACGAGGTATGCTGAAGCTGCTGAGGCTTCAACCTCCACTGCTGTCGAGGAGGGCGAAATGCTGAAAGAAACTGTGCTTGACATCCCTGGGGCTGCTGATGAAGAGGCAAGGGCCAACGAGGCCAAGGTGGCTGATTCTGAGAGTTTAAGCTATCCTTTTGATTCCTCTAGTGAAGGGGTTGTTGATATAGAAGCTTAGGATTTTTCTTTTCTAGCTGTAGGTCTTATCTCTTGGATGGAACTTTGTAATCAGCACTAACCCCTTATGTAATCATCATTTATATGAAATGAAGTGGACATGTTTTTTGGCTAAGTCTTTTGTCTCTAGTTTTTTTTACTTTTCGTGTATGAGATTTCAAGGGACTTGTGAGGTCCCGGAAGCTCGAAGTGCTTGTAAGGTTTTTTTCAATCAATTGTTTGAGGCATATTCGAATGACCTGTTAGGTCTATGTATTCGAAATGTTAATCCTGACCTTATTAGGTCTATGACTTCGAAGTCTCAGGTGTGTCCCCCAAGATCCATGACTTCGAAGTGCTAGGTCTGACCTGTTAGGTGTATGGCCTCGACGTACCTGTTAGGTAGAAGTTTGCGCTCAAGACATAACGATTTGACAAGAAATTATTCAAGGACCGGTTAGGTCATTTTATTTCATAATTGCCAACTATTACAAGCCTGTTTAATCGACGAGGTTTTAGAAGTTCATAAGCTATATCAAATTCCAAGTACATCACTGCAACTTAACTTTTAGCTAGACCGATGAGGTTGAAGTAGTTTGTCACCATATAGCCCCTAAGTTGTGGTGATGTGCCTAGACATAGAACCTTTGTAAATTATCCACATTCCATGGCTGAAATAGCGGGTCACGATCCATGTTTTCGAGTCTATAGGTGCCTGGTCGAACTATCTCAGTTACCCGATAAGGTCCTTCCCAGTTGGGGCTAAGTTTTCCAAGGTCTTGCTTTTTACCAGTAGCTTCCATTTTTCGAAGTACGAGGTCCCCTACTTCGAATTTCCTTTCTTGGACTCCTCTGTTAAACAACCTAGTCATCCTTAGTTTCTGAGCAATTGACTTAAGCAGGGCGTTTCCTCTGGTTTCAGGCAATAAATCAGTCTGGATACCCTTTTCTTCTTCATTTTGTCCGTAGTCGTAGAAGGTGATCCTCGGCGAGGGGATATCAACTTCGACCGGCAGGACAACTTCAGTTCCATACACTAAGTTGAAGGGTGTGTTGCCAGTTGCTTCTTTTACCGTTGTTCGAGCTAACCACAATATGCCTGGTAAGTCTTCGACCCAAGATCCTTTAGCCCCATCCAACATCTTTGTCAGCCCCTTTAGAATGACTTTGTTGGCTGCCTCGTCTTGTCCGTTTGTTTGCAGTCGACTGACTGCGGAGAACTTTATTTTGATGCTGAATCAAGCGCAGTAGGACTTGGTGGGTCCGCTGTTAAACTGTCGACCGTTGTCTGAGATGAGCGCTCGAGGTATGCCGAAGCGAGTGATGATGTTTTTCCAGATAAAATTTTTTACTTGATTATCAGAGATGGTGGCTAAATGTTATGCTTCGACGCACTTGGTAAAATAATCAATTGCGACTAACAAGAACTTTCTTCTGCCAGATGTAGTTGGAAAGGTCCTAAAATATCCATGCCCCACTGATTAAAGGGCAGCACAGCTTGTATGGTTGTGAGATGGCTTGTAGAATGTCGGTGTACGTGAGCGTATACTTGGCAATTGTGGCACTTTTCAACCAAGCACCTGGCATCTTACATTAATGTAGGCCAATTATACTCTCCTCGAAGGGTTTTGCCAGCAATAGTCCGGGCTCCTTGATGACTACCACATGTTCCCTCATGTATTTCTCGAAGTATTTTATCACCTTCGATCGTCACACACCTTAGTATCGGGTGAGTGAACGATTTTTTTGTATCGCAGTTCATCGTGTCGGAGGAACCAGCTTGAACGACGTCGGAGCGTCTCGGCTTCTTTTTCATTCTCTGGCACTCTACCTTTTTCGAGGTAGTCTCGAATTCTCTTCATCCATTCATTCGACCGGTCTAGATGGCAAATGAAAAGTTGATTATTGATGCTTGGTTTATAGAGAACTTCCCATGAAATTGTTCGAGGTTCCATACCTGAGGCTAAGCTAGCCATTCGAGATAGCGCGTCCGCTTGCTGATTTTCGAACCTCGGACTATGTTGGATTGTGAACTTAGTGAATTTTCCTTGTTGCTCTTTTACCTTTCTGAGGTACATTTTCATGCTATCTTCCTTTGCCTCAAATCCACCCCTCACTTGACCAACGACAAGCTGCGAATCGGTTTTTACAGTGATCTCATTAGCCCCATTCGAGAGGCATAACTTCAGGCTTAGCAACAGAGCTTCGTACTCCATTTTGTTATCGAGGGGGTCTATTATCAAGAGTCCAGCCCCACACCCTGCTTTCGACGAGGAGCCGTCTACGAACAGTTGCCATTTCCCAGTTAAGGTCGTGGTCTTAGTTTATGTTGGGCATTCTGCTATGAAATCGGCTAAGGCCTGAGCTTTTATTGACCTTGAAGGCTCGAATGCCAAGCCAAAGTCAGACAGTTGGTTAGCCTATTCGGTAACTCGATTAGAGCCATTTCTATTCTCGCTCAGCTTCTTGAGTGGTTGGCGAGTAAGCACTTTGATCGGATGAGCCTGGAAATAAGGTTTCACTTCTCGACTGGCCATAACCAGTGCAAATATATTTTTTCCGAGGGAGGGTATCTGCTTTCTACCCCTCGTAAGCATAACTGATGAAGTAAACTGGGTGCTGATGTTTTTCTCATTCGGCTATTAAAACCACACGCAGTGCACACTCGGATACGGTGAGGTACACGAACAACGTCTCCCTCGACAAGGGTGAAACAAGTTTTGGTCGACCAGAGAAGTGGGTTTTTAGCTGTTTGAAGGCATGTACGACTTCTTTGCCCCATTCGAAGCATGGTTTCTTCAAAGTGTTTCAGAAATGTAATCTTTTATCGGCCGAACGTGACAAGAATCGCCCCAAAGCAGCCATGCATCCAGTCAGCCTTTGGACTTCTTTGACAGTTCGAGGGGACTTCATCCTGATTATTGCTTCGACTTTGTCTAGGTTGGCTTCAATTCCTCTCTCATCTACAAGAAATCCGAGGCACTTTCCTCCTCGAACGCCAAAAACACATATCTTTGAATTTAGTTTCATGTTGAATTTTCGGAGAGTTGCCAGAGTTTCTTCTAGGTCCTAAACGTGTTCTTCGATCATCTTGCTTTTGACGATCATATCGTCAACATAAACCTCAACGTTACGTCCTAGCTGTTTCTCGAACATTTTGTTGACCAGCCTTTGATACGTAGCCCCAGCGTTCTTGAGTCCGAACGACATGACGACAAAACAGTAAACACTAGAGTTTGTAATGAATGTTGTGTGCACCTGGTCTTCCTCGGCTAGAGGGATCCGGTGATACCCAGCGTTTGCATCCATGAAGCTGAATAGGGCATGTCCAGCAGTCGAATCGACAAGTTTGTTGATCTTTGGGAGCGGGATGTCGTCTTTTGGGCAAGCTTTGTTCAGATCTATGAGACCGACGCACATTCTCCAAGACCCATTGAGTTTTCGAACCAACACGACGTTCCAAAGCCACTTAGTGTATTGACATTCCTTGATCAACCCAACACTTAACAACTTCTTTACTTCTTCGGCTGCCGCTCTGTTTCTTTCGACGCCCTGATGCCTTAGCTTATGTTTCACAGGCTTGAAGTCTCGCTTAATGTTCCGATAATGTTTGGTGATTGAAGGATCTATCCCTGGCATTTCATTGGCAAAGAATGCAAAGACATCTTGTCGAAGAACCACTACCAATTCTGTTTGAACGATCTGGTTAAGGCCCATTCCCACTCGACCCGTCAGGTCCAAGTGGTACTTCTTCGTCGTCATCGACTGGCTGGGGGTGATTATAGTTAATGGGATTCAAATTGTAAAATAGCCCCAGGGGAGGGGGTGAATTTTTAGACGTTCCGGCCTTTTCTATCTTCCTCTTGCATGTATTTTGTTCGATTGGCTTGCTTTTTCTCAAACTATTTACATAGCATGCTCGAGCCGATTTCTGGTCCCCATGTAGCGTGCCCACTGTAATGTCATCCGTCTCGAATTGTAGTAGGAGCTGGTAGGTCGAAATTGTAGCTTTTATTTTGTTCAAAGTTGGTCGACCAGTGATGATGTTGTAGGGCAGGTCAATGTCGACCACCAGGAAGTTCACTGGGCAGCATCTCCCCTTCCCCTTGTCACTGAAGCGACTAGGGAGCTTAAGAGAGTAGGCATCTCATACTTAAATTTCTGTAGACACTCCCAGGTGATTATATCAGCCGAACTCCCACTATCAATTAGGACTCGACCGACCCTATGATTTGCTACTTTCCCCTCGATGACCAGGGGGTCATCGTGTGGTGTCTTAATTTCTTTTGAGCTCTCCCCGAACACCATAGTAGGGGTGTCAGGCTTCTTTAGCACTTCACTATTTTTCAGGTGGTATAGGTGATTTTTTCTCAAATGGCAGGTTAGGCCTTCTGAGGCGAAACCTCCAGCTATTACTCTGATGTACCCCTCAGTTTCGTCGCTCTTCGACTGTTTTTATTTTCCCTTCTCCCTTCTTCGATCATCTCGGGGTTCCTTCAAGTACCTGTTCAGTTTGCCCTCATCGGCTAGGTTGTCGAGGGCTTTCTTAAGCTCTCTGCAGTCTTTTGTCGTGTAACCGCATTCCCTGAGGTATTCACACCACAACTTCTTATCCCATCTATAATTTGACGTCTTGATAGGAGCGGGTCGAGGTAGGATATATTTTTATTTGAAATCCAAGTATATCTCCCTTCGATTGACGTTGAAGTGAGGATAATCGCCTCCGTCAGAAGGTCGATGTCTCTTCAGTATCTCCGACATGCTGTCTTTTTGGTTCGAGGACTCGCTCTTTCGTTTGTTACCTCTTTCTTCGTGTACATTCTTGTATATATCTGACGCTTGAATGTACTTTTGTGCCTGTCTCATTGCATCGTCTAGGTTCAGGGTTTTTTTCATAGCAAGTTCAAATTTAAACCATTCGAGGTGGAGGCCATTCATCAGAGCAGTAACGACCACTCCATCTTAGAGGTTGGAGATCTTGAGGGATTCTTCGTTGAATCTCTTAATGTAACAGCTCAAACTTTCTCCTTTCTGCTGGGAGATCGACACCAGGTGCACGTTGGTCTTTTTATGGCGTTTGGCCACAATGAAATGCTGCGAAAATAAGGCCTCGAGGGCCGAAAAGCTTGTGACGATTCAAGAAGGCAAGTTGGTGAACCAATTGAGGGCTAAGCCTTTGAGTGTGGTCGGGAAATACCAACATTAAGTGGCCTCGAAAAAGGTTTGCATGCTCATTTGTGCTTTATAAGCCTCCAACTGGTCGGCTGGTTCGGTCGTGCCTGAATAATGTTCAATCATGGGGATCTTAACTTTGCCTAGGTTAGGGGTCTCCATGATATGTCAGATGAAAGGGGAATTCTGTGGCACTGCCGAAACAACTCGAAAACCAGATTCAAAAACTTCTTTTGGTTCTTCGATGAGGTGCTCGACCTCAATCTTGGGTGTGTGACGGTTAGTCTGTGGGTACGACTGCCCTGAAGTTCAAGTGCCCACTTGATACTTCGAGTCCGCTATCTGGGACTGTTCTTTCCTTTTTCGATGATCATTAGGGCATCAAAGTTCTTGTTCCTCATTTGCTTTTCCTGTATGATATGTCGAGCGTCATCATCACTTGGTGACATAATAGACTTTCCTTTCGATGTGCCAGGTGCTCTCTTCGACGGACCAACAATGTGCTCGGTTAGGGCACGTTTTGCATTTACTGTTCTTCGATGAGCCTGTGGTTGATCTAGGACTATCCCTTGGTCAGTGGAAGTATTATGTTAAGTTTTCATAACTGAGACAAGCTGTTGCATGACAGTGGTCATGTGTCTCTCCATTTGAAGTACTAGCTCCCTTAGGTCAGTATAGGTAACTGGTGGTGGAGGCCCGTCAAAGACTGCAGCAGTCAGGCTTCAATGTGGAGGGAGGTCGGTTTCGTCCTCAACAATCGCACCTCCTTGGTCCAGCAGAGTGGTCTACGCATTCTCAGAAGTGGTTTTTCGAGCAGAAGTACCTCGGGTGCCATGTCCTCGTGTCATGGTATTAGCATATGTAGCTATTATGTCGTCCCTACGGACGGCGCCAACTGTTTCGGGTACAAGAAACAAAGTAGAGATTTGTTATTCTGGGGAGTCCAAGTCCAGCTAGGTAGTAACCAGTAACAGTCCAAGGTCTTCGGATTCTGAGTGCCTGCAAAACCGAGCACGGTGAACTACCGTGGGGATGTTCCCGGGATCGTCTCTCCGATGCTTAAGTTAGATCTGATTCAGTAAGTCAGAGAATAACACAAGTAAATGCGTTGGAATGTGTGCAAAAACGTACCTGAATGATCAGGTAAAAGTACTATTTATAGGTAGTACTGATTTGATGTCACCTGGTGAAGGTGATGATGTCATGAATGGCTTTTGTTAGGGGGCTTGACTGAAAGTCTGTCCTTTCTAGCTTGTGAGGCCCCATGGGTAAAATGGTAATTTTATGCCTCAAAGGTATTTTGGTCATTTCACGGATAAAGTGGGCCATGACTGGAATGGGCCCTAACATTTGGGATGGGCCCTAACACCATTGACTTAGGTAGTTTTAGACTTATTAGACCTTGATTAATCCCTCTTTCCCTGTGGACCGACCCTTGACTTGCCCTTACTACGCCCATAGTAATTGCTTGTTAGGTGATATAAATATTATTTGGAAAACGATTTTTAGTACCTTAACGACACGCGAAAAACCCCTTATCACTAGGGTCTCGTATGAATTACGAGTTAAGGATTTTATATGTGTTTTTCGTCACCATGGATGCACCATTATGCTCGTAGAAGTAGAGAAGCCATGGAAGTAGAAGAAGGTTCACAAAATGAGAACCTATTTCTAACCAATAAGATCTTCCTCCTTAATCACTTTGATGTTGAGGACATTGAGAAAGCCCGACTAAAAATGAGGGCTTATCTTCCATCAAATCCTACTGTAAGTTCTATCGAATCAAATCCTAGTCCTTGACTCTTTTTCACACTTAGTTGCATTAATTTATGTGTATGATTATTTTTATTGAATTTTGAGTTATGGTTTCGCTTTATGAAACCCTAGATGCTAATGTAGTTTTAGGCCCCATGAGATGGAGCTCATTACATATGATCTTATGATTGATTTGGTTGAGGTAAAGACACCAAAAACCTCTTTTATGCTTTTTAGGCCTATCTTCAGAAATTTCCGGATAGGCCATGAGCCTTTGGTTTTGTGTGTTTTATGTGTTAACATTTGTTAGATATGGATACGATCCCTTTCAATATGAAATGGCAACAACATAAGTGAAACATGTTTAGTTTCACTTTTATTTGGAAGAGTTTTTGGTAAGAAAATACCTTAATTGGTCCTAAAACGACCTAAACCAATTCTAAACTAGAAACTTTGATCTCTTTGACTATAAATTGACCTTAAACATATCAAATATGTAAGAATTAAGTGTTATATGTTTAATATAGATTTTATTTGCAAAAGTTAGGTTGGTTTTGGTAAGAAAGTACCTTACTTCGTCCTAAAACAACCTAAACGACCCTAAACTTGAAACTTTGATCGATTATACCATAAATTTTAGGGTAATTCTACATGGTAACCCTAAACTTTTGAAAATTCTACATGGTAGCCAAACTTTTTTTTTCTTTCTATTTAGGAATCTTGTACTTTATATTTTGTATTTTGTATGACCTTGTAGTATCAAATATGATTTTTTAAAATTAAAATTGATTTATTAAAGTTAGAAACTGATTTTTTAAAATTAGAAAATGATTTTTTAAGTACAAAAAATAATTTTTTTAAAAAAACTGTCACCCTCCCCCTAGCCCCACACGCCACACCCCCACCAAGACCACCATCCCCACCACTCTTAACATTCCAACCACCACCTAACCACCCAAACAACCCTTAACCACCACCAAACCAACCGAAAACCACCCAAACGAACCACAAACCACCCCCAGCAACCACCAAACGAACCTAAACCACCCAAACAGCCCTCAAACACCACCAAACCAACCGAAAACTACCCAAACGAACGCAAACCACCACCAAACGATCTAAAGAGCAACCTTCACCACCACCAAATGAACCGGAAAGCACAAAACAACCCCCAACCAAAACCAAACCAACCGAAATGCACAAAAACAACCCAGATCTGGATCGAAAAGAGGGTTCGATTTTCTGATGGAGGGAGGAGGAGAGAGAGGGTGCTTTTAGGCGGTGGTGATTGTCGGGTTTGGACGGCAATGGGCTAGGGGAAGGTCTGTTTGTGGTGGTCGACCAGGTGGGAGGGGGGAAGGTTAAATTTTTGTTTTTTTTTTCATTTTAAAATTATTTTTTATGATTAAAAAATCAGTTTCTAATTTTAATAAATCAGTTTTAATTAAAAAAATTATATTTTATACAATAAGGTCATACAAAATACAAAATATAAACTATAAGGTTACGAAATAAAAAGAAAAAAAAGTTTTGCTACCATGTAGAATATTTAAAAGTTGAGGATTACCATGTAGAATTACCCTAAATTTTATAACCCGGATTCTCACACTTGCTTAATCACAACTAAGCACAGTGGAAAGCCTAATTCGGACTATCACCATCCCACTTATCAAACTGAGTCGAAGAGTGTGGAACCCAAAATCCACTAAATTAAAAACTTTCAAACTATTGGAACCATTTTAAAGAGATTAGTTGACAAGATTCTACCGAAAATTCTATAGAGCTTCATTTGTACTACGGACTGCCTAAAATTTAATTTCACAATCGTCTCTGACTAATAAACATGTAATCTCATAGTCAATATACTTAGCCGCCATTATCATTTTAACTAAATATACAAACTCAAACCCTTTTTAAGGCTAATTGACTAATTACTACAATGTCCCAAAGTCGACCGTCCTCGCCGCAATACAAAATTCATGAACAAAACGTAAGCTTCCAGCTTCTTCACTTTCTAACCTGAAACGAAGAGGACACTGCCACCCACCAAGTGACAGGCTACCGAACTGACAAATTTTTTTATTGAAACATTAGCTACACGCTAAGTACTAAACCTATAAAACAAGTATAACATTCTTTAGTGTCTTTTATTTAAAACGTCTCAACAATACTTTATAATCATACTAGGAGTTTTTGGCAAACGGCTTTTGGACAACTTTTTTATTGGCGTTTGGCTTTTGTTTCTGGTCAAACAGCCAAAAAAAGTGTTTGGTAAGTGGCTTTTTCACTGGCTGGAAAGCCGGCTTTCAGCCAAAAGCTACTTTTACCAGCTTTTTTGGTTGGCTTTTGGCTTTTGCTTTCATTTTGTACTAAACATCGAGCAATAACAGCCACTTTTACCTAACACTTTTTTTAATATCCAATCATCATACAACCAGTCAAACAAGCCACTAAAAACAGTCGGTCAAACCAGCCGACATATAAAGCCACCGGCCAACAGCCACCAGCCAATTGCCAAACTCCCCCACTATAGACAATTGGCATATACATTTCAACTTAGAGTATTTCTTATAATGAATCTGAACTATAAAGTATAACATCCTTTTGAGTCAACCTCATCAATTATAAGTTAAACCAATGTCGATCTTAATCCACAAACAATAATAAGCTCGAGAGAACCTCGACTGATCACATCAAATAGAAGACGATTTGAAATCTTGCCACAAGCGGCGAAATCAATCAACATTTCATTTATAAGACATATCTATTGATATAATATTTAATTCATTATGAGAGGGAATGAGAACGCCAGTAAGCCAAGAATTCGTCCCTATAACCAGTTACTTCAACAATAAATCTAGTCAGGACTTGTCCTTATAACCACCTACTATTAAAAAAAGAATGTATTGGCCGGGAATTTCGTCCCTGTAACCACCTACCATTATAATAGTGTGTAGGCCGTGAATTCGTTCCTATAACCACCTAATATAATAACAGAGTACCATCAAAATACCAAGTGTTGTTCATCAACTAGGGAGGATCCAAGCCATGGGTTTCATTCCCCTCTTATATTTCCACTTTAAGTTATTAATAATTTAAGAAGTTTAGCGCATAAAAGATCAACAATACTCATATCGTGTCATACAAACCATATTTTAAATTCAACATTCATCAACCTTTCCAATTCACGCATCCAATCATCAATTAGTAGTGTGTTCAATCTGGAATCGATCATTAACCAATACCTCGTGTTACTCGTCATATTAGTGTGAATGGTGGCCTCCTTCTGTTTGGGCCATTTCCAGTCATGGCCCACCTAAACGGTGAAATGACTAAAATACCCTTAGAGGGAAAAAATACCATTTTACCCTAAGGATCTTTCAGGCTAGAAAGTACAGGCCTTCAGTCTGGCCCACTGACAAAAAGGCTTTCATGATCATCTTCACCAGATGACGTCACCTCAGTACTACCTATAAATAGTACTCACATCTGATCATTCGAGTACGTTTTTACACACATTCCAAAGCATTTACTTGTACTACTCTCTGACTTCTGAGATCAGATCTGACTTAAGCATCGGAGAGCCGATCTCGGGAACATCCCCGGGGTAGTTCACGGTGCTCGGTTTTGCAGGTACCGGAAATTTCAATTCCTTGGACTTGTTACTGGTTACTACCCTAGCTGGATCTGGACTCCCCCGAACTACAAATTTACTGTGTTTCTTGTACCCAAAACACCTTCTATGGTTGATCAATGGATCATCCTAGAGCTCTCATGAATGTCGCAATATATATTGTTGGAAATTATTTGGGGGATGTAGTGATTACTCCTCATATTTGGTCGCGAAGTTTCTTAAGCTATGAGGCAAGACATGTGTTAATGGGTCCCTTCTCTTTCCTACATGTTAAATCCATGGAATACTCGTAGGTGAGGGGACAACCTATTTCACTAACATGTTAGTTCAATTCTTCAACAGTAATATGTAATTGTCAAATTGTCCATTTACTGCTATATTCTTAGTTTTGCTTCCTTTTGCATTAATGTGGATTTTTGGATAACTGTAATGCAAAGAGGAATTCGGTGAATTTGATATTAAGGTTGTTCTTTGGTAAGTCAAACTCAGATTTGATCGAGTGACCCTGGTCGCCATCGGGTTGGGGGAGCCTTGTTTTCTTCGATCCTGTGTCCTTCCTTTCGTGTTAAGTTGGGGGGGAAAGACTAAATCCTGATTGGTTTCTATCAGACCCGATCGATTAAGTATCAAAACTAACCGGGTGATCCTTTTCGGCGAATTTTTTTTTCTTTTTTTTGGATTTTCTAAATTTTTATTGGAACCTTCATTATTGATTGATTTATTATTTTATAAACCTTGAAACACAAGTCATCCCTTTTATTTAGAGAATTGAGTAGCTCTTAAGAAATTTCAACCATGAATTCTTGGTGTAGAGTTTTAGGGAGTCGTGTTACCTTTCGAGGGGGGTCGTCCTTGAAATCCTACTCCTGTATGGTGGCGAAATTTCTCCTAAGGCAGTGACATCCATATCGATCCACAACCTATTCTTGTAAGATTTAATCAAGTTTAGTGGGTGATTTATGCCGATAAGTTATTCTTTCACGGTGTCAGAACTACATTGAAGCATTGGGGTGCATGTGCATCCCCCCTTTTTTATATAGGGGATTTTCTAAGTAAAATAAATAAAATGAATTAGAAATCCTTTGCCAGTATTTTTGAGACGACTACTCTTATATTCTTTTCGTTGTCTTTTCTATTCTTCCCTTTCATTCTCTTTTGTTCTTTTTATTTACTTTTTTTCCTCTCTCTTTTTTTTCGTTTTTACCTAATTAGTTTTCCTTTCCTTTATGTTAGCTCACTTGGATACTTGGCTTCTTTTTTTTAACTTTTTTGAAGATCGAAGGAAAAAGTACCCTTCGCTCGAGGGTGTATCCGAAGTTATCTAAAGTAACAAACTTGAGAAGCTCTCGCTCCTGCTGCACATTGAAAGTGTAGCTATTTTGCTCGATATGATGACCCAACTTGGACAGGAGATCAACCACCTCATTTGCTTCTCTCAAATGCGAGTGATTATAAAAGAGTCGAAATAGCAAAGTATCTTGTTGATGTTGTCTATGAGTGTGCTAATAACCCAAGGCATGCGATAAATGCCTTTCACAGCGTTGATGAGCATTAGATTATCTTCGATAATAAGGTTCTTGATTTTCATATCCCTGGCTTGGATAAGGCCGTTTCTTAAACCAATGGCTTCAGCAATGAGTGGTGAGGTTTGACCTAATTTGAAAGAAGTTGATGCAAGGGTGATGCCTTGGGAGTTTATGAGAATTATGCCGGCTATAGAGGATGAATGTACTGGAGAGCCACCCATATTTAGCTTGACGTAGCTAGGGAGTGGAGACGACCATCCAACTTACTGAGAGTTTTTGATCCCGCAAGGGAATAAGGGTTGAAAAGTAGGGCTGAGCAGAACTTGGGGCGGACTGCACTAAACCGCAACCCAAACCGTTTTGGTGTGCTTTAGGTTGGTTTATTGGCTCAACAAAATGAGTTGGGTCGTGTTTTTGACTAAATTGCTATTTGCGATTTGTTTTACTATTTTTTAACCCAAACCGCATCGTAAAGCGTTAAATATACGATTATCTATTAGTTTATTTAGTTACGATATATATCATATATATATATTCGATATAACAACAATCTCATACGTTTAATAGTTTAATATTTTTTAGTAACTTCATTTTTTTGTATAATCTAGCTTTTTTGTAGCTCATCTACATGTTTTCATAGAAAGTTTGTAGTCGATAAACTAAAACAACAAATTTAAATTAGAAAATACATTTAGAGATTAAAAAATAGGAGAAAATCGCAAACTGCTAATAAGAGGTTTTTAGTATGTCGTTAAGGCACTAGAAACCGCTTTCAAAATAATATTTATATCACCTAACAAGCAAATACTATGGACGGAGTAAGGGAAAGTCAAGGGTCGGTCAACGGGGAAAGAGGGAGTAATTAAGGTCTATTAAGTCTAAAACTACCTAAGTGAAGGGTATTTGGGGTATAAGAAGGATTGATTCAACTACCAACTAACAACTAGCTAGGGAATAAGAACTAACAATCAAATGTGTTAAGTAAATATAATAGAGGAAACACTAGAATTCGGGCTACTAGTATGTATTCTGGGCTAGGCAACAACAACCAATGCAATTACAGTTCAAAGGTGAATATCATGCAAAGTTAATTTCTCCTCTAAATTACTTGAGTCCTCTCTCGAATGGCCCTCAAAAGTAATCAATTAATCAATCAACCAGATCCTCTCTTGAATGGTCTCTTGTCAATTGATTATTAGATTCAATAAGCATGAAAAACCCCTAATATAAAGATCCTATTAATTTCTACCCAATTCCTTGGTCTAGAAATCAAGTTGGTTCGAGGGGATGACAAAGAAATCAAGATTCACTTAAGAGGAATTGAAATCTAAAAGCCCTAGCATAAACGTGATCAAGGTCTACTCTAGGGTGTCAAAACACCTAGATCAATGCATAACAATCATAAAGCAGCACAATTACGTGAATATCATAATTAAGCCCTAAATTCATACTTTCACCCAAACCTTAGATATAAACTACTCACTAATCATGGATTCTAAGAAATTGAGTTTAATAAAAGTAAACATGATTAACAATGAATTGAAAGTAAAGAGATGAGAAATAATACTTAAATTGAAGAGAAATTTGTTCTTCAATAAGAGTATCAATGTGAGAAACTAAGAGTTTGAGAGTATTTAGGGCTAAGAACTAAGAGATTAGAATGCTAACAAGTCGACAATTACAAAACAATTCACTAAACCTATTTATATTAGTTTCCAAAAATAAAGATGGAAAATCGGGAAAAAAATGAATTACAGGTCCACACGGGCGTGGCAAAAACGCCATGGGCGTGTGGACCTGATTCCCTAGAATCAACGTCTTCACCGCGGGTACTATATTCATAAAACTCAAGTCCCACAAGCATGGCCATATGGACACGGGCGTTTGGACCTGATTTTCTCAAATCAGCAACCAGGCAGTAACGAGACTGCTTTCGTGGAAAAAGCCCACCACAAGCGTGGTGATGGACACGAGCGTGTCCCCCCGAATCAACAACAAATCAACACTTCCTGCTTCCTCCTTCAAAAGGCTACACGGCCGTGTCAATATCCACACGACCGTGTAGACCTGATCTTATGCCCATTCAAGTGCGAAATTCCACAAAAGTAACCTGCTAGTTACCCTGAAATTCATCCAACAACAACTAACCAAATAGTGAAACGACAATTTAGCTCAAGGGTGACAAAAACATGCAATACTAGAACTAAATGCTCTAAATTACATGCAATGACACTAACAATGCTCTACAAATAAGCACAATAAAGTGCTTATCAATTGCACTGCACCAAACCGTTTTATGTGGCGCGGTTGGTTTGGCCTAAAGAGCGATTTGGCCGGTTGGTTCATAAAAACCTCAAATCGTTTTTGTTGGTTGGTTTTGGGTTACGTCCCAAACCGCACCAACCCAACCCATGCTCAACCTTATTAAAAGTGTTTAGGTTATCATATGTGACACTGATGGTTCCTTCACTGACCGAATGTTTTGAGCGAACAAAATTCTTTGAAGTTTATTGGAATCATTGGCTTTTGTTGTTTATTTTATTGCGTTTTTGTTCTACAATTGTTTAGTTTTTAATCTTTCTCTTTTTTTACTTTACTTTTATTTTTTCTTATATTACTTGATATTATACTGCAATAGACATAGACTTGTGTTAGAAGGTATATATAGAATTGTACGTTCAAGTTGTATGGTTTTAAATTTTAAGTGTAAGATTTTGAAATTTTAACTTTTTGTAGGCTTTGGAGTTAAAATCTTATAAGTAAGATTTTTAGGCTAAAATCTTTGTGTCTTAAAGCTAAAACATTTTGCTTTTGTCATGTTATACCAATAAGCATTTAGATAGACCGTGTGCCATAAGACTTTTTCTAGGAATTGTCCCAAGTATTTTAATTTTTGTTCTTTCTGAAGTGGAAACGGAATACGAAATTAGGTATCAAATAATAATTAATTTGTAGATTTGTTTGATGAATTTGTGAATCCTATTAGTAACTATTGGCTGAACTGATATTTCTGTACTAGTATTACTTAATCGCGCGGCCCAAATCTTCAATTCTAGCTTCGCCACTGTTCATTCTATTGTTGATTAAGTTTATTTATTCATTAATGTTTGATGAATATTCCAATCACACATGTCATTTCCAACACTCTTTTAATGGAAAAAGAAAGAATAATCTGCATAGATTTCTGCATGCGAAGAGGACGATTATGGCTTTAGATTGCATTCTTATCGATCATGCTCTTGGGATTTTCACTCACATGCATCGATTTTCATATGTGATAATATTATTGTTTAAAGTTGTTCAACCTTAATCAACTTATAAATCAAGTGGTCAGGTCTATATTCAATGTGTTAAATGGACTGGTGGATTAAGAAATAATTTATAAAATGGTCCAACCGGTAAGATCCCACATTATAAAAAGAAATGGACTGTTTGATTTGTGTTTTAAATTTTTTACTCTTTGCTTATAAATACGATAATTTCGTGCCCAAAGGTGGAAAGAAACAAAAGATACAAATGTATAATTTATGAAGATTTAATACGAAGATTGGGTTGCTATGTAATGTTGGATCATGTTCTATAAACCCGTTAACGCGGGACTTTCACAGGAAGTGGTGATGAGAGATATAAATTATAATCATCCCCGTCCAATGTGCAACTAATATTGCCTTAAAAATAGGGCGAACAATTCTTTTTTGGTGGCCATAAAATCCAAGTTTCCAACATTAAAACCTACCTTTTATTCATCTTGGATTTGAGTTTCCCGTATAACAATGATTTTTTTTTTTTCATTTTTCATTGTATACATATATATCTATACTTAAGGCTTGTTCTCTTCGTCTAATTTTAGTTGAACCAAACTTATTGGAGCTAAACTCAGCTGAACTGATTGGAGCTGAACTTATTGGAGTTGAACCGAACTGAACTAAACTGAATTAAATTGAATTGAATTGAACTGAATTGTAATAAATATATAAATAATAAGTAAATAATACTCCCTCCGTTTTTTTTAATATGCATGTTTTAACATATTGGGGTAATTTTTTTAAATATGTATGTTAGTACACCTTTCTATATATGGTGTGGTGCACATTTAATCCTTGTCTTGATATTCTCAAAAGTAGGCCCCAAAAATGCACATCTAATAGGATTTCTCTTTCTCTTTCTTACTTTTACTCTTTCTCTTTCTTACTCTTTATAATTTCCTTGGTCATACTGCAAAGCCTTAAATGCATATTAAAAAAGATGGAGGGAGTAATTATTATGAATATTAAATAATAAGTAATTATAATTCTAAGTAATAATAATTAATAATATACAATAATATTAAATGAATAACGATAATGTTATTTTTGATTTAATTAAATGATAGTTATAAATAATATTAATAATGATAAATTAATTTTAAAAATAATAATTACTCATAATAATAATACTACTTAATAATGAGTAATTACTATTATTAGTATTAATATATTAATACTTGATGATGATGTTATAATAAAAATAATGTCTACAAAGTAAATTCATATTACCATTATAATAATAATTAGTTTAAAACATGGGTTGGTGTGTGCTTCTAACCAAACCACGATTTATGGTGAGTTGGTCTATAAAATTTATAAACCAAACCCTACCACAAACCGCCAAAGTATCTTTAATATTCAATGTAACGACGATGTTGTACCATAAATAGTACTCCAATATTATTAACAACTTTATAATTTATTAATATCTTGTAGCTTTTTGTAGATTATTTATATGATGTAATAGTGAAAATCTAGTCGGTAAAATAAAATAACAATTGAAAATTAGAATACTCATAGTGACATGAGATTTGTTTAAACCACGCAGCACTCTAAACCATGCTCAGCCATAATAATAATAATAATAATAATAATAATAATAATAATAATAATAATAATAATAATAATAATAATAATAATAATAATAATAATAATAATAATGATGATGATGAATAAAGATATGATAATAAAAAATATATAAAAATAATAATATTATTAATAAAAATAATTAATAATAATAATAAAAATAATAATAACAATGAGTAAAATAAATTAGACCAATAGTAATAATAATAATAAACAAAATGGTTCAATAATAAATGGAGCTGAAATGAACTGAACTGAACTTAATTGAATTGAACTAAAATGAACTTATTGAGCTGAACAAAACTGAACTGAACTGAACTTATCGGAGCTGAACTGAACTAAACTTATTAGAGCTGAAATGAACTAAAAATAAGCTGAATAGAACAGACCCTTACTAGATAATAAAGACGTACCGAAAGGAGACACCACATTGCTCCATATCATTATATATAATTAATTAATAACTTAATAGTTAAAAAGAAAGATTATATCTTAAATAAAAATTACATTCTTTGTACAAAACTAGAACTAATATAAATTATAAAATGACTCATAACTTTTATTTTAAATTTCAGAAATTATAATTTTGCATCGTTAGATTTGTGTCGAAAAATACTTTGAATCAAGATCCACTTATGATATGTTTATCTAGAATTGCAAAAAACCTTATATTTCACCTATTTAGGACATGTTCAAGTCGGCATAAAAAAGCTGAACTGAACTAAACTAAATTGAATTGAAGTGATCAACTGATTTAGTTGAATTGAACTGAACTGATTTGAATTGAATTAAATTAAACTGCTGAATCGAGACTTACTGAACGAAACTAAACTCAAAGGAACAGTGAAATATGAGAGTAAATATAGTGTCAAGAGCTGAACTGAACTGAACCGAATGAGATGGCAAGAATAGGCCCATTATACCGGTTACATTAGTAATTGAAGTCTACTTAATTCGGGGAACAAATACCTTACGTTCCTTATATAAAATTGCTAGTAATACACAAATCTAAAATTGATCATAACTTCCATCTCAAAGATGAGACTATTGTAATTTTTATAATGTTAGATTAGCCTTAAAAATTAATTTCAATTAAGATCTACTTATCATATGTTATGAGAAAGTTTTATATTTTACCTATTTATTATCAGATAAAACTAGTCCTATTAATTAATAAAATTAAACTCCCCCACTCGAGTTGGACATGTAAAAAAAAATTCTCTAATGGTGATGCGTTTAATGTTTGTGATTTGAGAACGAATTCTATCTTTTTGCAATTGGTTAAAGGACTAAGCACATAGATGTGAGATATCATTAAGGAGAAACGAGAAGAGAATTAAGATGAAAAAAGTGGGTACTGCTGATAGTCCCGCAAATATGTTCACCAAGTTGGTTCCACGTGGTAAGTTCCAACATTGTTTTACTACATGTTCTAAGTCGTCAGACTCTAGTCCCTTACGTGGGAATCTGGGCCCTTAGAGAAATCTGAAAATTTGGGCTCCTTATGGAGCAATATGGAAATATGAGAATTTAGGCTCTTATGGAGCAATCTGAAAACCTAAGAAGATGCGCTCCTTATGGAGCAATTTGAAAATCTTAGAATATGAGCTCTTATGAAGCAATTTCAAAATCTGGGCTCCTATGGAGCAATTTGGGAATCTAGGTCCTTAAGGGGCACTCATGTAGAGGGAGAGTGTAGTACATATGGAAACTTGGGTGTTGCATTTGGTACATCTGTCTTTTGTGAGAATTCAAGTGAAAATGGAGATTGTTGAAATATGCTTTGAATTATTTGGTGGTTTTGAATAGTCAAATCCTAATGGGGGATAGGGGCAACGCCGCTGAAACTTTTTATCTAGTTGTATAAGGTTTAGTAAACCTTATGTTTTATTTTGGATTTTTCTATGTCCATTCTGACAGGGGCGGATGGATGTTAAAAGTTGGGTAGACAAGTCTCTACCCAAATTTTTTGGGGGAAAAAGAACTTTTGTAGGCTGAATTTAAAAATAAAAAAACAAAAACAGAAGGAGGAAATCACGTTACATTGCTTTGGAAGTTGGAATTCCAAATCCAAGAATGAAGTACAGTTGTACTTACACGGCTCACACAATTGACACATATTGGGATATTTTACCCATTTGTGGTCCCACGCCATAAATTTGAAAAAAAAAAATCAAAATCATATCCCCAAAATCTTGCACACCACAGCACAAATCCTTAAAACCTAATTTGACGACGGCACGCAGTGACAAACAATTTTATAAACATTTTTTTCCTCTTTTTCACCATTTTAGTGTAGTATTGGAACATTGTACCAGGTAATATCTTTATCACAAAATTTGCTATTGTGATATATTTGTCCAATTCGTAAGTTTTAGTTGTTGATAAAAAAAATTAATTTGTGTATGTTTTAACACTTGCACAATAGTGAGTAATTTAATTAGACTATGTATAGCCATTGTGCAATTTTCAATTCTACAGATATGAATAAGCTTTGTTCATAAAAAAAAGAAGAATATGTTGGATTTATACTTTCAAAAGAAAAGAAAGACACGAGAAGATTCTACATCGTCCCCTATTACCCCACAAATTCAAATTGAGAATGAAGCTCCTCCTCCTCCTTTTACCAATACATCGACTCTAATTAGAGAAAAAGAGGTGCAATTTGACACTAACTCTCTCCCACATGATCCTGGGAAGAGAAAAGAATTATTGATTATCATCCAAGTGACCAAGATGCCGTCCGAATAGAATATATTATGTAAAAAAATGTCCAATAAGATGAACATTAGTTTCCTCATAGACATGTTAGAGGTAAAATACGTCGTTTTAATGTTGATTGGTTTTCTAAGTACAAAAAATTGCTTGAGTATAGTGTTGAGAAAGATGTTGCATTTTGTTTCGTATGTTATTTATTTAGAGATGATATTAGTGTAATGGATGGTGATGGACATGATGCTTTTGTGAAAAGCGGCTTTAGGGGTTAGAATAGGTCGTATGCTTAGTTAAGCATATTGGTAAGATTAATAATGTTCATAATAGATGTATGGAGAAGTATAATGATCTAATTAATCTGAAAGCATCCATTCACAATGATCTATCTCCACTTAGTCCACAAGCTGTAAAAGATTATCGAACACGGTTGATTACTTCACTTTATTATTTGAAATATCTTTTACTTCAATATTTAGCCATTTGTGGGCATAGAGAGGGTGAGAATTCATCTAATAAAGAGAACTTTCTTGAACTTTTTACATGGTATGCAAAAAGAAAGGTTAATGTTGGAAAAGTTGTCTTGAAAAATGCACTCGGGAACAACCAAAAGATTGCTCCTTCAATTCAAAAAGATCTCATTAATTCTTGTTCCAAAGAAACTGTCAAAGCCATTACTGAGGATTTGGGTGGTGATTATTTTGGAATATTAGTTGATGAATCTCGTGATGTGTCTTGTAAAGCGCAAATGACTTTTTGTTTGCACTACGTTAATATACAAGGAGCAGTAGTGGAACGTTTTATCGGCATTGTTCATGTTACGGATACTATTGCTTTAACTCTTCGAGATGCAATTTATTCTGTGCTTGCTGAATATTCATTAACTCCAACAAAAATTCGTTGGCAAGGTTATGATGGGGCTAGTAACATGAAGGGAGATACAAATGGACTTAAGACTTGGATCATAAATGAAACTCGGTCTGCATATTATATTCATTGTTTTGAATATCAACTTCAGCAAGCACTTGTTGGAATTTCGAAAAAAATGCTGATTGTGGTTGGTTGTTTGAAACGTTCTCTGCTATATATGTTGAATATTATTGGTGCCTCTTGTAAGAGACAGGAAATGCTTAAAGAATCTCAAGCTCAACAAGTTGCAAAAGCATTTGAAGAAGGTGAACTTCAAAGCGGGAGAGGTTCGAATCAAGATCTTGGATTGGGGAGACCGGGTGATATTACATGGGGACCTCATTACAAATTGTTGGTGAATGTTATTAATTTACATCCTGTAATATGTGAGGTACTTGACTTGAATTTTGCAAATCCCCCTAATTCAGATTATAGAGCAAAAGCTGATCGTGTTAGTGCATCACTTGAGTTGTTTGACTTTATTTTCATGGTGTATTTAATGAAAATAATATTTGGGATAGCAAATCAATTGAATATTGCATTGCAAAAAAAAATTTGATACATTGTTAATGAGATATCACTTGTGAAATTGACTAAAGAATGGTTACAAGTGATGAGAGAAAAAGGAATCTCTATCAACTTCAGTCATCTCCTTTTGTGAGAATATATAGGTATTTTTGTTTCTAGTATGGATGATGAGTATGCTTACTTGGGAAGAAAGAAACGTTGCAATAAGCAACACATTACAAACTTTTATCATTTTCGAGTTGAGGTTTTTTTGGCAATCATTGATTTGCAAATTCAAGCACCCAACAATCGATTTGATAAATTAAGTATGGAGTTGCTTCTTTATATGACTTGCTTGAATCCCATAAATGTCTTCTCATCATTTGACAAGTTAAAATTACTAAGACTTGCCACATTTTATCTTAACGATTTTTCGAGATTTGATTCGTCATGTCTTGAGGACGAGCTTGATAATTTTGTTTATAATATGCGAAAAGACGAGAGATTTCACATGTTGAAATATATTGGAGAACTTTGCATGAAAAAGGTTGAGACGAGTAAGCATGATACATATCGCCTTGTCTACTTGCTTATAAAGAAGGTGTTAATCCTTTCTGTGGCAACTGCAACTGTAGAAAGAGCATTATCGGCAATGACTAATGTGAAGAATAAGTTGCGGAATAGTATTGGAGATCAGCTTTTGAATGATTGTCTGGTTAATTACTTATATAAAGAAAGATTTGTTTATGAGAATAAAGGATGAAGATATATTAAATCGCTTTCAAAATATAAAAACTCGGCTAATTTTTATTAGAGTAAGTGTTTCTTAGATCTTTTTTTTGTTTGAATTTATATGTTTTTAAACTCTTAGTATTACACGATTTCATTATATCATACTTATTTCATCAACTTTCTGTCGTTCTAATGACATGCTTTACATTTTTTTATATAGTTTAAACTTATTCTAAGTGTGTCTACCCTACAATAAAATCCTAGATCCGCCACCGCATTTTGATTAGGTTAACTAGTAGGGTATTATATAAACCCTTACATTTAGCTTCTGCATCATCGTGTCCTGACAAACAAAATTTGTAATTTGTATTCTCTCCCTAATAAACTATTCTCCCTCTTTGTGGTGGATATAGCTAGCACATTACTAGTGAACTACGATAATTATGTACTGTGTATTATTATTGATTTAGTTTTTACTATTAATGGTCTATTGAATGTGTTTCAACAAAAACTATATATTTCATTCATGTGTGGTATTTATCTCTCTATGCAATTTGCATGCAAATTTCTCTTGTATAATTTAGATGAGATCTCGGTATTCTTGATGCATGGAGTATTTCGAGACATTTTGACTATCCTGAATTTGGACAAAAGCCCCAACAGTAAGTCAATTGACGTAGATACTTTGTTTAGACTAACATATTAAGAGGATTGACTTGATTGACAAGGTCAAGCCTACTCTTTCAAATAACAATATTTCTAGCTTATCTGTTGACAATAAAACAACTAGATTCCTACTACGACGATAGATGAAATTACAATATTTGGGCCCCTCTGAAGTCTTCTTAGTTTTGTGGATTATTGACTCTACTACGCCTTGGATTCACAAAAATATGACTACTTGTACGTTGATGTAGCTTGTAAGGTAATATACCAATGGTTTTCTCTTTTTATATTTTTTGTTTTTGTACGTTTGTTTTTGTTTATCTTACAAAGAAATTTTTCTTTTTTGGTATATAATTTTATCTATTTTATCCATTTTAATATGGGAAAATTGGCGCCAACAGCACCAACTATTCGTTTGGTGCACAAAACAGCACAAACTAAAGAAGGTGCAGTGCACAACACAAACTTTATGTTATGGGTACACAAAACAACACAAGAAGATTTTGGCATGAGATTCTACTTAGAATTCATGTTGTTTTGTGCACCCATCACATAGAGTTTGTGTTGTGCACGTACCACAATATTCGTTTGTGTTGTTTTGTGCACCCATCACATAAAGTTTGTGTAGTGCACTGCACCTTCTTTAGTTTGTGCTATTTTGTGCACCAAATCAATAGTTGGTGCTGTTGGCGCCAATTTTATTAATATTATCATTTCACCCATTGGTCCAACATATTTTTCTAACATTTTTTCATTTCTACAATTTTTATTATACACCAAGGTGTACCATGAGAATAGTACACCCAAGGCTATTTTTTGCTTAAATAGATAGATTTGGGTGTACCATGAGCATGGTACACCCAAAACTAGTAATTTGCTCAAATAGACTTGGGTGTATATGATGCATACTCTCCTTTCTCTCGCCTTACCCTTTATTCCCCACATGACAATCTCATTATATTTAAATCACTTTTGTTGACAATTAGAGCTACAATAAACAGAGAGATTATATTTTATTAGTATATTCTCATATTATTTCCATGTTATATTTTTTGAAATTTGATTGAAAATTTTGAATTATCACATACTCCCTCCGCTCCCAAATGTTGATCCCATTTCCTGATTTGGTGTTCCTTTAAGTTATTACCATTTAAAATCATTCTAAATTTAACCCACCTAAAGTCAAATAACTTTACAATTTCATTGGTTGAAATAAAAGGATGATCTTTATGTTTTGCATGGTAAGTTGTAACTTCTTTGCATTGATGACTTTTTTTCACTTTTACTATACTTTGGTAAGATAAATTTCAATAATAAACCTATCAATATGTATTCATTAAATGTCATTTCATCAAAGATTCTTTTTTCTTAATCCTCTCCCCGATTCCAAATGGGAACAACATTAGGGAACGGAGGAAGTAGTACATTTGTTAGCATCTTCTCATATTCTCTCTAGGTGATACTATATAAGCTTGAAATTTTGCTTAGAAAAAAATTGAATATTATATAGGAAAATTTGTCAAAAATAAGTCAACCTTTTCGCGATCTTTTTTTAATAAGTTAAACTTTGGATAATCCTGAAATAAGTTAACTTTGAAGATATTACTTAAACTTTTAACAAGTCAAATGACTTATAAATTATTCAACCGGTAATATTGTGAGACTTTTCTTAAATTTTAATTTATTATTTCTATGTTCCTTCTCTTCTTCTATTTTCCTTTGCCGACCATTTTTGTGTTCTTAAACCAACTTTGGGCCTGTTCTCTTCGGCTAATTCTAGCTGAACTGAACTGAACTGAACTTATTGGAGCTGAACTGAACTGAACTAAACTTATTGGAGCTATACTGAACTGAACTGAATTGAATTGAATTAAATTAAAATAAGTATATGAATAATAAGTAAATAATAATTATTATGAATATTAAATAATCAGTAATAATAATTCTAAGTAATAATAATTATTATGAATATTAAATAATCAGTTATAATAATTAAATTAATAATTTAGAATAATATCAAATGAATAATGACAATATTATTTTGATGTTATTATGATAGTTATAAATAAATAAATAATAATAATAAATTAATTTTAAAAATAATAATTACTGATAATAATAATAATTTATAATAATGAGTAATTACAATTATTAGTATTAATATATTAATACTTGATGATGATGATATAATATAATGCCTAAGAAGTAAATTAAAGTATTACCATTATAATAATAATTAGCTTAAAACATGGGTTGATGTGTGCTTCTAACCAAACCACGATTTGTGGTGGGTTGGTCTATGATAGAAATACACCAAACCGCCAAAGTATATTTAATATACAACGTAACGACAATGTTGTATTTTAAATAGTACTGCAGTATTATTAGCAACTTTGTAATTTTTTCATATCTTCTAGCTTTTTGTAGCTTATTTGTATGATGTAATAGTGAATTTTATTCAGTAAAATAAAGCAACAATTGCAAATTAGAATACTCGTATTGACATGAAATTTGGTTAAACCGTGCATCAAACCCAAACTTTGCTGAGCCATAATAATAATAATAGTAATAATAATGAGTAAAGATATAATAAAAAAATAATATATATAAATAATACTAATAATTATTATTATATAATAACAATAATAATAAGTAAAATAAATTAGAACAACAATAATAATATTAAACAAATTGGTTAAATAATGAATAGAGCTGAACTGAACTGAACTGAACTGAACTGAACTGAACTGAACTTATTGGAGCTGAACTGAACTGAACTGAACTTATTAGAGCTGAACTGAACTGAACTTATTGGAGCTGAACTGAACTGAACTGAACTTATTGGAGCTGAACTGAACTGAACTGAACTTATTAGAGCTGAACTGAACTGAACTGAACTGAACTGAACTTATTAGAGCTGAACTGAACTGAACTGAACTGAACTTATTAGAGCTTAACTGAACTGAACTGAACTGAACTGAAAATAAGCTGAACAGAACAGGCCCTTTAACTAGTTAAAAGTAAATACCCTTAAAAGGTTAACTTATTTTAGGACTATTCAAAGTTTAACTTATTAAAAGAAGACCGCGAAAAGGTCGACTTATTCCCGAAATTTTTTCCTATTATATAATATATATATATTAAAATATCTTTTCATATTCTATTTAATATTCTATCTTTCAAAAGTCTTCTAAAATAATGGCCTTTATCTTGACTTATCCTATACCATCAAGGCCGCAATCGTCAGATATTTCCATGTAGTACGCTTTTGGTTGAAATTGAAGAACGATCCTCGTAGAATTTATCAACTATCGCCCTATTTTGGATGCATATTTGGATTCATTTGTTTCCCTTGGAGGAATTTTGTTGAAAATGAGTACAGGAGGAAACATATGACAAAGAAACATTTTACCTATATAAAAAAGAGAAAATAATGGTCAAAATTAGTCAATTTTTGTAGTAATTTTTCTTTCCAAATTAACCCTTTTTCTTCCATATTTTAACATTGTTTAAGTTTGACTAACTTTGACCCTTTTCTCCTTTTTTTATATAGGAAAAGGATATTATCCCTCACCTCCCTTATTAGTGTTGAGATCCTCTGTAGTTTTTATTTGGTAGAGTTGGTAGAGTTTGCCTGACATAGTAATTACAAATATACTAAGTAATTAGTTATTAATGTTGTTTTTTTACTATTTTGAGTAAAGTCTACAATTTATAATTCTTTTTCAACTTTGGAGGATCTCAACCCCTTTATTACTACTCATTGATGTTAGTTATTCTCACTTTACCCATTTTCTTCCACCTATTACCTTATTAAACTTAACCAATTACTTGTATATTTTTATTTCTTGATTTTTCTTTCTTCCTCTTAATTTCTATCCCTTACTTCTTCCATGTATGTTATATTAATTCTATCATCCATATATATAGCAAAACCTTCTCTCATTACTCTAATAAGGATACCAAAATATGATTGTGGTAAATTGTACTTTTAATTAATTTTTGTCAATCAATTTGAAAAGAAACGGATCGATTATGCAAAAGAAAACTCTAATTATTAACAATAAGCTCTACATTACTAATGCAAGAAGCAAGCTAACTAAATACGAACTTCATGAGTTATATCAACATGAACTTATGGTGATTATTCGTTTACAAAAAATCAAACCTAATAAAAAATTTGAGTAGTATTTTATTTATTTTTAATTAGATAATTAAAGTTCCTTTTCAAGTGGGGAGAAAATGAGAATCAGAAATTATATAGTGAGAATCAAAGTCTTGTCATAATGGTGAAAGGCGAACCTCCAACTAATTAGGCCAACCTTGATTTCCGATAGTATAGAAAATGATATTATCCTAATTTTTACTAAAATAATCCTACTACATTGAAAACACGTGCAATACACATGGCCAATTACCTAGTTGATGTAAAAAAGGAATAAACATATGAACATTTAAAGAATGGATATGTACCTTTATAGAGGTTATGGCATTAATTGTTTGTAACTTCTTTAAATAATTTTATTAGATTAAATGTAACTGATATCAAATGCTAAAATATAAAATTGTCACATATTTTTGAAATTTGCACATGGCCTAAATGATTACAGTTGGTAAAATAATTATTTGCTTTATACTCTCTCTGTTTCACAATGTTCAATCCAATTATCATTACTATAAAAATCAATGTAAAGAGGAGAAATGGTGTGGAAGTGATTCCTTTTATTTATTAAAATAGGAGAGATAACATGGTTGTGAGAGATTGTCGAAAATGAGGGGTCAAGAAGTTGGTAAAGTAGTGTGGAAAGGGAATAAACATTTGGCTTTTAGGAATGAAGTAAAAGTAGGTGAAACTTAGAAAAGAGGCTTAAACCAAAAGTGAGTATAAGATGGAGGGAGTACATTTATACACAAGTATATTTTTGGAAACAATCCAACTTCTAATTAAATGATTTAAATGTTTGCCACTCGTTCGATATAATTACAAATTTTCAATATTAATATATACTTCCTCCGTTCTTTATTAATCACTACATATAGAGTTTCACGCATCCCAACACAACTTTGAATGTTGATAACTCTAATTATGCTCAAGTAAAAATTGTAGGAAGTTGATTTTAATTAAATATATATCGAGACGAATCTAACAAGATCCCACATGACTATGTTTATCGTTGTGCATAAATCATTATACTTGGTTAAAGGGAGATGAATGAATACTGTTAAAAGAGAAATATAGTTATTAATGAAGAATGGAGGTAGTATGAATCATCAATCTCTAATAAAACCCCTACTTAATTTTTCAACCCGAGTCATTAATTGAAATTAAAACATTTGAGAGGGAAAACTCCTTTTAGAAGGAACTAGTATTTAGTCTCAGGCGATCCTACGGGATTATCTGTATATTACTTTATCACTTTAAAATAATTTAAATTTGGTGTAAATATATGTTAGTAAAAAGTTATAAATTAGTAGTTTTATTCATAAATGCAATTAAAATATTGTAACTTATTATTGTCTTTCATTGAAAACACATATAACATCATTTTTAATATTGATAGAATAAGCAACAATAGCGCGGAGCAATGGTTGGAACATTTATTTTCCATACTCTAGGTCGCAAGTTTAATGTTTCTCATAGACAATTTGCACTTTTTAATGAGAATAACATAGATAAAATAATATTTTAAAGAAGAGAGAGTTATATGTGGCAGATTGCAATCCATGCTTATGCTTTTGAATAACATATATATATATTTGCTTTAAGTGTTTTTTTTTCTTTGTATATAGAGAAAAGATAGATAAAATATGGATTCCGCAAATTTATTGTTATATAGTATAGAGCTAAAGTTCAATGTGGAGGATGAAAAATTGGTAGCAAAAGCAAGTCCACCTTCTTTCCCTTAAAAATATGTAGGCCCGGTTGTTACAGGATGGTATGATTTGGCAATTAGATAATGCACAAGGGAGCACCATGCTCATGGTGCTCCATACTGACCTCATAATGTACGTCAACATGGTGCTACGTTGTACATCAGAAGCATTCTAATGTACACAAGTAAAAAAAATTAAATTCAAAAAATTAATTGGTGCCATTAAAATTAAAATATATTCACTAACCTTATGCTAATGTTCATTCTCGGTATTGAACATGTTCAATTAGATATACCATATGTATATCATAAAATAAACTCATTTTTTTACAAAAATTATTCACGGTAACTTGACATATGTTCATTAATATAACTTTATTGTTCACTATAGTTATTCAAGATGTTCATTTATTTATATCAAATGTTCATTGTAAAATCACGTTCAATTTCAAAAAAGTTTTTGTTCCAATTAACTTTGACATTTGTTCTTTTATATAACTTTTTAGTTCATTTAAGTTATTAAATATGTTCCTTTACCGATTTCAAATGTTCATTGTAAAATCAACTCAATTTCTTATTTTAATTTGACATATTTTTTACAGAAATCTAATATTCATTTAGAATGAACATTTGATATCAATATATGAACATATTGAATAATCAAAATGTAAAAATATATGTCAAAGTTATTTGAAACTAAAACTTTTTCGAAATTGAGTATGCTTTTACAATGACATTTGATATCAATAAATGAATATCTTACATAATCATAATGAACAATAAGGTTATGTAAAAGAACATATGTCAAAGTTAATTGGAACAAAAACTTCTTTGAAATTAAGTGTGATTTTACAATGAACCTTTAAAATCAATAAATGAGCATACTTAATAACACTAAAGTTATATAAAAGAGCATATGTCAAAGTTAATTGAAACAAAAAGTTTTTTGAAATTGAGTATAATTATACAATGAACATATGAAATAAATAAATGAGCATATTTAATAATCATAGTGAACAATAAAGTTATATAAAAGAACATATGCCAAAGTTAATTGGAACATTTGGAAGGAAAGATATTGGTCAAATCAATTCAAAATGTCAAATATGGAGGAGAGAGAATGAATTGGCCCCATAATGTTCATTGAAGATGAACTAGTGTTCATTTCGTATTATATTTATTAAGATATCTGAAATTTATTTCTGTGTACATTAAAAGAAACCTAATATATACCGGGAGCAGGATTCCCATCCTGCTCCCGGGTGTAGGATCTAATTTGCGTTAGGAGTCAATAATCAAAGTAGGGAGGTATAGGATTGAAACTTGATCCCCAAATTAACATCAATAATCTGAACTATTGTCCGTCTTCCATAATTAATCCCACCTATAGTAATTCCCAAAATAATCCCAACTATCACCCTCCCTTCACAAAACAGCCCTTCACAAAACAGTCCCACTTGACTTGGAACCTGTTAAACAGGTTGAAATGGCTATGTGTCGAAATTCTATTGGCCAAAACCAAAATTTAAAATTTAAAAAAATGAGAACCCACCCCTTTTCCAGCCACCACCCATTCCCCTCTCTTTTCCAACCACCACCACATTCCACTCCCCTTCCCAGCCAACACTACTCGACAAACACCAGCCACACACTGGAAAACCACCTTTACAAGCTCCCCAGCACCCTAAAACAACCCCAAATCCATCCCCACGACCCTAAACATACCACCACCCGCCGAAAACATCACCAGCACAGCTGGAAACCACCTCTAACCAGCCGAAACCAAAACCCACACCCGTAAACCACCCCTAATCAGTCGAAAACCACGTCTAATCCGCCGAAAACCAAAACCCACTCCCGAAAACCACCCCTAATCACCCGAAAACAAAAACCCACACCTGAAAACTACTTCTAACTCGTCGAAAACCAAAATTCACACCCGAAAACAACCCCTAATCGCCGTAAACCAAAACCCACTACCGAAAATGATCCCTAAACACCCAAAAACCACCCAGACGAAAACCGAAAACCATCCCACCACCCTAAAGAACCCTAGAATCAAACGAAGGTGGATTGTGTTTGGAAGGTGGTGGTGGTAGAAGAGGAGTGGAAGACGTCAACGGTGCTAATGAAGAGAGAGAACCAAGATTGGGCGGTGGTGGTGGATATTTAGTGTTGAGATGGTGGTTGTTTGGGGGTTGGGGTGGGGTTTCTTTTTTTAATTTTAGTTTTATTATTTTTGTTTGGCCAATTGAATTGCACCATGTGGTATTCTAAACCTATTTAACAAGTTTTAAGTTTAGTGGGACTATTTTAAGAAGGGTAAGGTAATAGTAGGGATTATTTTGTGAATTACTATATGTAGGATATATTATGAAAGACGGGAAATAGTTCGAATTATTCCTGTTAATTTTCCCTTAATTATTTGGCTTTGAACATTTTTGAACCAAGAATTAAATAAAAAAATAATAATTCACATACGCCACACGATATTTTTCCCTTCTTTCATTTATTTATTATCTTATAATATATACACATGTAAAGGTGAATATTTGGCTGTATTTTTTCAAGATCGACAATCCACAAACTATATTCTAAAATAATACCATACTTTACAAATATGCACAAGTTGAACTAAAGAAAAAAGAGAAAAAAAGGGACTCATGCAAGATACTCCCTCCGTCCCAAAAAAACTTTATAACTTGATTGGGCACGTACCATAGATGATAAGTTGTTTGGTTATAAATCGTATTTTATTAAAAAGGTAGATGTGATAGGAATTAATGGGGTATTATTTTATTTAGAAGAGAGATAAATTGGGTCCCAAAATGTTTGGGTGAATTAGGTTTACGTATTAAAATAATGAGTGAAAGGGTAGGTGGTGTAGATTTGGTAACTAAAATAAGGTAATGGGTGTCCTCTTAGTCAATGTAGTTATGATAAAATATTACCGAGCCATTTCCAAAAATGAAAGTGTATTAAGCTTTACGAGATGGAAAAAAAGGAAAGTGTATACAATATTTTAGGACGGCTGGAGAATATGATATATCATATGAATTCGGTGAGGGGTGTGTTAGTTTTTCAGAGTTGAGAGGAGAGTAAATAAAATATGGAGAAGTTTTGCGTTAAATTTGCTCAATTGATCTCGATAGAATAAGAGCCTTTTATAGGCTTACAATATGTAGTATCTAACCAAAGTTAGGCATATAATTAAGTAGTGGAGAATATGACCCATGCCACATACTCCATAACCACTAGCCACTAATCACATCTTAATATAATTAATTATACAATAAATAACCCAATAACTTAATACTAGACACTAATTCTAATTATTAGGAAAATTATTTGACTACTTTTGGAGCATAATCCAACACACCCGGTCCCTTGCTCCAAAAGTTGTAGTAGCCCTTTGCAACATTCTATTTTGCATCATGTTGAACCCACTTTTTCGACATTTCAGTTTGTTGATGCACATTACATCAACGCTCTATTTTTCAGAGCACTTCTCTCCGCTCGACCTTGTGAAGCACTTCTTTTCACCACGACTTTGTGAAGCACTTCTCTTCGCCCTAAATTTGTGAAGCACTTCTCTTCACCACTTTGCATATAATCAGAAACATTTTTTTTCTTCAACCACTCTTGCCATGGTGGTTTGCCCTACATTTTTTCACTCAAAAATGGAAGATGGCCTGCAATGGCTTACTTCCTACTCTCTCTCTCTCATTTGGCCTCCAAGGATCTAACCTAAAGCTAGCTCTGATACCATGATAGTTTTTAGAGTTGAGATGAGAGTAAATAAAATAGTAAAAATGAAAAATAATAATCCCACCTTTCACCGGTCTTCTCTTAATAATCCCTCATTAACTTAATATCAGAATAATCCTACATTTACACCTTTCACCGGTCTTCTTTAAACAACTAAGCTAAGTTGCAAGTTCGACCAATATCGAGTTGCAGCTAGTTATAGAAAAAACACCATAAGCTAGGTCGATATGAATCTCGTGCTTTTGCACGGGTCTAAAATTTAGTTAAATTATATAAAATAATTTGGAGGCAGTGTGCAAGCTCACAACTAGTTATAAATAAAATCATTACCATCTAATCACGGCAATCAAATATATTGTTTTTGTTAGAAGAGATATCCTGAGCTATTAGGAAAAAGCTTTGACCGAGTAATTTGGTCAAACTAGCCTGACATATAGGAGTATCATGTATCTTCTCTTGATAAAGGCTACACACACACCAACATACATCAGTGATGTGTATCCTTTCTGTTGGTAATTAGTTTAGGGCCCCATTTTTGTGTTTTCAGAAATTTTATTTGAATTCAAATGAAATTTTGATTCCAAATTTCCTTTGCATTATCAATGCACAATTAATGCTTCCCACTTTCCCACTAACCCATTCTCTCTCCTCTCATTTGTTTTGGAAGTAAAAAAAATTGGCTACCCCTTTTCTTTCTTGTCTCTCTACTGATATCTTATGTTCTTCATGTTCTTGAATTTTTTTTCTTCAAAACTTTAATTTTCTTTGGGGTCTTTCTCTCTTCTCTCTTGAAAATATTTTGTAAATTTTTGGTTTGTCATTCTCCCTTCTCTCTCGAATTTTTTTCTCACTTCATGTTCTTGATTAAATTTTTTTTTCTTCAAACTATAAATTTTCTTTGGTATTATTTTCTGTTTTTTTTACGTAAATTCATATGAATGCTATAATTTTCGAGAGATAATTTATTTTTGTTTTAAATGATTTGGTCTTTGTCCTTGTTTGGAAGATCTGTTTTATGAAGATTTCTTTATTTAGATTTGTAGTAATATTTTGTTTAAAACTAAATAAAAAGAATTCTAATTATTTCTTCATATTATTCAGAAATTTCGTTCATCTTATTCGTCTTCACCATTTGCGCAACTTCATATGGTTCATATTCAGATTAATCATAAAGGTTATTGATAAGTAACCAAATTTTGAATCTAGATTAGACATAATATGAATCATTTGTTTTCAACTATGAAAGTAAAATTGATAATTAAACTTGAAATTAGACCGATTAAACAAATATAATAAATTCTGGAGTATTAATAGCATTTCCATTTGAAACATAGGTTGTACATTTTCTGGTAACAGGGCACGTTTAAATGGTAAATATAAGTCATTGTAAAAAGAGATTGAAGGCTCCTCAATCTTCCTCTGCATATGGCGAGAAAGAAGGGGAGTAAGAATTGTAAGGCAAATTCAAGCAAGAAAGATGAAGGTTCTGGTAAAGAGACATTTCAATCTCCCAAAACACCCATCAAAAATCGAAGCACTATGACAGATAATCACATCAACGCGATCGAAAAATTCAAAGAGGATAAATTTAAGGGTACTTCGCTGCTCTTAACCCCTGAGGAAACTATTGAAGAAATTGTACAAGGGAGCGTGATCAAGACGGTTCATGAGGGAACAAAGACCTACTCGCCAATTGACGGGCCCAAAAACGCATCACATGAGGATGGATTAAATGACCAGCCTAAGCAAAACCCTACCCAGGTAAACGCGGATGATCAATATGATAATATTGTAGAGATAAATGACCTTGATATTGCTAATGAGTTAGAATATTGGTCATTAAGTGCTGTGTTTTATGTGTATGGACTTAACCCTAAAATTGGTATGGTTGATGG
This sequence comes from Patellifolia procumbens, assembly GCA_947645195.1. Taxonomy (NCBI): domain Eukaryota; kingdom Viridiplantae; phylum Streptophyta; class Magnoliopsida; order Caryophyllales; family Amaranthaceae; genus Patellifolia; species Patellifolia procumbens. The sequence goes on from CANSGD010000953.1 coordinate 8,039,024, forward strand.
ATTCTGCGAGAGAATTTGGGGTAAGCAAAATATAGATAAAGTTGTTCCAGTTAAGAGGAGTATGTATATTGTTCGATTCCTTAACAATGAAGCGTTGCAAAAAGCCTTGAATGCTAAGCACTTGTTGTTTGACAAACATCCAGTTTTCATCAAACAATGGCATGATGGCTTTGATTTTAATACTCATGAATTTGAGAAGGCCCCTATATGGATTCAACTTCCTGATTTACCTCTCAAATATTGGGGGTGTTTGGCTAAACTTGTGCAGCAGTTGGGAGAACCAATCAACCCTGACAAAGCTACGTCGAATCGAGATAGGATAGGGTTTGCGCGATATTTGGTTGAGATGAAAATCACAGGTAATTTCCCTGATCATATTAAGTTTAAGAATGAGCATGGTGTTGTGATTACTCAGCCAATCCATTATGAATGGCATCCAATGGTATGCCAAATCTGTAAAACTATTGGACATGAGGATGCTCAATGCAAAGCTAAACCTATCCAGAAGAAAGTATGGAAACCTAAGGTGTCAACTGTTTCCAGTCAACAGCAACACCAAGATGAGCAGCCGACTAGGCAGCAGCAGCCTCTACAGAAAGAGGTAGAGGATGGTGATGGTTTTGTACAAATGAAGAAGAAAGCTTCGGCTAGCAAGAGTAGTGAAACTAACTCACATCAGCTTGCTCTCTCCAATTCCTTTTGAAATATCCAGAATGATGCAGCAAGTGGCAAGGATGTGGTGCAACAACCAGTTGGACCCATAACACCTATTCTTGGTGATGGATAACATTCTAATATGGAATGTGAGAGGTCTTAATAGACCTCAAAAACAAAAGGAAGTGCATGACTTCGTTGTTCAGCAGATGGCAGGATTGATTTGCCTAGTAGAAACAAAAATAAAGCCCAGTAATTTTGCTAAAGTTTATACCTATATGCTTCAAAATTGGTGTGTAGCTACTAATTTTAAGCAGCACAAAGGTGGTCGAATTCTCATTGCTTGGCAAGACCATAACTTTAGAGTTGATGTATAATTTACTTCTTCCCAATGTATGCATTTGCAGGTCTTCCATAATACTCATAAGAAGACATTTCATTTTACTATGGTTTATGCATGGTGCGATTTGCAGGCTCTTAAGCCTAACACCCAGGAACCTTGGCTAATAGCAGGAGATTTTAATTGTCCCTTGAATTATGATGACAGAATTGGTAGTGAGATATCTTACAATGAATTGCAGGATTTCCAGGAAACTGTCACTATTTGCAATGTGTTTGACTTGACTGCTTCGTGCCCTAAATACACATGGAACAACAAGCAAAATGGTGATGGAAGGGTTTTCAGTAAGCTCGATAGATGCCTGGTCAATGCCTCTTGGATTGAAACTATGCCTGACTCCTTTGCTCGCTTCCACCCTAAAGGATCCTTTGATCACTGCCCTGCTACTATTCACTTTGATAGCCCTCAATACTCAAGAAAGTCCTCCTTCATATTCTATGACATGTGGAGCAAGCATTCTGAGTTCTTGGATATTGTTAAGCAGGTGTGGCAAGCTGGTCAAAATAATGAAAAGTTTGAAGCCGCATTTAACGTCACTCAATACAAGAGCCTTTAACAGAATTGAAGAAAAATATTTTGAGGCAAAAGCATTTTGGAAGCATGCCAGCAAACTCTCCATCAGAATCCCTTGAATCATGATGCTTCAGCTCAAGAGATAGATGCTTCTCGATGTTATCGAGCCAGCAAAAAGGCATACATCAGCTTTCTCTCTCAAAAGGCCAAAATCAAATGGCTAAAAGATGGGGATGAAAACACCTCTTACTTTCACAAAGCCATTAAGATCAGGAAATTTAAGCAGAGAATTCTATCTATTACAGGTATGGATGGTGTGACTAGAAATGATCCAAAGGCATTCAACAGGCCTTTGAGCAATGCTACATCAATCTACTTGGTAGTAATCCTGCCACTAGAACCAGAACCAGCATTCAGCAGGAGATTGTGAATCTTGGTCCCGTGATCCATGAGCAGCAAGCTGAGTCCCTTTTGCAACCATTCACTAATGAGGAAATCAAAAAGGCAATCTTCTCTATTCCTGGGTCTAAAGCCCCAGGCCCTGATGGTTATAACTCTACATTCTTTAAGTCGGCCTGGAATATCATTGATAAGGATGTCTGTGAAGCAGTGAGAGACTTCTTTGACTTTGCTAAGATGCTTAAAGAGTTGAATTGTACTAAGCTTTCTTTAATTCCTAAGGTTAATCAACCCCAGCATGTTACTGAATTCAGACCTATTGCTTGTTGTAACACAATCTACAAGTGTATTACCAAGCTCATCTGCAAGAGATTAAAGCTGGTACTGCCAAATCTAATTTCCCCAAATCAGTCAGTCTTTGTAGAAGGGAGGCAAATTGTTCACAATGTAAGTATCATCCAAGATCTTGTTGGTCTTTATAACAGGACATCTGCCCCCCCGAGCTGTATGTTGAAAATTGATATTATGAAAGCTTATGATTAGGTGCATTGGGATTTTCTTGAAGAAATACTCTCTCACTTAAAGTTCCCAAAACAAGTCATCACATGGATTATAAATTGTGTCACTACTCCTCGTTTTCCCTCTTCCTAAATGGCAATATACATGGTTTTTTCCAAGGCAAAAGAGGCTTAAGGCAGGGAGATCCTATGTCCCCACTCCTCTTTGTTATTTGCATGGAATATCTATCGAGACTTCTATCCCATGCTAGTGCTCCAGAAGGGTATCCTTTTCACTACAGATGTAAGACTATAAAGCTCAACCACCTTGTATTTGCAGATGATCTTATTTTGTTTTGTAAGGGGGATACTCAGTCAGTCATGCTCAACATGAGAGCTTTGGCCACTTTTGCCAACAATTCTGGTCTTGTTGCTAATTCTAGAAAATCTGCTCTATACTCTTGCAACATGGACAAAGACGAAAAAGAGCAACTTCTTACTATGACAAATTTTGCTGAAGATCAGCTTCCCTTCAGATATCTGGGAGTTAAAATTAGTGCAAAAAAACTCAGCAAAACAGATTGTGACTTTATGGCTGACAAGATTGTGGCAAGAATCAGGGCTTGGGGTACAAGGAATATCTCCTATGCAGGAAGGACTCAGTTGTTGAATTCGGTGCTGTTGAATCTTCATAGCTATTGGGCTTCAATGTTTTTCATTCCAAAGAGAGTCATTGAACAGGTAACTGCAATTTGCAGGAACTACTTATGGTCTGGACAGGCCTACACAGCCAAGACTCCTCCTATAGCCTGGGACTTCATTTGTAGACCCAAGAAGGATGGGGGATTAGGATTCAAGGACAATCACACCTGGAATTTAGCCCTCCTTGGTAAATATGTGTGGAGCATTGCAAGTAAGGCTGATAATCTATGGGTCAAATGGGTGAATCATGTTTACCTAAAAAATAAGGATTGGAAGAGTTACTCCCCTACTACAACTTCTATCTGGTATTGGAAGAATCTCTGCAAAGTAAAGGATCAATTCAGAACTGGTTATCAACATGATAGATGGATGTTCAACAACAAGGGACATTCTACATCTTCAGGTTACAGTTGGCTGAGAGGGAGTTCATAAGTTGTGCCTTGGGCAAGTTGGGTTTGGAATAGATTGAACATTCCTAAATGCAGCTTCGTAGGTTAGATGATCATGTGGAGAAGACTTCAAACTCAGGATAGACTGAGGAAATTTGCCATCACCTCTAATGACTTGTGTCCGCTATGTCAGCAATCAGTAGAGACTATTGATCACCTGTACTTTGCTTGCCAATATTCCCAGATGTGCCTTCAAGGTCTCCAGCAGGTACTGAATATTCATGAGGACCTCAGAACTTTAGATGGATCAGCAAACCAGTAAGTGGTAGGTTCAAAACTAAGGTGCTGCAATCATGTTATGTGGCTTTGCTCTATAATATATGGATGCAAAGGAACAATGCAGTTTGGAAGATGGCTATCACTCATCCTAATAAGATTGTTGATCTAGCTACGAAGCAAAGTAAGTGGAGGGTGATAAATGTAATGCATAGGAAAGTTAGCCAAAGTTGTAAACAATGGCTGTCAAACTTGCTTAGTTAGTTTTTGGGTATGATTTACACTTCTATGCTGCCCTAGCGACTGTAATGTTTTGAATATTGGCTATTAATATTATTCTTATTACCTTTCCCCAAAAAAAAAACTCATAGTAAAAAGAGCGAACTTTCAATAGGTGATTTATCTAGTGACACGATATGTTTAAAGAATCACCTAGACCTGTATTATAATTAGCACGGTCGAATACCCCGTCCACTTGGTTACAACAACAAACTTGAAAAAGCGTCCCTGCCTGTTAGGTCTCGAGTTCGAATCCCATGCTTGCTATTAGCTCCACATTCCTTCCCCCCACCCTTTTTCTTTTTTTTTGGAACGACACTCTAGTATTTGTATGTAACAAGATTAATAATTGAAATAATATAAAAAACAACGCATTTAAACTATTTCTATTATAATAATGTTATAAAGTTTCTGCTTAAATTGCATTTGTATTTGTTAATATTGACAAAATATTGTATTTATTGTTAACATATTAGTAAAAATTTACAATTCCGATTTAGCTACATTTATCAAATATTTATATTAATGATAATAATATTACTAATATAAATAATAATTATATAGTTATGAATAATACCAATATATAGATAATATGTATACTAGATGCTTCTTTTTTATCTTACAAATGTAGTTGAATACAGTTCGACGTCAAGAATTTGAAAAAGTGATGACAACAATTATCAAGAATCTGAAGTTGTTGCCTCGAGTGTTGGTCCAAACTATAATCTAAAGACAACAGTTGGTTGAGACTCGAGAGTCAGCATATTTGTACAACAAGATTAATAACAGTTACGACTTACATTAACCAATAAACAAAGTATGACTTTTAAGTTTTATCTTAAAAACTTTATAAAACTTTTGCTTAAATATATATATATATATATATATATATATATATATATATATATATATATATATATATATATATATATATATATATATATAATAATCAAGTAATTGTCAGACACGAATTGCTTAAATTGCTTAAATTGCCCGGAATCAATCATTGCCAGCAACGACAGTCTTATTTCTCGGATATGGGCTAAGACCTTGGAAGGTGCATGCTCGCATATCGAGAATGGGGTAGAGCAATATGTAATAGTAATACTAACAGAGTCTAGAACTAATATTTCGTTAATATCGCGATATCAAACTTTAATACCCCGAATTTTTGAAAACTTATATAATTATTTATTGGATAAATTATCAAAAATACCAAGGTTTTAGCACTTTTTCCAAATAAGTACCAAGGAGTTGCGAAATGTAGAATAAATATCAACAAGTTATGTATTTCTTAAAAATCCATACCAACTAACAAATATCCGTCTATTTTTCCATCTTAGAATTTTATACCAACTAACATAATTCCATTCAACTTCATCTCTGAACAACATATAATCTTAGGTATGTTAAATTTGGGTGAGAAAGTGACGAAAAAATAGACGAATATTTGTTAGTTGGTATGGCTTTCTAAGAAAACATAACTTGTTCGTATTTATTCTACATTTCACAACTCCTTGGTATTTATTTTAAAAAAGTGCTAAAATTTTGGTATTTTTTGACATTTTTTCCTTATTTATTAAGTTTTCATATTATTTCCAGTTAAATTTATTTACTGATACTTTATTTTTTTATAATTATATTTATTAAAAAAAAGTTTCAATTAGTTTTAAATTATTTGATAAATGAGTTTTATTAAAAGGATTTAATTGAGTTGTATTTTATTTAAAATAATTATTTATTTACATTATATATAAATAACTTGAGTATTATTTTTGAAATCCTTACTTAGCTTTGTGAGCATTCTTATTTGCATATTTGAGCCCAATCCACACAAAAGGTCCATAGTCCAAACAAGTTACCATATAAACTAAAAAAACAACAAAAATCACTAGCCAGTTAAACTTTATAAGACTTTTTCTTAAATTGCATATATATATATAATCAAGTACTTATATTAGTAGCAGAAACCTATATTATAGTTTGCATATTAACAGGGATGCTTAACATAAGTAAATATTTGTATCCAATTGTTAGCATGGTTGAATATCCCGTCCACTTGGTCACAACTGCACACTTAAAAGCGCTTCTCTGTCTGTTATGTCTCGAGTTCGAATCTCATGCTTGCTATTAGCTCCACATCCCCCCCCTAGTAGCACATTTTGCTTAACACCCTTAAACCTCTTTAATTTGTCTTTTTACATTTTGTGGATTTACTTAAGTGTTTTCAAGCAACAAGTTGTAAGAACATGTTTGTAGTTTTTACTTATCAGATAATAATTGTGTTTTTTTTAATCAAATGGTTATTTTGTTAAACATCCACTTATTATTTGTTTGAAATATTTAGAGGTTACAAATGATCGATTATACTAAAGAAAAACTGGCAAAAGATATAGTACCACATTCGATAGAATGGATGAGTACACACAATTATGTGATATGGTGATAAATATCTGAGTATTTCATGTTCGAATATAATGAAAAACATTTATAACGTTATATTAATGAAAAATATTTATAACGTTAAAATAAATGATCAATTAAAGTGTCTGATAGTTACCTATCATTAATATTAAAAAATAAGATCACATGTATTAGTAATGCTAACGACTAGTGAATGAATTGTTCTATGCAACAGTATCGAAAGTCTAAGTTTTATTATTTTAAATATTTTATTTGAACCTTTAGATTCATTTGAATTTGTTTCAACATAATGCGACATTTAATAGTAACCATAAACCATTATTTGAATCTCAACTGTTATTCTTTAGAACCCTTCGGTTTTTTTTATCTTAACCCTTCAATGTTTAATTTTAACCATCTAACTCAAGCTTTTGTCGATATTATTGGGTGGTCGTGTAGTGGCATGAAGTATGTCGAGGGTTACCCCTTAGTTTGCAAGTATTGATTTATCCATAATATCAGGTCTCGGTGAACACAATAGATCGAGATTTAGTATTTTGTATACTACAAGATTAATACGCAAGTAGTGCCCTGTTAAAATTGAGTCATCTAATAATAGTACTACGTACGAAGCAAAATTTCGGTTGTTGGTAAAACAAATAGTCATCTTCATGTCCTTAAATTTTTGTTTTCAAAACCGTTGAATTTTCCTTTTGGGACTTTATCTCTTCTCTCTTGAAAATATTTTGTAAATTTTTGGTCTATCATTCTCTCTTCTCTTTCCAATCTTTTCTTGGAAAAATTGACTGGAATAATCCCAACTATGAGTTATTCTAGAATAATCCAACCTATTAGGGGTACCTTCCCAAAATAATCCAAACTTTAATTTTATTGCCTTCAATGATCCATTTTGGGACAATTATAAAAATTAATTAAGAGTTTGGATTATTTGAGAAGTTACCCTAATAGTTTGGATTATTCTGGAAAAACTCATAGTTGGGATTATTTTGAGCGGAATGGTCATAGTTGGGATTATTCCAGTAAATTTTTCTTTTTTTTCTTCATGTTCTTGATTAAATTTTTTTTCTTCAAACTGTAAATTTTCTTTTGTGTTATTTGCTGAAAAAGTTAGTTTTTTTAATGTAAATTCATATGAATGATATAATTTTCTAGAGATAATTTTTTGTTTTAAATAATTAGGTCTTTGTCTCGGTTTGAAAGATCTGTTTTATGGAGTTTTCTTTGTTAAGATTTGTAGTAATCTTTTGTTAAAACTAAATTAAAAGAATTCTAATTATTTCTTCATCTTATTCTGAAATTTCGTTCATCTTATTCGTCTTCACCATTTGTGAAGCTTTATCTGATTCATCTTCAGATTACTCATAAAGGTTATTGGTAACAAAATTTGGACTACGGAATAAACAGATTATGAATCCTCTGTTTTCTACTATGAAACTAGAATTAATAATTAAAATTAAACAGATTAAACAAAAAATTATATTAATAACTTATCAATTTGAAACGATTATAGGTTGTACATTGACAGGGCATGTTTGAATGGTAACCATAACTCATCGTAAAAAGAGCGAACTTCCAATAGGTGATTTATCTAGTAACACAATATGTTTAAATAGTAACCTAGACCTATATTATAGTTTGCAGATAACTGTGGTGTTTAGTACAAGTACATAATTAATGTAACCACTTGTTAGCACGGCCTAAGATCCTATTCACTTGGTTACAACAGCAAATTTGAAAGTGCGTCCTTGCCTGTTAGGTCTCGAGTTCGAATCTCATGCTTTCTATTAGCTCCACATTTCTTCCCCCACCTTTTTTGTAGTAGCACTAGTATTTGTATATAACAAGATTAATAATTGAAATAATAAAAAAATAAACAAAGTATTTAAACTATTTAGTGTTCTTAAAAAAATGTTATTAAATTTTTGCTTAAATTGCATTATAAACTTTGTTGGACAAAGACCTTGGAAGGTGCATGCTCGCATGTCGAGAATGGGGTAGAGAAATACCTATTTGGAGGCATGCCATGATTTGTTATAAGAAACTATAATTATTAATCTTGTACTATACAAATATTAAATCTCGATCTTTTCTACCTAAAATTGAGATTATATATGCATAAAGAAATTCTTACAAAATAAGGAGTAACCCTTAAAATACTCTATGCTACTACAACCACTCAATAATAACGACAAAACTTAACTTGGATGATTAAAATTAAACATTAAAAGGTTAAAATCAAATAGCGGAGGGTTATAAAGAATAACACTTAAAATTCACATAATAGCTATTGGTTACAAATAAATATCACGTTATGTAAAAACCAATACAAATGAAGCAAAACGTTCAAATAACGTATTTATAAACTTAAAATTGTTTAACCTGTTTTGCGTGCTACGAATATAATTGATTTTTGTATATACAAAAAATAAAAATTCATTAATATGTTTTATACAAAATAAAAAGACTAAAGTTCTAATGCAAAATAGGGGGGGGGGGTGGGGCACTAAGCTACTAACAAAACAGGTTCAAACAATTGTAAATTTATCATTTTTTAGTAACAATATTCGTTAAAGCAGTAAACAAAACCTATATTATAGTTTTAACATTATGACCAAATATGCTCCACAATATATATGAAAAAAGTATAGTCATGTGTGATCTTGTTAGATTCGTTTCGATGTATATTTTCATAATATATAATTTTTATAATTTTTACTTAAACGTAATTAGAGACATATTGGTTTTAATACACGTCTGGGATACCGCGTATAGTCAAAGGGTGTATAGAAAAGGGGCCGGATGAAGTAATTATAAAAACCCACATTTATATTAAAAACCTACATTTGTTATAAGTTTGTATTTTTTTCTACTAACAAAATATATTTAAGTAGTAATCAAAACCTATATTATAGTTAGCAAATAACGGCTGGGAGTAATATGCATTAAATGCCTGTTTGACACCTACAATAAAGAGTCCCGCCACACCATGGTTTGTGGCACCATCAGCCAAATTATTTCCCCCCCATTTTTCCCTCTCTGTTTTTTGCTAACAATGATGTGGCAACTTTTCATTGAAAGTGTATGTAAGCCCCACATACACCAATTGTGTGTGTATCACCACTCTTGATTTAGCTTGCATCGCATGGAAAGATGGTCCATTTCTTCTATCAAAAGTTATTAAAAGAGACTGTCTAATTTTATTACTTCCTCCGTTTCTAAATAAGTGACACACTTCTTGTTTACACGTTTGCCAATGTATTATTTAAACCATTAATATCTACAATTATCAATAAGTAAAAATTATAAAAAGTTGATATTAAAAAAATTCACATTGAGACGAATCTAACAAGATCCTACATGACTATATTTTTCTTAAAATGTAAATCACAAAAGCTAATCAAAGTCTAAACTGTGAATAGTAAACACTATTTAAATGTGTCACTTATTTAGAAACGGGGGAAGTATAAAATTAGACTCACTTAAACTCATTACATTATTCACAAAGCCCATCACTTTATTAAAAAAGGGGATTAATTCTCTTCTTTCTATTGGGCTTGGGCTGACGCCTAATTTTAAATTAAAAGTATGCGGTCTCTTACAAGACCAACTCTTCTTCTATATGGCCTGTCAAGACTCAAGATTACGGTAGTGTTTGGTTGGGTGTGATTAATATATCAAGAAAAACTAATTTCCCTTTACAAATTCCTGAATAAGAAGGGCTTATCGTCACATCGGTGTGATATTAGTTATGTTTTTTAGATTCCAGCGATGCTCCGGGATTTTTGTACATTAAATTTAATAATAGTTAAAAATAATTGATGTTATATAGTGTGAAAACTATATAAAAAAAGCCATTTACAATATGCATTTTGAAATTTATAACTTAACTCTTGGTTTCTATTCATACATCATTATTGAATTTGATAGAAGAAGCATTAATAACATGTTGGAGTGGTTGTTGAAACTCCTTAGGGGTGGTCTTGTAAGAGACCGCCTAATTTTAACTTAAAATTAGGCAACTAACCAAACCCAACATTATGAAGAGAATAAACCATCTTTTGAGATATAGCCCAACATTGTGCTCATGGGCTTGTAAACATAGGGCTTGTTCTGTTCAGCTTATTTTCAGTTCATTTTAGTTCATTTAGCAATAATAAGTTCAGTTCAATTCAGTTCCAATAAGTTCAGTTCAGCTCAGCTCTAATAAGTTCAGCTCAGTTCAATTCAGTTCAGTTCAGCTCCAATAAGTTCAGTTCAGTTCAGTTCAACTCCAATAAGTTCAGTTCAGCTCCATTCCTTATACTTTAATTTAACCATTTTGTTTAATATTATTTTTGTTGGTCTAATTTATTTTACTTATTATTATTGTTAGTTTTATTATTATTATTATTATTGCTATTATTATTATTATTATTATTATTATTATTATTATTATTGCTATAGCTTGTTATTATTGTTATTTTTATATATTATTTTTATATATCATTTTGTTATTATATTTACTCGTTATTATTACTATTATTATTATGGCTGAGCATGGTTTGGTTGGTGCTCGGTTTAACCAAATTTCATTTCAATACGAGTATTTTAATTTGAAATTGTTGCTTTATTTTACCGACTAGATATTCACTAGTACATCATACAAATAAGCTACAAAAGCTAGAATATATTTAAAAATTACAAAGTTGCTAATAATACTGAAGTACTATTTAAGGTACAACATCGTTGTTACGTTGAATATTAAAGATACTTTGAGGTGGCGTTTGGTTTATAAATATTATACACCAACTCATCACAAATCGTGGTTTGGTTAGAAGCACCAACCCACGTTTTAAGCTAACTATCATTATAATTGCTAATACCTTTTTCCCATAAAGTTTTCTACACTTTTCTCTTTCATCCCTCCCATAAAGCTCTATACACTTCTAGTTTTGGACATGACCCACTACTACTTTATTCTAAAATTATTATTATTACTTAGAATTATAATTACTCATTATTTAATATTCATAATAATTATTATTTACTTATTATTTATATATTTATTTCAATTCAGTTCAGCTCTAATAAGTTCAGTTCAGTTCAGTTCTTTTCAACTCCCAATAAATTCAGTTCAGTTCAGTCAGTTAAGCTCCAATAAGTTCAGTTCAGTTCAGTCAGTTAAGCTTTGATAAGTTCAGTTCAGTGCAGTTCAACTCCAATAAGTTCAGTTCAGTTCAACTACAATTAGACGAAAAAGAATAGGCCCATAATGTGGGCTTTACTTGGTCTAATTTTATGATAAAATTAGACTGCCTCTTTTAATAATTTTTGAACTCCTTATTGCATACACAAGGTCACGGGTTCGATCTTCACGTTAACATTTATTTTTATTATACGAAAATGAGGTGAGTAGAGTGTCATTTAAAGAGGGATGGTGATCCCATGTAGCAGTTTGCAATCTTTACTTACACTTTTTAATATATATATATATATATATATATATATATATAGTTATGTTTTTCTCATTGTTATATGGTTTTTAAACCAATATTTATACCTGTACTAACTTTTATCAAGTCCAACAAAGAAACATCCCCCTAGAATCCACCCTTAGAAACCAACATTCACCTTAACACTCTTCAAAGTACCTCCACTCCATAATACATCCATGTTAAATTTTAGCCATTAAGTATGATATGAAGCTGATACTTCTCTCGGAACACTAGTATAGGGGTGATTATATGTACAGGAAATTAAAGTACTTTTTGCGAAATTATAAGAAAAGGAAAGGAACAACAGAAAGATACAAGAGACTTTTACGAGGAAAAACTTACTAGGCCCAATAGGAAAAAACGACCTCGACCATATAAGACATTAACTTTTCCACTATATTAGGTCAAACACCTTTTTGCAAACCTATTATCTCTCGAGCCACTCATTGAGTTCCTCTACAAATTCAAGTCCTAACAACAATTCTCTCTAACTGTAGTTCCCCTCGAACTTTACTCGAATTTCCTTTCGCTTGCTTTACTCAAAGTCTCACACCTTACACGAGTTTACACTAACCCCTTTCCCAAACTCAAACTAAAAGAGTTCCTCTCAACTATTTTCTCAACTCGATATACATGATAGTAGAATGGTACTCCCTCTGTCCCATATTAGTTGCAACAATTTGACTTTTACACAGTTCATATGTCTTACTTTGACCATGATTTTTAACTAACATATCAAACCAAATGTTAGTAAATAAGATGTACTTAGATTTGTCTCAACGTATAAATTTGACATATCAATTTTGTCATAATTTTTACTAATTAATAGTTAGATATATTTATGGTCAAAGTTGTGTATTGGCAAGTGTGCAAATTAAACTGTTGCAACTAATATGGGACGGATGTAGTAATAAACACTAATGAAACAATGAAATCATATAGTATTGGAACTTTGTACTTTGGTTGTACTGACTCAATAAACGTGATACTCAAATTTATAAGTACCTAGGAAGATTATTAGAACTTATAAATTGGAACAACGGTTTTATACTGTAGTTAACATTATTTGCTTAGTATTTATATTAATACATGACTCAATTAACCAACTAACTTTAATCCACTAACTCCAATTAGTTCCTTACCTTGAGGAGCAAGTTGCACTACTTCCACTAATCTCATGTTCAACATCATGGCGTGAAGTAGTGTGGAAGTGGTTTAAAACAAATAATAGATTAGTTAACTAAAACGTATTTATAAATTAATTTAATTTAAAATCCTTTAACCGAAAATATCTTGATAATATCTTATAAGATTTTCTAAAAGATATTATTCCATTTTAAATCTTTATCATTAATTAGTTATCTTTCCTAATTTATAGGACACAACATAACATATTTTGACAAATTGACCTATTAAGGCCTTGTTCAGTTCACCTTAAAATAATAAGATTCTGTAAAAATAAGTTTAGTTCAGTAAAAATATGTTTAGTTCAGCAAAAATAAGTTCAGTTCTTCAAAGTAAGTTCCGTTCAGTAAAAATAAGTTCAGTTCAGTAAAAATAATGTGCAAAGAAGAAAAAACAACATGAATCAGTAAAAATAAATTCAGTAAAAATAAGTTCAATTCAGCAAAATTAAGTTCAGTTCAGTAAAAATAAGTTCAGTAAAATAAGTTCAGATCAATAAAAATAAGTTCACTTCAGTAAAAAAAACTTAGACCGGTTCCTATAACTGACGTGTTCCTTTGGACAAGTTCCTTTGATATACATTACCCCCTAACAGACGTGTTCCTCTCAAAGGAACAATTTCTAAACACTTTGAATGTGACAATAAGTATTACGTAATCTCCTAAGTAGGGATAAACGTTAATGGAACTGTTCGTGAACAATTCTGGATCGGTTCGATAAAAGTTCGGCACAAGTTTGGTTCGTTTGTTAATGAATCAAGCTTAAGCTTGAATTCATAGTTCGATAATTAAACGAACTAAACTGAAACTCAATGATGTTCGGCTCGAAAAGCTCTTGAGTTTGTTAATAAAAATAAGAATAATGCATATTTATGTTATTTTATACATCTTTCTATATCAATACCTAAATTATTGATTGAGGGTCAAAATGAAGTGTATTTTTTATATTGCTTGACTTATCCAACTAAAATACTATTATAGCATTGATTTTACAAACTTTAATATGTTTTGAACCTATTGTTGAAATATATTTTAAATCAATTTATTGAGTCAAAGCTCGAAAAAGCTCAAAGCTTGGCTCAAACCCGAAGAATTCTTATTAAGGCTAGCTCGATAAGGATGTTTTGAGCTCGAGATGAGTTTGAGCTCGAGTACGAATTTGGTATAATTAAACCAAACTAAGCCGAGCCGTGTTAGAGTTCGGCTGGGCTCAACTCGTGTCCACCCATACTCTTAACTAAGTTAGAACCTTTTTCCTAAAACATCTCTAAAAAGATAAAAACAAAGATATTAGTTTAAATTAAATACAAAAGCTAAACATAAAAAAAATTAAACTAAATTCTAATTAAGACATGATTTGCAAAATAACTCTAACCACTTAACCTTGTAATCTTTGACTCTTATAATTAAGTTACACATTGAATTGAACTAACTGGCATTTTCACAAAGTCTTTATTATATTTTACTTGACACTACATAGTTTGTCTTTTCCTTAAATGTGTTCCTCTCGAATGAACAGTTGTTGTCAATGGAACAACCTACTCGACGGAACAATTGCTATTTAGTTTAAGTTCCTTACAACATTTTGTCAGTTTTTCTAATTAGACACATGTTTCTTATAGGGAAATTCCCAACGGTATGCCTGTGCTTTTGGGAATTCCCAATGGTATACCTAAATTTTTTTTAATCTCAATTATATACCTAAACTAATACCAAGTTCCCAAATGTGACATTATTAACTAAAACCGTTAAAACTTCACATCAAGCCACCTTATAACCACCACAACCACTCCAAACCACCGCAAGCCGCCACCGATAAACTGATTTTTATTTCCAAAACTAATTTTAATTTCATAAACATACTTCCATCTCTCTCGATCTTCAATACCCAATTACCCAGTTTCACTCACCACCCATCAGTGCCAACTTTCATCTTCACCACCCACCATTACCAAATACCAACTTCCATGTTCCATCTTCATCACCACCACCACCGACTTCCATCTTCATCATCCACCACCATCTTCTCTCTCCTCAACTTCCACCATCACGCACCACATTCTACTCTCCATCTCCATCACCCACCACCACCGTCACCCATGACGAGCTTCGCTCTCACGGACTTCCATTCTTTTCGCACCCCCAAATTCGATCATCCTCAATTTCCACCAATGCTAGGTTTTCGCCGGATGTTTTCGATTATGGTTTCAGTGGTGTTAGTTGTGGATTTCGGTGGTGTTGGTGGTGGAATATTGTGGTTTTCGTGGTGAGTTTCTAGTTAAATGGTGGTCATGAAAGGATTTCAGTTTTGTTGGTGTGTCTTGGCAATGGTGGCTTCTGGTTTGATTGTGAATCAGGTAGTTTGCCTGAATTTCGTTTTGTTGGTGGTGGTTGTATGTGGCGGTAGTTGGTAGCATTATGGAGGGTAATTGTATGTGGCGGTAGTTGATTAATGGAGATTGAAGATCAATGGAGGTTGGAAAATGGAACAAGATGATGATGATGAGTGTTTTTTTTTTTTTGAGTTTGAGAATGGAAGATCTGAATGGAAAAATGGGTAGCATTATGGTTTCATGGGTTGTTTTGTAGTTTAGGGGTGGTTCGGTGGTGGAGGTTGGAGAGAAGGAAGTGATTCAATTTCAGGAAGGCGCCCTTAACGTCATTCGATGGTGGGGTCGGTCGGGCTCCCCTGTTGAACAGAGTTAGGTTATTACCTGTACATCTATATAAAAAAGTGCTTTGTCTAGCACTGTAATTCTATTAGCAAGGAAGCCGAGCCAAGAGAATAAGGAACTCGGAGCGCCATAGTGGAGGTGGTTGAGTGATGGCCGGCGGTGCTAGGTGGATCTGGGATAGATTAGGGGTGGTTTTTTTATTTGATGGAATATTCTGTTACTTAACGGAATATTCTATCTATAATGCTACATTTGGGAACTTGGCATTAGTTTAGGTATACCATTGAGATTAAAAATAATTTAGGTATACCATTGGGAATTCCCAAAAGAACAGGCATACCATTGGGAATTTCCCTTTCTTATATTAGTTCCACTGACAAAATTCCATCGGAACAATTCATTTACTCAAGGAATGTCTCCGTAGTTCCAATTCCTTGACTAAAGGAAGAGCTCCAATTCCTAACCATATTTTGATCATTGTTCCTTCATATAAGAAACTTAATTACACCCTTATATAACTAAACTCCTTTTCTGTTCGAGTTCCTACTTACGATCTTCATAAAACACCATTATTAATTCATGAACCTTGAACACATAAAACTTATGAACCTTGTAAGTTTTTAATTAGTTTTGTCATCATCAAAACCATATTCGGTCAACGAAAGTTTGTTAATTATAATTTATAGTCGATTAGTTATAGTATTTATGGTTCCATAATCATAATAATAGATTTATCAATTGTACTTATTATTCTTTTTGTACTGCATGTTGAAAAACAACTACGGATTTTTTACAAATGGTTTGAAACTTTTATCAAATAATTAAGATTTACCAGCAAATAATTATCATCGATTAGAAAACCATGACTAATGAGGTTTTGTGTAAGCTAATGTCATGATGATGTTATCACGAGTCTCATGGGCATGCCCCATGACAGTCTCATAAGGGACTTAGTAATTGTCCTATTTCTTTTATTTGCACCGTTATGAAAAATGGTTTTCCTAATGATGGAAAATGGTTTTCCTAGCTAAGAGTGAAATACGGTTTCCTTCCTAAATAAAGAGAACTCATTTTCCTCCCTATATCTTAACCTTTTTTTTTCTTCCTCCCATTCATCCACCAGTTTTGTCCATTCTTCCTTATCCCTCTAATTTTTCATGTAAGAGTACAAATAAAGAAAAACTCATTTAACATTGAATTTTATTCCTTTGGAGAAAAATTAATGTTTTCTATGACAAATTAGTATCCGCTGAAAATGTTTAATATCGACCAAACGAACACTAGATAAAAGGTCCAATAAAATACTATTTTTGAGAGTTAACTTGTTTTCCTTATTTTTTAGCAATCTGACTTGTGTGGACCCGGTACACATTAAAAATAGTGTGCACCAGACATAGGCATGTGACCCGCGTCAAACACTATTACTTCAAAGTCGTCTACATCACAAATTCATACACTATCATAAATAGATACATTATATCTGACAGAATTACACTATAACATATACATATATATATATATATATATATATATATATATATATATATATATATATACAATATTTCGTACTAAAATGCAGTATATACTTCACACACTATATCATACAGAAAGACAATATAGAATATAGAAAAATTACGTACACTAAGAAACACAAATGAACTATAGTACATAAATACACTATATCAAAAATCCATATACTATACCATAAATAGATACACTATATTAGACAGAAACACACTAGCATATAGTATAGAAAATATTGCGTAGAGTGAGTGAGTGGAATCATTACGTAGAGTGAGTGATTGCGTTAGTGAACGTTGTAATCATTACGTAGAGTGAGTGAAAATATTACGTGGACAAAGACACAAAATATCTATATATATATATACTATATCACACATCGATACATTATATCACACATAGATACACTATATCACACATAGAATGAGTAAAAGTTGTATCATTACAACTCACATGATATAAATCGGGGTGCACACTAATTAGAGTGCACCGGTTCCATATGAGTTTTTAAAATATTTTAGGTGTTATAGTCTAGAAATGGAAACTAATCACGACAAATAAATCTAAGAGGATCTTCTATTCTAAACTGAATATATACTCCATATTTATTCTAATTACTCGACTAATTAATCGATTTGGCAGTTAGTCAATCATTAAGAAGCACTCTTTTTGTTGACCACGATAAAATCATATATTCATGCATATCAACTGTATTCTCCAAAAGCATACCTACACTTTCCTTTCTCACATGCTAATTACCTAACACTCCTTGTAATTTTGTATTGCATGACTCCATGTTTCCAATATAGCAAAAGATGCTTCAATATATAACCAAAAAAGAAGTCGGATTCCTTGAAATTTTTATAATTTTGCGTAGCAGTTATTTTTTTAATTTTTTTTTAAAAAAGTGATATAAGTAAAGTTTAAAAAGCGTTCTCTCAATAATATACTATATTTGAAATTATCTAAAACAATTATTTGGCACCAGAGACATTATATGAGCGTGATTTTGTATGAAATGCACTTGTTTTGATAAGTCGGACATGTTCTATTCAGTTGAAAACAAGTGAAAGGAACTAAAACTAAATTGAATTGAACTGAAAAAAATTGAATAATGAACTTGAGCTGAACTGAACTAAACTGAAAGTATTACTGAAATGTGAGAGTAAAAGTATTATGTAGAGTTGAACATAATTAAACGAAATTGTAAATAACTCGACTGAAAATAAGTTAGGGAGAACATGTTCATAGTATGCAATCTGGTCTACGTTCACCAAAAATGTGGTTTATGGAGTTAGTTTGAAATTATGATAATAGATTTCGCCTATGAACGTTTGTATACACTGGGGGTATCAACATAGCCTTTAGAGAATGTTAACTTAACTGTGGCTAGATTTTTTATTTCGGTGAGATGATCGTCTAGGTATTAGAGTGCCTATTTCTCCAGTTCCTTTTGACACAATTAACACAAGAAGTAACTTGGCATATACTTCCTCCGTTTCGAAATAAGTGGAACATAGAGAAAGTGGGGGAAAACCAAAGAGGTTAGAGAAAGAAAGTTGGGGACCACAATTAAAAAGAGAAAGGGTACTTTAACTAAATCAACAATTGGATGTATGTTGCTTGAATAAGGGTCATTATGTAATTTTATCATTTAAAATGTCCTATTTTGAGCTTGGTGTCACTTATTGTGACATTTTCATATTAAGAAAGTGTGTCACCTATTTAGAAACGGAGGAAGTAAATAATTTCATTAGTCAAATGACTGGTCAGTCACGTACTAGCAATAATAATTCTTGTAGAGTTCTCTATGGATTGACACTAGTAACACTATCTCCCCGTGGATTTACACTGCTTACCTCACTAGCTGGCTAAGTTAGTAAATAATATTAAAGGAAAAATAACTAAATTATACTTGTTCGAGCAGATTACTCTATTATACTAACAATCAACTACAGGACGATTTTTACTAACTAAATTGTACTAAAAACATAATTAAATTGAGGAATTAATCAATATATAAAATTCTAAGATCTTGGATCATTATGCATTCGTAATTTTAGGGACAAATTGTAAAATACCTAATAAGATATTAGGTATGGATTTAGAATGGGCTAAACTCATACTAAGTATTTAGTTAGTGAATTTATGATTTTAAAACTCATACCTCAAACCCATGAGGTATAGGTTTTAGAAACGCAGGGGGGGTATGGCTCATACCAAGCCCTTAGGTATGAAATCATTAACACATATTAGAAGAAAAAATCCATCATTTTTTTTCTCCCTAGCGTCTTTGCTTCTTTAGTTTTCTTCCATCATCGTCGTCTTCCAACTTTCTTCCCAGGTAAAAGTTCCCCTATTCTTTTCATTTCTTTGCCAATAATGTTAAAAACTCAAACTTTGGTAACAATTCATATGATACTACGTTTGCATTTTGTGGGTACACTCTGAAATTGCCATTTTATCTACTCTTTGTTATTCAACTGTGAATTCTTCCTTTTGGCCCTATTAATGGGGTATGGATTAGCTTGGTAGATATACTTTTAGTTGGAAGGAATCTTCCAGCAACATCTGTTTTTCGATTTGTTTGATGACAATGTTAGATGAATGTGTTGTTGCCTAAAATTTGACAATTGTGGAAGAAATCTATTACACCATGCTTTCGAATTAGAAAGTGGTGTACAGGTGTATTTCAATGTCTAGTTACAATTGTGGGAGAAATCAAAGTAGTATAGAATTATGGAAAAATTGCTTCTAATAATGCAACCTTTTGGCGGTTCGCAAATAATAATGCAACCTTTCGATTATTCTTGAATAATGCAACCTTTATACCCCATTTATTTTAAACAGGTTAAAACCGGATGAAATCAACTCTAACCTGAAGAATAAGTTTAGTAGAACACGTGTCAGCTTATAATTGGTTCTAATAAATTAATTTATTAATTAATTCTAAAATAAAACAAAAAAACAAAAAAAAATACCCACTCCTCCCCTAAAATCAGAAATTGAAATCCCAAACCCTCCAATCATTTCTCTTCTCTCGCTCAATCTTACTCGCTCTTGCTTGCTCCGGTGCGGCTGCTGGTCACCGTCGACCAACGCAAAAACCTGTAAAGAATGTCGACCATTAAAATAACACCAGGATCAGCAGTAGTAGCAGCTGCTTATTCTTTCTCATCATCAACCCTTATTAATCGTCTGTTGTTGGCCTCTAATCTCCAATTCCAGCATCGTACTCGTAATCGCAACACCATTTTCACTCATAATTTCAGGCACGCGGCCGTACGACCTCTTATTGTTTCCATATCTTCAGACCCTCTTCAAACTGCGTCAAGGAATCTATCACCACTCCTAACAAGCTTGGTGACTGTATTCTTCTCTCTCTAATTTATAGTATTAAATCATTTAGTTAATTGCTGAATTCTGAAATCATCTGATTTATGTTTTTAGAAGTTGGGTTATTAAGTTTATAGAATTAAGCCACATTTACATATGACATATATTTAAAGTTTTCAGGGTAAGCTTTAGATGAAAGTTATTGGTTTATTTACAAAGATTTTTTTATCTTAGAAAGGGGTTATACTCTGCCAAAGGGGAGACTTTAATTGAGACTTGTTTCTTCAGATTGTTGAGTACTTATTACTTTTAAGGTTTTCGTAAGTTTTATGTTTTAATGAATGGTTCATAATTGCAGGTCCATTTTGCCAAAGGGTGTTGTTGAATTTACTGCACATAAAGTCCTATTTCTTTAGTTAGCAATTTAAGAGGTGTGATGGTAGGAGAGATTTTTGCTCTGGAGTGTTGGATGGTGGTGAGGGGGGAAGAGGGTGAGGAAGACGGTGGGTAGGATACTGGGATGGGTGGGTTTTTATGTTTTTTTTTGTTTATCTTTTTGCTTTTTTAGTTTAGTTTATTTTTAATATTATTATTTAGAATTTAAAGTTTTAAATAAAAATAACCAATGGTTCAGGTGACCGGTCATTTATCCTGTTTAAAATAAATGGGGTATAAAGGTTGCATTATTCCAGAATAATCAAAAGGTTGCATTATTACTTGCGAACCGCCAAAAGGTTGCATTATTAGAAGTAATTTTTCCTAGAATTATTCATTGAACTATAATTGAAGACTTTGAAGTTGTATTAATCATCTGAAGCAATTAGAGCTACAGGTTTGTACATCTTGAAACACAAATGAGCAAAAAAATTAATATTTACATATGAAAATAATTTATAAAATAAATTTCGAGGTTCAAAAATTAAATAAGTGAACTATTAAAAAAATGATTTGATTCCTGATTCCAAATATTACTAACCATACAACAAGTAAATGTATTATGTTTATTCCTAAACTAAACCAAACACATGGTATGAGGAATCAAGTTCCAACCCCGTACCACCTTTTGTTTGATTCTTGATTCCAAACCCATACTGCTCTGTGAACCAAACCGCGCCTAAAAAATAATTGTAACCACAAAACTATACCATTTAACCGCGTAATTGGTCTCGCCAGTACGGTTAATTACTTGCACCGTTAAGACAACACGATTATTTATCCTATATAAAAATTCCTAAACGACTA
The DNA here is from genome assembly GCA_947645195.1 of Patellifolia procumbens. NCBI lineage: Eukaryota > Viridiplantae > Streptophyta > Magnoliopsida > Caryophyllales > Amaranthaceae > Patellifolia > Patellifolia procumbens. The sequence goes on from CANSGD010000953.1 coordinate 8,060,989, forward strand.
AACATTAATTTTATTTTATTTTTATATTAATCTAATAAGTAATAACCTTAATTTAATTTCTCAATAAATTAGTAATTTCACAAATTCAGAATTCAATAATTGATATAGTCTCTGCCTTCTTTATTTCTTTCATTCTCATTTGTCATTTTTTAAACCCCAGTTTATATGCTACGCCAGTAGGCGTCCTCACTCCCTGTTCTCTTTCACTGCCTCCTCAATCTCGTCTGGCCATCTATGCTACTGATTCTGTTAGGTAGTGCAGGCAACCATTGTCAATTAGTTGTAGTGTAGGCAGCCAACTACAGGCTGCCGAGACAGGGAGTGCGCAACAGGCTGCCACGCAAGGACTGTTATTGCATTGTTATTGTTTTCCTATTTTCTTAGGGGGCATTTGGTAAGAGGGATTCAGGAATGGGAAAGGGAGTGGGTTGATTCCATTCCCTTAAAATTTGTTTGGTTGGTTGGAGGCTTTGTAGTATTTGGAAATGGAATGGAATGGAAAGGATTGATTCATGTCCACATGTTTGGTTAGATAAATTTTTTCCCCACTCCCTTTCTTTAGGTTAACCCAATCCCCCCCATTTGAAGCCTTACTTTAACTTGTGGTAACACATTTGATTCCCTCCTCTTACAATCTTCTCACCTCAACCTATACACCACAGGCGACACAACCTTCTTGCCTTGCCTTCCCTTGTTGCCCAGCATTGCAGCAGCACCTCGAGACCACACTTCCCCCAAAACAAGTGATTCCATTCCGTTCCATCCCGTTGATTGTTTAACCAAACAAGTTTCAAAAGTAATAATTCTTGTTTCCATTCCATTCTTATTTTTTGTTTTCATTCCGATTCCATTCCTACGCTAGAACCAAACATCCCCTAAGTTGATTCCCCTACCCCCTCCACTTAGAAATGGGGGTTTTTTGGAAACCCTTGACCATTTGACTTTGACCACCCTACACCCTCAACAACCACCTCGTGCACCACCTCTGCTGGCCCACCTATACCACCCTCACCCTGTCTCCTCCATCCCAACCACAACCACTCCCTACCCCACCGCTAGATCCACTACATAACCACCAGCGGCCAGCCCCAAACCACCCATAACACCCCAAAACAACCCATATTCTTGCCGGAAGACACTTTACTCTGCCAAAACCACCCCATCGCGCCGGAATTCAGCCAGAGACCGCCAAAAATCCCACCTAAACCCTTTAACCGCCTTTTATCCCCTCCCGTAAACCTCCCCACCCTCTCAGCAAAAACAACCCACCCCCTCCATATAAACACCACACGCTAACCCTGATAACCACTCCATGCCAACCCCATCAACCACTGCGTCCATAAAAGCCACATCAGATCTTAGTTTTAAAAAGCGCGCCTGAGGTGCGCTTAGGCGCCAGGCGAGTGGAGGCGTTCGTCAAATCGCCTCCTCCAACCCAGGCGAGGTGTTTTGCCTCAGGCGAGGGGAGGCGAGCGCCTTATGCCGCCTTGTGAGAAGCGCAAGGCACGCCGCCTTGGCCGCCTTTGGTAGAGAATCGCACGAGAAGTAGGGAAAATGTAGATCTGACTTGAAAATGTCAAAAACAAAAAAAGGAACTTCAAATTCAGACTTACCTTGGCTTAATTATACCAATTCGACCAAAAGCCCTTTGTTAATTGTATGTTTTATCGCAAATTTAACCCTAATTTTGAAACCCTAAGTTTGGGCGAAAAACCCTAATTTATAAAATTGGAAGCAAACACCTTGCCGGAGGTGACAGAGGGTGCCGGAGAACCTCTTCCCTGAATTCCGGCCACCATGTCTCCGGTGGTCGTCGTCGGTGGTTAGTTTCTTTTCTCCTTCTTCGAGTTTCTCTTCTCTCTTCGATCTCTGTCACTTGTATGCACTTCACTTTTTTTTTCTTTTGCCTTTTTCCTTTTTATTTTATCTTGGTTAATGAAACTGAATATTAGACTAAAGTATGACTGTATGAGGTGTCCTTTGACAAGATAATGTCACTGACTCTGCAAGTAACTTAGTATGCACTTTCTCTTTTTAAATTTTTTGAAGCTGTAACTCTAATATAATCATGTTAGTAACTAGTATACACTGCCTTTTTGAAATTTATGTTATTTTTAAGTATATTAAATCTATTTAGATGAAGGGTTTATCTAATAAAAAAAATATGAACCATAAGAATATAAAAAAATAAAAAAGTGCGCCTCATCTACGAGAGGCGCGCGCCTTCGCTTGCGCCTTGCGCCTAGGCTCCGGAGACCCTTTGCGCCTCGGTGCGCCTCGCGCCTTTTAAAACTAAGCATCAGACACACTCAACCCCGACAATCACAAGGCAACACACGAAAATCGCCATATATGCAGCGAATGAGAGGCGTTTAGGACGCCGACGACAAAGAGAGAGGAGTTGAAGGCGCCGAAGATAGAGAGAGAGGAATTTAAGACGCCGGTGATAAAGAGAGGGAGGGAGAGGACGTCGCCTACAAAGAGGGAAAGGGAGCACCGCGGTGGCATGCAGAAGGAGGAGGGAGAGAGCGGTATACCTTGTGATATACCAGACAAGTGTTTTGAATTAAGGGTTTAGCTTTCCATTCCTTGCCTAACCCTTTCTTGATTCCTTTCCCTTTGCCATCTTCTAACCAAACGCCCCCTTAGTGTATTAGTGTAAACACGTGGACTCCTTAGTCATTGCTATAATTTTTAATTTATATTTGTTAGTTGGTATACATTAATACATATGATGTAGATCAATTGAACTCATTGCTTATTGCCTTGTTTGAACTTGGAAGTTTGGAATAATTTTATGTTAGTAGACGATACCCGTCAATCGTTAGTATAATTTCTAATTTGCCAATTTTTAAAGGTTTTTCAAGAAAAAAAGAGGTTATAAGTACATGGTTAGTCGGTGACCTTATCGATAATTTACAGTCAACTGTTATGGTTAACCGTACCGCCACTTAATGGTAGGTTATGTTTACTAAAATATCGTCACTGTTATATCCTTTAACTATCTCGTTAAGCTATATAGGACGATCAACCGGTCGTCAACACCCCTACTAGATACTTTCGCATGGCCAAGAGTCATTTTTCCTATTGATTGATAGCCTATAGGGTATCTCACCTCTCAAAGCAGATTTGGTATTGTGATGATAGAAATTTAAATCCGGCCTAATTCATAATCTAGCATGAATAATTAAATGATATAAAATGATTGAATTAAAAGGCAATTAAACTAATCTATCAACCTTCATTTCATACATAAATCACCATACTAGAATGGCTCAGTTATGATTGTAAGAACAATAACAAAATTAGTGAAGGAATTCGTAATTGAAAGCAACAAAGACTAAATAAGAAATTCCCAATTAAAAGGGAAAATTGAGCTTGAATTAAACTTGAAATCTCCAAAGTACGTAAACTAATTTTAGAGAGAAAATTTAAAAGTGTTTATAAAAATAATGACAGAATAAATGATGACTAGAAAAACTATTCTAAAACGTCTTAATTACAGCAATCCCTAAAGAAAAGCTAAGTCGTCAAAGTGATAAAATAATAAATAAAATAAAAAAGATAATGTATCGAACACAACACTCGGTTGGGCAAAACCCGCCTAATCAAATTGGGCGCTCATCTCTTATCAAAGACCAATGAATGCAGATCGCCCAATCAAACAACTCAAATACGCCCGATCAGGCGGTGTCACAAACAACAACATGGCGCTCTTTGCCCTACACGACAAGAATATAAGGGGAAATAGGGCGCTTGATCAGGCAGCCCCCGCCCGACCACATCAGGCGAAGCTTCTTCTTCTCATAAACTAATCCTTGCAACCTTTCGTCATTATCATTACCCTTCCAAGGCCTCAAGAATCAACCTTGGACATTCGCGAACTTCAAAAGAAACTTCCAAAACTTTTCCACTTCCTTCTGGCAACTGAAAAGTGATATAAGTAAAGGGAAAAAGTCTCATCAAACCAATATCTCAACACAAATAACAAACCGCAACTAAAGGGGGAAAGTTAAACTAAGTTAGTTATATAATTTCAGGAAAAGTGGTTTCTAACAATCGCGCCTTTCTCTCTCGACTTTTTCCTCTCGTTTTGAAAAAACGTCGCCATGGCAAGGAAGAGTGGAGCTAGGAGGGAGCTGGTGGTCAAAGCTAAGGGTCCGGTGTCTGATTCTCATGCCCTAAAGATGAAATCAATGGATGTGATCGTTGGTATTGGTGATTTGCGTATAGAGGAGGTAGATGTGCTTTAAACTCTGGAGGAGTCATTGCGTGAATACATGGTGGTTCAGCTCTAAAGCGGAATTTCAGTGATTGGTGATTTGTTATCACCAAGCAATCTTCTCCTCGGATTGATTGGGATGGAAATGATGTTGAGAGTTCGAAAGGTAAATCTCATTCTCCTATTCCTATATTGAACTGGTCTGATGATGCTAATAGATTGGATGAAAATGTGATTGAGCCTCATTGTTTGAATGATAATCTGCAGATGGTTAATAATATGATTGTGAATGATGTGAATTCAACTGAGATGAATTCTTGTGATTATGTTGTTAAACAACCTGTTAAAATTGATATGGTGGACATTCAGTCTGAAATAGATTTTTGGAATTTTGCCTTGATTTGCTATGTTGCTGGTGCTAATCCACCAATTGTTGTGATGGATGGTTTTTGTCGAAGGATTTGGAAAAATGAGGGGGTTGATAAGGTGGCTATGTTAAGTAAAGCGGTGTTTATTGTGAGATTAAATTCTATGGAAAAGAGAGATGCAATTTTGGCTAGGGGGTTCTGTTTTTTTTATTATAATAAGCCAGTTTTTATGAAGTCGTGGTCCCCTGATATGGTAATTTCTATAGCAGTTTAAGGTGGTTCCTACATGAATTCATCTTAAAATGGATTTCAAGTATTGGGGGGAACAATGTTCAAAGAAGATTGTGGAGAAAATTGGTGTTTTTATCAAAGTGGATCAGGCTACAAAGAGTAGAGAGAAGCTGAATTTTGCCAGGGTGTTGATTGAGGTTCCTATTGACAGCGAGTTCCCTGACCAGATCTCTTTCATAAATGAAAGAAGTTTTGAAGTGGTTGTTGAGGTGGAGTATGAGTGGGAGCCTGTTGTATGTTTAAATTGTTCTATGATTAGGCACCCAGTGGACTTATGAAAGAAGAAAGCGATCAACCTGTTGCTAGGAAGATTCAGAGACCTAAGCAGCCTGAAGTTCAGCAATGTAGTTCTCCTATGGTTTTGGGGAGGATTGTTACTGGTAGTGTTGAGGAAATTTCCCCTGATCCAAGTTGGGAGGAAGGAATTCCTCTGGAGGGAGATGGATAGGTTATTTTGTGGAATGTGAGGGGGCCAATATCCCTCAAAAACAGAGGGATATAAAATCTACTTCCTCTGTGACGATATTATTGAAAAAATGGCTTGGACACGGACTCCTAGGCAAAATTTGATAATTGTGATTTAGTTTGGGTATTAAGTTGAAAGGAAGAGAGAGAAAACGTGATTAATGGGCCACCATACCAATTACCATCTTCACCACCCACACCACGTTAACCAACGGCGCACCGCCGACAACCACACCAACAACTCCCAACCACCACCGACAATCACACCAACAACACCACACACCGCCGACAAATAAACCAATCACCACGTCCACCACATCAACCACCACACTTAGTCACTGACTGGCCATTGACCGCCATTCACTACCTTCACCACCACACAAACCACCTTCTTCGTTATGGATCAAAGCCCACCCAGAAAACAACGCGAAATTGAACCCCACCCACGAATTGAACCCCACCAACAACACCACCAAATTAAACTCCACGGAGTTGAACCCCACCCACGAATTGAACCCCACCGTCAACCCCACCAAATTGAACCCCACCGACCAATTGAACCCCACCGCTACCACCACTTAGATCGAACACCACGAGATCGTACCCCAACCACGAATTGAACTCCAATGCCAACACCACTAGATCTAACACCACGATATCGATCCCCAACGCTAACACCACCAGTCTAACTAACACCGTCGAACATCATCGTGCCCAGAACCACCGCATTTAACCTAAATCGAGCCTAGAAATCGCACAAGTGAAGACGGTTTCGTCGTGATGGTGGTGGCTAGGGTTTTGTTATGGCGGTGGAAGTTGTTAGGGTTTCGTGGTGGTGGTGTTTAGGGTTGAACTTGGTGTTGGGGGTGTTGGGTGGTGATGGGTGGTGGTGGTGTCTAGGGTTGAACGTGTTGTTGAGTGGGTGATGAAGGACGAATTTATTTTTTTTTGGAGTAATTGGAATAGGGGTAAAAGAAATCATTAACTTTAATTGATATGTGTTTAAACTATAATGATAATTTGGGATATTTTAATTATGGTTAAGTAATGGCAATTTTGTAATTATAGCAAAAAATTACCTAAAATGGAAAGTTTTCAATGGCTGCATTTATTTTGTTATGGCCCAAAGTGGTAAAAGTTGCGTTGATCTTTTCGTTACGGAGGAAGTATAATTAATATCCCTAAGATTGGTTTGGTCTGTTTGATAGTAGAAACTAAAATCAGAGCTTGTAATATGGGTAAGTTGTATCAAGCTCTCTTTCAAGGCTGGTGTTTTTCAGCAAATTCCAGTTGTCATAAGGGAGGCAGGATTGTTATTGCTTGGAATCCATTGAGTTTTGTGGTTGATTTGCAGGTTAGTTACAAGTTAGTTGATCCACTGTTTTGTTACTCATGTTAATGGTAGGGAGGGTTTCTTCTTCTCTTTTGTTTATGCTTTTAATGATTCTGCTGGTAGAAAACTCTTATGGGATGATTTGGCTTTGCTCTCTTCTAGATGTAAAGGTTTATGGATGGTGGTAGGTTATTTTAATTGTGTGATGCAGGTTGATGAAAGAATTGGTTCTCTTGTTTCATCCAGAGAGACTAAGGATATTAGGAGGTGTGTGTTTTAATGTGGATTGTCTGATTTGAAAGGAGTAGGTCAGTTTTTCACTTGGAATAATAAACAGGAGGGGTCTGGTAGAGTTTTTTGTAAGCTTGATAGAGCTTTGGTAAATGTGGATTGGTTGGGGAAGTACTCTTGCTCTGAGGTTAGATTTCTTCCTGAGGGTAGTTTTGATCATACATCTATGGTGATCAGTTTCTGCCAATCCATATGGTGATCAGTTTCACAGGGTTCAACAAGCAATCGGTCGATCAAGGGTGTAGTACTCTTTGTGGTAGTGGTCCTTATATATCGTATTACCAATCGAAATATGGTCGAAAGAAAAAATCTCTATTTGATAGGGCTTCTTCCTATACCTATGAATTCCATTGGACCCATAAATGATACATTGGAAAAATCCTTTGGGTCTTCCAATATCAATAGGATGATTGTTTCGCTCCTTTATCTTCCAAAAGGAAAAAAGAGTTCTGAGAGTTATTTCCTGGATCCGAAAGATAATACTTGGTTTCTTCCAGTAACTAAAAAGTGTATCATGCCTGAATCTAACCGGGGTTCGCGGTGGTGGAGGAACTGGATCAGAAAAAAGAGGGATTCCAGTTGTAAGATATCTAATGAAACCGTCGCTGGAATTGAGATCTCATTCAAAGAGAAAGATATCCAATATCTGGAATTTCCCTTTGTATATTATATGGATGATCCGATCCGCAAGGACCATGATTGGGAATTGTTTGATTGAGCAATAAATAGGGAACCGCCGAATACACTAGCTACACCTAACATGTGAAATGGGTGCATAAGGATGTTGTGCTCAGACTGGAATACAATCATAAAGTTGAAAGTACCGGAGATTCCTAAAGGCATACCATCAGAAAAACTTCCTTGACCAATCGGGTAGATCAAGAAAACAGCGGTAGCCGCTGCAACCAGAGCTGAATATGCAACAGCAATCCAAGGGCGCATACCCAGACGGAAACTAAGTTCCCACTTACGACCCATATAACAAGCTACACCAAGTAAGAAGTGTAGAACAATTAGCTCATAAGGACCACCATTGTATAACCACTCATCAACCGATGCGGCTTCCCATATTGGGTAAAAGTGAAACCCAATAACTGTCGAAGTAGGAATAATGGCACCAGAAATAATATGGTTTCCGTAAAGTAGAGATCTGGAAACAGGTTCACGAATACCATCAATATTTACTGGAGGAGCAGCAATAAAAGCGATAATAAATACAGAAGTTGCAGTCAATAAGGTAGGGGTCATCAAAACACCAAACCATCCAATGTAAAGACGGTTTTCAGTGCTAGCTATCTAGTTACAGAAGCGACCCCATAGGCTTTCGCTTTCGCGCCTCTCTAAAATTGCAGTCATGGTAAAATCTTGGTTTATTTAATTTAATCATCAGGGACTCCCAAGCACACGAATTCTCTATTTCTAGAGAATTGAAAGCTTGTTATTCAACAGTATAACATGACTTATACGCCCGTGTCAACCAATATCCATTGCAATCTATCAGAATTGTTTGTGAATAGTCGAAGTGAATTGCAAAAGAAATTGCAGAAATAGAGAATATGAAAAAATGGGTTGCCCGGGACTCGAACCCGGAACCAATCGGATGGAGTAGATAATTTTCTTGTTACAAAAAAAAAAGAAAAAACCCCTCCCCAAACCATGCTTGCATTTTTCATTGCACACAGCTTTCCCTATGTATACATTTCAAACTCAGTTCCCTTCCTAGGGGGAACTCTAACAAAGTTGAATACTCAATGGATTCAACCCTTATTGCATAAGCATAAACATTTCAGTATAGAAATGAATGAATTTTTTTATCTTATCCCTTTATTTCATTTAGGCAGTCTCATAACCAATCATTCATCGTTGGCCAAATTATGGATACAAATAATATCCAAATACCAAATACGCCTTTTATATAATCCCCGTGAAGTAGAAGAATCCCTTGGTAAGATCAAAGAAAGAACTTTTTCTTCCTCTGTAAAAAAATTCTTCTAAAAATTCTGAACCTAATCTTTTCAAAAAAGCACGTACAATACTTTTGTGTTTACGAGACAAAGTTCTAGCACAAGAAAGTCGAAGTATATACTTTATTCGATACAAACTTTTTTTTCTTGAAGAGCGACTATAATAATGAGAAAGATTTCTGCATATACGTCCAAATCGATCAAGAATATCCGAATCGGATAAATCAGCCCAGACCGTCTTACTAATGGGATGTCCTAATACGTTACAAAATTTCGCTTTAGCCAACGATCCAACCAGAGGAATAATTGGAACTATGGTATCAATTTTTTTTAATAATATTCTCTATTAGAAATGGATTTTCTAACATTTGACTCCGTATTACTGAAGAATTGAGTCGCACACTTGAAAGAAAACCCATAAACTCAAAGGAAAGGTAATCGGTTAATATAGATTCTTCTTGGTTGAGACCACACAGAAAATTGACATTGCCAGAAATAGATAAGGTAATATTTCCATTTATGCATCCGAAAAGATGTCCCTTTTGAAGCCAGAATTGATTTTCCTTGATACCTAACATAATGCGGGAAAGGTTCTTTGAAAAGCCATAGGATAACCCCAAAATCCTTAGTAAAAACTTTGACTAGATATTTTATCTTTCCGTAGAAATAGATTCGTTCAAGAAGGGCTCCAAAAGAGGTTGATCGTAAATAAGAGGATTGGTTGCGGAGAAAAACAAAAAGAGATTCGTATTCACATACATGGAAATTATATAGAAACAAGAATAATCTTTGATTCCTTTTTTTCAAAAAGGAAATGAATTCTTTTTGAGTAATAAGACTATTCCAATTACGATACTCATAAAGAAAGAATCGTAATAAATGCAAAGAAGAGGCATCTTTCAACCAGTAGCGAAGAATTTGAACCAAGATTTCTAGATGGGCTGGGTAAGGTATTAATATATCTAACACATAATTTGAATGTAAGAATTTGTCCTCTAAAAAAGGAAATATTGAATGAATTGATCGCAAATTATGAGATTTTACTATTTTGTTTCCCGCTAGGGAAGATATTAATAGCCGGGAATATGGAATTTCCAGAATGACTGCAAACCCTTCCGTTATCATTTGCAAATAAAAATTCTTTTTGTGCTTATGCCCAAAAATTTCATTTTGGTTCGAATCATTAGCAGAAAGAATCAAATGATTCTGTTGAGACATTCGAGTAATTAAACATTTTACAATTAGTAAACTGTATTTTTTGTCACCCGGATTTTCCAACAAAATCGATTTATTTAAACCATGATCATATGCAAATGCATAAATATATTCCTGAAAAATAAGTGTATAGAAAAAGTTATGTTGCCAAGACCTATCTAGTTCTATGTCCTTGGAATTCTTCCATTTCAATTTAGACCGAAAACAAAAGTAAAAATAGAGGGTTTCTTGGGTTATCAAATGATACATAGTGCGATACAGTCAAAACAAGGTATTTTATTATGAAATAATAGATACCTCGGAGACGGGTAAATTCGTCAGCGGACTCTCTATTTTTTCATCTAATTGGTTTTTAGTTTTTTATCTTATAACAAAATAAGATGGTTAGAAATCCTTTATTTTTTCAACCCAATCGCTCTTTTGATTTTGGAATAAAGTAGTTTATCAATATACTATTTCTTCTACACATTCATCGCCATCCTCTTATGGAGAACAGATAATCGAATAGTTAGGATTCACTATAAAAAACAAAGTATCCACTTGTGGTAGAATACTTTCCCGCATCAGGCACTAATTTCTTTTAACGTGTAATTAGATTGGGAAATCATTCAAATTATGAAGATAAGCTCGTTGTTCTTTCTTTCCCCTGAATTTGAACCATAGGACTCGATCCATTTATTCAATCGACCCAACTTTTAATTCATTTCGTTCCCTTCCATGAATTCAAATAGAATTTTGTACCAATTTGGTAAGAATGAAATAGTCTCCGAATTTTATATTGATATGACATGCTCTTTTTTCCATTCATTTCCTTTCAGGATCAGTCGTGGTGTTATAAACTCTACCGATGGTGTAGACGAATTCCTTGCTTCATCCAATTCAATGAGGATTTGGTTTATCCCACACGTACACGTCATGGACACCCTGCCTTTCTATGTTATATCGACTTGTATGTCACTATTGAGAGTGAAGATATTCTACATAATGTGAATATTCCGCCAAAAAGTTTTCTTTTAGTTCAAAACGACCAATATGTTGAATCCGAACAAGTGATTGCTGAAATTCGCGCGTGAACATCCACCTTGAATTTTAAGGAAAGGGTTCGAAAACATATTTATTCTGACGCAGAAGGCGAAATGCACTGGAGTACCGATGTGTACCATGCACCCGAATTTACATATGGCAATGTTCATCTCTTACCAAAAACAACTCATTTATGGATATTATCCGGAAGGCCCTATAGATCTAGTATAGTCCCCTTTTCGCTCTCGAAAGATCAAGATCAAATGAAAACTCATTCTCTTTCTTTCGACCAAATATATATTTCTAACCCCTCAGTCACTAATGATCAACTAAAAGAGAAATTATCGGACTCTTTTAGTAAAAAAGAGGATAGGATTACGGATTATTCAAAACTTAATCCAATAGGTCATTATAATTATAATCTCATATATTCTGCAAAAAATGCTGATTTATTGGCAAAGAAACGAAGAAATAGATTCATTATTCCATTTCAATCGAGTCAAGAACAAGAAAAAGAATTAATGTCCTTTTCCGGTATCTCTATTGAAATACCCATAAATGGTATTTTCCGTAGAAATAGTATGTTTGCTTATTTCGATGATCCTCGATACCGAAGAAAGAGTTCGAGAATTACTAAATATGGTACTATAGAGATGCATTCAATCGTTAAAAAAGAGGATTTGATTGAGTATCGAGGAGTCAAAGAATTTCGACCAAAATACCAAATGAAAGTCGATCGGTTTTTTTTCATTCCTGAAGAAATTCATATCTTACCCGGATCTTCGTCCATAATGGTACGCAACAATAGTATCATTGGAGTAGATACGCAAATCACTTTAAATACAAGAAGCCGAGTAGGCGGAGTGGTCCGAGTGAAGAGGAAAAAAAAATGATTGAACTTAAAAAGTTTTCGGGAGATATCCATTTTCCTGGGGAGACAGATAAGATATCCCGACACAGTGGCATTTTGATACCACCAGGCCGAAAAAATTCGAAGGACTCAAAAAATTTGAAAAATTGGATCTATGTCCAACGGATCACCCCTACTAAGAAAAAATATTTTGTTTTGGTTCGACCCGTAGTCCCATATGAAATAACGGATGGTATCAATTTAGCAACACTTTTAAACCTGTTATGAGGAGGCCTTTTAGGTATCTTAGAATGTGGAAGGATATGGTAGGTTTTGAAAGTATGGTTGAGGTGGTCTGGCACTCTGCTAGAGTGGGGTCTAGAATGTTTGAGTTAGTTAAATTGCTCAAGGAGACTAAGAAGGAGATTAAGAGCTTATGTAAGGGGGCTCTTGATATAGAGGTTCAGGATGTGAAAGACTATGCTAATATGGTTGATTGTTAACAGAATCTGTGTGTAGATATTAATAACTCATCTCTGAAAGATTTGGAGCATGTTGTTGTGTCTGAGTACAGAAGAATTCATAGCATGTATATTGCTTTTCTTAAGCAAAGAGCTAAGACTGCATGGATAAAGGATGAGGATGAAAATTCAAGGTTATTTCATCAAGCAATCAAACAGAGGAAACTGTAGAATAGTATCTATAGTATTGAGGATATGGATGGTACTTTGGTTGATAGTCATGAGTAGGTGAAAAATTGTATTATGAGAATCTTTTGGGTTCTACTACGTGTGAAAGGAAAGGGGTTTACCAAGAGATCTTAGAGTTGGGTTCCAAGGTGTTTGCTTATAGTCAAGCTGCTTTGTTGAGGCTTGTTTATGCTGAGGAAATTAAGTTGGCAGTGTTTTCCATATCTGGAGATAAATCTCCTGGTCTTGATGGATTTGGTGCTCATTTCTTCAGAGACATGTGGCATATTGTTGGAGGTAAAGTAGTGAATGATGTTCTTGCTTTCTTTTATGATGGTAGATTGTTTAAAAGAGGTAAATCACACTATTTAGCTTTGATCCCTAAAGTTAAAGTCCCTAAATCTGTAGTAGATTTTAGGCCAATTGCATGTTGTAATGTAATTTATAAGGTGATCACAAAAGTAAATGGTAATAGACTAAATGTTATTCTTCCTCAAATTATTGCCTACAATCAAGGGGCTTTTATCAAAGGGAGAAGTATCATTGATAATATCATGATGAGTCAGGATTTAATTAGACATTATGGTAGGAAAAATGCTAAGCCAATGTGTTTGATTAAAATGGATATGAGGAAGGCCTATGATACTATTGATTGGAAGTTTCTAGAGGAGATGTTGTTGGGTTTGAAATTTCCTGTTGAGTTTGTGAAGATGATTATGGAATGTGTTGCTACTTCTAGTTTCTCATTGATGATAAATGGAAATTTACATGGTTTCTTTAAATCTAAGAGGGGTTTGAGACAAGGTGATCTAATGTCTCTTCTTCTCTTTGTTATATGCATGGAATATCTCTCTAGGGTAATGAAGTTAATTGGTGAGAAGGAACAATTCCATTTTCATCCTAGGTGCCATGAGATTAAACTTAATCACCTTGCTTTTGCTGATGATGTTATGCTCTTCTCTAAGGGTGATTTTGTTTCTGTTTATGTCATGTTGCAAGGGTTTAAGTTGTTTTCTAACTCTTGTGGCTTGAGCTTTAATACTCATAAAACTACTGTTTACTGTGTTGGGATGATGGATAATGGTGATCTTAATAGAGTTTTGGATGTTTCTGGGTTTGCTGTTGGAGAGTTGCCTTTTGGTTACCTTGGAATGCCTATTTATGCTAGGAGAATTACAAGTTGTGATTGTCAAATGCTTTGTGAGAAATGACTAGTAAAATCAGAATATTCATGCTTGGTTGTTCGTTGGAGGAAAGACAAGCGTTGCCCGCAAGTAGCAGGCAGCAGCCGGTCGCAACCCGCGAAGGCCAGGTCGCACCTCGCGACGGGAATATGCCCCCTGTTTTTCTTCGTGATTTGGTTTAATTCCGAAAATGCTTACAACATGTTTATTTGTTGATTAATGGATCTATATATGTATGTTATGCATGTTGAAGTATGTTTGGGTTGGATTTGAGTTATTTATTAAGGGTATGAGCCCTACATTGTTGGGTAGCTTTTAGTGTCGTTGGTTGTTGAGTGTAGAGGTTATGCTTTTAGTTGTCGACGTCAAACTGCCCTTAGCATCTCTTCGCTAAGAGTTATGTACTGGGAACATCGTGACTTAGTCATAATTGACTTCGTACTCAAACTCATACGACGTTTTTGTGTTATATACCTTAACATGTACATTTTGATGACTTGTGTTTTGGAATTGCTTGTGTACCTTTTCGTGTACACATCATGATTGTTGCTGGGATCCTTTGTGTACCTTGACGTGTATACTTATGTTGATTATTTGAATTACTTGTATACCTTGTCGAGTATACACCTTTTCTCTTGTGTTTTATTATACCTATGGACGACATGGTCCTAGGATTTGTGTTTGATTATCCTAAGGGTGGTATGGTCGTAGGAGTTTGTTATATAGCCTTCGGCAGCATGGTCCAATGGTTTACTCACGGATGGCATGATCCGTTGAGTTTTGCTATTCGGAAGGGCGGCATGGTCCCCGGATATGCAAATGTAGGCTCTTGGGCGGCATGGTCTATTGTGTTTGATTTTAATGGTGTTATTCTTTACATGTTCTTTGGGTTGGTTCATATAGCTTTTGAGCATCTTTTCAGTGTATGACTGTTGTTTTAGTTGATGTATGATGTTGTGTACATTGTGAGCATGTTTTCTATGTGATGCTTGTCTTTAGCGTTGTTTCTATATTCTTTAAGTTTATTGTTTGTTTCCTATATTGGGCTGGGAGAACTTCTAGTTACTCCCCAATGATTGTGGAAGTTGTTGAATTATTATGCAGATGTTGATGTTTTTTAGGATCGTTACCATTTGGACCAAGATTGTGCTGTTTAACCTTGTGAGCAAGGAGGTCGTGCTAGTCATTGTGGACGAGAACTATGAGCCAGGAGTGAGGACCGGTTTCTTAGTGGGTCTTAAGTAGATTTACTTATGTTTTGTTGGGTTGTTTAAATTTATGGATACTAGTTTTGCCTCTTGGATATTGGATCGTGTCTTTTGAGAACCTTTGAAAACTATAATGGATTTGGAACTTTGGTTGGGAATGAGGGTATAAGACCTCATTTCTACTTATATATGTTATTTGAAAGTTGACTATGATTTTTGAGGTTTATTATTTATTTATAGTTTACGCTCTACTCCTTTGAGTGGCATCTCCGTCTTAGTGGTATTTTCGCTACCATTAGTTGGCTTTATTTTTTTTTAACTTGTCTCTTTTCTTTATTGGATCGAACGGGATGTTACAATGCAATGGTTGGGTCATAGAACGACGTTGATGGCTCGTGGTTCCTGCTGCGTGGTTGAATCCAGACATGGCATCCGGAGTCCGTGGAGTAGAGAGACTCGCATGATGGGTTGACGACAAAGGCATCAACGAGCTAGCCGTCCCATATCCGTCCAACGAAGTCCCTATAGCCATCGAAAAATCTGGTATGGGATGCACTAATGCACTGGAAAATTTTAGGTTGAGGGTTGCAATCGCATGGTACCAATCGCAATTGGCTGCAACCCTATGGATCCTAGAGTTTGCGAACCTTGACTAAGATCCTGTTGCAGCCCTGCCAAGGCGGACGAACTACTAGTGGAAGGTGGCAGGTGACTGTCATTGAGTGGCGTTGGTGGAGGCGTCAACATGAGCAGAAGCAATGGTGGTCCAAGAAGATGAATGGGATACATGAAGAAGAAGAGAGAGAAATATTAAAAAATTATTTTAGGGCTCTTCATACCATGTGTGCGTAGAATAATGATGACTCCCCAAAATTAGCTGCCTCTAGCGTTATATATATTAAATAATTACAAACTTAATATGAACACGATTCCATAAACATTAATAATATATAATTACCCTTATAGAGCTACTTGAGAGCTGTTAAAGAGTTTTGATGGATTAAGTTTGGTGGGTTTTTAAGGGTTGCCTTAGACTCTTTAATTAACGTGCGACTTAATATTAGATAGTGGTATTTTTCTCCTAATGATATTCGATTGTGATCTTTTAATTATTATAGTAAGGATTTTGGTTAGCTTGTTTCTATCATTAATATCTACTAATTTCTGATTTATTGTGTTGAATTCGGATCTACAAATGTCAAATTTGATGTATTCTATCAACTAGTTATATCTATTTGCATTATCAATTTTTCTAACCTATGCACAAAGTGGATATGATTAATTACTTTAATTCACCTTGCTACAACAAACTTATAAAAGAAAGATTAGCTAATATATGAAATTATCTTTATAATGATTATGTTAAGAAAAGAGATTGAGAAAACTATAATAATTTCAAAGATAATTTCCTATATTAGCTTATCATTGTTTAACAAGTTTGTTGTAAAAGGAAGAATCATACTAAATAATCCTATGCGCCTGGTGCATAGGTTAGCATATCTGTTACAATATAACACTCAAATATCCAGATTTTTGTTAGCATTAGTCGTAAAATGTACAATGGTGTATCTGGTTTGTTTGTTATCAATAATTTCTAATAGACATTTTCGGATTCTTCATTTTTTATAGATATCAGGATGATGAGTAATGATGTTGCTTCTCAAAGTTTACAGATGTTTCGGGATCAGAGCATTTTATTTTTCATATTTTGTAATGAATTTCATCATAAAAGTTGAAAAGCCATATTTTTATGCTAGGTACTTTTTGAGACATAAGGCTCTTATAAGAGTATAGGTATAACAACTCAATTTTGTAAAATGACTAATGCTATGTGATGAGACCATATTAGGCGTATTTTTAGAGTGATCGGAGTCCGTTCAGTAGAGGTTTAGGCCTTGAGAAGCGGAGTTGTGTAATTATTAGCCTAACTGTGATAAATGGAGAATTGAGTTGGTTCCGATGCATTAGAGGTATTTTAAGAACATTTGGAGATTTTATATTGTTTTAACAATTTACAGGTGGACTCCGTTCCGTGTTCGTGGTTTGTACGATAAAGGAAGTCAACAATTTCGTGATCATTATATTTCGGTTCTCGATCGTGGATGTTTAATGACGATTCAAATTCAAGCAAGAGCTCGTAAGCAAGCCGCAAGCCTTCTTAAGCCAAGCGTCACAAGCCAAGCCTAGCATGGCAAAGCCCAGCAGTTCCGCGCACCTTGCGCACGATAGTTGCGCGCCTCGCGCAGGTCGAGCATCATCCTAGCAGCACCCAGCATTCTCCCAGAACAACATCAGCAGCCAGTTAGTAACTAGGCGCGACCCGCGCACTGCCAAGCGCGACTCGCGCATCTCAAGCTTCCTAGCAGCTCACATACGCACAACAGGCAGCAACTGCGCGCACCCTGCGCCGCCATAATGCGCAACTCGCGCATATCGGGACTGCGACGCGGGCTGGGCGCTTTTGAAGAGTTGTAGTGTATTAGATTAGTTTTACTAGTTTTAATATCTATATTTTCATTATTCCTTCGTCATTAGACTTACTTAGAACCTAATTAGAGAGAAGAACATTACTTTCCCCTCTCTAATCTTTCTATGCTTAAGATTATTATTAAAGAATTGTTGAATTGCTCTATGCCGATAGTAGCGTAATTTGCTTCTTGAGAATGGTTATCTAATCTTCGGTTAGTTTTATTGTGAGGTTTCTTGTATGAACAATTGCTTAATTATAATATTGATTTCTATTTGAATTATATGATTGATTGTTTGATTGCTAGGAAGTACAACTAGTTTATCTTTCCAATTGAATAATTGCTAGAACTTAGAACGTTGCCGATTCGACTGTTCTTTGTTTATGAGTAGCAGACTAGGGTTTAACTTTGAATCTGATTGTTCTTGTTATTTCCTAGTGAATTCATTATTTCCAAATTGAATGATTACGCTAGTAATTTTTGTTTGGCACATAGTTTCCTAGGGCTTTGATGTTCTTTAGAATTGAACTTATATTGCTGATTCGATTAGGTTGTTCTATAGTTTAGTTATTCTATTTGCAGATTCGGGTAGTTTAATTAATCTTTAGAGAGAAGCGGGATTAAATTCTCAATCTATGTGTCATTAAGATTAGTTGTTTGTATTTAGAAACCGATGATCGATAACCCGAACCGAAGTGACGATTAACCGAACTCAAGATCTTTCTCCGTTGATATTCCCAATAGTTTATTATTGCTTTCGTAGTTATTAGTTTTGACCTTTTAATTTGAAAATCCCCCTTTCGATCTCTTATTTACATACTTTGGTACCTATGTTTCTGTGGTTCGACCCTACTTGTCTCCTACATTAATTGTGTTGGAAAGTCGGTTTATGAATATTATCTTTGGTAAATGCGTACGACCGCGTCCCACCAAATTTTGGCGCCGTTGCCGGGAACTTGGCAACAACTAAAGTGTGTTTATATTAGATTGTTTTCTTTTTCTTTTTATTTTCTGATTTTCTTCTTTATATGGTTGAAACTCGTGCTACTAACCAGAATCATTTGCAGTACGATCCAGAACTTGAATTAACTCTTCTCAGGTTGCAGAGAGAATCGCAGAGAGATTTTGAGGAGCTCCCTTTCCATATTGATTCTAAGGAAGCCATGCCGCCACGAGTGGAAGCACGGACTTTGAGGGAGCTCACTGAACCCAACCTTGATCAGCAGCCTCTATGCATAATGTTCTCTGAACCTGAAGAGGGCGACACCGACACTACCACTTTCGAGCTCAAGTTAGGGCTCATCCATCTCTTGTCATCCTTCCATGGACTCAGTGGGGGAGAATCCAAATAAATTTTTCTCTGAATTTCATGTAGTCTGCTCAAGCATGAAACTGAGCAGTGCTACTGAAGAACAGGTGAGAAACCAAAGGCGTTTCCTTTTTCCTTAAAGGATACCGCCAAGGATTGGCTATACTATCTCCCGCCAGGTTGCATCTCCACATGGGCAGAAATGAATCGATGACTCTTAGTGAAATTCTTTCCCGCTTCTCAGTCCGCCATCTTGAAGAAAGAGATAAGCAACATCGAGCGACAATATGATGAGACTCTTTATGAGTATTGAGAGAGATTCAGGAGGTTGTGTGCAAGCTGTCCATATCATGGGTACAATGACCAAGACCTCATCCTCTATTTTTACAATGATCTTACTAATGACGATGTGCGCATGGCCAATGCTGCTAGTGGTGGTTCTATCATCAACAAAACTCCAGACGCAGCTTGAGCTTTGATAGAGGAGTTGTCTGAAGGCTCCGGGCATTTTGGTAGGCGAGGTGGTCAAAGGAAGAATGTTAGTGCTGCGAGTAGTAGTGATCCTTAATTGGGAGAGCAAGTGCAATCTCTCACTTCCTTAGTGAGAGAGCTTATGGTGAAAGGGCAAGTGCAACATGTGAAGGCTTGTGGGATTTGTTGTTCTAACCATCCTACATATTGTTGCCCCCAAATGCAAGAGGTGCCGAGTGAAGAGGTGAAGGCCATGGGTTTCCAAGGCCAACAAGGCAACCAAAGGAGGTATGACCCCTACTCTACCACCTATAATCCGGGTTTGAGGGATAACTCGCGATTGAGATATGGCAATGACAACAACAACCAAGCTCCAAATCATGGGCAGGGATCCTCTATGTCTTGTGAGGCTATGATACATACCTTGACCAAGAACATGACAGCTATGAAAGGTAATATGGTACAATTTCAAGAGGATACTCGAGCTAGCATCAGAAATCTGGAGAATCAGATGAGCCAAGTCTCTAATGCGGTGAGTAGGTTGGAGGCTCGGGATAGTGGGAAGTTGCCTTCCCAAACTGAATTGAACCCAAAGAAGAATGTGAGTGCCCTTATGGTGGTGGATGAGGCCCCAAAGAAACGTGGGGAGAGTCTTGTGATTCCAAACTACAAGCCCCCTCCACCTTTTCCTGCAGCATTACGGCCCAGCATGAGATATGAGAAGAGCAAAGGCCTTTATGAGGTCGTGCGGGAGCCCAAGGTAAGTCCCCCTACCCCTCATGTAGTAGAGCGAACCAATGACTTTGTTGGTTATGTTTCCCATAATTTGCTCCCCCCCTAAGCATGATGATCCTGGTATGTTTACCATTCCTTGCACGATACATGATAACCCCATTCCTTAAGCTATGTTAGAATTAGGAGCGTATATTAATGTGATTCCCCTCTCCCTTTATAAGTCTTCAAAGCTTGGTCCTCTTATTTCTACTAGTGTTATTGTGCAATTGGCTAATGGATCCACTATCCGCCCGAAAGGGAAAGTAGTGGATGTGTTGGTCAAAGTTGGTAAACTACAATTCCCTACTGATTTCTATGTGTTGAAGATGGAGTCTAATGCTTCTCCCGTTCTCGTAGGGAGACCGTTTATGAAAACCTCCAACACTAAGATTGATGTAGGTGTTGGGTCATTGAGTGTCGAGTTTGGGGGTCGGGTTGAGTCTTTGGGGCTGTTTGGTTGTAAAAAATATTTGGTGTCTGAACCATCATGCTCTGTTGGTGATATAGAATCGGTGTCACAAACCCCTTGTGGCACTACTAACAAGAAAAAAAACCAAGAAAATGCAAAGTCCTAATAAACCCCCGATGTGCCCCATTATTCTCACTTGTTTTCACTAACATTGGCTGGGCAAGGTGTGGTTTCCTCTGATTTGCGGGTAAAAGAGTTCAACCAAGGAGGAGATTCCTTCCCCGATTGATTTCGGGAGGTAAGTATTCGATCTAACGACTTTAAACTAAGCGCTACTCGGAAGGCAACCCGAGCTTCTTTTCTTTCTTTCTCTTCCTTCCCCCCTCCATCTTCTCTTTCTTCTTCCATTTCCAGAATTCCACCTTCTTTTCTATTCCACCACAACAAATAAGCCACACCCCATTCCTATTCATTTTCCATTCCCTTTTCCACAAAATTTCAAACACATTGACCATTTGCATCCTAGATTTATCTATTGGGTGTGAATTTCTAACCTTTCCTTCCATAGAGATTGCGTTCAAACTTATCATTGTTGGTTGGTTGAGGGAGTTGGGTTGTGAGTTGAGTGGATCCTTGGTCGTATCTTTGTTGTTGGAGTTGAGTTTTGGATTCATCATGAGTGGTGGTGTTAAGGGAGTGAAGACTTTGTGAGAGTAGATGTCGTGTTTGTCCCCTTTTCCCTTCTTTTTCCTTCTTATACATGTTATCACGCTGAGGACAATGTCTTGATTAAGTGTGGGGGGAGATATTCATTACTTTGGGTGTTTTGTGTGCCTTACGCATTTTTTTTGCTTTGCTTTTGAAAAAAAAACTGAAAAAAATGAAAAATGAAAAAAATCCAAAAAAATATGTGAAAACTCGCTGAGTTGGAAACTCAAGCAAAAATGGGGGCCCGGTTAGGTTGAAAACTCGAAAGAGCAACCTATGCAAAAAAGTGGCAATCTAGAGCGGGTGAGATGGTGAGTTCATCATTTGGAAAAAAAAATTGAGTGAAGCTAGAATGAAAACTCGAAAGAGCTCCTAGGCAAAATGAGAGATAAAAGAGAGATACTTTGAATCATTTGCCGGAGTTGGTGTCATATGAAGAAGACGATATAAGGAGTGTTTTGGGTAGGATTTCATCTTGGTGTTTGAAGTAGAGGCGCATAGGTTAGAACTCATCTATCTATGGAGAAATAAGGAGTGAAGGTCATGTTTTGTACAGATTTGGTGTGAGTTTGATTCCTTTGAGATCTTTCTAGGCTCGAATTCACCTTATTTATTCCATGACTTTTGGTGTGTGATCTTGGTGTTGGTTGTTATTGATGTTGCTACTAACGTTATTTCAGGTGAGCTTTTGGTTCAAGTGTGGGGATACTTTTGCCCTTATGTTTGGCCTTAAACGATTTGGAGGAGAGTTACATCGTATTTGTACACTAGGATGGAGTGATAAGGGGAGTAGTTCATTTGTGGGTTGCTGTGGAAAGGCGCACCTCGTGTTCTTAATGACCGAGTTTACTCGAGGACGAGTAAAGTTCAAGTGTGGGGGTATTTGATGAGACCATATTAGGCGTGTTTTTAGAGTGATTCGGAGTCCGTTCAGTAGAGGTTTAGGCCTTGAGAAGCAGAGTTGTGTAATTATTAGCCTAACTGTAATATATGGAGAATTGAGTTGGTTCCGATGCATTAGAGGTGTTTTAAGAACATTTGGAGACTTTATATTGTGTTAACCATTTACAGGTGGACTCCGTCCCATGTTCGTGGTTCGTTCGATAAAGGAAGTCAGCAAGTTCGTGATCATTATATTTCAGTACTCGATCGTGGATGTTTAATGACGATTCAGATTCAAGCAAGAGTGTTTGTGTGTCAGCTCGTAAGCAAGCCGCAAGCCTTCGTAAGCCAAGCGTCACAAGCCAAGCCTAGCATGGCACAGCCCGGCAGCTCCGCGCACCTCGCGCATGATAGTTGCGTGCCTCGCGCAGGTCGAGCTCCATCTTAGCAGCACCCAGCATTCTCCCATCACAACAGCGACAGCCAGCCAGTAACTAGGAGCGACCCGCGCACTACCAAGCGCGACTCGCGCATCTCAAGCTTCCTAGTAGCTCACATACGAACAACAGACAGCAGCTGCGCGCACTCCGCACGGCCATAGTGGACGACTCGCGCATATCGGGGCTGCGACGCGGGCTGGGCGATTTTGACGAGTTGTAGTGTATTAGATTAGTTTTAATAGTTTTAATATCTATCTTTTCATTATTCCTTCATCATTAGACTTACTTAGAACCTAATTAGAGAGAAGAACATTACTTTTCCCTATCTAATCTTTCTATGCTTAAGATTATCATTGAAGAATTGTTGAATTGCTCTATGCCGATCGAAGCGTAATTTGCTTCTTGAGAACGATGATCTAAGCTTCGGTTAGTTTTATTGTGAGGTTTCTTGTATGAACAATTGCTTAGTTATAATATTGATTTCTATTTGAATTATATGATTGATTGTTTGATTACTAGGAAGTACAACTAGTTTATCTTTCCAATTGAATTATTGCTAGAACTTAGAATGTTGCTTATTCGATTGTTCTTTGTTTATGAGTAGCAGACTAGGGTTTAACTTTGGATCTGAATGTTCTTGTTATTTCCTAGTGAATTCATTATTTCCAAATTGAATTATTACGCTAGTAATTGTTGTTTGGCACATAGTTTCCTAGGGCTTTGATGTTCTTTAGAATTGAACCTATATTGTTGATTCGATTAGGTTGTTCTATAGTTTAGTTATTCTATTTGCAGATACGGGTAGTTTAATTAATCTTTAGAGGGAAGCGGGATTAAATTCTCAATCTATGTGTGATTAAGATTAGTTGTTCGTACTTAGAAACCAACGATCGATAACCCGAACCGAAGTGACGATTAACCGAACTCAAGACCTTTCTCCATTGATATTCCCTATAGTTTATTATTGCTTTCTTAGTTATTAGTTTTGACCTTTTAATCTGAAAACCCCATTTTGATCTCTTATTTACATACTTTGGTACCTAAGTCTCTGTGGTTCGACCCTACTTGCCTCCTACATTAATTGTGTTGGAAAGTCGGTTTATAAATATTATCTTTGGTAAACGCGTGCGACCGCGTCCCACCACTATGGTGTAATTATACATTTTATTATGAATGAAATAATTTTTTGGCGGTGTTTTAATTGTTGCAACATCCTAATTTTGTGTTAATTTTATGATTTAAATATACAAGTAACCAAAAGCCTATAAAGAAATGACTTCTTTAATATGTAATGTTTTTTCATTAAACTGGTTAGGTCACTTAATAGTTAGTTACTACACTTTATAAAGAACTTCTCTTACTTAGGCGTCATTGATAATTCATGTTTTTTTGCTAACGATTTCAACAATATAATATAATGCACAAAAACACTCTTTCTTATATCAACAGTATGATGTAGAACACCAACAATATACTACTATTGTTCAAACCAAAAGCCTATAAAGAAATGACTTTTTCTAATCTGTAAAGTTTTTTAATCAAAAATCGTTATGCCTACTTAATACTTAGTTAGTACTCCTGTATTTAATATGTTGGTTTTTAAATTAAAAAAAGGTGAAGCTTAACCTTCATGTTTTTCTCTTCTTTGTGCGTGGCAATGGAGAAGCCATACCATTTCCTTTTCTCTTAGTGTCTCACTAAGTTCAAGCTAAGCATGAACCAAAATGTAAGCTGACAATTGCTTCATATTTCTCTCTTCTTTGTGCGTGGCAATGGAGAAGCCATAGGTTTTCCTTTTCTATTGGAATCTCACTAAGTTCAAGCTAAGCATGAACCAAAATGTAAGTTAACAATTGCTTCGAGATTCAACCAAGCTTCACAAAATTTAGATGAGAAGTTATTATAGTAATGATCGGACAATGTCAAAATCTCAAGTCTGAAACCCCAAAAGAAATTGAATCTAAACCCTAATCCTTCTCATCCCCTTCGCATACCCTCTCCTTCACCGTCAATCTTCCCAAATTTTAAATCTGTGTGCAGCTAGTGTTGATGTTTTTGTTGTCGTCAAGTTGATTTTTTCTCCTTCCCTCGTCTTTATTCTCCACTGTTTGGCTTCATGTTTTTTTTTTTTTTTTGACAAGCTTACAAGAAAAAAGCAACAAAAAGAAAAACAAGGGCTCTTACCTAGCTCCATCAGCTAGATGCAAAGGGCCCGAGACACAAACACAACTGAGACCATTGGACTCATGATAACTAGGACGCAACCTACTAATACTAAGACTACGAGATTTCTTGCGAACGTGAAGACAAATGTCCATCGCTGGTGGAGTGGAGGTCCTCCTTTTCACTCCGAGAATAGACATGGTTGATGTTGAAAGCACCGTCATTGAGATGGTTCCCGAATTGGCTATAATGCAAGCACCCTTGTCATGGCTGGAGCATGTGGATCTTCCTCTGGCAACACTTACAGAAGTATACCGCCTTTTGGATCGAATCCAGCCCTCGTCCAACAACCTTGCCATGCTTGTCGCTTTCGTCCAATGGGCATTGCCCGTTGTTGTACCTGCGCAAAAACTAACTTACCTTGCCTCTGTCGAGTGTGAGGAGACTGCTTTGGAAGGGGAGTCTTTTGTCTTGGGCGCTCCATGATACTCAGAACCGGCGCCATACTTACCATATTCCCATCTACGTGATCCGCTAGGATAGCCTCGAATTCTTCAGGTGGCGAGATGCTCCTCTGTGGTTCAGTTACCCCTATACTGAATTCAGGTGGTGGGGTGGAAACCATTGCTTCCCACGAGTGAGTATCGTGGTTGTTTCCGTCTGGAATCTTGACGAAGATGAAGTAGGGGACTCCGCCGAGATTGAATTTTTTGGTGTGAGGATACGCACCCTCACAAAAGAAAATGAGAAAGACTGGTAGTATTGGAGCTCTTTCCCATTATGCAACTTCTCAAAATCCTTACGACTCATACTCATGCCATGATCTGGCTTCCTACAATGTTTGAACTCATACTTCACTTGCCCCTCCTTAGTCGCATGACGACCCTTAATGTCGCTAGAAGGACCATCATCTTCATGGTTGCAAGTGACCATGATCTCCATACTCTCCTCATCCTCTAAGACAGTTTCCATAGACTCACTATGAGCAACGGATACCTTACTTGAGCAGAAAGAAGGTTGCGGACTTTGTATATGAGGGATAGCACCCAATCGTGACCCGCTCTCTATTATCGTCATGGTATCGACTAGAACGTCCTTAGTCTTGACAGGGGGTAAACCTTGACCTAACCCTTTAGGTACAGACACAACACTAGTACTACAACCAGCACTACAACCAGACGCTACCTTCGACCCCTTGTCAAGTTCATCCTCCACACGAGCTAATTTTGTGGTAATATCTGTGTTACGCGGCTCTATACTGCTCGCCACACGAAGATCCTTAACAGCCATACCGAGGTTTCCTAATTGAGCATAAGACGAACCTCGTCTAAACAGGGCCTTAACATTCCTCTTATCAATTCTCAGAATCATTGAACAAACTAATATGACTTCATCAAAAGCAGTCAATTTCAAATCACAAGCAGCAACGTTTAGATGTAGAGAAAGAATTAAGTCTTTTATAAAAGGGTTATTCTCACATTCCTCTACAGTTTCACATAAACAAGTAGCCGCAAAACGGAGAAATTTTATAGCTCGTTTGTAATTGATAATTGCATCATTAAACTTTTGGGATTTGAACAACAAATTACCTTCTTCTTTAAGCAATGAGACTAGGGGTAGAACTTCATCCGGAATATTCAATTGACTTCATCGCGTGCATATAAGACTAGTATCTCTATACTGTAAGGGAAGAGGGGTGGGAAACCAAACTTAATGTATTGCCTAATTTATCCTTTGTTGTTTAATTAATAATTTACAGAAAAAATAATTTATCATAAAAAATAAATAAAAAATTAATGAGAACAATTGCATAAATAAACCACCTATAATCATCCCACGATCCCACTACATCACAAAAAATAACTACCCACTCACCCAACCTCAATATAAAAATAACATAAAAAAAACTGATTTAAAATACCAAAAATATAATTTTTACACACAATTATGTGAATATAAGGCTAGTATAGATTACTGTAGAGGCCAAGTTGCGGACTTTAACGCGGCTGATTATGATATTTGGACACCCAAACCACAACAACAACACAAGGGCCAAAACCCTGTCCCCTGACCAAAAGAAAACCCAGATCTTCATTACCTTTTCATCTCTCTATTTCCTCTACATTTCCATTCGCCGGTGTTGTGTTGTGTTGGGTATGTTTCACACTATTCTCAAATACTATTAACGTTCACTCTCTATCTCTGCTCACACACAACTAGAGAAGGGACTGAACTTATAGTTGCTTCTCTAGTCATTCGTTTCTTCCTTTTCAATGGCGTTGGGAGCTTTAAATGGTATTTTCTTTGCGGTACAGCCTCCTCCTTCATGGCAAACAAGAACACTTAAGCTAAACCCCTCTCTTTTTTGCTTCAACCATTCTGCCTATGTAAGTTATTTCTATGTCGCTATTTAATAAATACTTCTTATAGTTTTCATTTTACTTTCATTATTTGGTTTTCTTGCTACTATAATTCATGTTTTGTGATTGTCACACTTAATAGTGAAGTGGGTTAATTATAACAGTAGCATACCAGGTTTTAATTTTCGTTTGAGTGCTTGAAACTGCTAGAAAGTCGGGAACATAATATGAGTTGTGTATAGAATCCGCGTATAAACGAATTGGTGATGTTGGATTCACTGGTAGCTTTTGTGTTTGATGCATTTTCTGTCTAAGCTCCGTTGCATTCCTGTTTTGGGTGTAATTGGACTAAACACTGTCAAATTATTCTATATCGACTGTCCTTTGCAAGTTATGGGAAATGGACGATGGGACCGTTGTGTTTGTCGCTCACTGTTGGGTGTTGCCTATTGCTGTTGGTTGTTGGTTTCTCAATACCTCTAGAATCGGCCTTGAATTAGTGAATTTGGGTGGCATCCCTTGTTCGTACGTCATCTATGGTGAAGTAGGGTCTCATTCTCTTGGCACTTCAAGCTCCATTGCTTAATTATGGTTGGGATTGTTTCACATAAGGTTCTATTGGATGTGGCTCATGTGGGACTGTGGGACGGTGCGATTATTTCATCTTTGCTCGTGCATATTTTGGATTTCTGATCTCTATGGATGATAAGTCGTCAAATTTACTATTCCAAGAGTACCATTTCTACTTTGAATCAGATACACGCTAACTTAGAGAGATTTTTTTTGACTAACCACTAGGTCAAATCGGTTACCAAAATGACAAAGGCTGTTGGAGCTTTCACAAGAAAACTGCATCTTTGCAAGTGCCTTGTAATTCAGTTTGGCTACTTTTTTTTATTATATAATAACGGAGTGGTTTTTGGGGGGAGTGGGACAAAGAAAATTAGCCTTTCATTGATTTCATGGCAGGCTCTGTTTGCTTTGCGTGGTGATTTTGCTGGCGATGCTGAACTTTATATATATATATTTTTTGGGTGTGCGAGTAATAGTGATGTCATCAATTGGGCATTGCTCAAAAGAACCAATGTGGTTTTTGTTGTGAGGAACTCCTGAAGTACGAGACTGGATGTAAGGAGAAGAGATGGTACAAAAATAAAACAAGAGAGGGATACTTTTGCGCATGATTCACCGGTCTCAAAAGTGTATATTGGTTTCTCTAATGATTTTTGTGACGTGTAGAAAATAAACCCTTTTCAGCTATTGGAATTAGTAGTATGTCCACAATGGCTATATTGGTGAAAGTTCCTCTCTCTAGCTTCAACAAACTTAACAATTATGGGACCAATTCTTTAGCCCTTTGTTGTGATGTTGGTAACTTGAACTTGGTTTGGATTCCTGTATCAACAGTAGCATTTTGAAATAGAGAAGAGTCCAAGTTAAATTTTATGTGACAATTGTGATTAAATTTTGATATCTGAATTCATGGTTGTAACTAGGGTGTTAATGAGCCGAGTCGAGTCCGAGCTTGGAGTTGCTCAAGCTTGGCTCGTTATACTTTGCTCGAGCTCGAGCCGAATCTCGAGCTTTTATCAAGTCCAAGTTATACATAACTCGATATGGGCTCAAAAATTATAACAAGATAAAGTATATTTATAAGAATCTTAGTTTAAAAAAGCGCACCTGAGGCACGCCTAGGCGGCAGGTGGCGCTTTTCAAACCTCACACGAGGCATTTTCATGTAGGCGCGGGTAGGCGCGCTTTTTTATGCGCTTTTCAAGAGGCGCAAGGCGCAGCGCCTTTACCGCTTCTTGTAGAAACAGGAGAGAGGTGAAGATCTGAGTTTAGGAGTTAAAAAATCGCAAAATTAAAACTTACCCAGGCCTTTTTAGATAAATTCGACCACAATCCCTTTTCTAATTTCATAAAATTGCTGCAATTTGAACCCTAATTTAAAAGCCCCAAATTATTGAAACCCTAATTTGAGAATGATGCAAAATTGATGAACGCCACCCACATGAACACGGACAGAAACCTCCGACTAGAGAGGGGCAGTGGTCTCCGCCGGTCATCGACGGCCTCCTTGGCTGGTGGTTGCTGTTTTCTTACAGAAGGGCGACTGTTCTTCAGTTCTTCCCCCTTTTCTTCTCTTTTTGCTTGTTTACAGCATCACATGGGAAACTTTAATGCTGACTCAACATTTAATAACTCTGACTTTCCTTTGCTTTCTTTATATTTGACCCAGTTGTATTTTTTGGCTTTTTTAATAATCTTTATTCATTTGTTAAATTTTTTTTACCACTACATGAGTTTAGTTTTTAAATATATCAAAAAGAGTATAGTAAAATAAAATATTTTATACCACAATAACCAATAATTTAAAATAAATTTTAAAAATAAAAAGTAAATAAAGATGCGCCTCGCCTACAAGAAGCGCGCGCCTTGCGCCTAGGCTCCCGAGACCCTTTGCGCCTCGGTGCGCCTCGCGCCTTTTAAAACTAAGATAAGAATATAAGATATTATAAGATATAATATATTATAACTAAGTTTATCTATTTTTTCTAGACTTATCAAAAATATTCTACTAATATTTGAGGTCACTATATAAAAAAATATAATAAAAAAATATTTCGACCCTGTTCACGAACTTCTCGAGCCGAACATGGCTGTGCTCGGCTTGTGAAAATTTCGAGTCTAACTCGAGCAGCTCGCGAACAGGCTAAGCTCATTAACACCCCTAGTTGTCACCTATGATTTGGTTGGATTGTGGGGATTGATTTGAATTTATGCTCTTCATGAGTAAGTTATGATATTAGAATAAGGATACTTATAAAACATTTCAAGCAGGTAATAGCATAAAATAAGGGATGTCACTTTTTCTTATTACTTACCTTCCTCTTTCTCTTCCATTTTAGTTTTTTTTTTCCTGCCCAACTTTTCTTGAAAATAGTCAAACATAGGAAAATTAATTTAAATTGCAATTTTCCTTTGAAAATGAATTTCCATGAACAAACAAAGGGAGCCTTAGTGTACTTTGACATTTCTTATGTAATTTGTATTTCATCTTTTAACTTTTCTTTTAACTTTTCTTTTAACTATTATCTCTTCAACTCAAGAAAGAATGAAGTTTCTAAACTAGGAAATCTTAGCATCTCAAAGTTTAGGTAATTATATACTTCAATACAATATATTGAACGAGCCTTCTATTTATTGTCTTTTGTCCTTAAAAGTTAGAATAGAGACACCCACTTAACAAAGTGAAATCGGCCAACTAGCAAATAGCATTGAAGTCTAAGTTGGAAAGGCTTTCTCCTATAAGAGGAGCACAGGGTGAACATGGGATGCTATGAATATATGGAGCTCATTGCGGAAATTACCGGTAATGGAAACCAGCCCCAGCTTAGAAGTAGAACAACCTTTGATCTTAGATGTTGTAGCGACATTCGTGAAAAGTAAATACCAAAAAGTGGTTGGTAGGAAGAGAAGTAAAAATGGTTTCCAATTTCCAAATTGGGGAATTGGGTTGTTTTAATCAGCTGCCACTGCACTTTGGTATATATATGTGTAATTTCATACGAGTTCAGTTATCATACCACCTCATGCGAAATTACATTTGTCGATATAGGCATATAGAATTGTAATGAAATTAGCATTGAACTTAACCTATTTTACTTGTGATTGCAGAATTTAGGTGCACATTACTCGTCTTCTGTATGTCATAAAAACCTGCGATGTAGAAACAGATTGTTTGTAAGAGCTGGCGCAAAGAAGATTACATTTGATACGAAGTGTAGAGAAGCTATACAAGCTGGTATAAACAAGCTTGCTGATGCTGTTTCAGTGACATTAGGGCCCAAAGGTATTGCACCATGAATCATACTTTCTATTTCCCTATCATCTTTTCCTTCCATTGCCTTATCTTTTGGACCTTTGTCAACTTTACTTCTCGTGAGCTCTCAATAGCTGTAGTAGATGACTTGTAGGGTTGCGTTTCTGTGCAAGAAAGCTCAGTAGAGGTCAATATAGGTGCTTGGAAGAGCCATAGTATGCTATATATAACCTGTTAACTTTAGGGATTACACTTACAACAATATTAAGTATTGTTTCTCTCTCATAACTCTTATTTGTGTTAGGCACAAAGCAGCTTAAGGGAACTTTTGATTTAGCTTGTCATGTTAGTTTCCACTTTCCAAAGACACCCCTCTACGTTAAAGCTAAATGCCATCATAGCATACCTTTGATACCAGTATTAACCCACGTGCTTGTGTATATGTGAAGTTGTATGAGACGACGTACATATAGGCAAATATATGTGTGTTTACACTTTTTGTTCTTCTGAAGCTATCTAGATTGCCATCATGTGCTTATATTCTTAGTCTACATATTAGTAGGCATCATAGATATCCTACACTTTATGAATGTGTTGAGTGTCTCGAGTGTTAACGTTAACCTAGTCATAGTAAATGAATATTGTTGTGGGTAGGGAATATATTACGTTTGGAACATGGCGTGAATGTGTACCTATCTATAGCTAGTACAAGTATAAGGAGCGTAGCAAAAATGTGTACCTTTTCACATTGTTTGATACTCCTTGTGCTTTATTCTACTTGTTCCAGTTTCCTTTTTGGGGTGCTCAAAACTACTTGTTCCACTCCCTCTAGAATGTAACTTTAATCCATTAATTGTGGTGCCCACTATTAAATTTTTAAAAATTTTCCTACTTACCTTTTCGAATTAACCACTTATTCCTCTCCCTTAGTCTCTCTCTCACCTACTTTATGAGAAATTTTTTGAGCCACTACAATCAATTGTATTTTAAACAAATTATTTCGTAAGCATCATGCCTAAACGAAGTGGAACAAAACACAAAGGAAATATGTTTTACTAGACTTGTGGCCCGTATTATACACGAATTACAATTTTTTATAAAAATTCAAATGTATTTGCTCAAAATTAAAATTAAAATAAAATAGGTGTCTTGATTACATTCAATTGAACATAATTCAGGTGAAAAGATTATATTCCTTGAGTTCTTAATTGTTTTAATGTCTTGATTCTAGAGCCAAAAATTGATTATTAATTCTCAACAATCAGTGTTTCAAATGATATCTTCTTACATTCACTTCAAAATGTATTTTCAAACTATCTAACTTTCCATAATCTGATCAGATCCATATATAGAGACATAAATGGTTAAAATTTGCCATGATCTTAAAATAACAACCAAGAACAACAAAAAGGGGAGCATATGATTTTTAATTTCAATAAATTTCCATACCCAGAGAATATTGGACATATTTTATGGTGAGTACTTAAGATATCTTCCATATATAATTATATACTATATATCGAGTCTATATAATTACATTTATGTGGCACGATCTACAAGTATGTACATTCCTAAACCAATTATATGAGAGCTTTTTGGTTAGAGGGACTACAAAATATGAAGCAGATTCAATGCATGTGCGCTAAAATCAATAACTTATCTGCGTGGAAGATATAGTATATCTGTAACTGCATATTTTTGGTAATTAATGATAAAAAATATAAGTTTTTGGATTTCGGAAAGTGTAGGGGGCTAGGGGCATTTTAGGAAAGTGAAATTTGTAAGCACAAAGAGGTCGTTGGTGGTAAAGTCTTTTGGGAGAACTTATGACGTCTGACGTGTTCAGTTCTTAATGTTTAAATTAACTTTATGAATGAATAATGGTGGAGTCTAAGTATGTGAAACAAGACTTAGGGGTAAAGTTTGGATAATTCTTCGTATCTCATCGTGTCTTATCTATTATGTTGTTACAAGTTTCCTAGGTTGCTAGTCTTTTGGCGTCGAATGGATTGGGTAATAATTCTATGGTTAACGGCGGAGGCCATAAAGCAAGGAAGAAAATCGCTGATGCGTTCGCTTTCGTGGTCTCGGTCTCCATGACACAAACAACCTGTAACGGTCGAATAGAAACAAATCACGTCTAACGCGATGTGATTTTTTTCAGTAAATTCACACTAATAGATTTTTACCTCATTTTTGTATTTACTAAGTTCTATAAGATTCTTTTAACTTAGTTTAACCGAAGCTATCATATGGATCGGTTACACATATGGTGAATAATTTTTTTTAAAACACGAGATTCATATTCTATCATATATATAAATTGATACTAACTCATACTTCCTCCGCTTTTTATTACTTGCATCATTTCCCATTTTTAGAAGTTGCAGATTATTTGCATCATTTTCATTTATTGGAATACTTCCTCTCTACCCCCTTTTTCCCTCTATCTATCTCTCTTATCTCCTTAATTCTTGTGCACATGCTCAATGACGCAAGTATAAAAAAAAATGGAGGTAAGTATATATTAGCCAACTTTGAAAGCCTACGACAAGTTTTTCTCCTTTCGTTGGTGTGCTATTGTTTTTGTGCTGCTTTATGTAATTCCCCTTCTCTTTTTTGATCAATTTGACTAAGCAATGGACGTAATGGACTAACGGGTCAAAAATGTTCTAACGCGATGAGTCATCGTTACGTAACGGACAATGCGGCGAGATGGACGTGAATTTTCATCGCGGCCTTACGTAACGACATTTCGCGTAACGTCAAGTTCAATGTCCGTTACATAGCGGCCGGCAGTTACGTAACGCAACGGCCGAGTTTTATTTCCATGACACAAAGGGCATATTATTGTCCGGGGTTAGTGGCTTGCTAGACATGTGAGAGCTGGAAGGTAAGAAGAAGTTTATAAGCATTATGGGGGGGTTGAGCTAAGGGCTTTTGAAGATGGATTGGTCAACTAGGCGATTAGCTTCTCTATTCTTTTTATTAATCTTTGATTTTCAAGAAATTCATGCGTGTAGGTCATCACATTTTCGTTTTGATTTGGTGAAATGATTTTAGGAAGGAACTTTTGTGTTAAAAGGAGTGAGAAAGACCAAGTTACTGGACGACTTTTGAGCTGGTATTACTTTTACAGCCAATTTCACAAGGATGTTTCATTGTTATATGCATTAATTTGTAGCTTACTTATTTAGTTAAGCTGATTTTCAACGATGCTACAATTTGCAGGACGCAATGTGATTCTCTCAGATTCTAAAAGTTTAAAAGTAATTAATGATGGTGTTACCATAGCAAGGGCCATAGAACTTGCCGATGCAATTGAGAATGCAGGGGCGATGCTTATTCAAGAGGTTATAGTTGCTTGGTGTAATTCCTTATGCTTTGATAGTTATGTTTGTGGAGGAAATAATATTTGCATGTCTTCTAGTGCGAATACAGGTTGCATCTAAGGTTAATGATGCAGCTGGTGATGGTACAACAACTGCAATAATTTTGGCTCGAGAAATGATAAAAACCGGGTTATTAGCTATTACTTTTGGTGCTAATCCTAGTGGTTTAAGAAGAGGAATGGAGAAGACTGTAAATGAACTAATCCGAATTTTGAAGCAGAGAAGCATTCCTGTTAAGGGGAGAGATGATATAAGAGGTAATTGTCTGTCAAAGTCTTGCAAATTTATGTACTGCCTGCTCTACTTATATATGTTCCCTGCAGCTGTGGCTTCTATTTCTGCTGGAAATGATGACTTTGTTGGGAGTATCCTTGCTGAAGCTATTGATAAAATTGGGGCTGATGGTGTGATCTCTATAGAGAATTCCTCAACCTCTGAAACTTCTATAATTGTCGAAGAAGGAATGAAGGTCTGCTAGTTTCTTGATTCTCATCCTTGTATCTGGTATGTGCATTGCACCAGTTGTTACCAATGCAGAGTGTTATTACTGGATATGTTTCTGGAGGAGGATTAGGTGTTGTTGGCGCTCATGGTTTACATTCAAATCACCTGCTTGCAAGTGCTTCAAAGGCTTTCAGAACATGCTGACATGTACTCCTCAATATTGAGGGGTGTCACTGTCAAGTATAAGTTCTGGGAGTTGTAATTCAGGTTGTAGAATCGACAATCAACACATTAGTTTTTATATTTTAATGATCCAATGGTGAGAAAACTCTTTATATGCGACTTAAGCGAATGGTGAACTAATAATCCATTTTAGTGAAAAGATAATCCTTTTTCTAAAATATGTAACCCTTTACTGAAAGGGTTATACTTTAAACAAAATGGATTACCACCTAGAGGACGAACAATATTATATTTTGGCCTATATGGAGTAATATCTAAGAGAGAGAGAGATAGATAACTTGTAACCACTATTCATCTATCAATCTTATGTTATATTTTTTCACAAGTGTATAAGAAAAAATATAGTCAAGTGGGGTCTTATTTGATTCTTCTTAATGCATACTATCATAATATCGACTTTTTATAATTTTTTACTTATCAATAACTGGAGATATTAAGGTTCAAAGTATTGCATTGGATAGCGTGCAAACAAGAAACTTTGCGAGTATTGCTAAACGGAGGATATATATATTAGGGTGTTTATTGCAAAAGATACCAAAGCAATATAGAACAAGGGATGAAAAAATGCTAGGAAATTTAGTAATTACTATGAAAACTTTTGGTCATGCTATGGAAGAACATTTGCAAACATATAACCCCTATGTGAATCAATGTGTCTCTAGCTGAAACAACCCCTATGAAAGGTTTCTCTTATTTCTATGTTTCACTATGTGAATATGGTTGTGAAAGCAATTGGAGTTTAATATGCTTGGTCTATATCACAATCCCTGGGTTAGTATCAAAAATGCTATGGAAGAGTTACACAAACTGCAAGGTGATACCGGGTGAGAGCGCAGCCACCCAACATAGACTAGTCGCAATTGATTTCCGGGTAGGGAGTCTTTAAGAAAGCGAAGACCCGATGTGGAGCTGCGAATCAAGTGGTGGAAGCTCCGAGGGGAGCACAAAGAGAACTCTTTCTAGCTAAGATGGCTAGTAAAGATATTTGGTCTTGTAACACGGAAATGGACGTAGATTCGACATGGATAAAGATGGAACTTAGTATAAAGGAAGTGGCAAAAGAGATCCTTGGAGAATCTAAAGGAACTGTACCATCAAGTAAGGACACATCTTGGTGGAACGAGGAGGTGAGACAAGCGATAAAAAACAAACGAGAAGGTTATAAACTTTAAGATAGAAGTGATGTGCACTATGAGAAGTACAAAGAGGCTCGAAGAGAAGCCAAGAAGGCACTACTGAAGCTAAAGCCAAGGTAAACCAAGAGCTTTATGCAAGATTTGATACGAAAGAAGGGGAAAAAGACATCTACAGAATGAGGGACAGGAATACAAGAGACCTAAGAAAGGTGAAATGCGTGAAGGGTGTGGACCAAAGAGTGCTTGTGGAGGATGAGGAGATAAGGATAGATGGAGGACGTACTTTGATACCTTGTTCAATGGTGATAACGCACAAGACATCTGGGATGTACACATCCCGCCAAGTATGTTAAATCGAGAGTTTATGAGGAGGATTCAAAAGGGAGAAGTCGTTGCAGCATTAAAAAAGATGGGATTGAAGAAAGCTATGGGGCCAGATGGCATACCTATCGAAGTTTGGAGGTGTTTAGGGGGGAGTGGAATCGAATGGCTGACAACATTCTTCAACATGATTTGGAGACACAACAAAATGCCATTAGAGTGGAGGAAGAGTACTTTGATTCCTTTGTATAATAACAAAGGCGATGTACAAGATTGTACCAACTACCGAGGAATCAAACTAATGAGTCATACGATGAAACTTTGGGAACGAGTGATTGAGCAAAGACTTAGGAAACATGTGAAGATATCGGAGAACCAATTTGGATTTGTGCCAGGAAGATCGACTATAGAGGCCATCCACCTCAAGAGACAGACAATGGAACATTACCGTGATAGGAAGAAGGATCTACATATGGTTTTCATTGATTTGGAGAAGGCATATGATAGAGTACCAAGAGAAATACTTTGGTGGGCGTTGGCAAAGAAAGGTGTTCCACAAAAATATATAGATATCATTAAGGATATGTATGAGGGGGCAACTACGAGTGTGCGGACTACGGTGGGGAGGACAACAGAGTTCCCTATTACGATCGGAGTGCACCAATGTTCTGCACTTAGCCCCTTTCTCTTTGCTTTAGTGATGGACGAACTAACGAGGTCAATTCAAGATGATATACCGTGGTGTATGATATTTGCGGATGATATTGTGTTGATTGATGAGACAAAGGAAGGTGTTGAGAGTAAGTTGGAATTGTGGAGGGATAAATTAGAAGCCCGTGGTTTTAGATTGAGCAGAAGTAAGACGGAGTATATGGAGTGCAAGTTCAGTTGGGTTACAAGCAACGAGACAGGGGCGGTCACTTTGGATAGCAAAGTGGTTCAAGGATCGAACGTCTTCCGTTATCTTGGATCCATTCTCCAAAAGGATGGAGAACTGGATGGAGACGTGACTCATAGAATTAACGCGGGTTGGTTAAAGTGGAAAAGCGCCACCGGGTTCCTTTGTGATTCTGGCATTCCCCAAAGATTGAAGAGAAAGTTCTACAGCACGACAATTAGACCTGCTTTGTTATATGGCACCTAATGTTGGGCGGTGAAACAATGCCACATTCATAAGATGAACGTGGCGGAGATGCGTATGTTGCGGTGGATGTGTGGCCACACAAGGAAGGACCGATTAAGAAATGAAGTGATTCGGGAAAAAGTTGGAGTTGCATCAATTGAAGAAAAGATGAGGGAGAATCGGTTAAGATGGTTTGGTCATGTGAAAAAGAGATCAGGTGATGTATCGGTGAGAAGAATTGAAGAGTGGAGGAGTAATCAAATTGTAAGGGTAGGGGAAGACCTAAGATGACTTGGATGAAGGTAATTTAAAGTTATATGAGGCTACTTGGGATTGAGGAGAGCATGACGTTGGATAGAAGTGGGTTGAGGGGCAGTATCAATGTGGAGGAAGGGGTGTGATTACTACATTTATTTGTTTTTTTCAATTGTGTTGGTATTTAAAACCTTTTGAAAACCTCTTTTAAAACTTTTTGGTGTAAACCTTGTTTTCAAAAACTTTTTAAAAATTTTTAAAATTTAAACCCTTTTAAATTTTTTTTTGACTCTTGTCGATGCCATCTCCTTTGGCAACGGTTTCGGTTGACGATTCATGCTAGCCGACCCCAAATCACTTTGGGAATAAGGTTTAGTAGTTGTTGTTGTTGTATGAGTTCGTTTAGTAAAATATTCAAGGCATCTACAAAGACTTGTGTTAGACGGTATGTCTTTGAGCATATGGATAGACCATATAGTTTTTAAATTAAAACTATATGGTTTTAACTTAAAAGTTCAAAGTTTTACATTTTGAACACCTTATACTTTTAAGCTAAAACCTTATTGTTTTGAGTTAAAACCTTTTGGTTTTACTATGGTCTATCTATAAGTGTATGAATACCTTCTGCCGAAAGACTCTATGGCATCATATTTATTAATGAAAATCAACTTAAGTTTCACCATTTTGTTGGTACTTCTTGTTAGTTGTTATATTGGTTTTGCTTTGTGAAGGAGCTTGAGAAAGCTTGGTGTGATTGAGCTTGACTTTGATTTTAAGTTGGTTTTATAGTTGTCTGTTCTTTATATTGATAATATTTATCATGGTCTTTGACATCGACAAGTTTGTTGGTTGAAGGAAATGCTCTAGTACTAATTCAAAATTTGATAAATAGTGCATCCTCATATCGGGTTAGTTTACCAAAATAGATTGGACAGTAGAGGGTTCCATGTAGTCACATAGTGTCTTCTTGCAATAGGGCTTCAACAAGGAGAAAACTTTCCTTCCATCTTAGCAATACGTCTGAGGCCCGTGCTGCTCCACTCAAGTGTGTGTGTTATCCTTCTTAATAGCATCCTTTTTCCACGTTTTGTCATATTTCTAGATCGTTGGTTAGAAACCAACGTTTGCTTCTGGGTTGGTTGGGAGTGAATGGTTCCCAGGCTTGAGAGTAAGAGTAAGACTTGAAACTTAGCAGTCACTAGCATAATCATATAGTCACTTGTTTCTTGGTATGCCATATAACTCTGTGGTCAATCTATATTGAAAACATATTTGGTTTTAGGGATACATTTAAGGTAACCTACGAATGAGGATTGCCTTCCAAATTATCTGATGAAGATTATGTATTGTTTCTTTTATTTTATGTTCCTTCATTCTTCATGGATCAAGTTACTTTTTTTTTTTAAGGGGGGGGGGGGGGGGGGGTGTCCTACTTTCTTTGGGTAGAGTATTCAACTTAGTTTTTCAACATGATACTCATAACATAATCAAAGTCCATAACCTATATTTTTATCATCATCTTCATGATTTGGAGGACTTATTGGTTATTTTGCCTACAAATTGAGACACGAATCCCATAAAATCCATTTTTTGTGTGGGGGGGATTTTGACGTATAATCTCTTGAAATTTTAGGTCTTAAGGTTGGGGTGTAGTTTAGATGCATTATTACGTTTTTGTTGTTTTGGTGTTCTCTTTTAATTAAGCCTCTTTATGGTAATTGATGAATGAATCAGTTTGAGATACACATGGAGTTGCCAGATTTATTATGTAGTGCTTGGGGTTAGTGATGGTTCGAATTTTAATGCTCACTTGTGATTAAGCCTTGTTAAGCAAACAAACTTCAATTTTTTGTCGAAGCATAGGCATCTGCCACCTGATATCTTCTTGCATGTGACTGGAAGTGCTCCTAAACCTTGATCTGCATTGATAGGTAAGAGTGTGCGGCAAAAATTCAGATTGTGACACTAAGCCTATTCAACATGCTCAAAAACAAAAACCTTTCCACCCAAGTTTCTAAGCCTTTCAATCATGAACCTTCATTAAGCACCAAGAAGCTTCTCATCATGATCCTATTGTCGAGGAATCTTTACATCATTTCTTTTTTAGGGAAAGCAAACTCTCTGAACTAGTGTGACTCCTTAGACGACCTCTTTAATGGCTTATGGAAGGGCTAGTTAGGTATTATATACTATCATTTAGTTTTTGACCCACTAACCAAAAAAAAGACCTTTACAATGTCTGTTTTCCCTTTAGTGCTTATCTAATCAAATATGACGTTGGTAACTTGACATGTAAATGCTCTAAACTAAATTTGGGATTTTGTACTTACATACTTTCTTTCCAAGTAAAGCAGGTGACTTCTCATAATATCATGGAATAAAAATTCGGCCCTTCATTTACATAACGACTTTCATGTAACGGAATTTGAACTCACGATTCCGTGAAACGCCGCGATTAAATCACGTCCATCATGGCATGTCTTCGTAATGGCGACTCACCATGTTGAAACGTTATTTTCCCCTTACATCCGTTACTTTTCAGAAGTGGGCTTAAAGTTAAAAGGAAAAAACACATTGAATGAGTTGTGTTTATTTATATAAATAATAGGATAGGGCATTCATGTTTTATGTAATGTGTGTTCACCAATATATAACCCACTCATATCATAGGTTGGTATCTTGAAAGAATATCCTTAAACTAGAAAGATGCAAATTTGAAGTTATGGTCCAATGTGTTCAAATTCACTAGCTGCAATTTGTTCCATTTATCCGTTTTAAGCCGCTCCCCTGTGACTATTGTGGGGAACACAAGCTCATCCACTTTTTTACTTGGTTAGGACTGCAGAAGCAAATGCTGATTTCAGCCGTAAACCAAACATGCTCAAACTTTTGTTGGGTTGCATATTATGGGTTTTTAGTTTTTTTTTTGTAGCTTCCTGAACCTGGAGGCCTCTAAAACATCCTCTCTACTACTTATTAACTTGTTGCAGATAAGATGACATACCCTTGGACCTTCCAAATCCTGCCAACAGTAGGATTCCTTCTGGGCTTCTGTTCTAGATGCACCCAATAATATTTTTTAATAATTTCTAATAGATCCCGACTGTTTCTCAGCAAGTGTTACTTGTCTTGGTGGCAGTCTTTTCATTATCTCATTACATGTCTGCTTCTCTTGCAATTTGCTTTACTTCTGTTTTTGTGCTGTCATCATGATCAAAATACGCTTTTTTTGACAGATTGACAAGGGATATATGTCACCTCATTTTGTTACTAATCAGGACAAGTCTACAGTAGAGTTTGATAATGCCAAAGTTCTAGTAACTGATCAAAAAATATCAACAGTGCAAGATATTGTTCCCTTGTTAGAGAAGACATCTCAACTATGTGTACCTCTTCTGATCATTGCTGAGGACATTTCAAAGCAAGTCTTGGAAACATTGATTGTGAACAAAAGCAAAGGACTTGTTAGAGTAGCTGTTGTGAAATGCCCTGGGTTTGGGGATGCCAAAAAAGCTTTGCTGCAAGATATTGCTCTCCTGACAGGTGCCAGTACATAAATCCTTCTATCAGTTATAATCTTTAGTATGATTTGGGACTATGATCAGATTAAATTTGATTTGTATTCCATCGATTGGAGTTCTCCTATGACTCCATTGTGGAGATTCCAAGGAAGAATACATCAATTTTTACTTCCGAATCAAAACCATTGAAATAGGGAAGAAAAGTATAAGGTTTTTTAGAGTAGTAAAATATTCAATGAGACCCTCTTGAAGATTAGCAGTATCCTCCATTCTCTTAGCCACAAACCCCAGTCTCTTGTCGATGTGACTGGTATGAGAGTATGCTTATGCACACAAAAATTTTTAATATGTAATTGTTGTGTAAGAATATCTGGTTGATGCTGAGTCTACTTTCTATTGCATTTTGCCTTGTCATGTCATTTTAGGTGGTGATTTTTTGTCGGGGGATCTGGGTCTGAGCATTGGAGATGCAACTTCCGACCAACTTGGTATGGCACGAAAAGTGATCATAACGAATAACAATACCACTATAGTTTCAGACCCTTCAACAAAAGCTGAAACCCAAGCAAGGATTTTGCAGATAAAGAAGGATTTAGCTGCATCAGAGAGCTCCCACCTTTCCAGGAAGCTTGCGGAGAGAATTGCTAAACTCTCTGGTGGCGTGGCAGTGATCAAGGTTTGTTGGTAGATGTTAGTGTGTATTCTTAAGGTTATGCTAAGACTGCTAACTATTTTAAAATTTTTAGACCGATGGTCTGCGAGAAGTGAAGTAATGGATTGTTAATATGATAGAGCAGAAGTACCTCATTGATATAACCAGGGATATATTACTCTCAAAGACCCGTATGAAGTCTAGTGAGATACCTTTAGATCATAGCAGAAAAATTCCTAGAAATATAGCCCTTTACACTCTCTTTTGTTGTTG
Source organism: Patellifolia procumbens (assembly GCA_947645195.1). Taxonomy (NCBI): domain Eukaryota; kingdom Viridiplantae; phylum Streptophyta; class Magnoliopsida; order Caryophyllales; family Amaranthaceae; genus Patellifolia; species Patellifolia procumbens. Next base: position 8,103,262 of record CANSGD010000953.1, read on the forward strand.
CCATGAACGTTGTCATATAGTAATCTCTTCGGGGTTACCACATAATTTTATGGAGTGTTATTCAAAGTTGGAGGATTATGTTAGGGAAGGCCCAATAAGGAATGGTTATTCTAGAAAAAAGTCTAAAATAACGGGTTGCCACTTGCCCGTTGTCGTGTATAATTTCCTTATTTCGTTAGGAAATTAATGAACGAAATTCATAAAATAGCATAGGAGTAGTTTCTAAAGGGTTATTCAAAGTTGAGGATTATTTTGGAGTGTGCCCAATAAGTAATGTTAATTTTTTAATTGAATTCTAAAATATGGGTTGCTGTGTACAATTTCCTTAAGTTTTTGTAGGAAAGTAGTGGCCGAAATCCACAAAATGATCTAGGAATAACCTAGATGAAAAGAAGACTTTTCATACCCTTATCTATGTCTGTTGTATTGATGTGAGCTCACCACAGATGCAAGTCCAAAATAAATAGGTGATAGGGAGCTTTCCTGATTGATTTGAGATTTCCATCAAACGAGATGAATTTGTCGTCTTTGTTATTAGTGGAAATCAGTGAGGCAGGCAGAGAAGAAGCGGGGCGCTTAAGCAAAGTGGCAACGGAGTTATGTTAAGTTATGAAGATGAATACCATTGGACTTTTACACGTTGCATGAAGACTTTTACACGTTGCATGAACCACTGGGAATTCAAAATTTGCAATTTTTGTATCATAACCCTTTCTTCTAGGTTCTTCATGGGAGAGTATGGATATCCTTAATTTTTTATACATGAAATTCGACGCTTAATTTTTTTGTGTTCAATCTTATTGTAATGCTTCTCCATTTTTTAGTTTATGTTTGCTAAATTAGCTGATCAAACAATTTATATCAAGTGCAGGTCGGAGCTCACACAGAGACAGAACTTGAGGATCGTAAGCTTAGAATGGAGGATGCAAAAATGGCCACATTTGCTGCCATGGATGAAGGGATAGTTCCTGGTGGTGGTGCAACTTATATTCATCTTTCCGAAGAGATTACCTCAATTACATCTTCCTGGGAAGATACTGATGAATTGCTTGGAGCTGACATTATAAGAAAGGTATTACACCAATCACTATTCCTGTGGTGACTGATGTTGGGAGTATTAAACCTGCTTCTTTTTCTTTGCTTTCTGGATCTCTCCACTTCGATTACTAGGTTAGGTTTTGAACCATTGCTGCAATTTTGTTTGTATATCCCTTGCTTTTTTCGCAAAGACCAAGGCATCTGCTTTGGAATATGATCCTGTTGAACTGCTACCCCCAAATGATCTGTCATCACTGCCATTTTACAGAATGTCCGAGAACCCTTTTACGTTTCTCCCAGGACCTAAAATGCTGGAAGGCTCAAAACACTTTAGCAATGGAACCCCAAGAAGGTTCACAAGCGATCTTTCTTTCATGCTATACCATAGTGCTTGATGACAACCTTTGGAATCTCAAGGCTAAAGCTTGAGCAGAAATAAGACAGTTTATTTGGATTGCAAGTTTAGCGCTGTTAGGAGCATGGCTAGGAAGAAAATCGCGAATGACGTTTTCACGGTAATGGTTGCGATTATGCGGAAGCGGCTTGTAATGGTCAGAGTAGAACAGATCGCGGTTGCTTGATGCGGTGTGAATTTTTTTATGAATTCACACGATTAGACTTTTAGCCTATAATTGCATTTTCAAAGATTTATAAGTATGCTTATAACTTAATATGACCAAAGCTATCATATGGTTGAATCATACATATGATGAATGAAAAGTTACTTAAAACATGAGATCCATATCCTATTATAAATATGAATACATACTAATTGATATGTGTTATCCAATCTAAAAGCCTACATCCAAGGAGTGTTTTTCTCTTTACATTTGGTGTGTGCCTGTTGTTTTTGTGCTACTAATGTGTGTTTTCTCCTTGTTTTTGCCCAATTCTCATAATGTCACGAATGTAACAGTTAAAAGAAAACAATGTAATGCGGCAAGTGACCTTTACGTAACAGGCAACTTGTTGAGATGGGCGTGAATTTCATGCCGTTATGTAACGACATTCCCGTAACGACAGTTTAAAATACGTCAGATAATGGCCATTATCTAAGGTAACAACGAGTTCTGATTCCATGACATGGAGGCAAGGTTGATAACCTTGGACGAGAACAGTATCCAAGGTAATTCTCTTCTTTCTCTATCGAGGATATCCAAAAGGATGGTTACTGGGTGGAGCATAGAATCAAAGCATGTTGAAGTGAAGAGTGTTAGGTTTTCTATGGGGGTTCTAGGTGATCATGGTATGATGCCCCAAAGATTGAAGGGAATATTCGCATGGTATTTTAGACATACAACATTATATTATTAGGATTCTTGGGCCGTAAAACATTGTCGCATTCATAAGATGAATGTGGCAAGATGCATATGCTACATTAGATGTGTGACCATATGAGAAAAGATTGGTTGAGAAATGAGATAATTAGGAAGTAAGGTTTACGCCTATTGAGGATAAGAAGAGGGAGAATCACGTAAGATTGTTTGAGTGTACGCACCGTAGTGAAGTGAAGTGATTTTGAGGGGTAGGGAAGATCTAAGAAAATTTGGAGGAGGTTGATTGAGAGTGAGGAAAACGTGACGTTTAATAGGGTGGTATGGAGAGAAGGAATCTATTGATAGAAGACGGAGGAAGTATATATTTGGAGGAAAAAAGAATGATTGGTTGATATTGGTCCAAAATTAAACAAGTTTTGCAAGAGGCGTAACTTGAGATTGCTAAGAGGAAAGGGGTGAGAATTATATGAATATTATGCTGACAATAAACATTCTAATAAATGTTTGAAACTTGAATTTGCTGCATTTTTTATGCGCCTCTAAAGCAAGGAGAAGATTTTTGCTCAATAAAACACTCCTTTATTACCTACAATAGGCCTCTAAATGAATAAGGTGAATGATCAAGTTACCTTCATATGAGAAAATGTTGTTGGAATACTTAGATGTTTAGAAATATATGAGAAAAAGAAAGCCAATCGCTTGGATGTTGAACAACACATCTGGTAGACATATACATTACAGTATTGCCTGATTTCCTATGGTTTATTTGAATATAATTAGTACTCTCTCCGTTCTCATTTGATGTTTCTATTTTCCTTTTTGGGATGTTTCTAAAAGTTCTTTCCATTTTAAATCTTTTCCAATTTAAGAACATTTATTTCCCCATCTTATTACCAAATATTTATTATACTTTTTTGCTTTTTGTCTTAACCATGGGCCTACTTTAGAATAATTTATTTCTCAATTACCCACTTTTCTTTCTCTCACTTTTTCAAAAGCAAAAGGTACCAAAGTACACTTTATGCAAAAAAAAGATTATCACCCATTTCAATTTGCATTGGTTTTCCCCATATTCCAAATGGTAACATCAAATGGGAATGGAGGGACTATATTGGTGTCATTAGAAAATTTATCTTTAGTTTATCATAAATTGTATGTATCTCCATATTTTGTTGCAAAGGGAAAACGGTGTTTTATGATGCCTTGGTAGAATCGATGCTTATTAGGTCTAGAGTTGTGGTGTAGGTAGTCAAAGGAGAACATCAGCAGTAAGGGCATGGATTCGTATCACTAGGGGCGTGTTCATTATCGTTTTCAGTGTTTTGGAAAACCAAAACATGAAAACAAGAAAAATTGGTTTTCTATTGTTGTCAGTTTTCAAAATATACACGATTATTATTTGTAATTTTGTACGACTAATTTTAAGTTTTTTTTTACAACTTCTATCATATAATTCTCAAATCATAAAAACCAAAAATAGAATTTGCAAGTGATACCGGCCCTTAAATTAATGTTCGTGTATTCACATTTTCGCTTTACCAATCCATCCAGTATAGCTGATACAGCTTCATAGACTGTAAATGATTGATGATTAGCTACTGTAAAAACATCACAATTGTTAATGTCTTTTAAAAAGTTCATCAGCTAGTTCTCTATATTGACAATTTGATGCTTTGTAGTTTTCAAGGCTTTAATTTTATACTCCCCTTGGGCCATTATTCTACTTGTTTTTTGGAAAACATATCATGAAGTGTGTTTAGCCACCTATTCAACGACTTCAACAAGCCATGTTATCCTTGAACCTAGACGACAGAAAGGTTTTGCATCAATTTCTAACTAGCTGGTTACTTTATGGCTCCCCTCAGCATTGGTGTTACTGCTGCTTTTGTGCATGTGATTTTTACAGTCCTTGCAGAATTACCTCAAGGGTTTTCTAGATTCTTATGCATTAATAGTATTTGGTGGGTGGTGCTTGTTATTAAGCCACAGGTTATCTTTTGTTGCTTCTTTTGACGTGATAGTGAAATTCATTCGTTTCTAAAGGTGGTTAATTTTGATTTTCAGGCACTCCTTGCACCTGCCAAATTGATAGCTGCGAATGCAGGGGTTGACGGAGAAGTAGTGGTTGAAAGAATACGTACCTCTGATTGGCAAATTGGATATAACGCTATGCTTGGCAGATTCGAAAATCTCCTTGATGCCGGTATCATTGATCCTTGTCGTGTCACTAGATGCGGTTTACAATATGCAGTCTCTATTGCAGGGCTTGTTTTAACTACGCAAGCTATATTGGTTGACAAAATTAGGGAACCCAAACCTGCAGTTCCTCATATTCCAGGAATATCTCCTTGAACTAAGATGGATTTTGACAGTACTTTGTAGATGTTAAGATTCCAGGAAAACTCCCGACTTACTTGGTTACGACTTCCATAACAGATTTGTAGAATGCATAGGTCAGTTGACTTCTTCAGTTTCCAATGATCCAAAATTTTGGTAGGCATGCGTCCGATTTTTGTTCATTACAAGTACTATAGTACATTAGTGTTTCCGTAGCGTGTTAATGTTACTCTTACAATAGTCTTTCAGATAGTCTACTATAGAGGTGATAATTGGGGTTCAGGCTGGATACATTGGGCCAATCTTATTGCTTTGACTTCACTGAACCACATTATTTCATATTGGGTTATAGTTAATTGTCTTTTGGGATTGGTGTAGGGATTGGGTTGCGTCGCTTTCAATCATTCAATACTGGTTGTAAATTACTGCAACTCAACTCGATTGATATAGTTTCGGACTATTTTGAGTGAACTTTAGATTGAGTCAATAATTTGTATTTGGATTAAGTGCAGCTTATGGCATTTTAGTTTTGGTTGAAGTTCAGATATAATCTTGATCAGGTGCAGATATTTCGTTATTCAATTTCAGGCGGTTTATCTTAAGTTGGGTGATGCGATCTCATGCTTCCCATGCCTTTGCCTTGATTTCTTTGCTTTTTGTGCTCTACTTTTTCATTTGATAATTCCTCCATCTAAAGCTAATCAGTATTTTGACCTCTCATAATTATATAAAACAAATCGGCAAGTATACTCCATAAATATAATAAACTGTTCTGTTTTTAGCTGCTTTATTCCCCCAAACTGTCAAACATCCTAAAATAACCCGTGTCTTGGTAAACGACCACGGGCTTTGATTCCATTTTTCTCAAACATCCAAAACAACCCGTCATCATGGTAAGCAACCACAGGCTCTAATTTGCCGGGTGTATATGACTATTAATTTCAAAAACAGAGAAAAGAGTACATTACAATTTCGTTGCATTGTTCTGATGTAGGGTGTCAAGGGCCTCAAAGCATGGACTACCAAGGCAGGAAATTTGTTTGTAGGTTGATCTGAGCGCGATGCATCTTAAATCTTATGGCTACTTTTGATGCATGAAGAGGAAGGTTGAGTCTATGTTCCACTTCCACAGGAGAAGAAAAAAACATTCTTTGCAAACCTAAATTCCTTGATTTCTATAAACAGTTATTGGTATCTTCCCCAAGGAACTAGCTACGAAGGGAGCATTACAACATGCTTTCATGACACTCTAATTGAAGAAGCAAAATCGTGGCGCTACAAATGTAATGATAGCATTGGAATTTACAGAGCAGGTTGTAGGAGCAGCCTTGACTACTTGGCGATCCGACACTGGTATGATAGCTGTAGTAATCGTCACACCTGAATCCATAACCATTTGATTGTTTATCTTTGGCTGCTGCTGCTGCAGCTTATCATCATCCATCAGTGTGAGAAACGCTCTTAGTGCATCCTTCATCCATTCATATCGACAGAGTTGAAATGCTTCTCGTATGTTCAGCTGTAGGCCAATAGGAAGATAATTAATTATCATTCACTACAACATGATTCTGTATACGATGAGCGTAAGATTGTGATTATCTGGTTTTGACTTTTGAAAAAAAGTCAGATTCTTACCCATTTCCGATCGTGGTTTTCTTGCTCGGGCCAAGTATCGAGTTCCTCGGTAACCTCCAAAGCAAACATGTAACCCCTACATCCGCCTTCCAGGCTGCTTACGGCTTGCCTGCTCTTGCTTCTAAATTCCCAAACACCTAATTGTATCTCCTGTACATGTAAATAGGAAGTTAAGCACAATGAAGGGCGTCATCTTCTATGGTAGTAGTTAGATGTATTCAAGCCGAATCTAATGCTGTGATAAAAGGGAAGCTGATATTATCGCTGCTAACAATATTTATGTATACCGTCGACCCAAAATGGATTAGCGAAAACAAATACAAAGAAATCCTGGATGAAGCCTTACATTGAGATTTCCTCTAACTCCTGCCTCTTCAAAGGCTTCACGGCATGCAGCTTCATGCACAGTTTCATCATTTTCCCATCCTCCCTGTACCACAATCACATAATATAGACAATTAGGCCACACTTTACTCGACTCAATATCTTATTTCTTGTAGGAAAGAGGGCTTACCTTTGGAAAGACGAGATCACTGCGATTTGGGGTAGATACCATTAATACTTCTAATCGATCTTCTACACTATGTTCTTCGACTCCTTTTCTCACTCTATAAGGAATACATCTGTTCAAGTCAAAATAAATATACATATTATTACACCAATCATCCTTAGTCCCAAAATGTTTGGGAATTGGCTTACTATAGTCAATTGTCACGGTGAAAAATGAAACAAGAAAAGTACATGAAAAGTTAGGAGTTAGAAAAAGAATCCCTCTTAGGAAGTCAACTATTTAGTACTTCTTAAGTTTGCCACTCAGCAAAACCATAACTGGATGATAATATAGGAGTAAATATAAAAAGGAAAATATTAATTCCCTTTGTTTTGTTAAAAAAGAAAATTTATTTGGTGTAAGATACATACTTATTAATTCAGCTAAAAATGAAAGTGCAACAATGAGATTATAGCTCACGTATTTGGATATCAGTCTAGTATCCTCCACAATAGTTATTTGCGCGATAGGATAACACTTACAAACATTTTAATTCTTATAGATTATCTTTTCTCTTATCCAACCTCTAAATAAGTTTACTTATAACTCAATATCAAAGAAGTGTCATTGGTAGCCCTAAAAAAAAAAGAAATGTATGATGATGATGATGATATGTTAGCCGTTTCTTAACTACTCTTTGACATTACTAAGCAAAAAAGAATAATAAAAAGAAAATCAACCTACTTGATTGTGATATCTTTTATAAAAATTGTTGGGGGGAGCTTATAATTTGAAAGAAAATAATTGGATCCGAGGCCACGTTAACCCACATGCACGAGTCTAAATCCCAAACGAAAATTAGTATTTTTAATAATAAGCGACCCCATCACTTATGTATTTTAATCATTTCCGACATGAATCTTTGTATTCACCAATCCCATGTTGTCAACTTTTCAGACTCGAACTAAACGTCAGGCCGGTGACTATGTTTTTATACATATACGTATGTATTTTATGGGAACTGGTTATTTCAGATTATTTTATAATAATGTTAATTGAAATTGTAATAATAAACGCTGGGCTTTGTTTCTTCTCGCAACTAAAAATGAGGTATTTCTCTTGATTCTAAAAGATCAATGAGTCAACTCTCATTTTATTTTGTAGTTTTTCATACATCAAATATAAAAAAATGAAGTATATTTGAAAATTTATGTATTTGCCTCGAGTAATATAGAGAAATACTTACTAGAAGTACTTATTGTAGGGAAATCCAAGAGCTGAGAGCGGTATGTACTCTTTCCTATTATGTTATCTCTTTAGGATTTATTTGAACTTCGTCCGATTATGATATCGAAGTATTGTATAAACCCTTGAACTTGAATTTTATATAATTGTCTCTGTAACGCATTGTTGATGAGCTACTCTAATATGTGGATTATTTGTTTGTTAATTCTCTTTATCTTGCATCATTTGTAAATTATATTAATCTGACATCTTCAAACTCACAAATCAAGTGACAATACTTTGATTTGGCAAGTGCTGACTCATCTTCCAGTGAGAGTCTTTTCTTTGCTTATAAAATGATGATGAAGTTTGCAAAAACAAATAAGTTGTTTACATTTGTAAACATGCCACAACATCATTTTCAAGTGCAATGTGACACATGCCAATTTTGATAATATAATCAATGATTCAATGCCTTTTAATGTAAGTAACACAAAACTCCAATATTGCTCAACTTAGCATTTCTGTGGTTATCAAATACTGTGTTTAATATATAAGTATATTTGTAATAAATTTATCAAATGATATTTCATTTTGTTTCCAATAATCTTTGATGTGTATGCTACATTACCAAATTCCTTATGTCTTAGTCTTACTAAAGAGTTCTCCCACTTGTATTGATTGAAACTCCACTTGTATGTTAAATTATCTTACTATTATGAGCTCTAATCTGTCTAGAATATTACTACCCATCTTATCCTTACTTATACCAATTTTTTCTAAAAGAAATTTTCTACACAAATTATTGAAAGATAAGATTGATGAGCTTCCGTCCAATCTAATCTTAACCCAATTAGATAACATCAAATGTAAAAATTAGGTGAAATCAAGACTAATCAGATAAATTCGGCTAAAAAGAAGACTAATCAGATAAATTCGGCTAAAAAGAACACATCATGAGTCACGTTTCATCTCTCAACCCTTCCTTCCCTATAGGATAAGAAAACAAAAAGAACAGTAAAACAATATCTCCAACTTGTGGAAAACGGCAGACCACGAAAGGAGGAGTAAGGAGCGTATGGTTTTGGTGAATTCCATCATCAAATTGGAGTTATTATTATTTAAAAAGGGACCACTGTGTTGGCACGTATACTATGTCCCTATTTGTCACTCAACAATCCAAATAATCCAAGTGAACTACACTTAAATTAAAAGATTAGACAACACAATAAGGCATAAGATAAGGACAAATAGTGCTGTTACTTGTTTCTTGTTTTTTTTAAAAAGTTGCACACAATTTTTTCTTCTACACTAGTGTAAAGAAATTTACAATTTATATATTTTTTATATATAATCCTCCCCTTCTAGACATTTTCATCTCAAGCTCTAGTTTCCAAAGTAGTTTGTACTAATTTGACATACAACCTAACGAAACTAAACGACAAATTGGATTAATTTAGTCTTCTTATTTTATGAAACATGTTATTTACCTAATGACAAAAAGTAAACGACTAGTCGTGTTTTAAAACTAGTGTTAGTATTCATGCAGATAATGGAAAGTAGAGGAAAATTCATTACACACGTATTACTTATATAACTTACCTTTATGATGTCGATCATAATATAGATTAACTTTATTTTTATTATAGGGAGAAATTTAAAAGTTTGTATGAAATGGAGGGAGTATTATTCTCTCGTGATCAAGTATCTTTATTATATAAGTGAAGAGGTGGGGGTGGACACCAAAAAGAAAAAAGAAAAATAAATTAAATAAATCAATGAATTTATTAAGTAATTAAGCTTTATTTCCAAATTTAACCATCAGATTTTTAATAAAAGATGTTCAAAACTTCTGACTAAAATATCTAAAAATCTACAAAGTAAAAACAATTTAAAAAATATCGACAATTATATTTTTCTTGAGATCTATAGATAGACACCCACTTTGCTATATTTTTATATACTTTTGAATTTTTTTTTTGAAATACATGAGTAATTGATTGTTCATGAGGGAAGGCACATTTGATCAATTGATCATGATAAAGTATTTTAGCATGAGTGAGAAACATGATATAGTATTTTCAAGTACTTTTGATTTTTTTCTCATTTGGACAATGAGCAAAAAATGCCTTACCGGTTACTATATAACAAAAATTAAAGTTGATGGTAGGGAGTAAGGGATGTTTTCAAAGAAATATGAGCCAAATTGAATTTAGCTTGAAAATAAAATATGTTGTGTACCTTCATATTTTATCGTGTTACAGTAGCCAAAACACACATCGTATGCAAATAAAATTAGAAGTTTTGTTCAAAACTACCTAAAATTTTCACGTTTTTAGAAACTCCCACCTTAACGAATTTTTCTTTTAAATTTCCACGTATCATTCCCAATTTTATTAGAAACCCCCACCACTTAATAATTATTGTTAAATTCCGTTAACAACCCGTTAAGTGGGCCCCACATATGCATTTTATTATTAGTTTACGCTGAAACTGAAGTCAATTCATCAATTTAAGGACAAATCTTCAACATATTTAGAACAAATTTGGAACGAATTACAACTATTTGAAAAGAATTGCAACTATTTCAAGTTCCATTTTGTTAACAAAATATATGTGTGGGACCCACTTAACGGTTTTGTTAATGAAATTTGACAAAACCCGTTAAGTGGTGGGAGTTTTTAATAAAATTGTAAATGGTAAGTGGATTTTTTTTTTAAAAATCATTATGGTGGGAGTTTCTAAAAACATGAAAAGTTTAGGTCGTAAGATGCGACTATCCATAAAATTATCTAATGTAGATTATGAAATTTCATAATAAAATTATTGTCGCACGCATCGCGTGCATAGAAATCTAGTAATAACTAGTCTAAGGACTAATTCAAGCCTACCATTGCTAAATTACATTGTATCTCCTTTCGTAGATAAGACTTTTACGATCTAGAAGACAACAAGCCCAAAGTTGGTCCTATTGTCACTATAGGAGGAGAGAAGCCCACAACTTAAATGTTGTGTTTGCTAAAGACTTCAACATGGCATGGGACCTCCATGTTCTAAGATGAGGAATTCATCGAGTGAGCTCTCATCCAAGATAAACAAAACAGTTAGCGTTATGGTTAGTATGTCAAGCCATCTAGAAATATAAAGCTGATTTAAAGAAAGAAATTATAGGGTTCATTAGGTCAATTTAAAGTGCTTCACCAAAAACAAAAGTAATTAGATCCAATTAAATTTGGTAAGTTCACTTTCAAATTAGTTTAGAAGACGCATAAATAAGGGTTTATACTTTATAATGCCCCTAAGATTTAACAATCTAACATTATATGTTTATAAGCTTAATTTCTTGAACTTAGAAGAAAAGTAGCTAAGGACATTCACATAATACCATTCTTTTTGGGTGGTTGCCGGTTTGAGGTGGGGGAAATGCAAGTACATCTTTTTATTATTTTAACTTTAGGGTATAATTACATTACTACAATCCTATGTAGTCTTGAGATTAAATTGTGGCAAGTCAACCCTCTTTTTTGGCCCTAAAGCTAAAAGAACAGACGGGGAAGGAACCTACCTCTGTACCTCATCTTTAACACCAATGTTTAATTCAACAATCACATGCTCAATCCTACGCGCTATACAAACTAACGCTGAAATAACCCAAATGAAATTAACCCACATAATGAACATCCAACCACAGAAAATAAAAGAATTCTCAGGAATTTATATAATTTATTTGCAGAATATATTATTCTATGAACAAAATATAGAATTAGGAAAAATACATACCCAGAAACTAGACGACGATTATCCTCGTAAAGTTGTCTATGGCGGCCTCGTCTTGCAAGCAGGGTCGCCATGAAAATGAATTTGAAGATGCAAGGTTTAATTATTCAGTAATTAAGTTTTAAGAGAGATTTAATCAACCAAAATAAACACAGGGGGAAAAGGGAAGAGAATAATGAAGAAGAAAGTCTCTAAAAATGGTAATGTTAGAGGAAGAGTAATGGCCAGAGAAAATGGTGAAATAATTTGGCAAAAGGGAAAAGACTAAAGAGAGATATAGGTACGTCCACTGAAATAGAAGAGGTGCTAAGTTTTGGATTGAGAGATAAAGTACAAAAAGGAAGTATAAATAGGTGTAACCAAAACGAGTATATTTAGACTAGAAGAACAAAGGTAGCTTCAAGGAACCCCAATGGTAGTAAGTTGTGCTCAGGAGTCGGGAGAAATGTATATTAAGTATTTTTATCAAATTGGATGGGTGAATGTGATGACTGAATGAGGAATACACGCCTTCGATATCAATATATATAAAGGCTCAAAAGCAGCTCACGGAATTTATTCTTTACTTATATAACTAGTACTTATAATAATACTTTGTTAATCTCTATGAAACAATGGTGGTGGTTGTTGAGATTTAGTGGTGGGAAATGTGGCGTTCAAAGCTCCTTTCGTGGTGATCACCTGAAAAGGTAATCAACTGGCATTGGGAGTGTTCCGAGACTCGAAAGTCAATGGCGGAGAAACACCCCTCTAATGTGTAAGTCAACTATTGGATCTCCGGTTGTTTATGAACGTACCTTTTCTTATGCATGTGCATGGATATTTATAGTAGGAAGCATGATGGGATTGGCCTAGGCTTCAATTGGGGTCTTGGACCACTTTAATAGTTTGGGCTTCCGGTCCAGAGGCTCCTAGCCCATTCCTCGAATGATCTCTCATTGTTTTTTGCCTTCTTTTGTAGGTCGGCCTAGTGGGCTCTGCGAATGAGGTTTTGCCTAACAAGCTCTGGTTAGTAAGCTCTACCTCTAGGCCTCTACAATATGGGATCTACTAAACAAACTTGTTCATATACTTCTATAGTTATAGTGAGAGTACGGATGTTACTATCATTTATAAATTATGGTCTACATAGGCATAGTATTATGTCCAGACCCATCAGGGACCATAGGGTGCATGACAGTTCTTCGAGCCATTTGTTCTTTAACTCTTCCAACTTCTTGTGTACTCCCAGTCGTAGTTGTTAAAATCCTGATTCAAATCACAGAATCTTACGATTTTACAATACAAATATGGTCATATGATTTAATTCACGATTCTATACATTTTTATGTATTAGCGAAAACCTCATACATCTAAATCAAATAACCCAATCAAGTTACGAAAGCTATTAATAGACATATGTGATCAATATCGCTTCTTTATTAGTGGCTAAACAACTAATGTTTCTCAATTATTAGTGAAATTGAACTTATAATATGAGCAATATCTAGATAATACATGTTAGTTGAATCTTACGTTTTTATGATTTGATTTTACGATCCGGTTATAAGACCACTTTACAATTCAAATTATAATCTCGATTTTAACAACCTTGCTCCCAGTGGTATCTCCTTGTTGGAAGCCTCTACTTTCCCATTGCAACATGGGTGTTGAATTGTTGGTCGTGACCAAACACTAGAGCCTTGTGAATTCAAACCTAATGATGATATTCTGTCAGATGAACTTTCTCGATCACTACAAGCATCGTGATGTTGGATAGAGCCTCTGGTGAAGTAATCCACTCTTATTATCAAATAGGTGTGCGCAAAAGCTGAAATCCGAAATTTCGGGTACCCGAATTTTCAGACCGGTTATTCGGGTTTGTGAGTGATATAATTATCTCAATATCGTCTTTGCACACGAAATCAGTATCAAAGGGAAAATAATCCACCAATTGCACAGCTAGAATCAGACGATGATGGATTAAATTTCACCACCATTGAATTTCTTTTAATTTTCTCATTTTCCATCCACTGATCAAAACAAATGATTTATAATGAGGAAGAGAATAAAATATTATTATAAGGAAAAATTTGATCAAACACCACAAATTATATGTTTGTTGTACAAAACAGCGCCAACAAAAGAAGGTGCATAAAACAATACAAACTTTTTCTAATCGGTGCAAAAAACGACGTAAGTGGTTTTTTCGCATGAGATTCTCTATTACCGGTGATTCTTTAGTATTGTAGCTTTTTTTTATTTAGCTATATTTTTACCTCCACTTTAAATAAACTACTGGATCTAAAAATCACCTTATTTCCTCTTTAAAACCCTAAAAATTAACCAAATTGATTGTCTATTAAACCCTAGAATTGGAGGATGAGTGGCAAATGTTCAAGGAAGAAATTAAAAGGAATGCCTATAGTGTATGGGTAATAGAAATCAAAAGGCTAAAATAGGGAATCTCAGGCGAAAAAATCACTTATGTCGTTTTCTGCACCAATTAGAAAAAGTTTTTGTTGTTTTGTACACCTTTTATTGTTGGTGTTGTTTTGTGCAACAAACGTATAGTTTGTGTTGTTTGATCCAATTTTTCCTTATTATAATGATGATCAATGAGATATATATGCTTCTGCTGCTCATCCTAATTTTGAGAACAACAATGAAGTAATTTCACAAGAAGGAGGGAGAATTGAAATATGGTTCAGTTGGTTGTCGTCTTGCCGATGATGGATTCCCGGTCCCAATCGGGCAAGCCTTGCCCGACCCGATCGGGTGAGAGACCCAAGTTGTTGTTGCTGATTCTTGAGCGTGAAAATAGGATTGAGCTCTTTTTGGCTCTACCCGATCCAATCAGGCAAGCAGGGCCTGATCGGGTAGGCCCAATCCTCACCCCAGTTGCTGTGCTATACGCGTATCAGGGAGAAAGCAAGATGCTGGGCCTTTTTGCACATGGCCCGATCATGTGGCTTGTGCCCGATCTAATCGGGTGGTGGCCCAAGGATCACATGTTGTTGCGTTACAAGGAGAAAGGCTGCTGAGATGACTTTTGTGTTGGCCCGATCGGGTGGGCCTTTGATCAACAAAGGGAATTTCTATCTTATTTTATTCATTTTTAATTAGATTTTAGGGGCTATTATAAATAGCTAAACTTCATTATTTTAGAGACATCTTTATTCATCTTTTATTCAGCATCCATTAGTATTGGTTTAGAGAGTTTTCTTAGTTTAAACACTTAGATTAGTTCAAGAGGTGATTGAACCTCGGATTTATTTCAATAAAGGTTATTGCTTTCCGTCAATTGGTAGTACTCTTTACTCTTAATCCTTTTAGTTATTTCTTGATTGTTTAGTTTAATTATTGAATTATTCCATGATGTTAAGATTAGGGTTTCATATAACATTCAATCATGTTTGAGTAGTCTAATTTCTAGGGTTTTAGGGAGGAAAACCATGTTTATACCATGAATTACTTTTGAATTGCTTTAGTTTCTAAGGCTTGATTAGATTGGTTATGGTGCGATTAGTTCTTGTTGAGTAATTAATGTTATTGCACAATTTCATTGTTTGCTTGTGGTTAATGATTGTTTGCACAGATCCGTCCTACTTTTAGAGGCCTAATACACATCAGTAATTCTAATTACGTTAGTGAACATGCGGCGTATGTTGAGTTATGAGTGTTGAGTCTTAACCATAGCTTAACACGTGCTCTAATCTATCGATTCTTGACCTAGGCTCCGATAGTTGTTTGATCCCTTGAGTGGTATAAGCATGGTGGACCGAACTAATTCCCTAGACCTTTAATTCATAGTTTAATTCTCATCTTTATATGGCTTTCTTTAGTCTTAATAGTAAGTCAGCTGATTTCTATTTGATCTTGTCTGAAGTAGCTGTCTGGCTAGATATTAATTTAGAAACTCTGTCTCACAGTGGATTCAACCCTACTTCCCTTGACTATCATTGTTAAAGGACTTAGGATTTATCTTTGAATAGGTGATACGACTTTAGCCTGTCATTCACCCGCAGATCTGGGAGCAACACTCGATCGGTCTACTTGGCCCCATGCCATCGGGCTCATGTACTTCAAACCCGTGATGTCCGCCTGATCAGGCTGGGCTGCCCGGTGCCATCGGGCGGGATATGATTCTCCTCATTTCTTTCCCCTTTCAAACCAACTTGACACGTCCAAACATGAATGCCTTGTAACGACTCCTTTAAGTTGTGGTTGCCTCAAAATAGCTAGGAATAGGGAGAAAACTCTCTAATACTTGCAATTCAACATAGAACCACAAAACCACAACTGCATTTATAGAGTAATTAGCACAAAATAGGTCCTAAGATCTCCAATAATGCACGATTTAGCTTATAATCAAAGGGGGAAAACTCTATAAAAATCATGGAAATAATTTCCTCACCCCTAAGATAAAACATTCAAAGCTCAAAACATTTTCAAGACTAAGAATCGTTCAATCAGGCAAAATTCAATTTCAACGATTCAAATCCATCTAACTACCAATCATTTAAGCAAGTCATCAAATTCAACTCATCTACATGGCATACAAATCCTGAAAAGGTGCTCACCAAGGTGTCACTCCTCTCAGTTTTGTGGCAGGCAAAGAATACGCCCGAACACTCACCGACCCGACCAAATGTCCCTTCCCACTCACACTCTCATGTGTTTAAGAAGGTTAAATGTCGCTCATCCTAAACAAGTCGACTCGCTTAGCAGACATACTCTTTAACTTTGATAAACTGACTTAAAATCAATCCAATAAACAATGTAAACACGAGCTTAAGAGGACTTTTTAGGGTCGTAATGGGGCTTAGACAAGGGTAGGGAACATTTCTAGGTAATGTGGTGGAAAAACTGAGAACGGGGGAGCAAAAGTCACTCAAAACAAGGTCAAAGGTGGTCAAAACATCTCCTAACAAAACCACAAAACACACCCTAACTCTTATGAATCAATAAATACTCCCAATTAACCTAACTTTCAAGCAACGTAGCACATTTTTTTCCTTTATAGACAATGCGAATGAAGGAACTTTGAACGTTTTTCAACATTTTCAGTTTTCTTTTTTCTTTCATTTTTCGAACCAAACCTCCACATAATTTTCACTTTGTTTTTTCTTTTCTTTTTCTCAAACATAAAAGCACATCAAATACACTATCATTCCCCAATCCTAAACCAAACCATTTCACAACTCAACCCAACAAATGTTTCCCCAAGCTAGGCATGTAATAATGTTTAGTAACACGAAACAGGTTCTTAGGCTCAGCGGGACTAAGGTGTAATCCCCCGTAATTTTATGAATTTTATAAATATATTTAAAGTATATTTATAATCATTTTCATACTTATTTTATTTAATTATTTAATTATTGACTATTTTAAAAGTCAAATGATTATTTAAACGTTTTAAATGATCATTAATATTTATTTAGTTGCATTGAAGTATTGAATATTTTTAATGGTTTTGGGTCGTGTTTAAAATAATTTTGAATGTTGGGTTAAGGAGACCAACCAATTCGTTTAAGTTTCATGATCAACTTAAACCCAAACCTAAAGCCTAACCAAATTGCCATAGGTTTTAGGCAAAACCTATAAATACCCACCAAAACCCCAATTTTGCACACTCTTATCTTCTCTCTCACTTTTCCCTCCTCACTCGTTCGCCCCACTCTCCTCTCCCCTCACTCTCCGTTTTTCATGCACTGCAACCACCACCTTCACTCTCCGCTTTTCCGGCCACCGCACACCACCGTCACCTCCCTCTCGCGTGCAGCCGCGTCAAGCAGCACGCACCCCCCTCACTCTCTCCTTGTCCGCCAACGGAAGCAGCGTGACTGCCACGCGCCACCAACCCACGCGCCCCTACGCGTGTTTCTCTTCGTTGTTGTTCCGATTTCGTGGTTTTTCTTCGGTTATTTCTTAACCCTTATCCTCTATTTTAATGTTTAAATCATAGATAATCTTGAAGTTATAGTTTTTATGAATTTTTATATGATTTATAATAAAGTTGTTTCAACTTTATTATTCGATTATTAGAAATCTGATTTTTATTTATTATGAATATAAATTATAATTTCAGATTTGTTGTTATTGGTAAGTGAGTTTTAAGTATTAAATTAATGATTTCTGAGGTTTTAAAGTATAGATTTATGAATATCATATTAAAGGTTGTTAAAGGTACGAACTTTAATATATTTAAAGTATTTTAAAACGAGTTTTAAAGCGTTTTAAAATAAGTTATATTGCTGTGAATTAATTTGCATATTAATTTATTGTTGTATTATTATTTTGATAGGTGGAGAATTTACTTTAGGCGACTTCTAGAATTCTAAAGTGGCCTCTCACTTTGTCTACACAAGCTACGTACATGTCCTTATGTGTTAGACTAGTATCATGTGCTGGATTAGGATTATTTATAGTATCATGTATAGGGAACGCTTTTATGGTTCATACTTGGCTATTAGAGTGGAATTACGTGTTGTTGAGCATGTTAATTGTCTTTTATGATTTATTACATGATTGAATGGATGTTTGATTCAAGCATGTTTTTTATGGGAATGTTTATACTTTGATCCTTCATGTGAAGTTGGATTAATATTATTTTATTGTTGGATTGTGATTTTGGTATTGTTTCCCTTATTGGATATTTTATTACTCTCAAAGGCTGAGGACTCTATGAGTAAAGTTGGATTATTATTGGATATGGTTATTTTACTACTTTTCAAAGACGGAGGGCTTTGTAGGGTATGTATATTTATTCGAACTTCGATTGTTGATTTAAGTCAACAAATAAATTTAGCGGATTAATTCTTGGTCAATTGGAATTTTAATCATTTACTTAATCCTAAGATAAAAGAGGAATATTTATTGTATTCATGTTATGTGTTGGTTGTCTGTTTAGAGTCCAACATCGAATAACTCACTAGTACTTAAAGTGAAAGTGAATAGCAATAGCTTTAGACTAGTGCACGTCTGAAGTTCTAGACTAGTATGAGTTGGAGTACATGGTTGTAGCTCATGGATTTTCTTGGGGGTCGGTTTGATCACCGTACCCTATTTTTATTTCGAAAGGTTCCTCGATATCGTTGGTCAAGGGGTTACGGAGTCGCGCCCGTAACTCGGTCTTTCATTTTGAAGACTGGTTTTTGGTTGGACAACTCGATCCATTGTCTATTCAATTTATTAAATATTTATCATGTTGTATGTCTTGTAGTCAAGTCTTATTTTGAGAGTTGAAGTCTGATAGTATTTTATTGATCATGTTTGATTTGTTCATTAGTATCATGATTAGGTTTCGTGTTTTATTTATTTATGTACGTACTCAGCTTTGCTGATTATGCGCTTTTCTGTGTGTCGATCATGGCTGTGCCTATTGATCATGTGATGACCCTTTATTGGCGAGCACTTTTCAATTGAGTATTTGCCTACAGGTTTCAAGGCATGATGCATCATCTCAACATTCATTTGGGACTTAGGAGCGTTGTTGGGAGATTGTTTTATTATTTTATTGTGTCCTACCTTTACGTTATTTTTATTAAGTTTTTCTATGGATTATTTATTTTTAAATGTTTTGAGTGGTTTTGAATTACTTTTGAGGTTTGAAGTTTAGTTTGACAATTATATTATTTAAGTATTTATAAAGGTATATTTAATGTTTTTCCGCTGCAATATTCTGAGTAAGCCGATATGGCGATACGTTTTCACACGGGCGATAATTCCTTGATGATTCTCTATTTTAGTTTGGAAAATAAATGTTTTATAAAGAGAGAATTGTCGGGGTGTTACATAAGGGGGTTTAAAGTTTATCAAAAATTCACTCTGAGGCTCAAGAATCACAAAAAACAACGCCTCTATCACAGCAAATGCTACAAGTCATCAGATAGCAGATAACTACAAAGTCAAAGTCAAGATCAATCAATTAAATAGGAACTAACACACAAAAACTGACTGGATAGTGATATGATACCAATGGGATAAAATAGGTCTCATAGTCTAACCAATTCAGGCATGCAACAAAATATAGAGTGTAATAATCGTAGTTCGCTCAAAATCATAGCAATCAAACATCAAATCATAGCCTCAATATCACAAATGCCCAGCTGTCCACAAAAAAAGTTAAATTATTTTCAAGCAAACCACAAAAAGGGGTACAGGGAGGTAATTAAAGCAGTCATGTTAATCATATTTTTTTAAAATTTTCAGCATTTTTTGAAAGCAATAAATCTATCCTAAAAAGCAGTAAAAGAGATAGAGAATACAAACAGAATTCCTCCCCCAAGCCGAACTAGGTAGTGTCCTCAATGCCAAAAGATGAACTATAGGACGATACTCAGAGAAAAATAAACGTTAGTACTCCCACACACACACTCTCTCACCAAAAAAACTAAAACTAAAAATAAAATAAAATAAGGGGAAATGACGGGTTGCCTCCCGCACAGCGCTGGCTTATAAGGGTTCCGCACGACCATATTACCTCCAAGTCTCAAATTGGAGGGGCTTGGCAATGAGTGTCACCCTTATCAAACATCTTCCTTCTAAAAAGGGTTTTACTTGTACTTCCAGATGATGATGCCACCTTAAGTGCATTGTGATAATGCACCTGACAATGAGTGCCACCCTCATCAAACATCTTCCTCCTTAAAGGAGTCTTACTCTTACCTGTAGATGATGATTCTACCTTAGATCGTTGTGATAATGCACCTTCTCTACAACCACCTTTTCTTTCCCCTTCTCATCTCGAGATCTATCTAAAACAGCAATGCATCGACCTTGACATCAATGCCTAGGGGGACCTCCATAATCAGTGCGACCTCCAAGGGGTCAGTGCATAACATCTGGGGGAGTGCAGATGAAACAACCTCATCTATAATATCAACCCTGCAACAAGATGTCTCAAGCATAGGTGCCTTAACAACATTGGTTAGTTTAAGGAAACTTTATCATCACCAACACTGAAAGTTAAAGACACATCCTTGACATCAATTAAAGCACTAGCAGTAATAAAAGTGGTCTACCCCGGATAATGGAAATATGGGCATCCTCCTCCATATCAAGTACTACAAAATCAACAAGAATGTAGAATTTCCCAACCCTAATGGGAACGTCCTCTAAAATACCTAGGGGTATTTTATGAAATGATCAACCATTTGTAAAGTTATTTATGTGCATTTAAGTGCTCTCATATTCAGTTTCATATAGACAGATAAAGGCATAATAGAAACAGAAGCACCTAAATCACACAAAGCTTTATCAATAAAAATAGGACCAATACGGCATGGAATAGAAAAACTACCAAGTTCTTTTAACTTAGGTTGGCATTTATTCTATAAAATAGCACTACACTTTGCAATTAGAGAAACACATTCTACCTCCAAAGTCCCTCTTCTTAGTAATCATATCTTTCAGAAATTTGGCATAAATAGGAACTTGACCAATTAGTTTAGTGAAAGGAACCGTTATCTCATGGTTCTTGACCATGGCCAAGAACTTACCAAACTGTTGTTCGACCTTTGATTACATCTGCATCTTGTGAGGAAAAGGTAGCCTTGGTGTGAAAGGCGTTTTAGGAATCTTTTTCTTCTCCTTTCATGTCTGATTTTCTTTGTTGATTCGACCTCAGACGTCGAATTCTCCTCATCTTCTTCCTCTACCACCTCTTTACCCTTACTCGGGGCGGTATCATCAATGGGCAATGGAGGAGCGTAATAAGCAGTGACGCTGCGAAGTGTAATGACATTTGCTTGCTCCCTCTAAATGGGTTGCCCAGGCAATTGTGTCTGCTGCCTGTAGGCATTGTTGCCTGCCATTTTAACAATTTGAGTCTCAATGAGTTTGATATATTTTGTGTATCTTTCTGTGTCTCCTCGTGACTTTTCTACATATTCAGTATGAGTTTCATCAAATCAGATGTGGTAAGCTCTTGGGTGGCTATATTTTATGGTAGGGGATGAAAGTTTTGTGGAGGTTGGGAATTTGGTGGAGTTTGGAAATTGTGTGGAGGGGGTCTTTGAAAACGAGGGTATTGATAAAATAGTGGCTTAGGTTGATTTTGTGGTGGTGGTGGATTTTTGACATTTGTACTCCTATGAGAAAATTTTGGGTGTTCTTTCCACCCAGGATTGAAAGTGTTGGAGTAAGGATTGTTTTATGGTCGCTGCTGGAAAGCATTTACAAGCTCTAACTGAGATATGTTCGCTTGACCATACAGATAATCGTGCCCAAAATGTCCCTGAACTCTGCATACCTCGCAATAGGATGATGTGATGGGTGTGATGCCAGACATGGCATTGATGCTCATGGGAGGAGGTGTCGAGGTAGAAGACTTCAATGTGTCAATCTTCATATTAAGCTGTGCCCCTTGCGAAATCATCAATGCAAGGGCGTCTACATCTAATTCCTTCTTTGTGAGACTCCGAGAAGTGGAATGATCATTAGTTGCAAGGTTTGCTAGGAAATCATAGCCTTCATCCACTTCCTTATCTAGAAAAACTCCTTCCGCAGACGAGTCAACTATACTCTTCGTCCGAGGCTGCAGACCATTGTAAAATGTCTGCGTCAAGAACCATTTGTTTATGTTATGATGTTGACACTCTCTCTGTAAATCTCTAAACCTAGACCACGCTTTTGATAAGAGGTTTTTCGTGTGTCGTTAAGGCACTAAGAATCGCTTAGCAAACAATACTTATAATCTTAACAAGCGACTACTATGAACGTAGCAATGGCAAGTCAAGAGTCGAACCACAAGGAAATAGAAATTGACTAAGGTCTATTAAGTCTAAAACTACCTGAGTGAAGGGTATTTGGGGTGTAAAAGATTGAATAATTATCAACTAACAACTAACTAGAGAATGACAACTAATAATCAAGTAGAGATATGAATATAATAAGGAAAACACTAGAGCTTGGGCTACTCGCATGAACTCGGGTAAGACACGACACTAATGCAACTACAAAACTACAAAGAATAACATGCAAGGTTAATTTTCCCTCTAAAGTAATTGAGTCATCTCTCGAATGGTCTTTAAGACTAATCAATTAATCAATAAACTAAATCCTCTCTCGAATGGTCTTTATCCAATTGATTAAAAGATTCAATTTGCTTGGAAAACCCCAAACAAGGATCTTCTTAATTTCCATCCAATATCTTGGTATGGGAATTAAGTTGATTCATGGGAATGACAAGACAGCAACATAAATGAAGAACAATAGAAACCCCTAAGTGCCCTAGCATAAATGCGATCAAGATCTATCCTATGGTGTTAAAACACCAAGTTCAATGCATAAACATCAAATTGAATCATAATAGCATTAATAATCTACATTAAGCCCTTAATTCATACTTTCGCCCAAACCCTATATAATGAACTACTCACTAATCATGGATTCAAAGCAAAAGAGATTAATGAAATTAAACATGATTAACAAAACAAATAAAATAAAGAGAAGAGATTGAAAGAAATATACTTGGATTGAATGAATGATTGAATCTCCAATGATAGTGTCAATATGAGAAACTAAGATTTTAAGAGTGTTTAGAGAGAAAAACTATGTAATTAGAGTCCAAGTGTCAAGATAATACCAAGTAAAAACCTATTTATAATATCCCATAAATGAAGACGTAAAATCGGGAAATAACCGAATACAGGTCAACACAGGCGTGTTCAATACGACACGGCTGTGTAGACCTGCTCTTTACAATTCTCAAGTCTTCACAAAAGTTACTGCCTCCGTAGAAATTAGCCAACACGGGCGTGTCAAAATGGACACGGGCGTGTGATGTATCACATCTATATATAGTTTTTAGATGCATTTATATTTCATTTGGAACTTCTTTTTGAGCATTTAGGTGTATAATGACATAAATTACACAAGTTGTGCTCTACTACTCCCCGTTTGTGTGTTTCGATGATTTTCAGGTTATTTTGATACAAATTGATCATGATTATCAAGGATCTAGCCTATTAATCATTGAAGATGAATTTAGCTTGCACAAGGATCATAATGCATCCGTTTGGGACAATTTTGAGTTGGAATGAAGCAAAGAGTTAGTGAAAGAAGTGCCAAAATTGACGCATGTTCACTATTTTGATCATAACTATTGATATAAGTTTGATAATCAAGAAATTATAATTGGGTTGAAATCTAGACTTCAAGAGATTTCCAACGATTGGTCACACGCTCCAAACGCACTTCTGGTTTTAGAGATACGGCCTTTGCAAGTTGATGCAGAATTGCAGTTTACTCACCCGATCGGGCGGGATTCGACCCGATCGGGCCTGAAGCACGGACAACCCTTTTCCAATTTATTGTAGCTTTAGGAGGTTAATATAAATAGTTTAACTTCATTATTTGTTAGACATCTTTTATTCATCTTATTTCCATCATTAGTTAATGTTAGTTTAGAGAGCTTTTCTTAAATTAGTTTCAAAGGTGATTGAACCTTGTATTATTTTCAATAAAAGTTACTGCTTTCCGTCAATTGGTATTATTCTTCATTCTTAATTCCTTTCTTTAATTCTTAATTGCTTAGTTTATTATTTAATTCATTCATGATGCAAAGTTTAGGTTTTTATATTAGGTTTATTATTGTTGATTCAATCATGTCTGAGTAGTCTTATTTCTAGGGTTTTAGGGAGGATAACCATGTTGATACCACGATTCATATTTTAATTGCTATTAGTTTCTAGGTTTTGATTAGATTGATTATGGTGTGATTTTTTATTGATAAGTGATTGATGTTATTGTGCAGTTTCATTGATTGCTTGTGGTTAATAATTGTTTGCACATATCCGTCTTACTTTTAGAGGCCTTAGTACACATCAGTAGTTCTGATTATGTTAGTGAACATGTTGCATACCATAGCTTGACACTTGCTCTAATCTATCAATTCTTGACCTAGGTTCTGATAGTTGTTTGATCCTTTGATTGGTATAAGCATGGTGGACCGAACTAATTCCCTAGACCTTTATTTCATAGGTTAAAATCTCTCTTTATATTGCTTTCTAGTGTTTAATTAGTAGTTCAGCTGATTCTTGTCTGATCTTGTCTGAAGAAGTTGTTTAGCTGAATTTCAACTTAGAAACTCCGTCTCTCTGTAGATTCGACCCTACTTCCCTTGACTACCATTGTTAGAGGACTTAGGATTTATCTTTGACTAGGTGATACGACTTTAGCCTTGTCAGCATGTCAAAATGGAAACGGGCATGTTCGCCTGATCTTCTCAAATCAGAGGGCAAGTAGAAGAGGACTGTCTTTGTGGAAAAAGACCAACACGGGCGTGTTGAAATCAACACGGTCGTGTTGACCTGCTGGTCAGCGGACAACTCAACTTCAAATGATCATATATCTCTCGTCCCTTATCGGAATTGGGCTTATGACCAGTCATTGGAAAGCTATCAAAACGAGCTAACACCTCTCACTGGAATTACCTTAATCCAATTTATAGATCAAACATTATGTCCATATGAAGTTCAAAAGTCCACAACTAGTCTTCCAATGATCATATGACTTCAAAAACCTGCTAGTTAGCCTGGAAATCATCCAAAAACAATTTAACAGATAATGATGCGACAATATCACTCAAAGGTGACAAACCATGCAATGCTAGGCTTAAATGTTCTAAACTACATGTAAGGACACTAAAAATGACCTACAATTAAGCACAATAAAGTGCTTATTAAACCCCCCCCCAAGCTAGTTCAATTGCTTGTTCTCAAGCAATGCAAATCAAATTCAAGGGCAAGAGTTCAATGACTCCTCAGAATAATACGCATGCCAAGATAGAGAATAAAGACCTTTCAAACCTTATCATCAATTAATGCAAAACACTATCAAGTCTCAAAGTTTATAGCACAAGGAAAAGCAACCATCCTTACCACAAGTTCTCCCCCAAACTTGGCTCAGTCATATGGACGGTAGCTCTCACTTTAGTCGTGATCAAAGTTTTTTGTGTGTTTATATGGTTACAATGATCTCTCAAGGCTCAATTCCGTTAACTATATCGTACCATAGGGTTTCATATTTTCTCACTCTCCATCGCGTGAGACATTGGTTCTTTTCAAAAATCATGAGGACTTTAACAAAATTGTAATGAAGGCTAAAGGTAAGGGTGTGGAGACATTTGGGAATTTGGTGCTAAATAGGGGAAAGTGAAGCTTCCTAAATCAACACCATCTACACAAACGCTAACCCGAGACCATCTAACCTTGTTACAACCACTCAACCAACCAATAATACCTCCTCCAATAGCATCTCCTAATCTCTCTTTATTAAGCACTGAGAACAAAACCACAAATTTTTTGTTAGGATGTTTGATGTTCCCATTTTTTTCTTTTCTAATGTTATTTTTTCCTTGGTTTTTCCCTTTTTTCTTATAACTAATAAGGGAGAGAGATAGGAGACTAACAAGAAGTGGGGAGGAGGTGAACTCAACACATAATGTGAGTTCAACCAAAACACACATCATACAACCAACTCAAATCACTATCAGAGCACTAAATCACAAGACATACCCCTCACCAATCTAGATTCACAATCCCATAGGTTAGGAAATCGGTAATAGGCTAAAGATGCGGTTAAACAAGAAAACAGGCTCAGGCTCACGAGGGTGACAAAGGAGATAAGATAATGTGGGTGACATTTGACAATGTAGTTCAAATATATATCGAACACCTCAATCATATTCAAGAATCAAACCAGTCAATGCAATTTCAAGGAGAATCAATGCAAGTTCTAGAGAACATTCTTCATCAAAGAGCATTACACAACAAGCAGATAAGACCAAAAAGATGTCAGTCTATAAGGCTATAAAAACATGCTCTCACAAAGGGTATAGCTACCAATATCGGTCGAGCCGCACAAGAGGAAGACCAATCATACCACAACCAATCGATTCCTTGGCCTACTAGAGACTATCAAAACATTTTCTTTTTCAGTTTTCATGTCATCAAGAAGAACACATGCGTACCAATGGCGGAGTTCTAACCTAAATGCAATCTATATGCACATGCAAGGCTAAAGGAATCTACATGCACCCCAAACATGATACTAAATGCTAAAATGCAATTTAAAAATGACACTAATATGCAACTAATGCAAACTATATGCAACTAATATATATATCCTCCCCCAATCTAAACCATACAGTGTCCTCACTGTGAAAATTCTAATGATAACAATAGAAAGGGAGAGGAAAAATCCCGACTCACTGTGGGAGGGGGGTCGGGAACCACTTGAGTCGAGCTTTTCCCCTTAACGTCATCAATCGAGTTCCCAATGACATCTTTATATTTTTGCAATATCTTAATCAATTCTGGTATAGAGATGTCATCAAGAGCCGAGTTAATAATAACAGGATAAGTACATGCATCATCAAGGAAAATATACTTAAGAGAGGAGGGAAGGTGTTTTAACTCTACCGTAGGAGGAGGCGTAGAACTCTCCTCTTTATCAATGGAAGCGGCAAAGGCCTTCAACTTCGCCTCATGTGTCTCCTCGACGATAATTTTATCGACAAGCATAGAGATTTTCTTCACCTCATCAATGTTCAAACTTAGTGCTTCAGTGATAGAAGAATAGGGCTCATCATCAGTGTGAACTTCTCTCTCAAAACCTTCCATTTCACTCTCCACATGACCAACCCGACAAACTATCATGGGTCTCTTCAATGTTTTAGAGAACTCTAACACAACCTTCTCATTGGCTACCTCAACCGTGATTGTATCATTTCTATAATTTATTACGGCACCCAATGTCTTAAGAGTTTCTCTTCCAAGAATGAGAGGAGTCTCCGGATCTTCCTACATATCCATCACCACAAAATGACACGGCACCAAGACATGCCCAACTTGTATTGGAACATCCTCCATCTCACCATGCCGCGCTCTCAAAGATCGATCCGCTAATCGAATAGTCTTCCTGGTAGGAAGAAGAGGGAAGTTTAGACGCTTATCTATGGATAGAGGCATCAAACTCACACTAGCACCCAAATCAGCCAATGCACTCTTAGGCTCGAGGTCACCTATCTTCACCGGCAAAGTGAAGCTTCCGGGGTCTCTTTGCTTCCTAGGCATATCTCGTTGCACTAGAGCACTTACTTGGTACGAAAATTTGTTAACCTCGTCTTCAACCTTCCGTTTGTTGGAGAGCATCTCCTTCAAGAACTTGGCATAGGCCGAGCATTTGAGACATGGCCTTAAGGGATGAAATGTTTATTTGAAGGCCTTTCATAACTTGGAGGAACTTAATGAATTTTTCGCTCAACTTCCTTTCTACCAATCTTTGAGGATATGGGACCGGTGGCACATAGGTCTTAGGTGGAGGAGGTGTTGACAATGGAGATTTGTCACCAACTTGCTCATGAGTTTCCTTATCTTCTCTTCCTTTCTCAACATCAACCTCCCTTTCATCTTCCTCAACTTGATTGTCCTTCTCCACCACCTCAACTTCACTTTCTTCACACTTATTAGGCATCTTGGGGCCCTCATAGTTTGTTCCCGATCTCAAATCAGTGGGCAAGCAGAATGGGTCTGTCTTCGTGGAAAAAGACCAACACGGCCGTGTTGACCTACTCGTCAGCGGACAGCTCAACTTCAAACAATCATATCTCTCTCGTCTCTTATCGGAATTGGGCTTATGACCAGTCGTTGGAAAGCTACCAAAATGAGCTAACACCTCCCGCTATAATCACCTCAATCCGATCTATGGATCAAACGTTATGTCCAATTGAAGTTCAACAGTCCCCGACTAGTCTTCCAATGATCATATGACTTAAAAAACCTGCTAGTTTGCCTGAAAATCGTCCAAAAACAACTAAACAGATAATGAAGCGACAATATAACTCAAAGGTGACAAAAACCATGCAATGCTAGGCTTAAATGCTCTAAACTACATGCACGACACTAAAAATGACCTACAATTGAGCACAATAAAGTGCTTATCAAACTAAAGCAATGAAAATAAAGAAGAGAGATTGAAAGAAAATTACTTGGATTGAATTAACAATTGAATCTTCAAAGTTGCAATATGACAAAACTAAGAGTGTTTAGAGAGAAAAACTATGTAATCAGAGTCTAAGTGTCAAGATAATACTAAGCAAAAACCTATTTATAATATCCCATAAATAAAGACGGAAAATCGGGAAAAAAGCCGAATACAGGTCGACACGGACGTGTCCAAAACGACACAGCCGTGTAGACCTGCTCTTCAGAATTTTTAAGTCTTCACAAAAGTTACTGCCTACATAGAAATTAGCCAACACGGGCGTGTCAAAATAGACACGAACGTGTTGTCTTGAATTTCTCAAATCAGTGGGCAAGCAGAACAGGATTGTGTTCGTGGAAAAAGACCAACACCGTGTTGAAATCAACAAGGCCGTGTTGACTTGTTGTTCAGCAGACAGCTCAACTTCAAACGATCATATCTCTCTCGCCCCTCATCGGAATTGGGCTTATGACCAGTCATTGGAAAGCTATTGAAACGAGCTAACACCTCCCACTAGAATTACCTTAATCCAATTTATAGATAAAAAATTATGTCCATTTGAAGTTCAAAAGTCCACAACTAGTCTTCCAATGATCATATGACTTCAAAAACCTGCTAGTTAGCCTGGAAATCATCCAAAAACAACTAAACAGACAATGAAGTGACTATATAACTCAAAAGTGACAAAAAACCATGCAATGCTAGGCTTAAATGCTCTAAACTACATGTAAGGACACTAAAAATGACCTACAATTAAGCACAATATTATGCTTATCAGCTTTCCAAAGTGTTTCATCAGGATCTTGGCTAGTTTATTTCTGATATCTTCTTATTTTGTGGGTGGGTAGTACTCCTTAAGAAATGCAGTAGATATGCCACTCCATTCAGTCTCTTTGACGTCGTTCAACCACTTTTGTGCTCTATCTCTCAATGAAAACTTAAACAACATGATTTTCAACTGATCAGGAGTGACTCCGACATGTTTAACGGTCCGAAAGAGTTGTTGAAACCATTGCAGATGATTTGTCGGGTCTTCGGTAGGATGCCCACCAAAATGATTTTGCTGCACTATGTTGATGAGTGCAGGTTTCATTTCGAAGTTCGATTCGGTGATGGTGGGCATGGTGGGTCCAGTTCAAAGATCGTTTGGGTTAGGCACCCCATATGACTTCAGTGACTTTGACATATTTGAACTCGAAATGTTTGCTTCATAGGTGTTCAACTGAATAGACTGCTTTACTTTCTAAACTTTCTTTCTAAGATGCATGAGTGTCTTTGTTAGATTAGGATACTCAAGGATAGGGGTACCTTTTCTTTGAGACCTAGGCATACAAAAGTAACAAAAAAGCAGTGAAAAGTACCTCAATTGCAAAAAGAAGTAAACTAAATAACCTAGTCGTCTCCCTAGCAACAGCGCCAAAATCTTGATGTGTTATAAATGTAATATTGCAAGTGCATGGTTTTTGTTGTTAGCAAAGCCTTGCAAGTATGGGTCGAATCCACGGGAAACAGGTTTTCAAGTTAATATTCAATTAAAACGCTACTTTAGATGAAATCAGAGAAGAAATGTCTGAACTACTAATTAAAATAAAGAAAGCAATATTAAAATGAGGTTTAACTATCAATTAAAGGACTAGGGCATTAGGTCGGTCTACCATACTTATACCAATCAAAAGGGTCGAATAACTAATAACACCTAGGTCTAGCTAGACTCGAACAATCGGAGCCAATGCTAAACTTATGATCAGGTCATAATGCCCTCGGTTTAACCTATATGGTATGATCGCCATATAATCAGAAACGATAGTGTATTCTACGCCTCTAAAAGTAAGCCTATGGTCGGGTCATACTCAAGTTGTCAAACGTAATTCATGAAATTGTACACTAGCATAAAATACGAAATCAAGAACGAATCACACTACAATTGAACTAATCACATCCTAGATTTAATAGCAGTTAAAATATAGATCATGGTATAAATATGGTTTTCCTTCCTAAAACCTAGAAAGACGACTACTCACTCATAATTGAATCAAAAATAATAAATCTAATATAAAAACCTAAACATTGCATCATGAACCATTAAATAATTAAACTAAGCAATCAAGAATTAAACAACGGAAATAAGAGCGAAGAACAATACTGAATGACGGAAAGCAATAACTTTTATTGAAAATAATCCGAGGTTAAATCTCGTCCAAAACTATTCTAAAACTTTTAACTCCTAAAAAGTGTTTAAACTAAAGTTATGAATATTGAATAAAAAGTGTATGACATAATTAATGAAGCTAACTATTTATACTCAACTCCAAAAACCAATTAAAAAACGGAACAAAAAATATAGAAATTGGGTTGCGGGGCTCCCGCCTGATCGGGCCATTGTGCCTGATGTGGTCAGGCCGAATGCTTTCTGGGCGAAACTCTTTGTTCTTCACCCGCAAATTTGGCAACAATACAAATGGGGGTCCGCCCGATCGGGTCAGGCGATGGAGAAATGGCTTTGTTCTTCAAACCCATAATGCCCGCCCGATCTGGCTGGGCTGCCCGGTGCTATCGGGCGGGAGATGATTCTCCTCATTTCTTCGTTTCTTGCCCTTTTCAAACCAACATCACACGTCCAAATGGCTTCGGGACCTCCTTACTCACATGAATTCCTTGTAACGGCTCCTTTAAGTTGCGGTTGCCTCAAAATAGCTCAGAATAGGAAGAAAAGTCCCTAATACCTGCAATTCAACATAGAACCACAAAACCACAACTATATAGAGTAATTAGTACAAAATAGCTCCTAAGAGCTCTAAAAACGCACGAATTACCTCTATAAAAATCATGATATCAATAAGCAGGGACATTATTAGCTAACTTCTGATGAGCACATCATTGGAGGAAACACACTGTAAGCGAGAATGCGACTCCTCTCAATGCTTCTATATGCATGTTGATGGGTGTTTGGGATGTAATTAAGCATGTTTAAGCTTATTTTGAGTATAACCATGTTTGTTAATACACGCTTTAATTCCTTTGGTAGTTGTTTAGTAGGATGCGTATGTCATGTCGGATTGGAGTTGTTGACGCCGTAATGCTCGAGGGAGAATAAAATTGCCCTTACAATCACTTCACCAAGAGTTATCTACGGAGGGTATTGTGACTTTGTCATAATTAACTTCGTACCCGAACTCATATAGCACCTTTGATGTATCCATACTATATTGATGTGTTCGTATTATACTTTTGATGAGTTTACTGTGCTACTTTGAGGTTTGTAGAATTTCGATGATTTGAAAATTTTTGATGAATTTGATGAATTGAAGAATATTGTACCGTTTTTTGTTTACTATTTATGCTTGAGTTCCTAGTTGAGTTGAGTAGCCTAACGGATGGTGTCCCAAAGGTAATGCACATGCACTCCGAGAGGTCATGGGACATCATGTTGGGTGTTACCCTGCAATGGATCGGAGGTATCTAGGACTTGATGTTGTTTGAGAGGTCGGGAGGTACTACATGTATTGTCCCGCATCGGGAGTTTGGTCATTCTTAGACGCAGACAGTAGGGAACATAATCCATAGGTCATTCTAGAGGTTGCGACCTGACATTTCTTGAGAAAGTGGGTTGCGGGTCACTAGCATTCACTCTCTCGATATTAAAATTGGTGTTTTCTGATTATGGAGTCTTTACTATCCTTTTTTATGCTAATTTTCCGATTCTTATGTTTATTTAAAGTATTCATCCTTAAGTCAATAACTCTAAAGCAAGAAGCCAATAAGTAGTGGGTTTTGTTATTTCCTTGTTGTTGGTAGACTTATGTTGTTGTGTATATATGGTGATTGTTCTAACCTTACTTAAGATCACTTTTTGGCTCCTAAATTAGGTTAGGAGAACCGCTAGTTACTCCACAATTCACACTGATTGTGGATATATGTTGATCATATTGCAAATGATGATGTTGTTTAGAATTGTTACAATGTGTACCTGGGTGGTGAGATTTACCCTTGTTAGCAAGGAGGTGGTGCTAGTCATTGTTTAGGACGAATAGGACCGCTTTCTTAGTTGGTCATAAGTGGATTTTCATTTCTTAGTTAATGAACGTTATGTTTTGAGTTGGTTTGGGGTTGTTTTTGTCCTTTGGAATAATGGATAAGTTTGATGTTGCTACCTTCTTTGAGGATAATCACGAATTTGGTTTTATCTAGTTTGAGGTGAGGGTATGGGACCTCATTCCCTTATACATATTTTGGGGTTCTAATTACAATTTAAAACCTGTTGTTTAATTCTTATAGTTTAATTATATCCTTAGAGTGGCATCCCCGTCTCGGTGGTATTTCTGCAACCACTAATAATATTGTTTTATTTATTTATTTCAGTTAATTTACAGTTAGTTTTTGATGGGATGTTACAAATCCTCACCGCACAGTTTTGAATTCATTTCTAGGAAAAAGATTTGTAGTAGCTAAGCCCCCTTTAAAAAATCATAATTCACTTGCCAAATAAAACAAATTTGGGGCATTGCCCCACCAAACGATCTATTTTTCTGTTTACAATGGGTATACTTCCTTCTTTTTTTTATGAACTACTACAATTTTCTTATTTGAAAGTTTCATGGTAATAGTTATAGTTATCATTCCAGTTTAAGAAATATTCACCACCCTTCTCTCTGTTCCTTCTATAATCACATAGACATTTAGTTTAACTTTATCTTCCTTTCCCATATCAGAAGTCCAAGTGGTATCATTCATCTTCATCATTATTTTTATTCGTTTCTTAATTTGTGCGTCAAACCTGAAAGATAATATTTTCCTTAATGATTAATTGTTACAACCTAATCATATATACTCTAGGATACACAAGATAAACATCCTAATAACTAGGGAACAAATATAACTAAAAGATATACATATAATCTAAAAGATATGTACAAGATAATCATGAATAATGAAAATATATTGCTATATTTTCATATATTCTAACACACACCCTCAGTCGAAGCGGGAGGAGGTCGGACGCTGAGACTGTCCCTAAAGTCTTCAAAAAGTATCAATGGAAGACCTTTGGTAAAGATGCCAGCAATCTGATGGCGAGATGGTACATGTAACACTCGAACCTCACCTCGTGCCACCTTTTCACGAACAAAGTGAATGTCCATTTCAATATGTTTGGTTCGCTGATGCTGAACCGGATTCCTAGACAAGTAAATGGCACTCACATTATCACAATAGACCAACGTGGCTGTTTTAATAGGACAATGAAGCTCAACTAGTAAGTTGCGTAACCAACAAGACTCAGACACCACGTTAGCAACACCCCTATACTCAGATTCAGCACTGGAACGGGACAAGGTAGTCTGCCGTTTCGAAGACCAGGAGAGTAGATTGTCACCAAGAAACACACAATAACCAGATGTAGATCGACGAGTGTCAGGACACCCACCCAATCAGCATCTGTATAGGAGAGGAGAGTAGTAATATCTGAAGGATATAGATGAAGGCCATACTCAAGAGTACCCTTCACATAACGAACAATGCGCTTAAGAGCGCTCATATGCTCCTCCATAGGCTGATGCATAAATAAACAAATCTGCTGAACAACATAGGAAATATCTGGACGGGTAAAAGTAAGGTACTGTAAAGCACCAGCTAGACTCCTGTATAAGGATGGATCACTACATGCCACCGCAGACTTAGCACTGAGCTTGGGTTCAGTATCAACAGGCGTAGGGATGGCTTACAAGCAGACATGCCTGCTCGCTCAATGATTTCTTCAGCGTACTTACGCTGGGATAAAAATAAGCCACCTGCATGACGAGAAACAGCAATACCCAAGAAATAACTCAACACCCCCAAGTCTTTCATAGCAAATTCAGAGCCAAGAAGAGCCATGATAGACTTGCGAAGGGCAACAGACAATGCAGTCAAAATAATGTCATCCACATAGAGAAGGAGATAAGCCATATCAGTACCTCTACGATAAATGAATAAAGAATGATCAGATTTGCTATTCACAAACCCAATGTTAGTCACAAAATCAGCAAACCTGCGGTACCAAGCTCGAGGGGCCTGCTTCAGGCCATATAGCGACTTCTTCAGCAGACAAACATGATCTGGAAAAGAAGGATCCCTGTAGCCAACAGGCTGATGCATATATACTGTCTCATGAAGCTCACCATGTAGAAAAGCATTTTTCACATCAAGCTGGCGCAATGCCCAACCTCGAGAAAGAGCAAGACTGAGGACAGTACGGATAGTAGCAGGTTTGACCACAGGGCTAAAAGTCTCCCCACAGTCAACACCAACTCGCTGAGTCTTCCCATCACCTACAAGACGAGCTTTGTACCTTTCAAATGAACCGTCAGATTTTTCTTTATGAGTAAATATCCACATAGACCGAATAATATTAGCACTAGGAGGACGAGGTACCAATTCCCAAGTCTTATTTTTAATAAGAGCCTGGAATTCGTCATCCATGGCCTGTTTCCAATTCGGATCACGGAGGGCCGACACTGGGTTACGGGGTATGGGCGAACGGTCAACATGAGTAAGAAGGGAAACAATCTTTTTATTTTTGAATATGCCATTCTGACTACGTGTGAAGGCCCGTGGACCAAGAGTAGGACGAGTGGGGATCCGAGGACGGACTGTGGGCTGAGGACGCGGAACAACTGACGGTATAGGTATGGAAGGAGGTGTGGGCCTGGCTGGGAGGCGAAGAGGGGGAATAGGACTGCCCACTGGGCCTGGGACGAGAGGTGTGGCTGCTGGGCTGGAGTGGGATGGCCCAGCGTGGGGCGGAGTAGCAGCAAAAGGGCCAGATGGGCTTAGGCGAGACACCCCATCAGAGGAAGATGATGGTGGAGTTTGGAAGCCCACCAGAGACGAGCTGGCTGGCGAAGGGAGGGCAGAACGTGGTGGGCTGGACTGGCGAGGCCCACCAGGAGAGAGATCAGTCCGTAAAGGAGAACTAGACTGATGAGGAGAGTGTGTTTGGGCTATGGGCACGTCTGGAAGGTCCAGCACCAAAGAAGGGCTCAAAAAATCATATGTTGTGGGCAACGGAGTATGAATATCACTAAACGGGAATTTAGTCTCATCAAATAATACATGCCAACAAATGATAATTTTTCGGGAAGAAATATCATAGCACTTATATCCCCTATGATGCGATGGAAATCCCAAGAAAACACAAGGTGTGGAGCGTGCTTGAAGTTTATGAATGGTGGTGGACGGATAAAGAGGGAAGCATAGACATCCAAACACACGAATATGAGAATAGGAAGGTTGTTTGTGGTAAAGAATAGAAAGAGGAGACTCATAGGCAAATTTCTTGTTTGGAAGAACATTGAGAAGATAGGTGGCCATTTGTAACGCATGATGCCAAAATGAAGCAGGGATAGAAGCATGGAGTAGAAGGGTACGAACGATATTGTTGATAGTGCGAATTTTACGTTCGGCTTTCCCATTTTGAGATGATGTGTATGGACACGACAATCGAAAAGATAGACCATTGTGTTTACAAAAATCCCAAAATGGTTTATTGTCAAATTCCCTCACATTATCACATTGAATATTTTTAATGTCCCGTTCAAATTGAGTACGAATGTAGGCTTGAAAGGTCAAGAATGTTGAATATACTTGGGATTTATTTGCAAGTGGAAATGTCCAAACAAAATTAGAATAGTCATCCAACATAACAAGATAATATCGATGGCCTAAAGAACTCAAAACAGGAGATGTCCAAATATCACAATGAATAATATCAAAAGGCATCATA
The DNA here is from genome assembly GCA_947645195.1 of Patellifolia procumbens. Lineage (NCBI taxonomy): Eukaryota > Viridiplantae > Streptophyta > Magnoliopsida > Caryophyllales > Amaranthaceae > Patellifolia > Patellifolia procumbens. Next base: position 8,139,770 of record CANSGD010000953.1, read on the forward strand.
GTATGAGAAGTAGATGAGACAAACGGCAATTTCACATGTTTTCCAAGAGGACAAGAGTAGCAAACATCTTAATTGCTAATTTTATTACAGTCAATGGACTTATTTTGCCTAAGAGAATGTAAAATAGATGACCCTGGATGACCCAAACGAGCATGCCAAAGAGATGGAGCAAGAGCAGCAAAAGTGGAGTGAGAAGAAGCTTGAGTCGGGACGGTGGTGATAGGATAGAGGGCACCTTGACTCTCACATCTCATTAGTTTGTTCCCCGTTCGAAAATCCTTCACAGAAAAACCAAGAGGATCAAATTCGACAGTGACATTATTATCAGTAGTAAATTTTCGAACGGAGATCAAATTTTTCATGAGTTGGGGAGCATGGAGAACATGTTTGAGGGCTAAGGCAGGGTGGGGGGAAGACAAGTGGGAATCACCATAACCACAAATTGGAATACTATGACCATTTCCAACAATAATTCCATTAGAATTGCTCAAATTAAAATAAGAATTAAAGTTACCTTGAGAATTAGTCATATGAGAGGTCGCTCCAGTGTCCATATACCAATTCGGGTCGGGCGGGGTAAGCCCAAGAGTGTGCATGGCAGCTTCGATGTCCGTAGGGACTGATTGGGACTCCGTAAGGAACGCACGAGGCCTGGGCCCAGATCCAAGAACTCCTGCTTGCTGCTGTCCATAAGATGAGGGGCGTGGCATTGCTGGCCTGGCCCAAGGTGTTGATGGATATGGGCAGGGGGGTAGGCCCAAGGAGGAAATGGCCAAGCCCCCCACTGTGATCCATATGGCTGCTGCTGGCCTAGCGTCTGGTACGCCGCTGCTGGCGGTTGCTGGGCGCCACTGCTCCGGTCACCACCGCCGGAATTATTCCGGCCACCATGGTTGCCACCCCCGCCACCCTTTTGGTGATTTTTATTATTTTTCGATTTATTTTTGTTATTTTTACCACCATTAGAGTGTCGGGAATGGGAGGAATTTTCCGACGAAGAGCCATCGGAATATGATGCAACCATGGCAGAATTTTGCGAGCCCGTTGAGGCTTTCTTGGCCAAACCCGCTTCCTCCAATACCAACATAGATCGGGCTTGGTAAAAAGGAGGAAGAGGATCACTTTGTCTAAGGAGCGTGCCGACCCCATTGTAAGCGTCGGTAAGTCCAGCAACCATTTGTAACACCAATCTATTATTTGAAACCAGAGCACCTACATTCTTGAGTTGATCGGCCAACATTTTGAGTTGTTCACAATACGCCGAAGCGTTTGGAAAATCCTCCATGATAGTGTTGGAGAATTCTTGCTCAAGAGTAACGGCACACGAGACGATTTATTGTCTTGAAAAATGTCCCGTAGCCGTTCCCAAGCTTGTTGTGCCGTAGAATCAGGCTCAAGAATAGTGTTGAGTAGATCCGCAGAAATAGTACCATAGATCCACTTTAAAACCGTGGCATCAATAGTGGACCATTCTTCCTTTTCATCTTCCGTGCTTGGAAGTTTGGTCTTTGCCGTCGGTATTATATGATGAATCACACGATTTAAACGAGCATGGATTTTAAACAACTCCGCCCACGTAGAGTATTGAACATTTTCCATGTCAAGTGATGGGAACATTATGTTTGATATTAGTACTTGCAAGAGAAGAGAAAATATGGGTGGAAGAAGAAGAAGAAGAAGAAGAGGAGGATTTGCCGGTCATGGTGGTGCCGACGGTGAGACGTGGGCTGGGCGGCTGCACAGGAGGTGCGGCTAGGGGATAGGCGGAAGCTTTGAGAGGAAAAATAACCCTAGCAATCTGATACCATGAAAGATAATATTTTCCTTAATGATTAATTGTTACAACCTAATCATATATACTCTAGGATACACAAGATAAACATCCTAATAACTAGGGAACAAATATAACTAAAAGATATACATATAATCTAAAAGATATGTACAAGATAATCATGAATAATGAAAATATATTGCTATATTTTCATATATTCTAACGAAACCTATATGTAGCGATTAATATGAATCCCGAAAGTATGAATGTAAGTAGTGGCCCCAGTCGCTCTAGTGTCTAAGAACCCGATTTCCTCCCTATTCAATTATTTCCATTGTTGCATCACATGGCAATACAATTTTCTTAGAATTCTATATTAGAATCTATCAAAACAAGAATCTACTTTAAGATATCTTGATTGATAAAGGAAAGTTTTTATTGTACCACATATAATATTATGATTTACAATACTAGTAGTGGTAATTAGAGAATAATTTTGAATGGTGTTTGGATTCATAATTATTGTGATGACTAGAAATTGTCAAGCACTCCCAAGTGATACCGGGTCGGTTAATAAAGAATGATCTAGTTATGATCTTGGCTTTCGTGGAATCTTTCCAAGTTCAACTTCCAACTGAACCCGAAATTATTAATACTTCATGGAACCTGTTAGAATTTCATATTACAAACTGGGAGTAGGTGTTAAATATAATTGGAACGACAATATCCTAAAACTGAGATCATGTAAGATGTAACAAACAATCATATCATTATTTACCAATCCAACGTTGACTCCGCCGCTTCTCTTACCCAATAATGGCAACTATTCCATGTTGCGAGGAAACCATGATTTCCAGCAAACAAAAACACAATAAATCAGAATATGTTGGGCTTTAATTGAAAAGTTTGATTGGATTTTATATTAGCTCAAAAATTGGTTTTGAACTGAAATAGTTTTATGTTTGAATATGCTTAGATTCCTAATGGGGACTCATAATCACTTATTATCTCTTCAAAAGGCTAATTGTATGATAATCTATCAGCCAAAGTTCAGAGTTTCTCTAAAGAGAATAAGACAAAGTAAGGGTGAGGATTAGGGGTGGAAAAGATGGGGCAGTGAAGGGCTTTGCTGCTCTGGAGGAGGCTGGTCGAAGCAACACTATAGGGGGTTATTCCCATCAACCAAAGGTGTTCATAAAAACCTTATGTTTACCTAAATCAAAACAATTCGGCTAATTAGTTTTTTATCAAATCGGGTATCCAGATTCCAGCATGAAAAGTGGCTGTCTAAATTAGGTTACGTTCTTTTACTTATATGGATACTTGTAAAACCAATTTTTATCTTCCTTGAAATTGGAGTCATGCATTGACTCACTATTAGCTGCTTAATATATAAGCCTTAATTTCATTATAGAAATATACTGCAATTGGAATAGTTAGTAATACTTTGGTAATTAATTAATTTATTTACAAAAGCTTAAATTTTTTTTATCATGTTTAGTGAGCTTCAATCAAATCCGATTAGGTCTAAACAAGTCTAATAATGTATAATCAGGTTCGATTACGTCTAGGTTTCACTCGTCTCAATTAGCTTTAATGATATCTAATAACTTCCAGTCAGGTTAAGATGTTCCAATCCATTTAAACTAGCCAAATTTGCACGCGATGCGTGCTTCGTATTAAGGATATGGGAAAAAGTACATCGTGTTCCAACAATAAAAGTTTCCATGTGTTAGAATAGAAAGCAAAACCTACCAACGAGACTATGAACCTTTACCGCTAAATTTTTTACATAACCTTCATTAGTTTAGCCAATTGCTTTTCTCAAAAAAAAAAGTGTACGAGTGAACAAGTGTAAGTTTCTTGAGCTATTTTATGGGTTCAAAAAGGTTCGTGTTCCTCGTATTCATTGGTTCTCCTTGTGCTAAAAGACAAGGGTTAATTATTGTCTTTTCTTGTGTCAAGGGATAAGGGATTAATGGTTCACCTTGTGCTATAAGATTTGAGCGGGATTTTTAATGTGAGTTTGGTTTTGCTCAGAAAAAATAAATTCTTAATGTGAGCGTAATTTTGCTTAAAAAATCATTACCTGATTTGAGCGGGATTTTGCTCAATCAAAAATAAAAATTAAAGCCCGCAACAGTACACCAGATATGTTTATCGACTTTTATGAACATAAGTTCTAGTTCATCTGATTGATTTGCCACTATTACTGTTATCTTTGTTTCTCATATCGCAGCATTCATGCTATTGTCATTACGACTGCATGAGGGTGTTAGGAATATACTAGGATAGGAAAGATATGATTAATATCTTTAGAATACAGTAATATAAGTATATGTTAAGATATAGTAATATTTTAGGAAAATATTATCTTATGATTTATTTCTAGTTGGTACATTGTACACCTTGGTGTACGTACCTCTACGTACACCCAAAATATCTCAAACTCAAATGAATATAAGTTAGCCAAATGAGTATGAGTTAAAAATGAGTATGAGTTAACCAAATGTGTATGAGTTACCGCATTGAGTATGCGTTAGCCAAATATGTGTGAGTTATATTTGAAATGAGTACGAATTAGCCAAATGAGTATGAGTTAACCAAATGTGTATAAGTTAACGCAATGAGTATGAATTAGCAAATGAGTATGAGTTACTGATATGACTATGAATCAACCAAATGAGTATGAATTAACCAAATGTGTATAAGTTAACGCAATAAAGTATGAATTAGCAAATGATTATGAGTTACTGATATGACTATGAATCAACCAAATGAGTATGAGTTAACCAAATGTGTAAGTTACCACAATGACTATGATTTAGCCAAATGAGTACGTATGAGTTATTGAAATGCGTATGAATTAACCAAATGAGTATGAGCTATCGAACTGATCGAGTATGAGTTAGACAAATGAGTATGAATCAGTCAAATGAGTATGAGTCAGTCAAATGCCGAAATGCATATGAGTCAACCAAATGAGTATGAGATAGTCAAATGAGTACGAGGAGAATGTTTCTAATAGGAGTTTTTTTTATACTCTTACTAGTTTGAATGCACGCGATGTATCCAAAAACAAAGAAAGGAGAAGAGGATGAAAAATTATGGAAAGGAGGAGAGGGTGAACGATATAAAAACTCCAAAAATAGTTAATTATAGTCTATTAATTTGGAATGAAAATATAATAATATTGATTTTTAGTGTCCCTCTACTCTTCCTTTGTATAATAGAAATATATATTATCCCTATAGTTTATTATTGATCACATTAATACAATCACATTAGTCATCTTATAAATTTATCCATTTAGATATATGCTCAATTCAATTCTTATAACCATAACACATCCTAATGTCAAGGATGCTCGCGAATTTGATGCAAACTGTGAAAAATAGTCCTTCCTTTCTGCTAAACTGAGAACATGTCGAGATTGGAGCTAGGAAAACATAAAGTAGAAGTCCACAATTATGGAATAGACTATACTCATTTATCTCATTGACATCTTCGCTAAAATAATAATTCAAGGCACCCCGTAGGCGCTAGTAGTTCTTGCTTAGCGGGCATTAGGCTAAGCGCTGATGGGCGACGCTGCATCATTAAATGGTGATAATGGGGATTGCATGATTCTCGGCATCTCACGTTAATGCCGACCGACCTTCTTCTCACTCTTTGAATTGGTTGTATCCGAATTAATCAGCTTCACGTGTTCAGACCCTGAAACCATACATCCAACCATACGTTACTTGCTTTTCTTTATTACATCATTTAATGGTAACCTAACTCTTTCATGTAACTTTGACTCGTTCATATCTGAATATGTCCACATTTGTGCCTCCATTATTTAAAAGTCGAGGAAATCATTGTATGAAAATTCTAAGATAAATAGAATGGATACCATTAACACTTACTAGTTGCCATAAACGATGGTTTTAGACTTTTGGTATTGCACAAAGAAACAACAAACGTTGGTTCTAGATACTTTTGGTTAAAGTCAATGAAAGTTAATTTTGGTAAGCTCAACAATTAACTAATGAAAAATTGATAAGAAAAAATCTCATCTTTGCCTAATCTTTTCATAATGGTCAAATTGGATCCTTACCTATTGGTGGGTACATCTTTTAGTTACGTAGTTAACATGCTACGACAAAAAATGTTTTTTATCGCTATTCTGTAAGATACATGTCGTAATAAAAAGGTGGAGACACTTTCTATGGCGGTGTATAGAAAGTACTATTTCTATTGTGGTTGTCTGAAAACCATATCTTTTAATTGTTTTACTACCACAAAAAATTCAAAATTGCCACCAAATACGAATTATTTAAGATGGCAGTTTAACACAACCGCCATAGAAAGTTGCCATCAAACAAGCAGACATCGCCAATCTTGAGGTTGCTATTATATTGTCGTTCTATTTCTTTTTTCTTTATCAAAGTATAATTTAAATGCTTAAAAATTATTTACTGAAAGGAGAAAAAAACCATCTTAAGGTCATAATATAAATGTAAAGCTTAAATATTAATTTGTCAACCAAACTTGTTTACATCTTTTTCCTAAAAAAACTAAACTTTGTCCTACTACAGCCAACAATATAAACTAATGTAATAAGTTAAGCAAAAATTTTTGTAATCCATCTACATATTTTTTTCTTGGAACGACTATTCAAATGATGATACATATTGCACCCGGCCCACTCGTTTCTGACTTCATCAATTTTGTTCTTGGCCATAAGACAGAAATAGATTGCATGGAAAGTACTGTATAAAACGGGAAATAGGTCAGCAAAAGTATCGAATTATTTAGAAAATTCAAGTAGAAAAGTCGACAGAGTTTCCTCTTTATTCTGGACAATCTACTAATGATTTTCAAATGGGTACCTAAATGTTTCTAAAGTTCACAACAAGGAAGCGATGTTCAACAACACAATTTCCATAAAAATTTACTACAAGTGTTTAGAAAATGCACCAAAATACTCCAAGCATTCGAGTATAGAATAACCAAATGATAAACTACGCTAAATAAAATATATAACCAGCACAAAAGGAACTTTCTTTCGTTTGTTGGATTATCTCTTTCATAAATCTCATAACATAATATCCACATTATTCAACATCATGCACTACTACAAATCACCACTTATGCCACGATTAAAGACGTGGCGTATGTGTAAGATTTTCGTGGCACTACTATTTAGCCACGGAAATTCAAGCTAGAGACTGTCGTGGCGTATGTGAGCGTGGCTAGAAATTTGCCACGGGAAAAACTTAAAACGTGGCGAAACCTCTTTTTTCGCCACTGAAAACTTTGTGGCTAATATCATCATATCGCCACTAGTATTCCCATGGCTAAACAAAAATACCTGTGGCGAGCAACCTATCCAATACTAGTTGTTTATACCTATGGCAAGTAATATCATATATCAATATCAATGACAAAAACATATCTTTGACCTCGAAAATTGTGCCTTTCAGTCCCGCCAACTCGAAAACAATAATAAATCAACATTCAATTTGAAAAGTTTCATAAATAGCACAATGATTTACATAAACGCGTTTCCAAATAACACACTGTATTTACATAAACTATGTCTTAACATATACCATGAAAATCATGTCTCATAACATGAAATAACTAGGTGGCAGTCTTATAAAAAAATTCCGATTAAATTCTACTAAAATAGTATAATGAACAAGGGAAACTCTCGACTTCTAATTCTAGATCTCCACTTCACCATGCCTGTGAAAGCACTTGGACCCTCTAGCACAACCTGTTGGGGATCCATATTTGCAAAAATCAACTTCCACACTTGAGTCAGCACTGAAATCCACAAACATGGACACACATAGTTTTTTAGTCTATTCTAATGAAAATAAAACGAAAAAGTTGTACAAGTTGTTTGGGTTAGACCTAAGCACCTCTCAAAAGCAGAGCATTGTTCTTCAAAAAGCGCTTCACAAGTTTCTAAAACCTCCTAATTATAGAATTGCTAACTGCAAGTTATGGACGTCCGTGGTTGCTCCATAACCCAGAAGGAGTTGAGCACACTCTATGAACTCATTTTTTGCAGCATAAAACAAGGGTTCTTTCAATTCAGATGTGAGATGGACATTGTCAAGATCAAAATCGTGATTTAGCAGATCTACAATAGATACCGAGTCCTAAATCTAAAACTTCACAGGTGGAAATTTCAGAATTATTACGCAAGTACTTCTATCTTACCTTAAGTGCTGCTAGGTTTCCATTTGCAGCCGCTACGTGAGCTGTTGTTAATCCCAGCTTGTCCTTTTACCTCGAGCACCATGCTTCAGAAGATGCGCCAAGATGCTAGATATCATTAAAATTTACATAATTTTAGTATTCACATTCTATAGAAGGCTGCAAAATCTCTGGTATCCAAGAAGTATATACCTGAAATACTCGAGGCTTAATACTTTTGATGCTTTAAGAGACCAATGAAGCGCATAGTTACCTTCAGCATCAGCGTCACTCAGATCAAGGTGTGTCAGCAGAAACAGCTTCATTACAGCTGCATCTCTTGCCTGCCTTTAGAAGTAAAGAGATCCAGAAAAAAAGTAAATGAAAGAAGAAAAAAGAACACAAAGAATTAAGATCCTTTGCACCACTAATTCGTAGCCAATTCAGGAGAAAGAAATAAGGAAAGAAAGGAACAACACCGATAACACTCAACAATACTACCACCAAAGAAGAATATATGGTTACAACAATAACTTGTGAATCCTATCAAGGCTAGTCTCATCATTAGCAAATGTCTAGTCTCATCATTAGCAAATGTGACACTACAAATAAAACTTCAACATCATAGACCTGAATTGCATAATGTTGTGATTTTTTTTTTTGTTTTCTTTTGTTTGGTACAACAAATCTCACCTTTGTGTCACCAAAAATTACATAAATCCCTTTATATGCCCTGGGTAATATAAAGCCTAATTCTCTTAAAGTGAAAGAGAATAACACAACCTATCTAAACTGTAAAGTTAGGTAGTCACTAATTCCAACGATATGCACTTACACCGTTATTCAACACGTTCCAGCTGCTTCGCTTCCTCCTTGATCATCAGCACCATCATCGTCCTGCAACGACATCGAGCAATGCCATATCAGAAATATTAATTGCTGACAAGCAATTTTCAAAATATATATCAAATATTAAGTCTTTGCACACATGAAACAAAAGCAGTTTCCGAATGAGAAGAAAGAGAGTACAATAGCTGCAAGACTCTAGCTCAACATTGTGCACCACATATTGGAGAAAATTTTGGCACTAACAATAGAGCTCAACTTAACTACCTGACTCTTTTGTAGTGTTCACCCGGAAAGGACTGAACTTAACCAGAATCATTACGTCATAAATGACTTCTCACAAGAAGATTGGTTGGATACATAGTTTCACTAGTACTTTCTTTCAAAGGTTGTCTTCTAGTTACACCGATTCGAGAGAAAAGAAAAGTGTTGAGTTTCTGAAGTAAACGAAAGCTATACTCTTTCCAATGATCATTATCTTGTCGAAGGCACTACAAAACAACAAAGTAAAATTATAATTTTGTAACTACATATGATCTTTTTTAGAGAAATTATACTCAAGAACCTGTATATTCAACACCTGGCATTCATTTTCAACTTCTTTTAGATCTCCTTCCACTTCGAAATAATAGAACTGGTCTATAAATAAATAAATAAAAGTATACATTATCCATGATAAGCTAAGCTAAATCAGCAAAAAACGAAAAAGCAACTAAAAAGTAGTATAGCTTATGTGTCCACCACATTGCGTAAATCATCACCAACACTACTCCTATTTAGTAATGGATCCAAGTAATAAACAACATCTTCATGAGGATCAATGGAGGTTTTATAAAAAAAATAACAGTAAAACATCTAACATGGGCATGTTGGTTTTTTTACATGTTGAACGAGGGGTAAAATGGTCATTTCACATATTAAATAAGGGAAAAATGCTCATTTATCATGTGTAAAGAGGACAATATAGTCAACTCAAATATATGAAAGCATGCATCATTCGACATGGTATATATATAGTGTCCAAATACATGGGTAATATAGTGTCCAAATGATATAAAATAAGGTATATTCATAGTAATATAATGTCCAAATTAAAGTAATATACTTTTTTCTTTTCCCAATGTAAAAGTACACTTTTAATATATTGTAATGGGTGATAGATGTTTACATCTAACTGTTATTTTTTAGCAAAGCTCGTATGAATGACGCACGATACCCAATGAGACCTAGAAAACCAATAACATCCAAGACAAGACATAATACCTTACTATCCTTTAACATAATTCTATTAAAAGATTATCTATATTAAGAAAAATGTTAATTTCAATGGTGTATAATACTAGTAAAATGCATATTCATTATTAAATTTAAACCTTACGACCCTGCACAATAAATAGCCAAAAACATTTCCTTTAGTTGCTTCATCCGTAAATATTTTTAAGAGGTAATTTAAACGATTTCGTTGGTTTGCTTCAACCTTCTTAAACTCGCCCTTTTTGAATTGTCTTGAAATTGATATTCCCGTGGAACCCGAAAACCCGAACAAGTTACAAGTTTACTCCATTTCACATTTTCGATAGAGTATCCTTATTCATTTCCCAAAGATACAAAGGGGGCAAGCATAATACGCAAAATACAACTAATAAAGTATATTTTAAACCTAAAGTTTAATTAAAGTCTTAATTCTAATTAAATAAATTATCAATTAACTTTGACGAAAAGAAAAAAGAAAAAAAATTCCCCCAGCCCACCCTGCCACCCCTCCCCAACCCTCCCTACATTGAAACCCCCACCCTTGTCCCCCACCATACCCCGCAAAACCACCCCCTTCCCCCACTCCGAAAGAACAAGCATCAAGATCTCAATATTCCTACTCTATGCCACTCAGCCGAGAAGTACTTTAATGTCGAAACATAATCTAATAACTCCGGTATTTCTCTCCCTGAGAAGTTTGTTTCGTTTAACATTCCGAAGTTTATTTCGACTGATAATCTTGTCGACCAGTTACGAGTTCTCATGGGTCCATGTCCCTAAAAAGGAGTTGGTTCATCTCTAAATGTTATTATCGTCCCCCTAGTCTTTGGAATACACTCCTCTTCATTCGTTGTATTCCCTCGGTCCGAAATAGGTTGCCACCTAGGATGATGTAACTAGTGCATTCCTAGCCTAACACTCTTGCAACATTGACTTCCAAGTCATATTTCGTGAATTGGAGGTACTAAAAAAGGAAATAAAGAGGGCTTCACCGCTTTCTCTACTAGGTGGCGCGAGAGGGGAGGTTATATAGTTTCAGAGATCATCCTTTTTCGAACTGGTACAAAGATTCCTCAATAACTTGAGTAATTCATATTATCAACATCTCAACTATTTGGGCCTCGACTCCCTTTAAAAGAGTTTATGTTGGGATCCTGATTGTGGATGATCTCATTAAGAAAAGGGAATCCTCGAAGCCCTTGGCTACAAAGAACTACACCCACACGAAAGATGAAAGTTCTAAATCATGTGAAGTAAAGGTTGTCAAATTTCAACCTCCAAAAAATTGGCCACAAGACAGAACCTTCACTCCTTCTGGCATGACTTATGCCCGGGCTTTCGATAGGCTTCACACTCGTGGAAGCATCCAACAAGTATGACCACTAGTGAGAAAAATAACATCAGTTGTGATCCTAAAAAGGCTTTTAGTTGCGTAGTATGGAATGCAACTATTGTTGGCACAGTTAATAGTCATACACATTAGTTGCAGCAGGTGTGGTCGCAACTAATAATGACTATTAGCTGCGTACTGTTTAATTCGGCCCATAACAAAAAGTACTATTAGCTGGGGCCTAATTAAAAAACCCGCGGCAAAGAGCTTTATTAGTTGCGAGCCTAATTCAATAGCCAACAACAAAGAGTCCTTTTGTGTAAAATTAGCTAGCTCTCCGAAGCTAACATGCAATGCAAATTAATATTACAAAAATAAATAAAATACATTAATTCATGCACAAAGAAATGTTATAATTATACATATCCCAAAAAAAAGTGGATTTGCTAACGAATCATACACTAAGATCAAAATATTCCTATATAACTATACTTATAGATACCTCATTTCTAAAACCTTCGCTTATTACTCTCAAATTCCTCTTTCTTCTTTCTTCCTTTTTCTTTTCACTTGCCCTTCTCTTCTCCCTGTTGCTGCTACACTAAAAAAAAGACCTTTAATAAGTTGAAGGATTTCAATTGATATAACACCTCAAAGAAACTATGATACCAGATAATACCATTACCCTAATGCCTATGTCAAAGGCTTCTACCCCAGGCATGATAAATGAGGAGTTGTATGCAGTATATGTTATGAGTTAAAAAATTTCCCAAAATAGACTATTGCAACATCGATGAAACTGAACATGAAGCAGAGGGATTACACATATATGTTCACAGTTGGTCACAAATTCATTATCAAACTCTAATGTCATAAGATTAGTATTATAAGTATGCTTAACGGTATACCCAGAATTAATAAACAACTACTTGCAATTTTTTTAATCTTTATCTGCATGCAAATAATCAACATTAGGTTAATGAAGAAAAAATAATATGGGATTCAAAACATCAATCTCGGGTCCAAAAGTTTGTGTTGAACTTTACCAGGTACCGAAAATGCTATTGGTTATCAAAAGAAAAAGATCATATCAGACATTATTATCGTAGATTCAATAGTTGATATCCATTTGTACGCAATCTACGACTATACAATACAAAATTGGTTGACTAGTTAATGGTCCCAAAACCGATATGAATAAGTGGATATATAACAATCAGATTTATCACATTTCAAAATTATGACCTACAACATCCATTGAGGACAAATACAATTGATTGACAGACTAATGGTTTATCGACAGGAGGAACACAATGGGGTAAGCTATTCATGTTGTTATCCGTAGTTGTATTAGGAGGACAAACTCAACTTGCTTCATTGATTACTGTAAACTGAAGGCCATTATATAGGCACTTAGACTAAACTAACAAAAGCAACAAAGTGGGAAATATGGACCCACGTTCTAACCATGAATTGTAAACTAACAATAACCACTAAACTTATACAAACTCTTAACTAACCACTAACACTTATTCCTAAATTAATGGAAAGTCAAACACAAACTTTGAATCATAACTACTCTATCCAACATGCCCCCTTGAGTCAAAGTTGCATAGAATTGCCGAACTTTAACGACCATATTGCTAAAACGGACTTTGACTTCAACTCAACACACTTTAATTCACGACACTCAAGATATACCTCAACCAAAACTTTCACGACACAACTGCAACACACAACCTTAGAAGAGCGTCTCTTCTTCTTCAACCTTTTGAGCATAATTAGTTTGTTCTTTCTCTTACTCTTTCTCATCACGTTGCTTATCCCAACACCGATCCTCTTTATGAACATACCTCTTGCAATATTAGCATTGGATGCTACTCATGGATGAACTTTGTCCTTTGAATTGACCACAACCACCATTTTCTTCACAACCACAACCACCACCACGACCACTACCACAGTATCCGCCTCTTCCATTTCCTCTACCATAGGAGAATTCAACTTTCTCAGTCTCCTTTAAGGCTTCACCCTTAACCCGGAATGTCATTTCTTCTTGTTTTTCTTGCTTTATATTCAACCTCTCTTCATGAGTTTGTAAGGAACTCATCAATTTAGCAAATGTGTAAGTGGACAAGGTATGGGCTTCCATAGTAGAAGACACAACATGCTCAAATTTATCAGTAAGTGTCCTCGAGACTTTTTCAACAACAGCTTGGTCAGTGATTTTTCCCATATGACTTCATTTTATTAACTATGGCACTAGCCCTAAATAGATAATCTTGCACACTTTCTGCCTTTTGCATTTGTAATTGCTAAAATCACTACTTAGAGATTGAAGTTTAACTGCAATTACCTTCTCTGACCCTTGAAATTATGTCTTCAAAGTTTTCCATGCTTCCTTTGAAGTATCCGCCTACGCAATTCTGGAAAACAAGGAGTTAGTCAATGATTGTTGAAGGAAACATAAGGCCCTTGCATCTTTCTTCTTATTTTCCTTCAATTTTTGCTTGTTTGATTCTTGCTCATCAACTCCATCTTCAACAAAATCCAAAAATATTGAGACTTGAAAAAGGTTTTCTTTTAATTGATCAAAACTCATATTTTTGCCCATCAAAAATAGGAATGAGGGGTTGGGAACTCGATGAGAGGCCATTAGCTACCATAATTTTCACTCACATTTGTGGTAGTTTCCTCATTTTGTTTCTCTCAAAGAATTTCGCTCAAATGAAACTGATGTTGCGTTGCACTATATTCTCAATTTCTCACTCTAACTTTACTCTTTTTCTTTCCCAGGAATATGAACTCGGTTTACTTTACTTGAGAAAGGAAAAAGTAGTTGTAGTGCTTTTTGACTAAATCCTTCTCAAAAAATGCTATATATGATACCGAGTTGTAACTTAGGAAGACAAATCAACTTGCTTCATTGATTATAGTAAACTGAAGGCCATTCTATAGGCACTTACACTAAACTAACAATAGCAACAAAGTGGGAAACATGGACCCACGTTCCAACATGAACTGTAAACTAACAATAACCACTAAACTTAAGCTACACTTAACTTATAACCACTAACTTATTCCTAATCATAACTACTTTATCCAACATCCATAACTAGATAGTTCAAGTCGTATTAATTCCCCGCTTCATTTTTGTATTTTAAGGTCTCAGGACTATCGTCAAGTGATTGAAGAACTATATCTAATGCATGCACAAAGAGAAGGCAACCAAATCCAACTAAATTGGAGTAAAAGGACGTGATACTTCATACCACAGTCTAACGTTTTTCTCCTTTTCAGTCTAACAATTGTAAGATCGTTTTGCATCACTCCAACAGCATTAATCTGAAGGTGTATGAATGATAAACAAAAGGCTTTAATTATTGTCGTGGTTGCTCTAGTTAGTTTGGGCTGCTATGGAAGACTTGCAATCTGACTGCATGTATAGCGCTGAATGAGATTGTTAAAAGGCTTGAAGAGAAGAAAGGGGATGATCGCAGTTGTATGCTTTGTTGTTGTGTTAGAAGGCTTCAGGTCTGCAAGCGTGTTGGGAAGTAGGTATTGGTTCGTAAGTTGTGTTTTGTAGGTATGCTATGAGTCTAAGCTTTAGTTTAGGCCTCGGTTTGTATAATTAGGACCTATTTAGGCCAATTTCCACCAAGATAGGTGAACAAAGGTAAGAGGGACACAGTGGCTAGACAAAGCTCTAATACAAAAATAAGGATAACAATAATATATGAAAAACAGTATGAATGAATAATAGTGATTGCTTTTTAGATGTGATGAAGTAAAGAGATTAACGTCAAGGAATACAAATATCTCATATGAATACAACACCAAATGCAATATAAGTATTTTCTCTATGAAAAGTATCTAGAGACTTACAAATGATAAGTGAATTCTATGTATACCCATTATCCCTTACATAACGTGTGAATCAGTCTCCCCTTTCTAACGGAGAATCTGTTCTTTATAGGAACTACTTCCCCGCATCTTTGACCTTATCTTCACGTCCGCTTGATCCTTGGCATGCTGCACATATCTCATAATGGCTTCACCACATCTTTCTGGCGGTAACCGTAGAACAATTTTAGAGATAAACAATTACCCTCATTTATTTATCTCAACTTCCTTTGAGATAAGTGATAATTTCAAAAATTAATTTAAAAGATAGTTGTCGTCATCGCTTGAGTAACTTCCTGTTTCGGCACTAAAATGTGCATCGAATTGTGCTCTTTGGAGCTATTTTGTGCTAACTTCTTTATTTAGTTGTGGTTTGCTTGCTTTATATTGAATCACAGGTTTTAGGGAGTTTTCTCCCTACAATCTACTGCTTTGAGGCAACTACATCTGATAGGAGGAGTTCTGAGGCATTTACGCCGAGTTATGGAGTCCCAAGGCCATATCCCATAGGCCTTGGGGCAAATGGATTCGAATTTGTGGCTTAGAAGCCAAGAAAGAGAAAATTGCAGCCCTTACGATCGGGCATAGAAGACGTAATATGATACTGTTGTTTTGCTTGAAAAGACGAAGAATTCGTCTGAGCGCTGTAAGGTTTTTCGTTCTACAGTTTGTCTTAGTATAGATGACGTTGAGCCTCTTGAACTTCATCCTTCCGTAGGAAGAAGATCTAGACATCACCATAAATGATCAATGATATCACGTATTATCACTGAATTTTCTCTTATCAATCCGTCATTTTTTCCTTCAATGATTATTCATGCCTTCGTTCGTGTTTCAGAAACTACTCTCTCTGCCAAGCCTAAGACTATGTCGGTTGTTTTGACTGCAGATGAAATGTTGGAAAAGATGCGCTCCAAATCAAAAACTCTTAGGGGGCGTTTGTTTTGGGGTCTTCAGGAAAGGGTAAGGGAATTAAGTAACATGATTCCCTTAGATGTTGTTTGTTACAACCTTTTAATCATTCCCTTTACCTACTCCTTACCCCCCAAACTCCTCTTACTCATTCCCCACCCTCCCCCAAGGAATCACTTACCCTTTCTTCCATCTACACCATGACCATACTTTGACCAATGTTGACCACCCCAATGACAACCACCCAACACCACAAACTGCTTGCTGCCCAGTGCCCACTACCACCCCAACCCCAACAACTGCCGACCACCATCGCAAAACCACTACCGCGCCACCCAAATCACTTCACCACCACGTCTCTATCACCAATGCTCCTTAAAACCCACCCCACAACCACCAGCCCTTTCACACAACCACCGTATAACCACCTTAACCCCACACAAACCACCCAGCCACAACTCTAAACCATCACGTCTGCACCACCAACGACCCCTAAAACCGAAACTAAACCCCTAACCCCTGCAAAAATCACCCAGCCACAGCCCTAAACCACCCACCCAACCCCCAACTCCATCACCAACCTTCGAACCCACCACGCAAACCCACTAATCACCCACCTAAACCACCAAATCCCCACAACAAGAGGAGAGAGATGCGAGGGGGTGGGATTTCGACGCCCAAAGGCGGGTGATGCAATGGATTTCCGGTGGTTAGAAGGGATCGGAAAATAATTTGGCAGGAGGATCGAATTTCCGGTGGCCTTTAGAGGCGCAGGGAGGGCAATAGAGGTCGAGGCCAGAGGAGGGGAGGAGGGAGAGAGAAGGAAAGAAACCCATTTTTTTTTTACCAAACAACTTATTTCAACAAAGGGTTGTGCTTTCCTTACCCCTCCTATCCCTTTCTTGATTCCTTTTCCGTTACCCCATACGAACCAAATGCCCCCTTAGTGGTAGCCTTCATAGACCTAATGTGAGTGAATCATCTAAACGTCTCCAAGACTCCGACGTCATTTCCGCCTTCTCTCGACGAAGATTTGGTCATCAAGGTCCCACCCCCCCCCATCTTCTTGGCTAAAGAAGGGGATGTTAGCACTATTTGGTTGGTGGCAGAGCAGTTGGATTTTCCTTCCACTCAGACTAGATTGGTAAATCGTGCCCCTACTATCGTCATCAGCGATTCCATAGCCATGCAACTTCATGTAAGTACATTTTCATAATATTATTTTTTTGTCGATTCCCTTCTTGTTGTGATATCTTATCTTCTCTTTCTTCACCAAGCTTTGCAATATTCCTTGGCGACGCATACTCAAGTGATAGACTCAGAGAAGGTGGACACAGCTTTGACGCGTCGCCTAGATACAGCTGTGAAGGCCAAGGAATCCTCAAAAGAACAATTAAAGAATACTATTGTTGAACTGAACATCAAGAAGGGAAAAAGTGAAATGTTGGCTGGTGATGTTTCTACTTTGGAGGCTCGTGTTGATGGCTTGATGGAGGAACAGGAGGATGTAAATGACATAGTATTGGTCAATGGGCTAAGAGGTCCCGATATGAGATGAGGGTTGTTGATTGATAAAACTAAACAACATAGTATATGTTTTTTCAACTTATTTTTGTTTATTTGAACTTATTCGTACCTTATTTATGAAATGGTCAAATCTTATTTTTGCTTATTTTTGCTAGAGTTTATCTGGACTTATTTTTCTAATAAGGACTAAAAATATGTTGAAAAATACACGGCTGTAAGAGCGGGGTCCGAGCCACAACTTCTTACCAAAAAAAAAATATTACCAAGCAACGCTTGGTGTAGTGGAAAGGAGTGAGCCTCCCAACCTTGAGGTTGGGAGTTCAATCTCCACCAGAAACACTTTGAGAGTAAGATTTTCCTTATCACTCCCCCTCTCTCAAAGTGTCTGGCCTAATAGAACCCGAGCAGGGTCCGGCCACTTCTTCTTACCAAAAAAACATAAAGAGCAAAAAAAATACTCATAATAGCACGCCCCTCTAAAAGTTAATCTTCGTAATTAAGTATTCTATTTAATATCCTAAATTATAGGAATAGCACATAAGGGATGCCTTGATATTTAAATGTACATAACAACAAAAAAGATCTTCAATTGAAAATGACACGAAAAAGTTCACGCGGTTTAAAAGGGGAGTCTTGATCTTTAATTGTACGGAATGTCGTTAATTGTATGGAATAGCAATATAGGATCCTCAAACTATATCTATCTATACTTCTTAATAAAACAACATTCAAGAGCCGCTTGTTATTCAACCTTTAAAATTTGAGCCATGTGTCAAACTCTAAGCAATAATGTCATATGACGTGTTTATATCCATTCAACCAGGCCCGCCTTCAGGCAAGGCGGAAGGGGCGCTCGCCCAGGGCCCACGACCAACATTTTTTCTAATTGCATTTCTTATCTGAAAATTTTCATATATGTAACATTGTGTGCGTCTAATGTTGAGTGAGCAGACTAGCACAGTGGTGATAGGCAATGCTTGTGTTTCCTTTCCACCAGAGTTCAAAATTTTTTTTTATCTTAGTAGACAATGTATATGCTCTTTTATTATATTATATTGCATAAATGAGTATATCCAATTATCGGGTGACAACGTTTACGCAAATGATATTACATTAATTAATTTTAATCTATTCGTACACTATAATTATAGGAAAAATATCGTGACATGTACGTTTAATCTTGAACATTTTTACTTCTTACGCAACCATTACTCATTAAAACATAAATATACTCCTCCACGGATATGTTGCACGGGTCCAAAACCTAATTGACTATATAGAAAAATTCCTATCATTTCATCGACACGTGATATAATTTGTTTTCTTCTTTTTGATTTACAATAATTCTAAGTAATTACAGTTAGAAAATTATACTACCTCCATTTTTTTAATATGTATGTTTGCTTTTGCGCGCTGACCAAAGAAAAAGTGCAAGAGTAAGAGAAAAGGTTAGTAAAAATAAGGAAAAAGTGAAAAAGGTAGAGAGAAGGAAAGAAAAAGTATGAGAGAAGTGTACTAATTAGGTGGGTCAACCTTCCATTTATGGAAAAAGATAGAAAGGTACATATTACAAAAACATCCCAAAATAATAAAATGTGCGTATTAAAAAAACAGAGGGAGTAACTTAATTTTGTTCTAATAAATTTAGAACCCAACAAAGTATTTTATCCTAGCAAGAGTGCAAGCCAAACTCATTATATGATTCAAGGCTTGTCCTAACTCCTTAAGTTGTTTAATGGAGCAATGAAGGAGAGGGTGTAGGGGCGATTAGTGTGTCACCCTTTCCATTTGTTAGTGGTGGTTGATGGCTAGGTGGCAACTGGCAACGGCGGTCCATAACTTGAAAAGCTAGGTGGTTGTAACCCTTTTGGTGGAGGCAATCGAGGACAAGGTGGAGGCAGTTTTAGAGGCGACCCTTTTCTCTAGAAAGTCTAGGTGCTTAAAAGTCTAGGCAATGTACAAATATAACTTACAAAATATTTTCCGTAATCAAGAGTACTTCTCATGTCATGGAACATCACTGACTTCACCAAGTCATTCGTCCATAGCGCAACTCTAGGAAAACGACCCCATTAAATAGGGCTTGTTGAGTCGATCAAGGTAAAAATCTGCAAAATAAACATAACACATTCATATATCATGTATTCGAATTTTTTACAAAGATAGAAAATTTTTCGAAATTGGACACTCACCACCAAAAAAGAAGGCATGCGGCACAACCGTCTACATAACCTTTCCCCCTAAACTTGTGAGCGAACACAAGCGCTTTCAACTCTAAATACTCAAGTACAAACGAGCACCAATGAAACTCTGATGCTCGTTGGGCGACCGTTAAAGATGCAACCAAAAAATTATCGATGATATTTCCACTAGTGTTGGGGCAAAGAACCTGCCCTAATGCTACAATCAAAAAACTAATCCTAAACTCCTTCTCCTCCTCCTCTGTACAACCAGCTTCAAGGGTGGCTACAATGTCCAAAGCCCTCTACACCTGAATACCGGAACTAGCAGCGCTTTACATGGTTGTAATGCGGCCATACTCCAAAACCATATCATCATCTAAGTTGTCCAACCCTCGTGGTACACTATCTTCACCAAATGGGATGCCCAACTCGTACTCCGAGTCCTTTTTCGTCACCGCAACACCCCTCCCATCTCAAAATCTGATGGTCATCGTCACCGCATCAAACCTCGTCATCAACTAGTAGGAAAAACGTCGAGGCATCTGCATAATGTTGTTGCCTAAAACCATGAAATAATAGAAATGTTAAATATAACTCAACCTAAGTGTTGTCAAATAAATTATGGTTAAACAAAAAGTTAAACTTCTTCGCACACGAGTTCATCATAATATGTGCAACAATAAACTTAGTCATAAAAGGCTAACTAATTGTATGAACATATGCGCAGCAATTAATCCACAACCCATTTTATAAACTTCTCCGTTGATAGAATTATCTACTATTACACAATTTTTGACAAAAAAAAAGCTATTTTTTTAAATTAGGAAATGAGAATAGCCTAGTTCCACATTGTATAGGTGGCCCGCTAGAATGACATTTACAATTCTATGATCTTAGTTCTGACCACTTGTTGATCATTGTTTTCAAACAAACACATCATATAATAAACATTAGTTCAACACTTAATTTATTTGTTCCATTCTATTTTGTATATCTAATTGGTTTTAGAAGCTTTTCTCCTTTTTGCATAATGTTGTAAACCTGAGTTGAAGGAGAAAAATAAAGATGGTCTAAAACTAAAATCTAAAGGAGCAAAATTATAGTCCTTATATGATCATAATAACTATCTAAACAAGCGAAGTAGAACAACAATCTTATTTTACCTAACTCTAGGAGTCCGCGAAAGCCCATGTCGCGGACAATCTCTTTCCCATGGTCGGACATAGCCGCTAAAACCTTACCGAATGCCTCCAACCTGTAAATGACATTCGGTTCCTGCACATTACAATACTCCGTTAGTAATAAATTCATTTTCAACCATTAATTACAACAATGAAGTTATGTTCATCATAATACCTTTTTTTGCTTCCTCAAAAATGTTTCAACTACAACATTCTTCTTCTTGATTTCATCCCCAATCATGTTTGCCTGCAAACATTATATACATAACAAGTACTTAATTCTCCATATACCAGACATAGCTTGCGTATTGAAAATGTATACACATATGTATATAATAACTTGGGTGTAATAATGAAACCACACACTTTACCTTCTTTTTGTATGTCTTCTTCACCGGCTCATGCAAATCCCGAGGCTGTTGCTCCGGCTCCTGAGGTCGCTCCGCTGGCTGCGGCTCCCGATACATACTGCCCTCCTGAGCCCTAGCACCTTCACTATCAGAATGAGATGGTACATGTTCAGACTCCTCTGAACTACTTTCCTTTTGTTTCTTACGAGCCCTAGAAGATTGCCCTTGGACAATCTTCCTCTTCTTTCCACCGTCTCCAACTTATACTTTCTTCCCTTTATTTTGTCTCACCATTTCACCTACACAAACATATTTTTTATGTAACAATGTCCAAGTAAAATAAATATTGGACTACACAGGAAATCTCATAAGGCAATACAAGTTAATACCAGCAAAGAAAAAGAATAAATACTAGGGTAGTAAAGTTCAAACTACAATGTTTTAATTCATAACTCAATACACTTTCAGAATTGGTGAACAATCAAGTTCTGACTCACACTTCAGCTTAATAAGGAAAAGGAAATCTCAGAAAAATGGTCGAGGTTAGCTAGTGCAAATTCTCTTAGAGGTCAGAAAAAGGGCCGAAGTCGAATTGGATGAGCTAATATATGGCGTATGCAGTAGAGCCTTACATCAACATCATGTTTTTGCAATGAAAAAAAGCAACACAAGTTATGGGTAACATTACTTAATGGAAGTAGGCGAGCAAAGCGAATGTCAACTACAATGCATTTGAATATATTGAACTAGTAATTTGATATCATCAACAGTTACATAATCAACTACAAGATCATCCCTACCATACACAATAAGCAACTTATGGCATACAAGACCTTTCTATGTTTTATTCAGTTGTGAGCTTTGTTGTTCTTCGCTTGGCTTAAGCCTTTCAACACATCCTGTGACTTGTGTGTACTTCTTGAATTTGAGACTTCAAGACAGCTTTCAAATTCCATAATGTTCAAGTTCTGTCTAGGTTAATTAATCCATCTGAGCCCTAATAGGAACTTTCAGAGTAACATTTGTTCTAAAAGCTTCTAAAATCCGTAGCATGATCCAACTAAAAATTAACACTCAGTTGCTAATTATATACTACCAGTTACATAGTAAACTTTGAGAGCATTATATCAAATTCATTCATAATAAGCACTTTAACTTGTGATCTACTCTAGAGTTATTTTCACTTCTACCATTTCGACAAATGGCACACATAGCCTCATCAACAACAATGCAAAACAATCTACAACATCTAAAAAAGTCAATAGAGGTCCACAATACTTCAGCAAATAATACAACCATCAATAAACCAAAGCAAAAGTGAGGCAATCTTATTGAAAATTTCAACATGGTCTTGTAAGGCCAGTCTTTGAACTACCATTCTTTCCCAAGCACAAAAACCGCCACAACACGGTCACAATCATCGGCTTTCAAAGTCGAAGGCTTATCCCTAATAAGCTGTCATAACCTTATCCTTATCTCTACTAAACTTCTTCTGAACCGTGACACACTCGGGCTTCGGCCCCTTCACCTGCTTCATCTTCACATCAGTGGGTATAAAAACCCCATCTTCCAAAAACTCCTTAACATTATAAATAGTAATCATAGTATTAGAAGCACTAGGCACCAATACAATAGAAACCTCTTCACCAATCTTACTCCCACCTTTAAGCATCTTCGCTTTCGGACCCGAATGAAACCCTTCATCTTTCTCCTCACCACCTAAAGGACGCCCTTTATTACCACCTTCCATGCTCACATCCTTCCTTTGCTGAGGCTTCTCCTGCTCCCTCCTCAACGCCCCAACATAAATTCCATCAAAAATCAGGGTTACGACATTGCAAAACAGCGTTAAGATCCCGCAAAGGTCGTTCCCCCGCCTTAATTAACCCCATTAAATCAACCTCAAGACTAACCCCATCCTCCGAAACCCTAATTTTCGAATCCTCCTCAATTCCCAAATTACCAACCCCATTAAAATATGGCATACAAGACCTTTCTCGCATCTTCTAACACTTCTTGTTCAATACCCATCAACCAATTAAAAAAAATTGAAGGATTTTGATTTCATTCTTCGACTAGTTAAATAAATGAAAAATTAGGGTCAAACTAAGCTGAAAACCAACACTACAACACTAAAATCACGCAAGACTTTACCCTGTCTAAAGCCAAACAATCAATTAGTTAACTAAAATCAACAATTTATGGTTCTCAATATAACCAATTTCCTACTCATTCACAATATCACCAAATTGAATTACTATCTCTACACAAATATAGAAATTTAGAAAGTTTTATCATTAGAATTAGGGTTGGGAGATGAACGAAAAATAGGCGATAATTATACAAAAAAGATGAAAATTTATACCTTTAAATGGCAATCGATGTTTCAAACAATTTAGAGCAAGATTTGATGCTTTAATCGTGATTCCTTCAACCGTAATTTCAACCGTAATTTGCCCAAAAAATTCGATTTTTGAGGGTATTTTGAGCAAGAAATAGCAGAGATAGCAAGAGAGCTTTGAGATGGAATGAAGAAGAGAAACACGCGCGTCTTACAAAGTCTGTTCAGCTAGCTTTTTTAAATTTTGACATAAAATGTCTTTATTACCTTTCATTTCACAAGCAATTGCAAAAAAAAACCATGTGGTGGAGTCTTTTGGGACTCTACCAAATAGACGCCCATAATTCCTCAAAGAGAAATGAGGAAAGAGAAGATTGAGATTTTTTTTTTGCTCAATATTAAGGATGCTCTTAGCGATAGCTAATTCTCCTGTCACAGGCAAAGCTCTTTCAAAACAGCTAATTGCAAAGCTGTTTTAAAACCATCCATGTTCCTTCGACTGGCAGAAACCCCTTGCAAAAAGAAAGATTGCAGTCTTGCAAAAGGCGTACTGTTCAAAAAGCACACAACTTATGACTTGTCAGAAAATTTCTCGTAAAATTTGCCTCTATCCTTAGAGCCTTTTGAACACTCAACACCAACTTAAAAAACCTTGGTTTCCCTCCATAGTTCCATTATACTTTCAGACTCTAATCACTCAGAATTAGATAATGATACTTGCTAACACTGGGCTTAAAATTTGAACTTAGTACTCGCTGGTATTGGAAAGTGGGAAAACTATCGTACAAGGATACTAATTTCATTCATGCTTTTCATTATCAAAGTGAGTCTTCAAATTATCCTTAAACAACTGGTAGCTTCTTTTTCTTTGATTTATTTTTCACTGTAGGAATGGCAACTTACCAAACTATGCGCTAAGCAATGCATCTCTGCCACGTTTCAAATCCGCCATTCCGGCTGCGAAATCAGACAAGCTGATATACAACTAGCTAAGATACCAAGCCAAAGCTTAGAAACAATTTCACCTTCAAGAGGAGAAAACAAAACTAACAGATATTTCACCCTTCAAGCGGAGAAAACAAAACTAAAAGATAAACATTGACGTAGTCCTTGTATTAGAATGCCAAAAACAATGACCATACCAAAACAGAAATTTGCTAGTCACTACAACCAAAATGCCACTCAAAACCAGTAACATCATAATCTTTCAGAACAAAATTATATTAACTGACCATGTGATTACTGCTACTATTCAAATTCAGTTGAGCACTTGATAACATAATTAACATAATAAAACTTTTTGAGTTACAAAAGGACGCTTCATTTCACCAACTCATAACTAGGCACCAACTCTTTCTGGCAACAAAATTACTCGAGAGTTAGTTTAGTCTCCCTTTCTCCTGAAAGAACAACCCTCGGTAAGTCTGGCACGACCTCCTGTGGGCTGGCACAAAACTGTCTGGCAATTGCCGCACACCACAACAGTCTGGGAGTGGCTGAAGACAGTGGTTCTGCATATTGAATACAGTACATTAGTCAATATAACTTCAAAATCGGATTGACAACCGCAACAATACACCATGACAACTGAACAAGCATCGAAACTAAAAACACCCACAAACTTGCGAAGACAATAGCACATGATTCGTATAGTCAAATCATGGCTAACCATTTACAACGAATCGGAAAAATGTCAGAGCAAGAATAGTTGCAAGATCATAGAACAAACCAGTTCTAACATGTTCAAATTCAACAATGTCAAAAACCAAGAGTCATTTTGTTATCCAAAGAATACAAGGCAGTCACTACAAGTCTCCAACCAAGCTTATACTTCACAGAATTCATAGTTGTAAGTTGCACACCCCTGGCCTCCCAGACAAATGCCCTTGTTATCCAATGCTCTCATAATTCAATGTCATAATTAAATTAAATGTAACAATTTAAAGTCACTCTACACTCAGCACTAATCTTGAGGATATTCTGGGAGAACCAATCAGAAACAAATTCAAAGTGTCTAAAACAATTTCCTCCATTCAGCAGGAGTGTTTTCTCACCCATATACAACTATAAGATCAACTTTTGTAAAATTGAACACTTTACAACAAATACGGAGAGAAAGATCAAAACTTTGGAAGCTAACAGCACATTAGCGCAACGCCGGGATCACAAACAGAATTAAACGTAACACTAAATTCACAATTATTTGGTCATTCGGTGGTGCCCTATATAATTCCTTAAGAATAACAAAAAAAAAAAAAAAAGAACATGTAACTGCGCATAAAAACATGGAAATAAGACTTACATATTGAAGCATCCCTGGCATTTAACATCCTACAGAAACCAAAATCAAACAGATAATAAGATGAAAAAGAACAAAGATAGTAATGAATAAAAACACCAGAAATTTAAAAAGAGAGAAAATAGAAGATACCATGAAGAAGGAGTTAGGAGATTGAACAAGACGCTTAAGCTTATGCTTCTTCTTCTCAAGTTCAGCAGGTGGGTTCAACAGATCAATATCGTTTTGTAGAACCTATTCATTTAACCCCCATGAATTCATTAGTTAACCATTATCAATTAATAAAGGATAGATCGAAAACATTAGTCTTAGCATAAACATACCATCTTTACTGAGACAAAAGCGCTGGAGATTAGAGACGGAGAGAGTAGAGACGCACTGGAGTCTCGAAGAAATGAGGCGGCTGAAAGAGGGTTTGGGATGGTTTTACACAGACCTAGATAAATATACAGAGCCGTGGGATCCCCGGGCTGCCTAAGGGCCCGTGTTAAAAACTCTATGAAATTATATAACAAATTATTTTTAGAGGCGCTCTAATTTTTACCTAAAATATTTTAAAGATTTTCTATATATACTTTCGTTGTTTCACGTTTTTAAGTAGTATCCTATGATTTTGAAAACTCTTTATTGTACTCTTGGTCATACATTTTTTAATCAGTTGTAACCAAATCCAGCTTGATGAGAATTTAATTTTCGGCGTTCCGTTTCTTACTTTGATGAGATTTTTTTCAGAATGCAATTTAAGGATTTTAAAGGGTTTTTGACATGTTTAACTATGAAAAAAGTGCGTCTTTACCTCAATTTGCATGTTGCGGATTTTTGCTTTGGGTACAACTGATTCAAAAATATATATCCAAGAGTATAATAGAGATTTCAAAACCATGGGATACAACTTAGAAAACGTAAAACCACAAGGGTATGTCATAGAGATTTCAAAACCCCTTATTCTTGTTGCAAGCTTATTTTAATGGGAAAATTAACAGGAATAATCCAACCTATTGCTCGTCTTCCAAATTTAATCCCACCTGCAATTATTCTCAAAATAATCCCAACTATCACCCACCCTTCCCAAAACGATCCCACTTGACTTGCAACTTGTTAAACAGGTTGGAAGTTCCACATGTCATGCTCACATTGGCCAAAAAAATAAAAAAATATATAAAAAGAATATTAAAACCCTCCCCACCCTGCTGCCACCCTCTTCCTCTCCCCTTCCCAGCCACCACCCGCTTCCTTACCCTTCCCGGCCGCCACCCCCTTCCGCTGCACGCCGGCGACCACAAAACCACAACCCACAAACCGAAAAACACCCCACCACCTTCCTCTGCACGCGGCCACCGCGAAAACCACAATCCACGAACCAAAAACCACCCCACCCCTTAACCTGCACGTCGGCCGCCCCAAAAACCACAATCGACGAACCGAACACCACCCCCACCCCCTTCCCCTACACACCGGCCAGCCCTGCGACGCCCCCACTCCCTTCCCTTTCCCCTGCAAATTTCCCGAAAATCGGGGGGTGTGTGGCTGCGTTTTGGGGCTGCATTTGCATTTATAGGCGATAGGGAGTGGTTTGGCCGGCATTTGTAGGTGAAGGGGGTGGGGTGGTTCGTCCGGCGTTTGTAGGCGAAGGGGGTGGGTTTTGGGGTGGGCTCGTTGGTGTTTGGAGGGAATGGTGGGCGGCAGTGAGGGTGGGGGTGGGGTGGGTTTATTTTTTAAAAAAAATTCTTAATTTTTTTTAACAAATTTGATAATTTTAAAAATTAATAAATTGATCAATCACAATGCGCCACGTGGCATTGTTAACCTATTTATCAGATTACCATATTACTTAGGACTAATAAGGAAAGATACCGTAAATACTTGAGATTATTTTGGGAATTACTAAAGGTGACATTAATTTTGAAAGATGGCCAATAGTTCAGATTAATCCTGTTAATTTTCCCTATTTGAATTCTATTATTTTTGGAAAATGATAAATCCAAGGATAATGATATATACAGCGTTGTATATAAGCATTAAATACATTACCTAAAATAGTATTAAGTAGCGAATTAAGTAGGGAATTTATGTCAAAATCACGCGTGCAATATAGATTCTATCTTGTAAATTACCTAAATTTTCTTATATACAGCCCTAAGGGTTGTATTTATCATTTTCCTAAATACAACCCTTAAGACTGTGCATAAGAACCTAAATAAGGAAAGTGATCGTGGCATAAATTCCCAACTTATATTAGGTAAGGTACTTGATGCTTATATACAACCCTTACGGCTGTATATATCATTACCCTTATTTTTTTGGTTCTTAATTTTACTAATTTAATACTTTTGGTTGAAGTTAAACCTAAGAAATGAAACTTGTTATCGTAAATATATGTTAATTGAGTTGATTAACCATAATATACATAGGAGGTATAAATAGTGCTATCTATCATATTAGAATTACCATTTCAAAAAAATTGATGAAGAAGTCTATATTTTTAAAAAAAATGAATAATCCGTCAATAACTTGCCACTACTTAGTCAACCATGCTCGTATTTCCATTAACTATAATTACTTGGGAACAAAATTCTATATGGTGACACCGTACTTTTCATTTTTACCTAGTAAAAACTTATGAAATGGCTATAGGGTAGACTCTAATTTGTTGTATATTCAATAACCAAAACCAATTAAAAAATCATTTTAAATATTTTTTTAAAAAAAAAAAACACTTTCCCACCAAAAATCACCCCCACCCAAACTCCCCTCCTCTCTCCTATGCTCACAGCCCCTGCCACCCCCACCACCTGCCACCATCTCTTCCCCTCCCCTCCCCCCGGCAACCTTAAATTTCACTTTAGTAGAGCTCGATCCAGAACAATGTCTCATGCAAACAAACAGAGATCCAAGAGAGGTTCCATGTAAGGAGATCGGGTGTTCCTGAAATCACAACCTCCAAACAATTTGTGTAATAATCAGATAGATTATGAGGCTTCTTGAATAGTGTCTACTGCTTTTGAAGCTAGATTTCCTGATTTGAAGCAATGTCACAGAACTTACGTACTTCAGGAGTTTGTTAGAGAAGTTGTTAAGCTACAATAATAGCAGACTCTGTTATTAAATCTTTTTGTTACATTTCCCGACACATAGTTTAATAAGCTCCTTACAAAACATCCTTCTCTCTCACATATTCAACTTAGCTCCTCCATCACTATGAAGGTCAGCTGTTCAACCAGCATGACCTGCAAGTGGCGAGGCTCAAGAAGAATGCAGATAAGGTGCCTGTAGAGTAAAGCACTGGAGGGAGAAAATGTACTTAGCCTTATGACAACGAACTTCCTCAAGACACTACAAAATTGGTTATCAGCTGTTTCTATTATACTGCTGATCATACAACGATCATGATGACACATTGACTGAACACAGAAATTCAAACTGCTAATACACAATTCTACTAGGAAATCTAGCAGAGACATTGGGGTATGTATTTAATCAAAACAATCAATTATCTACTCAATACGAACCATTGTTCTTGCTCATCCATGTAATGAAGCACCAATTATCGCCAATATCATAGCAAATAGTTAGCCATTTCAAGGAAAAACATCATGCAACGCTATTTCTTACTCCAGTTCCAGACGCTTTTTCATGGCCTCGTAAACCAGATAAGTAATACTAGCAGATGGAATCACTTTTAAAAGGTTGGGAAACAAGCCTTTGTAAAAACCCCTTAATCTTTCCTTCTGATAAGTTGTCCAGAAAACTTCAGACATCCTTGCCTTTGACTGGCTAGCTTGCATTCTGAAAAGAGGGGTCACATTAGGATCAAGACATTTAGATGGATCTAATAGTATAAATAGGAGTCATAGAAAGGGTGGAGATATGACATCCCTACTAGATAATCAGCAATAAGAAAAAGGGATGTTTCTGTTCAGATGATAATATCATAAGGGAAAAGGACAAATGGGGTCCTCCTCTTAACTTGCCTACTCATCCTGCCTTTTTTTTGCTCACTCTCTTCCCTCCCTACACTACAATTATATTTATATCCAAACAAACAGAAAAGCACCAATTCAAACATTGACAAGATTCGGCAACGAATGCTGATTACTTACCTAGTCCTCACAACCTGCAATGGATATACACAAGTTGCTCCAACTGCACCAGATATGGTTCCGCAACCCAACTGCACCAGAGGTCCAGGTTCTACAAGTAACATAAAAATTACAGTTTAATAAAACTTAAACTATCAGAATAAGAAGCTTCCTTTAGCAGCTGTTTAGTGGGAAAAAAAAGCCCAAACTTATAAATACGGGAAATTACCACTATCATGGAGTAGGTGTAGCCTAGCCATATCCTTCAGCGTTTCATAAGCAGCAAGATCTATGCCAGCATAAGGAATGATTCCAAGAAGGGATGGGAAAAGGCCCTTGTAGAAAGCTCGTGACCCTTCTTTGACCCATATATCCCTTGTCAACGCACCTAATCTAGGAGCTTTTCCACTCACACATTCATGTGTCTGCAAACGCGTCTTCACAAGATCAATTGGATAGATTGCAGCCTGGGCAATAGCGCCTGCTAAGCCACCAGCAACAAGGCGACCTAAACCACCAATATCAGCTTTCTCTCCCCCTCTAGCATCCATTATGACTCCTTTAAGCAATTCGTATGTGTAAAATCTAATAGCGCTTTCTGGTGCTACTTTCACAACATTTAATCCATTGCCACGAAAGAATGCAAACAGTTTCCCTTCTTTCCATATTTTCTTTACAGCTGGCATGATGCTAGCATCCTTTGTCTCAATTTGCAAAAGCACTTTCAAACGATCCAAAGGAGCAGTTGCAGTACGAGATGCAGCACCTGCAATCCCTCCTGCAATTAAATATCTGCCAGCATGGACATGCTTACTAACCCCTTCTGGTATAACAGTTTGTTCGCCAATATCAACAAGGCAAACCCTCTCCCAGTAATGGTAGATATTTGCAATAGTTACTTCATGAGGGTAAAGGAGAAGAAAGTCTCTCCATTCTTCAAAGGTTATGACACCATTATTATCCTTATCCACACGCTCAACAAAAAGAGCAAGCTCCTCATCATTAATCTCAATCCCTACATAAGAAAGACTGCTGTGGCTTATAGGATGAACAGCAAACAAACACAAGTAACAGAAAGCAAACAATCAAATGCCAAAAATTAATGTAGATAGAAAAACCAAGGAATGAGTAAAATACCATGAACAATACTACCAACTTTCACTATAACTATCAGCTGTATATTTTTAACATACTAGGTGGTCTGGCATGCAAACACTAGTACAAACCTCTAAAAGCAAAAAGGTCCTCTACAATTATTCCAACCCTACAATAGATTTTTCACTTTACATTTTGAAGCATCCTAACATGAATTGTTAACTTCCTTCCACTGTGACTTTTAATTTGGTCGGATATGACATGCTCAAGCTCAAACCCATACTAGTATTGAGGGTATGACCCAAAACACTACAACAATCCATTTTTGGTATCTTTAGTTTTCTTAGTGACATAGCTTGTTCTATGGATAATACTTCAAAAGAGTTGGTGAGCCTTTAATTAACTCCATGTGAAAAGGGGAGATAAGCTTATAGCAAAATACAGGCTCCTGGCAAATCACAAATGTTACTTTACAGACTTATAACTCAATACCTAATTTAAAGCCAAGATTATAATGAGAATAAGATAACTTGAGCGTTAGAGGAAAGCTAAAGAGGGAGAAGAGGGAAGGGTAAAAAAATGTAATTTGTGAACAGCCATCTCCACTGCCCTGTCTCTCCATGTCCTTTTCTTTTTCCATCCACGTTAAAGAGTGAAACGAGCTTCTTAGGGTAAGCAATCTTTAGTCAAATTGGATCTATACTCCAAGTTCTTAAGTTCAAAGAAATCACCAGATGCAAATTCTAGATACCTCTTCATCTATAAGCTAACTCACATCATATGGCAACGCAAAGTCCACATATCGGAAGTGTTGCATGGCTAAAGCTAGTGGCTTCGGATACTAGCTAGTGGCCAGGCATGTATTCTTCACATGTAAGCTATGGGTACTTAGCAATAGATGAACTAAATCAATAAGATTTATTTATGTTTGAACCCAGCCTAAGTCACATAATTAACCATATCAGTGCAATACTAAATAACCAGATTAATCCTAAATTCCAACTGAAAGTACAATTGACCAACATCTCCACCCCCAATAACAACATTACCCTAGTTTCTCAAAGGCTCCCGCAATAAGGTTCAGGTAAAAGGGGGTCGGATGTACACAACCTTACCCTTGTGTTGAATACACCAAGAGTTTGTTTTCGTATCACCCAAAAATGAATACTGCGTCGAAAATAAATTGACCACCTATACACGCCGTAATATAAAAAGAGCAACTAGTTTAGGCAACCATTTTGCTTCGTTCTATCATATTCCAAAACCAAAGAGTAAAGAGTCTTTGACTCCATTGAAATTTTTTTAAAAAAAGAATGCTCCTCCGTTTAATTACTCAGTCAACTAGAAACAAACAAGTTTAATTACTTCGCAATTGATAGTAACATCACTAACAGTTAACTCACCACAATTCCCCCAACATAAATCTCTAAAGACATCTTGATGCGTGCTCAAGAAAAAAGTATTGAGCCTTTCACATTTATTTTCAGAGTCTCGGGTAAACCTGGCAAAACTTATCCGATTGACCCAACCCAAATGACATGATCTGTGGCCCAAAATGGACCCGATGGCCCGATCATAACCCAAAAGGAACCATTCCAAACCCAACCCAAAAATAGCTTGAGCAGAAGTTGACCCGAACAGATTATGATCAGAAACCCGAATCAACCCCATCCGCTATTGACCCGAATTCAATTGACCCAAATTTAACCGACTAAAATCAACCCGATCCGATTTTGATAGTTGATAACATTGAGCTCTTGACTCATGATAGTGTGTCTATTACTATTTTAGTACTATTAGAACCTGCTATCAAACTTTATAATTAAAACTTATAAAAAATTATTTATTCAAATTATTAAGGGCATTCTAGATTAGCTCAACAATCAATGGAGTGTGAATGTAACAAGACCCATGTTGCCTCAACTTTTCATTTTTCGTAAGTGCTCGTGCTGGACATGCAACACTCTGACAATGGCATGAAATTGATATTCAACAATCGTCTTTGCAGGTCGACCACCATCTTTAACCACAAATTGGTAGACATATGATGTAAAACTAGGATTAATAGTATTAACATCTGGCCTATCTATAAAAAATTTTAACAAGCACTAGCAAACGATTTAACCCAAAATTATAGGATTGTGTTTGCAAACAGATTAACCAAAGTCATGCAAAAGCCATCTAGAATCTTGGGATATGTTTCATACATATGCATCATATTTCTTTTTTGCACCAGTGTGAAGCTATTAGGTGCACAATTGAGAGAGAAGCAAGGAAAAGTCACTCTCCCCCCCCCTTTCTGGTTACTTCGACAGGAACTACTTTAGCTTTAGCTACTCAAGTTCTCAATACTCCTAATTTCAGATGAAACTGAGGGATTCTTCATCTCGAGAATCTAGCCACACTTAACATAATGTGCAGAAATGTCATTGCTATTGACTATTGTTCAAACAAGTACAAGAAAAATGATTTGTTTAGTTGTTTATTGGTCAAACGGAAAGGATATTATTGGAATAATTGTTGGGACTAAAAAAAAACTATGCAAGCACGTTAAGTTCTATCCAGTGTACAAAATTTATGGATAAAATCTACTTCTGCCACTACAATTCCTTGCGAAAATCTTGGTTATCCCTTACTCTCCCCAGTAACCAAGAAACATAAGCAACTTACTTGAGTAGACCACACAGTTTGTCATGTCTCAGTAAAGGAAACTAGTAGCATACCCACTATAATAGATAAGGATAGTGGGGTTCACGTACACTCAACTGTTGATTGATTAAACCATGTAAGATGAGGCTAGCTAGACTAGACTAAACCCAGGATTTGCACACAAATTTGAAGCGTTGAAGCGTGATTCTCAAGATTTAAGTGTCATAACTTGGACAACTTGGATATCATACTCAGACCAAAAAAGTTCATAATGAATAAACCAAACTAAGAAAAGATGAAAGAAAAACCAGAAAAAAGTTTATCCTCGATACATGAACTCCCAACTCAGCAATAAGTTTCATAAGAACCGACATCCAAAAGAAATCCACAAACCTGATTCATAATGAAAATCAACCATAGAAAAGTATGAAAGAGAAAAGATGAATTGATTCTTGCCCCGAGAACTACCCAACGCAGACAAAAAAAATACGAGGGCCTTCAAAGTAGCCTCTAACCTGAAACTATAGTACTTAAATGTTTCGCAAACCTAAAAAACTAAGATATTAAAAGGAAGGTTGACATATGGCCAAGCAAAGTCAAAAAATACAGCCAGTATGCGGGATGTCAAAAAATGAGAAAGCAATTTGTGCACACAGCTGATCCCTAGAGTATATGAAAGTTGAGACTCCTAGTGACATTTACACATCAGTCGATCGAATTTCATGCTTGCGCACAATGCCCATGTCAAATAAAGCAGAAGGAGAATATTAACTACAAATCAAACAGTAAGCATATTAAGTGAGGGAAAAGTAGTTGGTTTACCTGCTTTAACAAGTGCATCATAAAGCTCCTCCGGTAAGATGCAACCATTGTGCTCCACATCAATGGTCTGGAAAATGCGATATAATTCAAGCTCCTTATCATCCATATACCTCCGGAATTCCTCATAATCAACCCGGCCATCTTTATTAGCATCACAAACATGCAAAAGATCCCTAGCATACTTGTAATCGGATGGTATATGAAGCGCAGTAAGCCCAGTCTCAATCTGAGCATAATCCAAATACCCAGTACTCGATTTATCGAAAAAATTAAACAAACTCCGAATCCTGAGCTCCCTCTCATCCTTACTTTCTTGAAGGGCCAACAGAACATGATCCATTGAAACAGGCCCAGGTTTCCTCACAGGATTACAACCCTCACACCGCCTTGAATCCTTATCATAATTGCTCATCTTCCCCTCCATAATTTAGTTTCTTTTTACAAATTATACTTACACGGCTAACATACCCCAATTTATAACATCACTAATAAAACCCGTCAAACAAGTGTTCATTCATCTCTTTTCTCCCATCAAATTCCAATTATTTTAAATAATCAGACTTTCTTTTTCCACCAAAGAATAAGGAATCTACAAACCCAATTCCACCGAAATTTGACCCTTTCAAATTGAAGGGTCAAACGGAGTTTAACTTTATTGAACAATGACGATAATCAGCAAGTCTTCAAAAATCATCAAAATGACCTAAGATTGACACTCTACTTACGTCCAAGTAAAAAAAGCGATTCAACGGTAAAAATGACTCCAAAAAAAGAGGTATGAACTTGAATGTTTGAAATTGTTACCGAATATTAGTACAAATTCAAGGTTGTAAGCATGAAAAAGAGTGGGAATTGTAACGGTTACCAAAAGGGGAAGGAGCAATGGCGGGAGGGTGTGATGATCGCGCACGAGGACGCCGGAAACAATGGAGGAATTGAGGTCATCGCCGGTGGAGAATGTGAAGAAAGGGGAGAATTGGCAGTGAGGAGAGAGAAAAGTGCATTGTGAGGAGAGAGAAAGAGAGAGAGAGAGAGAGAGATCGGGAAATGTGAAATGTGATGCTGATCGATCGGAGACAGTGTAAGGTCTCTATGACGCAACAAGAGGAGGAGGGGGAGTAACAAGGAAAGCAAATGGATCATATATCTATTTTCTTTTAATTTTATTAATACTTATATGAAATCGACTTTTTTAATATATTTACCAAAATTAATGGACTTTATTCATGTATGTTGCTTTGGAAAAACGAAAAGGGGAGGAAAATTATTTGGGAATATTTCGGCGTTAATGTATTGGATATTTTGATTTAATGCCTTTTTTAAATTATATTGTTATCGCTTAAATAGTCTTGGTGTCTCATGAGCATGGTACATCTAAAATTATTTTTTTGCTTAAATAATCTTGAGTGTATGATGCATAATCTCCTTTGAAGTGTGCAAATTCACATTGCTCGAAGCATTTTAAGGTGGTAAGTTTAGAGAGTTATTTCTTGTTATATGTAAGGCTTTTAAATGTATATTTATTGGCTGGATTTTGGAGAAATAGGTTATTAATTCAAGGGGGAGAGTTGATGGGACGTGTGGTAAATGTGTACGATTCTAAGTGTGTGTATATACACATTATTTTAAATTGGAGCTTTGGTTAGATATGGTTGTTCGATTGTACATAACTTTAAGACTCAATAGTGAAGCAATATTCAAAGTCAAACGATGAGTATCAAGAACGAAAAGTAGACAATCAAAACCTAATCACAGCTGAGCCCTCATTGCTTCCATGATCACATTTCTAATAGGAATTAGAGCTTGAAAATATATCATACAATAGAGTGAAATTGTGGACATCATGATAAGATATTCTATGGTAGACACATGCTGATTATGCCAGACATTTATAATTAAACCACAACATCTTCGCAACGTGGAAAACAAATTCGGATTGTTTTTAAAACAAGCAGACTAAGCAAAAAAAGTGGTTAGCTACTTGCATTATACTATAACATATGAAGCAAGCATGCTTGAAAGTGTAGCTAATGTCTGCAGGCATAAATTGTAAACATACCAAATTTAAAAGTAGCAACAATCGCTTAAGTTTATCAATATCCAAAAGACATATCGCCACATCTACACCTAGATGCAATCAAGAAATGGTTGGCATTATGC
Source organism: Patellifolia procumbens (assembly GCA_947645195.1). Classification (NCBI taxonomy): domain Eukaryota; kingdom Viridiplantae; phylum Streptophyta; class Magnoliopsida; order Caryophyllales; family Amaranthaceae; genus Patellifolia; species Patellifolia procumbens. Next base: position 8,176,667 of record CANSGD010000953.1, read on the forward strand.
TCGTTGTCTGGTGTAGTTACAGCCCATTTCTTGTAAGGGATTTGTAAGAAGGAGTGGCATCGTTAGTGGCTGCATAGTTGAGCACCAATTTTCACACACGCTTTGGAGCTACCCTGCGATGTGTTGCAGCGTGTGTCTTAAAAGGTTTGCATCTGTATTCATTATGTGTGGAGCTAGAGATGGTAATGGCTCGGATTCGGGTAGGATCCTCCAGGACTCGGATCCAGATCCATTTTTCAAACAAGGGCCCGGACCCTACCCGGATCCATTGGGTAATTAAAATGAGGACCCGAATCCAGATTCATACGGGGCCTACAGATCCGGGTCCAAAATGAGTACAAATTGGATCTTCACTTATTTGCTTCAAATAAGCCTAATTTTCATAATAATTAAATATTTCAATAATGAAAACAATGTCATTTTGCATCTCCAATTGTTGACGTACAAAAATTCAAGTTTAATTCAACAAAAATTCAATCATAACATTAAAAGATAAAGATAAACAATAAATTTTAACAACATTATAAAATATTACAACGTAAAGTTAAATTTGTTTATGTTAAGAATAAAATTATAAAAAACGGGTAAACGGATCTGGATCTAGGTAATACTTTAGGATCCTGCCTAGATCCATTTTTTGAAGCTAGGACCCGAATCCTACCCGGATTTGACGGGTCCTAATTTTGAGGACCCAGATCAGCTCAAAACGGATTTGGATCCTCGGATCCGAGTCGGGTCCATTACCCAATGACATCCCTATGTGGAGCTGGTGCAAAAGCAATAACAGACTTTGATTTAGGACTTTGTCCGTCTTGTATAGGTGGAGCCTTTAACTTTTGAGGAGATATTAGGAAAAGGGTAGTAATAGCTAAGGAGTGTTGATATGGCGGAGGAGTTGCAGTTAGCAGGCTTGTTGCAGGGCTTTCACGTGTTTCACATTTAGAGCCTTTTCGTTTGGTTGGTGTTTTAGGTAGAGGTTCGTTAAGAGATAGGGCTTTCATGACCCATGTGAGTATGTTATTCCTAGAAGTAAACCTGTTAGGCCACTTGATCATAGAACACCTTGCTTTCTATTTCAGCCACTATAGCATGGAGGGCAAAAATTTCTCCATGCATTGCATGGGAACGATGTTATTAGTAAAGGAAATGAGGATTGGTTCCCTTAAAACTACCATTGTCTATTTATTTTTGAACATACCCTTTCTCTTAGGCCATAAATCTCTGCGCTAGTTGTTCTGAGAAGCCTTTTCGCATCTCTTCTAAAGTCATGAGAGGCAAGCTGTCTGTACCATTCGTTGCTTCAAATTCGAAGGTAATCCTGGGAATATCCAATTTTATACGTTGCCGCGCTAAATATGATGGCCTTGATGGGGGTATTTCTAAAAGAATTTACATGCAATATGAAAGCGCTACTGTAATACCCCGTATTTTATAGGACTTTTATTATTTAAGAAAAATATATTTGAAGGATTTATTATATTATAGAAGTTGATTTATATAATTAACTTTATTATATAAACTATTTTATGAGGAAATGATTATATTATAGTCATATTATATATACTAATATAATATGAAAAATAGTTTTGGAGTTTTTAAAATAATAAAGGGTCTTTGGATTTGATGGCACGATTTAAAAGGAGAATTTGGGCCTATTGGGCTTGCAATATTTTAGTAGTCGAAAATGATTTGGAAAAGGAGTACAATTTTGACGAAGCCTATTAGGGATTATTTATAAATAGAGAAGGAAGGAGAGAGGGTTCATTATTTGTCGTAATCTTTTCAGAAACCATAGTAAGCTCTCGCCCCTTCTCCATCTTTTGTAGGGTTTGTAGTATTATTTTCATGGTTAATTCTTATTCATTGCTTATAGAATTTAGTTCTTTGAATTTATGCATGATCATACTATGTTTTTAAAATTAGTTTGGTGAATTTTAGAAAAGAAAATTTGGATCTTTATTTTAAATAGGGCTTTTTGTTTTTAGGGTTTGGTGGGGGAGCCTTGGCATGCGTGCCGCTGCTAAGCAGCGAGGCCGCGCGCGTGCCTTGCACTTCGTCACCGTCGCCGATCCGCCTACTTTTTTTAGATATATTTTTTATTTTGGAAATAAACTACTGATATACATTTAATTTTCTAAATTAAGTTGATTTTGGTGTTTTGTTGGATTTATGCCTAAAAAGGGTTATCTTTTGATCTTACTTAAACCCTAAGTTAAGTATGATGTTCTAAAACTAAGTCTAGGATTTTGACGGAGGTTTAGAGTTTCAAAGTTTTTTAATTTATTATATTGTTGTAATTTAATTAAAGTTTAGGTCTTTTATAATTTTAGTAGCTTTTAAAGGGGTATTTAGGGTTCGTTATTTTCAACTTATTTTTGCTTATATAAATATCTGAACTTATCTTAAATTATCTTAAATTATCTTAACTCATCTAAACTTATCCTAACTCATCTAAACTTATTTGAACTTATAAGGACTGAAAAGACCTTATTAGACCTTATTCAACCTTATTAGATGAAATCTTATTCGACCTTATTAGACCTTATTTGGCCTTACTAAACTTTATTCGGCCTTGTTAGACCTTATTAGAACTTTTCTGAATTTATCTGAACTTATAAGGATTGAAAATAAGTTGAAAAGAACGGACCCTTAACTGAGGATTGTTTTATAAACTTAAGAATTGATTTGACGGAGTTTTTAAAGGGTTTCAAAGAGACTTTAAAGGCTACCCATGTTTTATTATTAAGTGTTTAAGTATTTAAGAGTTATAATTAAGTTAATTTAGTTTTTTTAAGGAGCTCAATTCATAAGAGGACGTTAGACGTTGTTCGTAGCGTCTTGTTTGAGATTACTTGCGTATAAAGGTACGTGACATATTGCCTTGATATCGATTTATATATGTGAGATTGTTTGAATGGATATGAGAAAGTATGATAGATTTCATGAGAACTTGGAATGATGGATTGTTTATAAGAAAGTATGTTGATGTCTTTCTATATTATGAGTTATTGTGATTTGGATTTGGAAATGAAATGGGAATTGAGATTTGGAATTATGGAATGGAATTATGGATTGGATTTTGGAATTTATTGTTTGGGGACCATGATGTCTCGCTGTCTGGTGTAGCTGCAACCCATTTCTTTCAAGGAGATTTGCAAGAAGGCACAACATCCTCAGCTGCATCGTTGAACACCAGTTTTCACGTACGCCTTGGAGCTACTCTGCGATGTGTTGTAGCGTGTGCCCCAGAAGGTTCGCCTTGTGTATTCATTATGTGTGGACCTTGTGCAAATGCAATGACAGATTGCATGACTTTTGTCTCTGGTATAGCTAGAGCCTTTTGCTTTTGCGGAGTAACTGGGGAAGAGGTAGTAATAGCTAACGAGTGTTGATCTGGCGAAGGAGTTGCGGTTAGCTGACTGTCAGCAAATGTTGAAGGGCTTTCATGTGTTTCACATTCAGGCCTTTTTGATTGGTTGGTATTTCGGGCAGAGGCTCTTTAAGAGATACGTATTTTAGGACCCATGTGAGTATGTTATTCCTACCAAGTGAACCTGTTGGGCCCACCTGAATATTGGATACCTTGCTTTCTATTTCAACCACTATAGCATGGAGGGAAACAGTTTCTCCCTGCATTGAATGGAAACGGTGTTATTAGAAATGAGGATTAGTTGCCTTAAAACTACCATTGTCTCTTTATTTTTGAATATACCCTTTCTCTTAGGCCATAACTCTATGCGCTCGCTTGTTGTTTTGAGAAGCGTTTTGGTATCTGTTCCAAAAGTTGTGAGTGGTAAGATGTACGCACCATTCGTTGCTTCAAGCTCGAAGGTAATACTGCGAATATTCAATGTTATACGTTACCACACTGAATATGATGTGGGTATCTCTAAAAGAATTTACATGCAATGTGCAAGCGCTAGCTTCCTAGGGACAGAAATGGCATTGTTTTTGTTGCATTTTGTACACGCGAATTCAGTTTCCCTCTCTTAAAGAGTTTTGGCCCCACAACCATTGCATGACATATGTATACAAATTTGTGTGGCGTTGCCATTTTGGATTTGCATATGAAGCTAGTATCGTAATTCTTGCATGACATTGTCTGCCTGGAATGTTCAAAAAAACATATAGTGTTATTATGTGAACATAATGAAACATTGGTTTAGTGTACACTTGGATTACTTATCAAGCATCTTACTCGAAACACATTTAATTGTTTGATGGTGATAATCTGGCCAAGTGTTTTTGATGCTCTACCAAGCCGCATTTCAGCCTGCCTCTCAACCCTATAAATAAATGTAGTGACAAGGGTTAACTTTTGACTGTCTTGGTTAGTGAGTAAATCAAAATAATCAACAAATAGTATACCATGATTTAAGCTCATCAGGCTTGCTCCCTTGGGGATTTTCAATTAAAATAGATGACATAGATGTTGTGAGCGAAAAACTTGAAGTAAGTGAGGGGACAACTCTAAGATGAATAATTTTGTAGACCCCAATACAAACATTTTGAAGCTAGTAGATTAAAAACATCATTGATAGAGTGACATTGCTTAATTTTTACTCCTGGTTTAGTGAGGCAGAAGAGAATTGTGTAACGCATGTATGAACTGTAGGATTTTGGTGAAACTGGTTTAGAGTGACCATACCTCTATACTTTATTGGCTGAAGTACAGTGATGCCGACAACAGTAAACTCTACTGCCCAAGCATCGAACTTAGTGACTCTTTTGATTTTGATTCCCTGCAAACTGATATACTACTTAAGATGAGTTTCATGTTGTAATTGTTAAGAAAAAAACAAATAAGCTACGAAAAATAATTTTTATAAATTCTACTGACAATTCATGAATACAATAGATTTAAGCAAGCTAGATGCACAGAGCATCTACAATTGGAGGTCTATGGGCCGGGTGGAAGGTTGGATTCTAACACCGGGGCAACATCACTGGGTTAGAATTAAACACAAGCTGATATTTGTTACTGCACTTTCTGTACAATACAGGGAGCTCATTCATAGTAGCATCGGATATTTCATACTCTTTGTTTAATGTAATGTGTTTTTCTTAGGATGCTACTATATCTTAGCCAAATAGAGGAGCACTTATGATAGTTCCCTGTAATGTAGAGAAAAATATGAGTTAATAGCTAATTATGTATTGACAATTAACCGTAAAAATGTTGAGAAACAACTATTAGGGTACCTCGACATCTTTTCAAGACTAACTTCATAACTTTTGATTTCTAGCTGAAATCTAAGGCTTTATTTGTCAATGATTCTTGCCCGGATTTTATATCCATTTGAAAATTTGTCCAATTCTTTAATAGGGGTGTACTCAAGTTTCATCTACAAAAGGGAAGTTCATTAGCTCAGTCATTGTTTGAAATCTGTAATATGAGTCAGCAGGTACAACTAAACACATAAATGTGCATGCTACTGTGCTATGGTAGCAGGGTTAGAGTATTTATTTGAATTCTTGTCTAGTTATACATGTGAATGTTAGATGGTGGTTGTTTGTTATTTGATTTTGGGAAATTTCCAATAGTACACTCCTAGAATTGGCTTCTCTCACTGGTTCACTTCTATATATTTGACTTCTTAATGTTACACCTGTAGTTTGAAATCTTCTCTACTGTGAACATTCCGTTAACTAAAATGTTAGTTTAGGGTTAATTAGAGTTAGCGGTTTGCCTCGTTTTACGTGCTTTGTCTATTTTAAGGTGAAGATGATGTTTTTTCGAAAAACGGACACCACCTTGCACCCTTTATGGGCAATAATTTTGATAATCCCCTCAAAATGGGTACCTAAAGTCGGGTTTACGAGCACGTACTTCAAGGGTGCCTTTTCGGCTATCAAAAAGTTATCTCGAGGTACGTGTTCGAAAATTCGGCTTATAGGTACTCATTTCGTAGGGATTCTCAAAATTCTTACCTATAAAGGACGCACAGTGGTATCCGTTTTTCGAAAAAACGTCATCTTAACCTTGAAAAAGTCAAAATACGCAAAACGAGACAAACCCCTAACCCTAATTAACCGTAAACTAACCTTTTAATTAACGAAATGATCACGGTATGGAGGATTTCAAACTACAGGTGTACCATTAAGAAGTCAAAAAGGTGGAAGTAAGTGTACCACTAAGAGAAGTCAATTCTAGGAGTGTACCGTTGGGAATTTCCCTTTGATTTTTGGATTAGGAAACACGTAAGATCTTTTAAGAGTTGTACAAACTGATTAGCCATAGAGGAAAAAAACACGTATAACATATCAAAAAGAGCTTATACAGCCTGTTAGTACTTAATAGACAGTAAGTTCTTTCAAAGGCTGGAAGCACACAAAACTAAAGGTATACAATTTGTTAGAGGATTGTTGTTTAGCAGCAGAAACTCTTGAAGTCAAAATGTGCATTTTTTTAAAAATGTACTACCTCCGCTTTTTTTACTCTCATCATTTGGCAACGTACACTATTCATTCATGTTGCTTTGAACCAAATTTGTGACTTATATATAGCGAAAATCATAGTCATGTGGGATATTGTTTGATTCGTCTCAATGTGTAGATAATTAATATCAACTTTGTATAATTTTTTCCCATATAGAACTCAAGATATTTAATTTATAAAATGTGCATTGGAGTGCGTAATATGGTTCAATGATGTAAGTAAAAAAAACGGAGGAAGTAGTTAGGAAAGGCTTTGCAAGTATTTGGTATCTTTTAAATTATTGTCCGTATATGATCTATGTTAGTTATACAGAAATCTCAAAAATCAAATAGCCCATCCAAAACAACTTCTAGAGTACTAAACTAATAATTAGAGTTTTTAACCGGAAAAGCTATAATGGGAATATGCTATTATATGCGATATTCTTTATTTTGACCCTGCGCAAACTAATACTATATCTTACTAATGAACATTAATAGATTTTGGATTCTGGATATTTGTAAATTTATGGAGCGATATTGTTTGCTCATGAAGATACATTAATATAAAAATATATTCAGAAGCTAGTCAAATGTCAAGCACCAAAGGCTTTAAAAACTTTAAAAAGTTCAACGAGCTTGTACCTTTGATTTTATTTAGTAGATATGCTAGCGTGTTTTATCAAATCTGCATTACACTATATAGGTTAAGCAAAGATGTTATATTATAAGCATAATAGGCAAAGAAAATAACAATTCATTAAAGTTAACAAATAGTCGGGAATGCCTCTAAACCTGATTGTCTTTATGGGAAGAACTTATACTAATAAAGGCAAATTAATAAAGTGTAGCAAGAAAAGAAGCATACACATTGTATATAATTTTCTTCTTGATAGTAGTGCACCTTTTTAGCTGCCTTTCATTTTTTTCTATCTAGAAAGGTTATTGTTCTGATGGCTACACATCAATTCAGCTGAGCCATGTTAATCCAACACTTATGTTAAAGCCTATGATTAGTTAAAGATGTATTATAGGTAGTGCTTTTTTAAGTAGAGTTGTCTTTGGACGAAAAAGGTAGGGATTGTTTGTGAGTCGATAAACGATTTTATTGTTTATATGTGCATGTTTAACGTGAATAATGAAAAGTGTTAGGTTTGTTTGGTTTTATCCGCAAGGAAGACGTAATGCTAATGTTGAGCCATTTCTATGCTACTTATATGTCTTTGAAATAAAGTACATATAGCTGATATATATTAACCTTAGTGCATTCTGGTGTTTGCCAGGCTATATGTTTCACTTGTTTTCCTCAACTTACAGTTGAATCTTGCGTGCTTGATGTATTAAAGGCAGCTCGTGAGAATGACTCGTGTCCGCTTTGTCCAAAAGTTGTGAGTAAATGGAAGGCAAAGTATGTTAGTTTTCTTTTACAATTACATTTCTGTTATGTTGAAAGATAACTCCGTGAAAAAAAGATCTTCGCGGCCATAAGAGTTTGAGCAATGGTTTAAACTTAAGATCATGTGTGTTTTCGGCAATGAAATCCAACGTTGCATTAACTCGGTCTACTCACTCCATAAGCTATATCAGGTCGAGCACAGTTCATGAGGTATTATCAAACTACCTATGAGTTTCGCATATTCACCTTGACAGACACTTTCACCTAAGTTCTTGGTCAAATGAAAAGGGTCATAGCATGTGCTCACATGAATAACATCAAAAGAGTTAAACATGTTAAGCACCTTTTCTACATAATGATACTAACTAAGGGAAATGCGACCAGAGGTTTTCTTAAGTCTTATTCCCATAATCACATCTACTTCTATCAAATCCATCATCTCAAATTTGGAGGACAAGAAAAAAATGGTATCATTAACAACCTTTAAATTGTTACCCAAAATCAACATGTCATCCACATAAAGACATATAGTAAGAGAATTTTATCCTATCAATTTTGAATAAACCTATATATGAGTCAGAGTTGTTGACAATGAAGCCATTTGACATAACAATTTTGGTGCTTGTTTGAGACCATATAAGGACTTCCTCAACTTGCACAATTTATCTTCTTGATCTTGGAATACGAAATCCTCAGGTTGAGACATACAAATCTCCTCCTCTAAGTCACCATTCAGGAAAGCAGTTTTAACATCCATTTGATTTATAACTAAGTCATTAATAGCAGCACGAGATAGTAAGGTCCTAATAATGGTTATCTTAATAAGTATTAAAGTAATCTAATCCTTTCCTTTGGATGAATCCCTAATGACAAGTCTACCTTTAAACCTCTCTATTGTCCCATCATGTCTCAACTTCTTAAAGGTTCATTTATTATCTATGGTATTTGACCCTCTAAGTAAGTCAATTAAGTCCCAAGTAGAATTAGACACTATGGAATCTAACTCGCTCTTAATGGCCTTTTTCCATAAACTAGCATCCGTATATCTTATTTCCTCTTCAAAAGCTTTTAGGTCCTCTTCTATCATGAAAGCATAGTCTAGTTCATCGCTCGACAGGTCAACACAAGAACTCTCAGACAGAAGAGCGGAGACAAAATCAGAACCAAATTAAAGTCTTTTACTACTGTAGGTCTTTTACTTCTCCTAGGCTCATCTACAATAGAAGAAGTACTAGCATGCAAATCAACTGAAGTACTACTTAAAGTTAAATCAACAAGAATATCACTAGTAGGTAAATCAACATCATGTGTAGGACAAATAGGTAAATCAACATCAAGAGAAGAGCAAGAAGGCACAGATGCAACATCACTTTTTTTTTAAACGAAAAATGTGTTAAAAAAAACTCATCGTCTCTGTACTCATAAATAGACCTATCACTCAAAGTCATAAATCTATAAGAAGCATGAGCATAACTTATAAACCCAGCATCAAAGCTCTTGAGGTCCAATGTTGACTTCTTATTGTAACATCCCGAAATTTCGAGTGTTAATTTAATTAGATTATTACGTCATTTTTACTTGTATTCTGATATATTTGTGCTGATGAATATGTATATATATTTATAATTTCGAAATCTAAATTTATATATATAACTTAATTTTATTTTTTCAAAAGTATTGAAAGTATGTATTGAGTTGTTGTTGTTGTTGTGTGAATATGCTGGTTGTTGTGTATTTATTTTCGAGTCTATAATTTATAAAAAAATGTTAGTATTTTTATTTATTACTACCTCCTTTTTTTAATATGTATATTTGCTTTTGCGCGCGGACTAAGAAAAAAGTGCAAAAGTAAGAGAGAATGATAGTAAAAGTAAGGAAAAAGTGAAAAAAGGTAGAGAGAAGGAAAGAAAAAGTAGGAGAGAAGTGTAATAATTAGGTGGGTCAACCTTCCATTTATGGGAAAATGTAGAAGTGTACCAATTAAAAAAAACACCCCAAAATAGAAAAATATACATATTAAAAAAAGGGAGGGAGTACATTTTAGTAAAGCTAGTAGCTTATCTTTATTTTTAGTTGTGAACATTGTTTATTATTTTTGGGGCAAACTTGTAGGATCCGATCTTTATCGCTTAACTGGGCCGATCCACTTGTATTTGGGGACTAGGGTGACCGGTTTTTAGAGAGGAAAAAGGGGGGAGTTTTCTTTTGAATTTAAATGAGTCTCTTGGTATTTTTTTGGTAACCAAAATCCCTTCCCCTTTGCAAGCCAATGAAACCTTATTTCTCTACTCTATTTTAGCACCTTAAATCCTAACCTAATTAACTTATATTGCTGTCCAAAGAAGAGAAAGACAGCCATTTCCCCTAGGGTTTACTCCCACACGCCTCTTCTCTTATCTTTCTCATTTTCGTTCATTGTCACACACCTAACTTGTTTGCTCTATATTTCACTCGTTTCTTATTGGAATTGGACGTGTGAGTAGTCAGAATTCATCTACTCGGAATGATCTTGCTCATGATGTAGTTTGCTTTTGAAGATGATGAAGGACGTGGCTGCAGTTTTTATTTCAATAGACGAGTCAATTCGGTTTCTTGGAATTTTTGGGAACAATGTTCTTCTCTTCTTTCTTTGCTATTATAGTATTATTTTTCCATCCAAGATCAAGGTAACTAATAACTCTTCTAGTACTTTAGTGTTTAATTAATAATTTAATTATATTAAAATCATGTTAAGAGTGTTTTTAATTATTAGATCCATGATAGGAACGTCATAGTAATTAGAATTCATGATAGAGTTGGCGTTCTTGTTGTTATTTTATATATTTGAGTACTTAAAATTGTTAGTTTTGATTTAATTATTGTTAATATTGATTAGAAGCACGTTAGGATTGTTATTTATTACTCCCTCCGTTTCTCAATAATTGTTACGTTTTCCTTTTTAATACGTTTCACAAAAATTGTTACAATTTACTTTTACCATTTTGGAATATATGGCCCCACCAACTATTTATTATTTATACTCTCCTAAAGTTAATTTTTTATTTTTTATTCTCTCTCCTAAAGTTACTTTTTTCTATCATTGTCATGCTTTTATACCCACTTCCTTGGTTCTTGTGTTTTTGCAAGTGTAACGATTTTTAGGAAACGGAGGGAGTATTTATTTTGTGATTCATATGTTAAAGTCACGTTTTTATTAATTTAAGAATTGCTGGAAATTTATTTTTTTATTATTGAAAAGAGCTTGTTTGATGTTTTATGAATTATATTTCACGGCTTGTTTATTTTGGTGATTGGAGTATGTTGTAAGTAGGCTTTTAATAGTTTATTGACTATTTTTATTCATTTAACGTTGCTGGAATTATTTTTCCATGTTAATATGATCATGTTTTGTGTTGTATTAAATTCTCATACATGCCCTAATTACTATAGTATGATACTATGATGACCATATTTTTAGGACTGTTCTTTAGCATTTTTAGGCTATTATCATGAATTAATTAGTGCTGGAATTTTGTTTAACTTAGTTGGAAATATTAATTCATGTTTTTAGTATGTTTTAATATTATAGTTTTGCATGATTTGAAGGTCTTGTGAATTTATTTACTTATTCCATTGAAGTATTTAATTTGAGCATACTTATTTAAGTTTGGTAAATTTTTTTATATTTAATTATTTGGAATTATTGGAGCATGATTGAATTGGAATTGAATTTGTGTTCGTTATGGACGAAAGGGAGCAGTGGGCTGCTCGCGGCCGGCGAGCAGTGTCGCACCCTGCGATGTCCAGCCACGGCCCGTGACCCAGGGCTGCCTTCTTCCTTCTTCTTTTGCTTGCTGTCTCATTTGTTAAGTACGTAGCAACACTGTTTAGCATGTATTTGTGAATTTATATATGCAGTTTTATTTATGTTTAAATACGGAAGTAGGTTATGGAAATTTAAGGTTTGATTTGTTGGGTGAATGTTGTTCATATATGAACATTGTGTTTAAGTTTGGTGAAAGTACTATACAAGGATGATTTTGACGTATTTTGAGTTATCGACGTCGTAATGCTCGGGGGAAAATAATATTGCCCTTAACATCACTTCGCTAAGAGTATGTACGGGGAAAATTTATAATTTAACTATAATTGATCTCGTATCCAAGCTCAGATAACGACTTTGACGTATTAGTCATTTGAATTGGAAATTTTGAACGAATTTAATTATATTTTGAAATCTTGATTTTTGAAGAATGTTTATATTCGTTTATTTATTCGAATTCTTTTGAAGAATTATTTTGAAGAATTATTTGAAGTATTTTTTTGTGAAGAATTATGATTTTATTTGAAGAATCATAATTATTTGAGGTTTGATGATTTGAAGAATTATTATTTTTATTTGAAGAATCATGATTATTTGAGGTTTCATGAGTTGAAGAATATTTGATGATTTGAAGAATATTTGATGTTTGAAGAACTTTATATTTTATTTTTAATTGTTTTATTTGAATTGAGTAGTCTAAGGGGTTATGTTATTCCAAAGGTATTTGAACATGCACTTCGAAAGGTCTGGGGGCACTCAGCAGGGTGCTACCCTGCATTGGAGAAATTTAGGATATATTGACCATTCTTAGAAACAGAGAATAAGGAACGTAACCCATAGGCTGTTCTGGAGGTTGCGATTTGACATTATATTAATTAGGAAGTGGGCTGCGGGTCACTAACGTTCAACTCACTCAATAACTTTATTAATTACTTATAAAAATTTTGAAGTCCTTTATTTGATTTAATGATCTATTTATGGAATTTATTTCTTTCTTTCACCTTAAATGGTTATTGATGTTTATTGTTGACTTGCAATTATTATTCTCAATGCATGCTTTTTTTAAGGGTTGCATGCTTTATTATCTAATATGTCTTTGCATGATTATTTTTGGTACCTGACATTATTCTTCGTATTTTAAATTTTTAATTGAATCCTGATTTGACTGGGAGAGCTATTAGTTACTCCCCACTAATTATGGATTTTTGTTGTTATATCTTTGCTGATGTGGAAGTTTAGAGTTATTACTATTTGGACAGGGGTTGTGAGACATGGCCTTGTGAGCAAGGATATGGTCTTAGTGATTTTCGATGACCACTATGATGCAGCGATTAAAACTTCTTCCTTAGTGGTTTTAAGTAGCTTTTAATGGATTTTTACAGATTTCTTCTCTATGGATTTTTAGTTTAAGGGTTTGGATGTTTTGCGTTTGTAGTACTATTTAGGAGTTGAGGGTATGTGTAATACCCATATTTTTGAGTATTTATATAGGTAATTAAAGTATTTATTTTCTAAAATAAATATTTTAAGCAAAGGGTTTCTTAGCAATTTCCCTCGTTTTAAATTATTTTGGCAGAAGAAGGCGCCAAAATTGGATTTGTTAAGCTTTTGGTTTTAAATCCTAGTCAAAATTATTCAAAAACAAAATTTAGGCCAGTATTTTTGACGTGATTGTGAAGTAAGTGGGGGATTTTCGTTTTCCTTAAACTTCCAAATTTATGATGAAGGTTTAATCTCCTAATTTATGATGAAGGTTACAAACTATATAATTTTTAAAATTAAGTACTACCTATTCTACTCCTATAAATACCCCCACACCTTAAGCCATCTTATCCACACAAAAACTTTGGAGAATCCCTACTCTCTTACTTCAAGGCAGGGCCGTCCCGTACAATTTCGGGGCCCTGAGCGAAAACTAAAAGATAGGCCTTGAAAAACAAAGAATCAATCCAAAATGTTATCCCATGAACAATTTTTATATACAGTTCAAACATGCTAATAAAAAATTGAGCTTTCAACTTATTATAAATTGAAAGTAAAATTTATGCGAAAACGTATGTACTTACAAAACTTCGAATATGAAAAAACGATGTCAAGTTATAAGATAAGAAGGTAAATTGGAAAAGTGGTTAATATATATTGTATTTGGTAGCTTAAACAATAAGAACAAAAAAAATGGTAAGATTAAACGTATAATTCACAATCACAAAAGGCTTTGATAATTTGACACCTTTAAAGAAGCATAAATTACAAAATACATCATGTGAAAAAATTAAAATTTAGAATGTATAGAGGACAAGGAAAAGTTTGGCAAATGGTTAATATTTGGGTACACGTTATTGTGATTTGTGAAGCATAAAGTTAAAATATATAAAGAAAAAACAATGCTTCAACTATCCTCGAACCTGAAACCTCTCAAAGCTTTATTGATGGCTAAGCAAAAGTTCTTGTACCACTGTGCCAAACAACAATTGATATTCTATAGCTGTCACAATTGTTATATCTATACTAAAACTGCGGGCCCTTTTTAGACACATTTTTTTGGGGGCCCTGCGCATTTGTTCCTTTTGTTCTCTCTATGGGCCGGCTCTGCTTCAAGGTTCTTCTTTCTCTTCTTATCTATTCTAGTTTTATATTTATTATTCAAGTTCTAATTTCCTTTGGGTTAAGAAAAGAAAAGATTCTCCATGTTTCTTACTCAAAAATATTATACTCATGATAGGTTATTCATGTTTACATTCAAAACTAAGTTCATGTGAACTTACTTATTAGATTTTTATATTATTGGTTTGTTAGGAGATCGTTCAAGATTGAGACTAAGTGGAGATACTAGTATACTTTTTGTGCAAGATCTAGGTACGTTATGTAGTTAGATCTTTTGAATATGGTTTTATGTGATAAAGTTGTTTATTGATTTAATGGTTGGATTGGTTTAAAATTTGATTTGAAATGGTTACAATGTTTTATTATTCACTCTTGGAAGTGAAAAGAAGGAATGATTTTATGAATCATTTTTATATAGAAGTTTTGTTATCCTTTTGAAAAATTAAATTATTTTTTACAAAAAAGGTTGATTGGTTTTTATGAACTTTGAATGTTCAAAAGTTGTTTATGAGGAAAGGTGGTCTATTCATGTAAGTTGTTATTATTTCCGCTTGATTAATATCAAGAGATTCAAAGTCCTTGTTGGCAATTATAGTTACCCCTTGATATAGCTTCGTGATGGGATGACTAGCTAGGGGGTGTGCACACTTAACAAAATAGAAGGGGAGATAAGAAGTGGAATTGTTGTCAGTATTATTTTTAATCCAAGTTGTTTGGAAAGAGTTTATTCTTAAAAGGTTATTCTTGAATTATTGTTCAAGTGTTTGAAAAGATTTTGTTCTTAAAATGTTATTCTTGAATTATTATGAAGTGTTTGAAAATAGTTTATTCTTAAAGAGTTATTCTTGAATTATTGGTGATGGAGTTTTCGAAATGAAAAAAAAATTGTTATCAACGAACAAATGTGTTACATATCTAGTACATTTCATACTCAGTTTTATACTGACGCGTATTTTCTTTTTCCTATTTGGCTTTGCCCTGTTTACCTTTTTGGTAAGCAGTTTGTAGGTGAATTTTGGATGTGCATGGGAGCATACTAGGAAAGGGATCTTCACCTAGATTATAGTGTTTCATTTAGTAGTTGGTTGCCGAAAGTGTGTTAGTCACGTGGCGGTAACACTCCTTAATTACTCAAATATTATTTACTAAATTATTTATTTAAAAGTGAGTAATTTGGGGGTGTTAAAAAGTGGTATCAGTTTTTCAGGTCTGGAAAAGATAAAAGTTGAACATTAATATTAATGGGTAGACATAAGGTGGATAGATAGAGTTTCGCATTTGCATTTTAAATTGTTTTTGTTAAGTTTTATTGTAATCTTTTAACGATTTGTATAGATGCATCTTAATAGTGCCACACACACACACACACACACACACACACACACACACAATATATATATATATATATATATATATAACTTCCTCCGTTTTTTTAATAGCTACACTTCTCATTTTCACGAACTTGTGAGTTGAGTGGATCTTTGGCTTCCTATATATGTTGTTGGAGTCAACTTTTGGTTATATCATGATTGGTTCTATCTTTGTTGTGACTTTAGTGAGAGTTGATGTCATGTTTATCCCCTTTTCCCCTCTTTTTCCTTCTTATACATGTTCTAACATTGAGGACAATGTCTTGATTAAGTAGGGGGAGATATTCATTGCTTTGTGTGTCTTACACATTTACTTCTGCTTTGCTTTTGAAAAAAAATGAAAAAAAAATGAAAACAAAAATGAAAACTGAAATATGCAAAAAAATATGTGAAAACCCGTTGAGTTGGAAACTCAAGCAAAAATGGGGGCCCAGATAGGTTGAAAACTCGAAAGAGAAACCTATGCAAAAAAGTGGCTATCTAGAGCGGGTGAGATGGTGAGTTCATCATTTGAAGAAAAAAAAATATGTGTGAAGCTAGGATGAAAACTCGAAAGAGCTCCTAGGCAAAATGAGAGATAAAAGAGAGATATTTTGAATCATTTGTAGGAGTTGGTGTCATAAGAAGATGGTGATATAAGGAGTGTTTCGGGTAGAATTTCATCTTGGTGTTTGAAGTAGAGGTGAATAGGTTAGAACTCATCCATCTTTGGAGAAATAAGGAGTGAATATGTTGTTTTGTGCAGATTTGGTGGGAATTTGAGTCCTTTGAGATCCTTCAGTGCTAGAATTCAACTTATTTATTCCATGACTTTTGGTGTGTGATCTTGGTGTTGATCGTGATTGAGTTTGATACTAACTTTATTTCAGGTGAGCTTTTGGTTCAAGTGTGGGGGTACC
Organism: Patellifolia procumbens; assembly: GCA_947645195.1. Classification (NCBI taxonomy): domain Eukaryota; kingdom Viridiplantae; phylum Streptophyta; class Magnoliopsida; order Caryophyllales; family Amaranthaceae; genus Patellifolia; species Patellifolia procumbens. Next base: position 8,193,155 of record CANSGD010000953.1, read on the forward strand.
TTTGCCCTTATGTTTGGCCTTAAGCGATTTGGAGGAGAGTAGCATCGTAATTGTACGCTAGGATGAAGTGACACGGGGAGTAGTTTTTGTGTATGGTTGTGGAAAGGTATACCCCATGTTCTTAATCATGGAGTTTACTCAAGGGCGAGTAAAGTTCAAGTGTGGGGGTATTTGATGAGACCATATTAGGCGTGTTTTTAGAGTGATTCGGAGTCCGTTTTGTAGAGGTTTAGTTCTTGAGAAGCTGATTTGTGTAATTATTAGCCTAAGTTTGGTAAATGGAGAATAGAGTTGGTTTCGGTGTTTTAGAGGTGGATTGGGGACATTTGGAGACTTCACATTATTCTAATCATTTATAGGATGACATCGTCCCGTGTTCGTGGTTCAGTCGACAAAGAAAGTCAACAAGTGTTAGCGTTCGAGTCGATGTGTTCGTGTGAGAATTAGCTATGTTCGTAAAGCGTCACAAGCCATCACAAGCCTATCCATTACAAGCCTCCGTAATCATCTCGAAAGCCAAGCCTATCCATCACGAGCCTTCGTAAGCAAGCAAACCCACAGCATACGCAAAGCCAACAACAACTCAGCGCACCCCACACAGCCATACGCGCGCCTCACGCAGCGTACGCACAAGGAGCAGCCAAACAGAAGATGTACGCGACTTGCGCGTCACATGCGCGCACCTCACGCATTCTAGGACTTCAACAGCAGCTTCCAGCAGACTCCGCAAGCACCTTGCGCGCCTGTCAAGCCAGTGACGCGGACGGACGATTTTGACGATCTCTTATGTATTTAATTAGTTTTATTTTCGAACTTTCATTAATCTTTCATACTTAGACTAGACTTAGAACCCTAATTAGAGAGAGAAACACTCTTTCCTCCTCTCTAATCTTTCTATGCTTTGGTTAATCTTCGAAGATTCATTGATGTATGCTATGTCGATCGTAGCGTAAATCAAATCTTGAGAACGTTAATCTAATCTTCGGTTAGTTTTATTGTGAGGTTTCTTATATGAACAATTTCTTATTTATAATATTGGATTCTAGTTTCCTTGTAAGATTATTGATTTGGTTTTCTTTTCAATTAATCAATTGCTATTACATAGAACGTTGCCGACCAATTGTTCTTTGTTTATGAGTAGAAAACTAGGGTTTGACTTTGAATCTGATTGTTCTTGTTATTTCCTAGTGAATTCATTATTTCCAAATTGAATAATTACCCTAGTGATTATTGTTTGGTACATAGTTTCCTAGGGCTTTGATGTTCTTTAGAATTGAACCTATATTGCTGATTCGATTAGGTTATTCTATAGTTCAGTTATTTTATCTGCATATTCAGGTAGTTTAATGTATCTTTAGAGGGAAGCGGGATTAAATTCTCAATCTATGTGTGATTAAGAATAGTTGTTCATATTTAGAAACCGATGATCGATAACCCGAACCGAAGTGACGATTGACCGAACTCAAGACCTTTCTCCATTGATATTCCCTATAGTTTATTATTGTTTTCTTACTTATTAGTTTTGACCTTTTAATCTGAACCCCCCCCCTTTCGATCTCTTATACACATACTTTAGTACCTAAGTCTTTGTGGTTCGACCCTACTTGCCTCATACATTAATTGTGTTGGAAAGTCGAAATTATAAATATTATCTTTGGTAAACGCGTGCGACCGCGTCCCATCAAATTTTGGCGCCGTTGCCGGGGACTTGGCAACAACTAAAGTGTGTTTATATCAGATTGTTTTTCTTTTCTTTTTATTTTCTGATTTTCTTCTTTATATGGTTGACACTCGTGCTACTAATCAGAATCTAGTACAGTACGACCCAGAACTTGAATTGAATCTTTTCAGGTTGAGGAGAGAATTGCGAAGAGATTTTGAAGAACTACCATTCCATCTTGACTTTGAGGATAACATGCCACCACTAGCAGAGGCACAGACTTTAAGGGAGCTCACTGAACCCCCAACCTTGATCAGCAGCCTCTATGCATAGTGTTCCCTAAACCTAAAGAGGGCAACACCACGACCCCCACTTTCGAGCTCAAGTCAGGGCTCATTCATCTCCTGCCATCCTTTTATGGACTCAGTGGGGAGGATCCGAATAAATTTTTATCTGAATTTCACGTAGTCTGCTCAAGCATGAAATCGAGCAGCGCTATTGAATAATATTTTGTTACACTCAAATGTTATAGTAGTTGCTATAAATAAGGCCTCATATTTGGCCGTGATATATGAAATATGTAATTGCTCTGTTTTGAACTAGTTGTACTGGCATAGTTATTGAATTGTTTGGTAGATACGCAGTTATTCGATGAATGTCTTTATACATATTTTTACTACACTTTTACTTCTAGCAGAATGGCAGAAAGAAGGAGAAGGAGTATGAGTTCTATGGTTAGAAGGATTGCAAAGATAACTGAAAACATCACTCAAGTAATAGCTAATTAAGAAACCAAGTAGAGTGAGACTGATAGTTTTGGTGAGGTCTTTAAGAGGGTGGCAGCTGTCGAACCTCCAACTTACCATGGGAAAGAGGACCCAGCTAATTTAGAAAACTGGATCTGAGAATTCGATAAGCTTTTTGATCCCATAGTATGCCCTGAAAACCTTAGAGTTAATAATGTTGTTTATTATTTGAGAGATTAGGCAGACCTATGGTGGAAACAAAGAAAAAATGATCTTTTAGAAGATCCGAACTTTGGGTGGGACGAGTTTAAAGACGCCTTGAGGACTAAGTTTTATCCTGCGTACTTAAGGAAGCAAAAGGCTATGGAGTTCACCAATTTGAGGATGGAGACTATGTCTGTTAATGAGTATTATAGCAAATTTTTGGAGTTAATGAGGTTCGCACCTGAGATAGTACCATTTGAGACTTTGAAGGCCCAAAGGTTTGAGCAAGGGTTAACCTTAACTCTCCAAAGTAAGCTGGGAGGAGTAACTTTTGAGACTCTTGATGAAATTTATGGTAGAGCTGCTCACTTATATAGGATTAAAGGAATAGAGATTGAAGGGACCTCCTCTTGGGAAAAGAGGAAGTATAACAACTATGGGAACCAACAAAGTGGAGATAAGAAGCCTAAGCCCAATGGTGGATTTAACCAGGCCAAACTAAGAAAGGCAATATGAACCCTAGTTGGAAACCTAATGGGAACCAAGGCGATGGGAAGAAAGCTGAGAGAACCTTTTTCTACAAAAGGTGTGATAAGAACCACCCTGGAAAGGATTGTCAGGGCAACTTGGCGACATGCCATTATTGTCAGAAACTTGGGCACCGTGAGTATGAGTGCTTTAGAAAATTTGGTGGAGAACCTGCAGTCAAACCTGACCCGAGTAGTAAGGCACCTCAGAATGATCAACAGAACTTATCTTCTTCCAATGTTGGTGTTAAACCAGGGATGGACAATCAGTCTAAAGCAGGGTATTCGTCATGAATAGTTGTGAGACTTAAAATGTTTATGAGGTAGTAGTTGGAACCTTTTTCATTAATTCCTTATCTGTCAAAGTGTCATTTAATTTAGGAGCATCTCATTCATATATTTCTATTACTTTAGTAGAAAAGCTCTAGTTAAGCAGTCCAATGTCTATTTCATTAGAAATTGCATTGTCATCAAGGGAGATGTTTAATTGTACTAGGTTGCATAGTCAAGTACCTTTGGTGATAGTTGGGGTGAACTTTCCATCCGACTTAGTTGAGTTTGACTTGTCAGACCTCGATGTAGTTTTGGGGATGGATTCGTTGGGAAGATTCAAGGCTCAAATTGATTGTGAGGCCCAGAAGGTGTCCTTAGTCGGTCCTAAGAAAGAAAGGGTGACTTATAGGAAGCTTGGGAATGAGAAAGGAATGAAGATAGTGTCTGTGATGAGAATTCAATCTTATGTGAAGAAGGGGTGTCCGTTATTCTTATGTGGAGTTCATAGGATTGAAAAGGAAGATGAAAATAGGGAGATCTCGGTCGTATATGAGTTTTCTGATGTATTTCCTGAAGAGATACTGGGTGTGCCACCTGTTAGGGACCTTGAGTTCACAGTAGACTTAATGCAGGAACCGAACCTATTTCAAAGGCTCCGTATAGAATGGTGCCAGCTGAGATGAAAGAGTTAAAAGTTTAGTTGGAGGAGTTGTTGGAAAAAGGGTATATAAGACCTAGTTCGTCTCCTTGGGGTGCACCTGTATTATTTGTCAAAAAGAAGGATGGTAGTTTGAGGTTGTGCATTGATTATCGGGAGTTGAACAATGTGACGATCAAGAATAAGTATCCGCTTCCGAGAATTGATGATTTATTTGATCAGTTGAAAGGAGCGGGGATTTTCTCGAAGATAGATGTAAGGTCCGGTTATCACCAATTGAGGATTACTGAGGGTAGGGGTGTTAATGAGCTTAGCCTGTTCGTGAGCTGCTCGAGTTCGACTCGAAATTTTCACAAGCCGAGCACAACCATGTTCGGCTCGAGAAGTTCGTGAAGAGGCTCGAAATATTTTTTATTATATTTTTTAACATAGTGACCTCAAATATTAGTAGAATATTTTAATAAGTCTAGGAAAAATAAATAAACTTAGTTATAATATATTATATCTTATAAATATACTTTATCTTGTTATAATTTTTGCGCCCAAGTCGAGTTATGTGTAACTTGGACTTGATAATCTAAGCTCGAAAAAGCTCGAGATTCGGCTCGAGCTCGAGCAAAGTATAACGAGCCAAGCTCGGGCTCAGATCGACTTATTAACACCCCTAGCTGAGGGTGATATTCCTAAGACTACGTTAGGACGCATTATGGTCATTTTGAGTTCACAGTGATGCCGTTTAGTCTGATCAACGCACTGTAGTGTTCATGGATTTGATGCATAGGATTTTCAGGCCATACATGGATAAGTATGTGGTTGTGTTTATAGATAATATTTTGATATATTCGAAGGATAGGAGCAGTCATGAGCTACATTTGAGGGAAGTTTTGTCCACCCTAAGAGAGCATAAGTTGTATGCCAAGCTCTCTAAGTCTGAGTTTTGGTTGGATGAGGTTGCGTTTTTAGGACATGTTATCTCAAAGGAAGGAGTTTGGGTGGATCCTACTAAGATTCAAGCGGTGCGCAAGTGGCCAACACCAAAGACGGTGTCTGATAGAAGGAGTTTCCTTGGGTTAGCTGGTTACTATCGAAGATTTGTAAAGGATTTCTTGAAGATCTCAAGACCAATGACTAGCCTGATGGAGAAAGAATGTAAGTTTTTCTGGACTCCAGAATGTGAGGAACCTTTTTCGACGTTGAAGGAAAGGATGACTACAAAACCTGTTTTGGCTCTACCTAATGAAAGTCAACCTTATGATGTATATAGTGATGCTTCGAAATTTGGGTTAGGGTGTGTATTGATGCAGAACCGAAAGGTCATCGCTTATCCTTCTAGGCAGTTAAAACCATATGAGGTGAATCATCCAACCCATGATCTTGAATTAGCTGCAATATTGTTTGCTTTGAAGATATGACGACACTACTTGTGTGAGGCAACGTGTAAGTTGTACACGGATCATAAGAGTTTAAAGTATATTTTCACTCAGAAAGAGTTAAACATGAGGTAGAGGAGGTGGTTGGAGTTGATCAAGGATTATGATATGGCGATCCGGTATCACGAAGGGAAAGCTAATGTTGTTGCTGATCCTTTGAAGTCGAGTCATTCAGTTAATGCAATGGTGTTGTCGAGTCAGTTATGTGTCGAGCTTTAGAAAATGTCACTAGAGGTACTAGAAGAAGGAGGTGTTGAAGAATTGTTGGGTTCCTTGTCAGTTCAACCCTTAATCTATGATAAGGTTAGGGAGGGTCAATCAAAGGATGAAAAGTTAGAAAATATTCGAGAGAAGATCCAGGATGGTCAGGTGTCAGATTTCCATATAGCCGAGGATGGAAGTATTCGGTTCAAGGGGAGGTGGTGCATACAAAGTAATAGAGAAGAGTTGAAGCGGAAATTAATTGAAGAAGCTCATAGCTCACCTTATTCAGTACACCCAGGTGGTAAGTTGTATAAGGACGTGAAGCAAACTTTCTGGTTGCAAAACATGAAGCAAGAGGTAGCCAAGTTCGTGGCTAAGTGTCTCACATGCCAAAAGGTCAAGTTTGAGCACAAGAGGTCATAAGGGAAGGTTCAGCCTCTAGATATTCTGAGTTGGAAATGGGATTCTATATCAATGGATTTTGTGTCTGCATTACCAAGAACTAAGGTTGGAAATGATACAATTTGGGTAGTGGTAGATCGTTTACTAAATCCGCAACTTTCATACCTATGAAGAATACTTGGTCGATGGATCAACTGGCTAAAGCATATGTGAAGTGGGTCGTGAAATATTATGGTGTGCCTAAGGACATTGTTTTCGGTCATGGTTCACAGTTCTTGTCCAAGTTTTAGCAGAGGTTGCAGAAGGCTTTTGGTACTAATTTGTTAATGAGTACAACTTTTCATCCGACTACAGATGGACAAATAGAACGAACAATTCAGACTTTAGAAGATATGTTGCGATCTTGTGTTATGGAGTATCAGGGTTCGTGGGAGGATTTCTTGGATTTGATAGAATTTTCCTACAACAACAGTCATCATGCAAGTGTTGGTATGGCTCCGTTTGAGGCTTTATATGGTCGGAAGTGTAGAAGTCCAGCTGCTGGAATGATATTAGTGAAACCATGGTGCTTGGACCCGAGTTCCTCGAAGAGACGGTGAAGCAGGTGAAAGTGATTCAAGAAAAGATCAAGGCAGCTCAAGATCGTAAGAAGAGTTATGTTGATTTGAAGCGAAGGGATGAAGAGTTTCAGGTTGGGGAGAAGGTATCATTGAAAATATCTCCAATGAAAGGGGTGATGCGATTAGGGAAGGAGGAAAAGTTAAACCCAAAGTATATCGGGCCATATGAGGTGCTAAAGAAGATCGGGAAAGTGGCATATAAGTTGGATTTGCCAACATATAAGTTGGATTTGCCAAATGATTTAAGTCAAGTCCATGATGTTTTCCATATATCTCAGTTAAGGAAGTATGCTCCGGATGTGTCTCATGTGCTGCAACCTGAGACCATTGAATTAGATGATAGTTGGACTTATGAGGAAAGACCAGTAAGAATCCTTGATAGTAAAGTTAGAAGTACTCGGACTAAGGATGTAGGATTAGTTAAAGTATTGTGGTCAAACCATCATACTGAGGAAGCAACATAGGAAGCGGAAGCGGATGTAAGCAAGAAATATCCGGCCTTGTTTTCAGAGGTTAGTTGTCGAGTTACGGTGTCGTAACTCCTTTTAAGGGGGGTAGAATGCGATACAGTTTCGCGCTGTACTATAGTTATTGCATTTTAGCATAATTTTGATTCATTATATGCATTTCAGACATGAGCATTTGAGTTAGAAACTGAAATTTTGAATTTTAAATCCGTTTTTATTTGGAAAGTGATTATGAATTTTTGTCTTAAGTTTCGAGGTCGAAACTTCTTTGAAGGGGGTAGACTGTAATGCCCCATTTTTCGAGTATTTATTTAGGTAATTAAAGTATTTATTTTCTAAAATGAATACTTTAAGAAAAGGGTATTTTAGCAATTTCACTCGATTTAAATTATTTTGGCGGAAGATGGCGCCAAAATTGGATTTGTTAAGCTTTTGATTTTAAATCCTAGTCAAAGTAATTCAAAAAAAAAATTTAGGCCATTATTTTTGACGGGATTGTGAAGTAATGGGGGAGTTTTGTTTTCCTAAAACTTCCAAATTTATGGTGTAGGTTTAATCTCCTAATTTATTATGAAGGTTACAAATTCTTTAATTTTGAAAATTAAGTACTACCCATTCTACTCCTATAAATACCCCACATCTTAAGCCATCTTTTCCACACAAAAACTTCGGAGAATCCATACTCTCTTACTTCAAGGTTCTTCTTTCTCTTCTTCTTTCCTTTGGGTTAAGAAAATAAAAGATTCTCCATGTTTCTTACTCAAAAATATTATGCTCATGATAGGTTATTCATGTTTACATTCATGATTAAGTTCATGTGATAAGTTACTTATTAGATTTTTACATTATTGGTTTGTTAGGAGATCATTCAAGATTGAGACTAAGTGGAGATACTAGTATACTTTTTGTGCAAGATCAAGGTCTGTTATGTAGCTAGATCTTTTGAATATGGTTTTATGTGATAAAGTTGTTTATTGATTTAAGAAAAAATTGTTTCTAATTATGCAACCTTTTGGGGATTCGCAAATAATAATGCAACCTTTCGATTTCTGGAATAATGCAACCTTTATACCCCATTTATTTTAAATAGGACAAACGACCGGTGACCTGGACTATTGGTAATTTTTATTTAAAACTTTAAATTTTAAATAATAATATTAAAAATAAACTTTAAAAACTAAAAGATTAAAAGAAAAAAAAACAAAAACAGAAAAGCCCACCCCCACCCACTGTCTTCCCCACTTCTCTTCATCCACCATTACCATACACTCATCATCATCATCATATCCTTCATATTCATCAATGGCTACGGAAAATTGCCAACATCCATCACCTTCACCAACCATTCCATCATAATCATCTTCTTCACTCTTCAAAGACATTTCCAATTTTGAAAACCCCTAAACCCAAAAACCACCTTTTCTCCTTCTTCCCGTACTCTCCAACGCATTACTCCAAATTCCAACTTCTTCACTGCAACCAAATAAATCTACCATCACCACTCATTGTTAAAGCGCGATCGAACATGTCGGCAAAGCTACCAGAGGAATTTGTGGAGGTTGAATCAGTGAGATTAAAATCGCCATTGCTACGGTCGCTGAAGGAGTTCGTCGAATTGTTAGCGAAGTGTTGAGAAAGAGAATGAGGAGAGAAGGAGAAGGGAAGATTGAGAATGAGGAGTATTGAGAGAGATGAAGAACTCAATATCCTCATTGTTGCAACAGGGAAAGAGAGAGAATCTGTGTGAAGACGAGAAAAGAGGGAAGGGAAAAAACGCCAGGAACTCAATAGTTTTTTTGTTTTACCTTTTTTTTTTTTAAAAAAAAGAATTAATAAATTTGTTTATTAGAACCAATTATTAGTTGACACGTGTCCCACTAAACCTATTATTCAGGTTATATCCAGTTTTATCCGGTTTAATTTATGCTATTTAAAATCAATGGGGTACAAAAGGTTGCATTATTCCAGAATAATCGAAATGTTGCATTATTATTTGTGAATCGCCAAAAGGTTGCATTATTAGAAGCAAATTTTCCTTGATTTAATGGTTGGATTGGCTTAAATTTTTGGTTTCAAATGGTTACAATATTTTATTATTCACTCTTGGAAGTGAAAAGAAGGAATGATTTTATGAATCATTTTTATATAGAAGTTTTGTTATCCTTTTTGGAAAATTAAATTATTTTTAAAAAGAAAGGTTGATTGGTTTTTATGAACTTTGAATTTTCAAAAGTTGTTTATGAGGAAAGGAGGTCTATTCATGACATACAAGTCATATTGTAATTATTTTCGCTTGATTAATATCAAGAGATTCAAAGTCCACTTGTTGACAATTATAGTTATCCCTTGATATAGCTCTGTGATGGGATGACTAGCTAGGGGGTGTTCACACTTAGCAAAATAGAAGGGGAGATAAGAAGAGGAATTGTTTTGAGGATTATTTTTAATCCAAATTGTTTGGAAAGAGTTTATTCTTAAAAGGTTATTATTGAATTGTTATTCAAGCGTTGGTAAAGAGTTTGTCCTTAAAATGTTATTCTTGAATTATTATTAAGTGTTTGAAAATAGTTTATTCTTATAGAGTTATTCTTGAATTATTGGTGATGGAGTTTTCCAAATGAAAAATAAATTGTTATGAACTAACAAATGTGTTACATATCTAGTACATTTCATACTTAGTTTTATACTGACTCGTATTTCGTTTGGCTTTGTCCTGTTTACCTTTTTGGTAAGCAGTTTTGCAGGTGAATTTTGGATGTGCATGGGAGCATACTAGGAAGGGGATCTTCACCTAGATCAGAATGTTTCATTTATTCTAAGTATTGAGATAATATTTACTTTTATTAATAAAGAAGTATTATTATTTTTGGTTAAAGTCTTCCGCTGCAAGTTATTTTGTTAGTTAGTAGTTGGTTGCTGAAAGCGTGTTAGTCACGTGGCGGTAATACTCCTAAATTACTCAAATATTATTTACTAAATTATTTATTTAAAAGTGAGTAATTTGGGGGTGTTACAGTATGGGACCTCATCTCTTTATTTATTTTGAGGATGTTTGACGTTTGGGATTGTTTATTATAGCACTGTCTATTCCTTAAAGTAGCAGTATCATCTCAGTGGTATTCCGCTGCCACTGACCTCTTTAATGTATAGTTTTATTTATTTTATTTTATTTTACCTTCATTTTTATTTCTGTTAAAAGACGGGATGTTACACTTATAGTCAGGTAACCCAACTTTAGCTAGACACCGCACATTCTAGGGAAGCTCAAGTAATTAGGAGAATACCCCTTCCACAGTTCATAAGGAGTCTTACCTAAACTTTTGTGAGACGCTTGGTTAACAACATGGTGGGCTGAAAGGACTGCTTCCCCTCATTTTAACAGGCAACCCAGAACTCAAAACTATAGCATTCATCATATTTTTCAAATACCTGTTTTTCCGTTCAGCTATACTATTATGTTGAGGTACATAAGGGGCACTAAGTTCATGATAATATCTGATTTCTCACAATGGTCATTTAAGGAGTTTTATCATACTCTTTACCCCTGTTAGACCTAACCCTCTTGATCTTTCTGTCAAGTTGATTTTCTACTTCAGCCTTATATTTTACGAAGGCTTCCCTTGCCTCACTTCTGGTTTTGAGAAGGTATATCTTAGTGTAACTCGAAAAGTCATCAACAAAAGAGATGACCAAAATTTCCCTCATGTACTTCTAGTCTAAATCCAATTAGTTTTGTTCTCCATCAGATTTGCTTCGACAAAACCATAGTAGCAACAATGTCATCTATTTTAGCAAGGTTGGCATGAGCTCCTTGTTTTTGGTTAGAGCCTTGGTAAGCCTTATCAGGATTGCCACTGACATAGCAAAGAACATATCTCTTCTGAATCTTACCATCAGATTTTTGAACTTTTCTTGCCTCTTACCTTTGTTATTGCCCTTCTGACCTTAAACTTATCAGTTCTTGATGAAGCAGCAATAATTTCAACCAGGTTGGCTTTGGTGGCGTTGATGGCAATAAAATCCAGATCGTCCTTAAGACAATTTGTCTCTTCAGTCCTCATGTGATTAATTAGTTCCTGAAGTGACAAAACTTCTTTTTTGTGCTTCCGATTATCACGAAATTCTATCCCAGAAAGAGGAAAATTTTCAAGCCAAATATTAGCTTGGAAAACTTCACACGTTTTCATGTCCTTATTCAAAACGTCGGCACACAAATTTTCATAGATATGAACTTGGTCCATGAAAAGCTTGTCATCAACCATATGGGCAATCAACCACTTTTCGACAACATATTTTTGTTCCCTAACATCATCAGCCTCATATTTTTTGTTTAGGGCCTCATAAATCAGATTAGAAGATTTATGCAGCATGAATAAATCAAATAGATTATTGATCATCGGATTAAGGAGGTGAAAACAGGCAATTTTATTCTTCCTCCATTTCTAAGCAACGTTTGTAAATGTGAGACATGGATTTGCTTGAAACGTTTGCCATTGCAAATAATTAATTGCTTACGATTTGTGAGAAACTGACAATTGCATTGGTAGAATTAGAAAAGTTGTGTCTGGTAAGAGACCACCAACTCGAAGGCAATTGTGTGACAGTACATGTAAGTCTATAATAGTCCAAGCAAAATGTCCAAGGAAAACAGCATCTCAAACTCCATACACATAGAAGGGAGTGAATAAATAAACAAGAGAGTATTTCCTTCCATAGTCGATATGGGACCTTCGGGAAAATCAAAGGTAAGCTTTTCGAGCCTTGATTCCAACAAGTAGAAGAGTAAGAGAGAAAGTAAAAAAAGAATTAAAAAATGAAAGTAATTTAAAAAATTAACATCAACATTACTGGTAACATACTAGCATCACACAAAACACAAATTGAACAACAATTTCTTAACTGAGTTTCTCACTCAAGATTCCTCTTTATTATAACAAACGAGCAGCATCATATTGTGATGCTTAACCAGCTAGCCCATCTTATATTACATCTAACATAATTTAGAGTAAAAAAAACAGAACTACACTTGTGATTGTGTGTTACATGAGGGATCTTGATGTCTCAGAAGATGACCAAACCACTCAATTCTCCGGCAATACTTGATCCTGATCCTCTTCAGAAGAGAATTCAAGGGCACACTCCACCACAGCATCAAACTGTATTTCTTCTTCAGGGCTTAAATCAAATTATTGATTCTCTTCCAGATATATATCTACCCATTGCCTATAAGGACATGCTCCATCTCCCTGTGACATGGATATCATCTAATCAGCACACGTCTGATACTCATTGTTAACGCCAAAAATGTAGATTACTAAGTGTTGAGTCAATATGGTTTTAGTGATGACAAACTAATTAAAGCAATTAAATAACTTGAGTTAATCTCTATACTGTAAGGGAAGAGGGGTGGGACACCAAACTTAATGTATTAACTAATTTACCCTTTGTTGTTTAATTAATAATTTACATAAAAAAATAATTTATTATAAAAAATAAATAAATAATTAATGAGAACAATTGCCTATAACCATCCCACAATTCCACTGCATCACAAAAAATAATTACCCACCACTCACTCACCCACTCACCCAACCTCAATAAATAAATAACATACAAAAACTGATTCAAAATACCAAAACTATTATGATATAATTTTTGCACACATTGTGTGCATATAAGGCTAGTTTGTATATGTGCAAGGACCCTTCATGGAAGGTCATGCCTAAAGTAAAGATTGTTTGTTGATCCTTGTAAGTTTCTAAAACCAAAGATATATTCTAGGAACAATTGACAAAAGGAAGTCTTAATAAAAAAGGAATATTAAGACAAGGTCCGGAGAACCAAAGTTCCTTTGGATGAACTTGTTCAAGCGCTGAAAGTATTGACGCGGTTCCTAAAAGAAACATCAAGGTGGAGTGTGGAGTTCTAGAGCAGGAACACCACTTGAAGGCACAAGAAGATTGAAACCAAGTTTTTTTTTAGTTTTGACATTCTTGTAATGGAATTTGTGAACAATGGAACATGAACTTGCGTCACCATTAGGAACTAAGATTACATTTATCGTAGTTGAGAGAAAATAGGAAATATAAGAGATAAGTCATGTAAGGAATCATTATCTTTCCTAAGCATGTTTGAAATAAAATACTAACTTAATAAGACTTATGATACATGTAATGTATTATGGGGGTAATAAAAGTCAAACATAAGAAAACTAATGTATTTGAGGTGATGATATAGAGGATAATGTGGTGTTCGTAGAAAGGAAATAGAAGAAAGAGGTGAACTATTACCCTTCAAATGAGGGTAATAGTTACCTAGGGGTAGTGGTGGATAATTATTACCCCATAATGAGGGTAATAGTTCCCCTCTTTTCTTCGTTTCCTTCCTACCAACACTATCTTATCCTCCCCACCCCGACTTTGTCCCCTCTATCATAACTTCTTAATACCTTAGTTCTCCTATGTTTGACTTTTATTACCTTCTTAATACATAACCCTCATCCTAATCATGCCCTTGATAGAAAAAGCAAGTGAAAATTTTCATCAAGGCTAAGGTATGGCAATTCACCAAGTTAATTACTGAGATTTGTTAGTTAAAGAAACTATCAAATTGAGGATATATTAATTATTTGATATGTGAAACTTAATGATTTGCAGTTGAGAATTCCGAATTATGGTTCAGAAAGGAACTTACAACATGAATCAAATTGTTTTCCAAATGCCCAAACTGAAAGAAAACGAGGAACTGGTTTTAGTGTCAAAAGTTTAATACATATGATACAGCAAATACAAGGGCCCTTCTGGTCCATCTCGTACATTCTAGTTTTGTCGAAGACGGATTTAGTTTAATCTTGTTTGATTGTATTTTTGATTTTATTTTATATCATTGTAGATATCATTTAGCCATTAATGAAATTTCTCTTTAAAAAAATGCATGCTAAAAGGATGAGTCATTTAAATTTTAGTTTTTTTAAACAACAAATATTTAAATATATACCTTATTATACACAAAATGATTTGCTATCTTTTATTTATATGACCACACCAAATGACATTTGTTGTCCTCGAATTGAACTGTACAAAAACCGGAGCCTATGAACTAGTTTCATTTGTGTAACCAAATCATGGAAACCGGAAAGTTAGCTAGGTACACTTAGCTCTAGGCCTAGGTGCACCCAAATAGTTGGTCGAGTTGGGTCAGTCAATTATGGTATCAAGTTGATCATGAACCAAAATGTTCAGTTTTGAGTTAGTCCGACGTCAGAGATTGCCTTTTCGGTTTCTATTTTTGACATAAGTTGTATTTATTCTTTACAAAGTAGTAGAACTTGATAATTACTCCATCCGTTTCTCAAAGATTGATATATTTGTACTTTTTACGCATATCAATGCAAAACTTTGAGCATTTATATTTTTAATTGCGTATTCGTAAACATGATAAAAACAAGATATTAATATTCAACTTATCAACAGGAATCTAACAAGATCTCACATTACTATATTTTTTCTTATGTATAATTATAAATCACAAACAATAGTCAAAATGAAATATGTGAATAATGTATAATGTCAAAGTGTAACATTTTTTAGGAAACGAATCTAGTATCAGTTAGGCACTTATATAAAAGATGATAAGAACTAAATTTGGGTTTGTTCCCTCAGTTTCTTTTCAAACCAATTTAATTCAGTTAAACTCAGTTCAATACTTTTACTCTCATATATCCAATTTAGTTCAACTTTATTTGGTTTAGCTCCCACTTATTTATGCCAATAAATTTTACAACTCAATTATAACCAGGAAAAACGTTTAGTAGGGTTGGTTTTGGGCCGGCCTTACCCCACTTATTTTTAGAATTTTTTGAGTTTCAAGTCACAATTACAAGTTCAAAAATCAAATTTCATCGGCCAGTGATAAAGTCAATTTTGGAATGGGAAAAGTTTGTCACATCAGATGAGTAAAATATAATCTTGGTTACACATAGGTACGTTCAGAAACCGGCCTGGATTTGAGAAATAGACTGGATCGAACATAAGCTAATCAGTCCGCACCCCAAGTTACCGATTTCTATCTTTCAATTTTTGGTCCGGTCTATTGTTCTAACCCGTGAATTTTCTAACTCGATGTTATAACCGGTTACACTTTCTTTAAATGAATAAATTAACCTAACATAAACAATTGCAATAATGAAACTCAAATATCCAATGAATGTAAATATATCCTACGAATATCATACTTCCGATGTTTTCTTTTAATATGGACATTTACCATTTAGAGGTGATTTTTTAATTAGAACATTTCTAATTTTTCTTATATGCTAGGTTGATCTACCTAATTATTAAACATTTTTTTAATTAATTTTTGTCTCCTTCTCACTACCTTTTCACTATTTTCTTACTTCTATTAAAAATTTTGTCACATCAGATGAGTAAAATATAATCTTGGTTACACATAGGTATGTTCAAAAACCGGCCTGGATTTGAGAAATAGACTGGATCGAACATAAGCTAATCAGTCCGCTGCCCGAGTTACCGATTTCTATCTTTCAATTTTTGGTCTACTGTTCTAACCCGTGAATTTTCTAACTCGTTATAACCGGTTACACTTTCTTTAAATGAATAAATTAAACTAACATAAACAATTGCAATAATGAAACTTAAATATCCAATGAATGTAAATATATCCTACGAAAATCATACTTCCGATGTTTTCTTTTAATATGGACATTTACCATTTAGAGGTGATTTTTTAATTGGAACATTTCTAATTTTTCTTATATAGTTATATGCTAGGTTGATCTACCTAATTATTAAACATTTTCTTAATTAATTTTTGTCTCCTTCTCGCTACCTTTTCACTATTTTCTTACTTTTATTATCCTTCTCTCCACCTTTTGTACTTTTTCGTGTTCAATGTAAAAAAGCAATCATCGTATTAGAAAAAAATGGAGGAGTATTCTTATTGATACTCTGATATTCTATGATTGGGAAATTACTATCTTATTCAATTTTGTTTCGATAGAATACACATAATAAGATCAGAGTCGATAAATTCTCACGCATCAATTGCATGTCTGCATGACTTAGGAAATAGAATAACAATAAATTAGAATTAAGAAACGCTCCTAATGTAACCTTATACCAAACGATAGTTTGATTACTTCCGAAGGTAAAATGTATATAACAAATCACTATGAAACATTAACTTATAATATTTTTCTATACTAAGAGAACATGTAATCAGAACCATATAATGCCATATTTTCTCATATTTGTATTAAAATAGTTATAAAATACTTTATCCGCTCTTATTTGATGTTCCCATTTGAAATATAAGGGAAAACTAATACAAATTGAGGTGGATTGAAACTTTATAATTATATATTGTATTGAGTGGACGTTGGTACCTTTTTGCTTTTGAAAAAGTAAGAAAGATAAAGAAAAGTGAGTGATGGGAAATATTTCCTCCGTTCCTTAATAAGTGACACATTTTCCTAATAAGGGAATGTCACAATAAGTGACACACTTCTTAAAATGAAAAATTTTACAAGACAAAGTTACATAAATACTCTTACGCAACCAAATTAAACATACCTAATTACTTGATTTTCCACCCTAACCTAATCTAATTAACTTCCCCCACTCCCTCACTTAACACCTTAGCAAGCTCCCCAACCACTCTCTCTCCTCCCCACTCCCACAGAGAACCACCACCACCCACCCAACCATCGGCCTTTCTCCCTCTGCGAAGCTCCTTCTTTCTCTTTTCCGGCCTCCTTCTTTCCAATTCTTCTTTATCTCGACCTCTATTCTTCGATCTCTTGCATTTTCGGACTCCTCTTTTCAGATTTTCTTCTCTTTGAAGAATGGTAACCCTAGGTTCTAGATCCATGAAAATTGGGTGGTTTTCGGTGGCGTTGGGTGGTTTTCGGGCTTTAGGTGGTTTTGCGGGCTCTTTTCGGTGGCTTCAAGGTTGTTTATGTGATTTTCCTTGGCTGTGGCGTTTTTTGTGGTGGTTTTTGATGGAGTTGGGGTTGTGTGCGGTGGTTTCTGGTGGAGTTGGGGTTGTTTGCGGTGGTTGTGGGGTGGCTTATGGGGGGTAGCAGTTAGTGGTGACGGTAGTTGCCTGGGAGGGTCATTATCTGATTATTAAGATGTTTACTGTTATATTTTATCTTAATAAAGTTAACTTTTAATCTCTTAATTGTGGTCCCCGCTTTCTCTCTCTAGTGATGCATAAAGCATTTCATAAGCAAGAGCATTCGTTGGTTAAGAACCGAAGAATCAGTTTTGCATCAAGCCTTGTTGGAACCGTACCAACAACCACCACTTTCACTAGCCTTAGAACCACCAAACTAGGCCACCAATGTCAAAGAAGAACTCTTGGTGCAACCTTGCTTTGTTAAATTAGTAACTAATCTACGTTAGTTAGCTAATTAACTCAAAGACTTGAATTAGGACAAACTGTCCAGTTTTTACTCTAAGCGCACAGCTCAAATAAATGAGTATAACTCTTAATTCATTCAACAAAGTCTAATGAAACTTCTTACATTACAATCCTAACATATAAGGCAGTAACATACCAAAGATTCACGTCATTTGGTGATGTTTTGCTTAGGTAACAAAAGCCATCTTAAAGTATTACAAAATCTGGCCAGTTTTCAGAACCTAGGTGCAATGATTAGGAAATTCTGAGAAACGAAAATATCCTATCGCGAAAAGGAAACTAAGGTAATAAAATAGACATTCTAAGGAAAATATCCTCAAAAATCAGCTCCAAAAGTTTAAGAAAAGCGGCTGCCCAGAACTGATGAAGTGGAGCCCAGAAGGACGCTGGAAGGCTACGGTTTTGGATACTTCTTCATGAAGCTCTCATTTTCTATTGATTCTTGCCTCCAACTCTTCACATGCTTGTTGGTGATGTATGTAAGCACACAGGTGAGTCATATATGGTTGCCTTAGCCAAGAATAAAGCTCAAAAACATGCTCAAAACGTTCCCTAAACCAACCGTATAAAATCTGTTCTTCCAAAACAGTTTCACTAAGCTTACTTTAATGACTTAGAACTAATTAATTAAGCTATTTAATCATAATTCAAGCTTGATTACTAATACTTAATGATGTTAAGATGATCATAAGCATTAATCAACAAGGCTTAAAATAGATTAAGAAGGTGTTAAACTTAATTAACAATTCGAAGTACTTGCTTGTTCGAAATTGGATTAAGTAAGCTAATGAATTGAATCTCTTTCACCTTAATCTCTTCTTGATGACTCTTTGTTAGGAGACTTGGATTGATCATGGATGCTCCTGCATCATCTAGACTCCTTGGTTTCTTCCCAAGTTCTCTCTGTTCCACTTATTAAGGAACGGAGGTAGTATATGATTATAAAGTGGGTCATGCGTAAGACAAAAATAATAAAGTGTAATAAATATTGAGTTGGTTTACTATACGACAGTCTTAGGTTAAACCTTACCGTCAGACCAGCCTAATTAACTTATTAGAAGCCCAATTACGCGCGCCACACGCTAAGCAGCCAAGACAAATTGATTATTTTTAACTTTTCGACCTTAAACCTTAACTTCTCCGTTTTTTAACTTTTCAACGTAAAACCTTAACTTTTGCATAAAAATCCATAACAAATAGCACATGTGTGGTATTAATATTAACAAATAGGCTAAAAATGTTAACTTTTAAACTTAAAATTTTAAGTTTTGAACCTAAAATCTTCAACTTTTAAATATTGAAATAAGTTATTTTGTTTAACAAATCGACTTAAATTATCAACTTTTAACCCTTGAAAGTTAATTTTTAAATCCAAACATCAACTTTGGAATATAAATATATAAGTATATGATAAATCTTAACTATTAGACAAAAACCTTTAACTTATAAACAAAAAAATATTAATTTTTCACTCTAAAACATTAACTTTAATTAAAAATTGCAGGTTATGATATTAACAAATGGGTTGAAAACCTTAACTTTAAAACCTAAACCGTCAACTTTTGAAACTGCAAGACGCGCTTGTAACCGAGAAAGGGAAGACGCAACTCTGTGATCCGTTCTAAATGGGCCTATTGAAGGTTTTTTACAAGAACTTGCCAATATTTGGTTGTTGAAAGGTAGGATGGAGAAATAAATATTTTTAGAATGGAAAAGATTCAAATTAGGAAAAACTATTAAAAAGATACTAAAAAAGAAAATGGGAACATCAAATAAAACGGAGGGAGTACATTGCAAGCCCATCATTGGAATCTTTACAGATCTTTATCAGCGTTTTTTATAATTAAGAAGATCATTAGAATTTGGGAATTACTCTTATATGGCATATGATCCCCAACCTAACCTTTACTAACAAAAATGAAACTTAACATAAATGTTTTTCGATTGTCGGTATACCCAATTAGCCAAAAAGTAGTGATTTTTAATATCTTTCCACAAAATATGATCTTAGTATATCATTTTTTCCAGAAATTTCAATTAGTCAAACCTTTGTCACTTTAATTCACCTACGGTTGACACGTTACCAAATTACTTGTACTACTTTCACGTCGCTTTTTTCTGGGTTACACATAGTGCGATAGATGTTTTGCAAGAATTGCTAACCTTTTTGATATGGCAGACAAAATAAGTTCGATTGACATTAGGTTCCTTCTCTTCAGTCTTAACATTACAAACTCCAGCCCCACATCCACATATCGGAAATAGTATAGGTTGAACTTCAATGATTTCTTCTCTCTGTATCTTATCACACCACTTAAAATATCCACAATGCATCTCCTACAGTTCATCATGAACTAATCAAATTAAAAAAGACGGTAGATTTGGAATCCTACACAATAGCAAAACAAAAAATAAGATTACTCACATATTTACCAGGGCAGCAGTAATATGCACGATCCGGGTTGCCAGTGCTGTGGGAGACCCGAATTTCGCAAAATCCGGCACCACATCGACAGTGAGTGGGTGGGTAATCTGGAGTGGAAGAAGCAATTGAAACGGGGCTCCGATTGTTGGGGCTTTGTGGACAGTCCTTCGCCCAGTGTCCAATCTTATTGCACCGGTAACAGCTACCGATGGTTTTAGTAGGTGTTTGTGGCTGCGCTACAGACATTTTTAATGAGGGGGTTGTAAGATTAAATTTGCATTGAAAAACGATTTAAAGGAGGGGATTCACTTTGGAGTTGAGTGTGTAAGTAACTAAGTACTAAATCATAGAGAATCTAGTTAAAAGATATGGGGAGTACAGAGTACAGTATATGCACTATGACCCTTGGTCGCTTTAGTTTGGATGGACGCCGGGTGTCAATTTCTCTCCAACTCATCCCACAACTTTTGTGTATTAGAGAAATGTTTTGATCAACTATGAAAATTTTAGTCTTTCATCGTAAAATTTTTGTCCGTTTCTCATTTTTAACTACAATTAAAATTTGGAGAATATAGTCCCAAAAAAATACAAATAACATTTAGGATAAAGTTAAAAAGGAATAATTATAGTTCAAAATTTGGATATTGTATTTTTATCATTCATTATGTTCTATTATTTGTATCATAAATCAAGGATAAAATTGAAAAAATATATCTTCAATGACGACATAATGGAAATAAATGTTGCTGAATGAGGGGAAAAAATAGATTATATAAATGAAAAGAGTTGAAATGAGAAGAATATTTTGGGACACACAAAAAGAAACAGGAAAAAGATTATGGGATGGAGGGAGTACCATTGTTTATCTGGTTATGTCCTTTAACAAAATTGGACATTCCATCAATAAACATATAACAAAATCAATAACGGTAATCTCCTTTTCTGTTTAAGGACATAACTTTTATATCATGAAATTTACATAGCTATTGATGCAGGTTGAAAGTTATTACAGCTATGGTCTTCCAGCTAGAAACCTCCAGCTAAGGAAATTCAGCTTGGATTAAACCAGCTAAAGAAGAACCAGCTAAATATCGTCCAGCTTGAGAACAGTAGCCTCACTTCAAAGAAACGTTACAAGTCAAAAACATCAAAGCTTGAAGATCCGCATAATGATTAAAGCCATAAAAGCAAAGGCAATAAACGAGCAAGAATCATGGTAATTAGCATTAATGGCGGACATAAATGAAAGATTTGGAGCTGCTTGAAGAACGTTACTGGGACAAACGGGCAGAACGATCTTAGCTATATATAGATGTAATCACAATGATTGAAAGGATAACTAGAGCAATTTCATACAAAAGCATAAGCATTGTTTCATTAGTTTACAAACTACGAATTATATAATCGCAAGAATACTAGGGCTGTAACCAAGATTATAGTGGATTGGTGGACTCAAAGCCACCCGCGGTTTTTCCCTTATTCCACGGGTTTCCGCGTCACCACCTCTGTGTCTTGTCTCTATTTCTTTTTACTTCTCTTTTACTTAGAACGTGTTAGCTGCTTCAGCTAGCTCCCAGCAACCTGATAGACCCCTAGCTGTAGCTCCCAGCTAAGTTTTGCCCTTGCAGAATTTGGCATAAACAGTTTGGCGCCCACCGTGGGGCCTACAGCTAGATTTCATATCTAAGCTTCCAAAAATCAATCCCTTCCCAGAAGGAAAGACACCTAACTACCAAATGGACGAATTAACTCCCGAGCAGATGAGAGAAGCTCTAGCATCTTTGCAAGAGGCTCAAACGAGATCCAATGAAATCATCGAAAACTTACAAAAAGAGCTTGAATCAGTAAAGAGCAACACTAAAAGGTCCTCGCGACGACCTCCTGGTATGACACCTCGAGTTCTGGAGCTGGATGACGCAGAAGCCAGTCCTAAGGAAGATGCTGAGGATGTACCAGAACAACTTTACCACGAGGACTCGGATCCCACAGCTTCGAAGCTGGCTCTCCTTGAGTCCCAAAATCGGAAAATGATGCGAATGTTAGCAAAGATGCCAGGGGCACCAACACCTGTAGCTGAGGAGACGCTTGATGGTTACACCAAATCACCTTTCATAGGAGAGATAACTAGAGCTATGATCCCAAAAAAGCTGCATCTAGCCCCATTTGGTAAGCTGTATGATGGGACCACGGATTCATATGATCATGTGAACCATTACAAGCAGAAGATGTGGACTATCCCCATCCCAGAGGACCTTCTCGAAGCTACAATGTGCAAATCCTTTGGAGCCACTTTAGGTGGACCTGCCCTACAATGGCTTATCACCCTCAGGGCTGGTACTATCCCTAATTTTTCTGTTCTTATTAACAAATTCTATCAACAGTTTGCTAGCAGCAGGATGCTGGAGAAGCATACAGGCGACCTGTACCGCATTATTCAAAAAACAGGTGAAGCTGTTCGTCAGTATCTAGACAGGTTTAACAGGGAGATGATCTCTGTTAAGAACCTGGACATTCCTACATCTATCGAAGCATTCCGAAGAGGTTTGATACCTAAATCCCGCTTGTATTATGAACTAACTAGATACCCTTGTAGTACCTTTGAGGAAGTCAGAGCTAGAGCTAGAGCTATGGCTGAGATTCGCGTAGAAGAAGATGATGCATCCAGATATGGGGGAGAATCTAGCTACGAGAAGAAGACTCAGAACAGCAACAACAAAAGGAACGATTGGCGTCACCAGCCGTACCAGAAGCGTGACCAAGCTAGCAGTGTAGCTAGGGAAGCTCCCCGCAAGACTAACAATACGGATTTCCCTCCTATATCCTCCTACTGTTTTAATGTTGATGCAGGTGGCGTGGTGAACGCGTTGGAAAAGCTGGGTTCAGCAGCTAGATGGCCCAGGAAGACTGACAAACCCGATGGACGAAAAGATACCTCCCAATGGTGCAGCTACCATGGAGACCATGGCCATCTGACTGAGGATTGCAAAGCTCTCAGGAAAGAGGTAGCTTGGCTGCTGAAGAAAGGCTACCTAGAGCATCTGATGGGGAAGAAGGGTCAGAAAGATGAATCTAGCAAGGGTTGCAGCAGCAAACCAGCTGGACCACCACCTGATCCAACACATGATAAGGTAGTCAACTTCATTTCAGGGGGCTCAGAAATTTGTGGACTAACTTATTCTGCAGCTAAGCGATTCGCTAGGGAAGGATCCAAATCCGCACCTATCCAGCACAGAAGCAAGGAGGAACAAAAGCTACGTAGCATGCTCATCAGCTTTGAAGAAGAAGAGGAAGCTGAAGAAGCTGACCATCATGATGGACTAGTTATTTCACTTACCATTAGCAACTGTCTAATCAAGAGAGTATTGGTAGATAATGGAAGTTCAGCTAATATCATCTTCAAAAATGCCATACAAAGCATGGGGCTACGTGACGAAGACATCATTAGAAAGTCAACAGTCCTGTACGGCTTCAACGGAGAACCAGCCGTCACCATTGGTGAAATCACCCTGCCTACCTATGCCAAAGGAGTCAATCTGCAAACCAGGTTTAGTGTCGTTGACTATCCTTCAGCTTACAATGTTATTACGAGTACACCTTGGATTCACAGGATGAAAGTTGTGCCGTCCACCTACCATCAAACCATCAAATTCCCTACCCAGTGGGGAGTACAAGAAATCAAGGGGGACAGGAAGATAGCTAGGGAGTGTTACAACATCTCTCTCAAACCCAAAAAGGAAGACATCTAGCAATTACAGCAGCATCCAGCATCCAGCAAAGAGCAAGATATAGAAGAAGTGATGCTGGACCCTGCGAAACCTGAACAGACAGTACAGATTGGGGCATCCCTACCACCAGAAGAGAAAGCTAGGATCATTGAGTTCCTCAAGAACAACATCACCTGCTTCGCATGGACGCATGAAGACATGGTTGGGATCGATCCTTCCATTTGCACTCACAAGCTGAACGTGGACCCCCATCACAAACCAATTAAACAAAAAAGAAGGAAATTCGCACCTGAACGTAATCTCACCATCAACGAGGAAGTAGAAAAGTTTCTAAAAGCAGGTAAAATTAGAGAAGTTAAATACCCTGATTGGCTAGCTAACGTGGTTGTGGTAGGTAAAAAGAATGGCAAGTGGCGAGTATGTATCGATTTCACCGATCTAAATAAAGCTTGCCCAAAAGATCCTTTCTCTCTACCTCACATTGACGCCTTGGTAGACGCCACAGCTGGGCATGAGAGGCTCACCTTCCTGGATGCTTACTCAGGTTACAACCAGATTCTGATGGACCCAGAAGATCAAGAGAAAACAGCTTTCATGACCGAAAGAGGTATATATTGCTATAAAGTTATGCCGTTTGGTCTAAAAAACGCAGGCGCTACCTATCAACGCTTGGTGAACAAGATGTTCGAGAAGCAGCTTGGAGACACGATGGAGGTCTACATCGATGATATGCTGGTCAAATCCAAACAAGCTGAGGATCATGTGTCACATCTGCAGGACACATTTGACATCTTGAGGAAGTATAACATGAAGCTGAATCCAACGAAATGTTCCTTCGGGGTACCAGCTGGCAAGTTCCTAGGTTACATAGTGACCCAAAGAGGGATCGAAGCTAGCCCAGATCAAATCAAAGCACTCATCAATATCCAGTCTCCCAAAAATTTGAAAGAGGTCCAGAAGCTGACAGGACGAGTAGCAGCGCTCAATCGTTTCATTTCCAGGTCATCAGATAAGTGTCACCTATTCTATCATGTGCTTAAGAAAAATAAAGGTTTTGATTGGACTACAGAACACGAAGAAGCTCTACAAAAGCTAAAAGCGTACCTAGCTACGCCTCCCGTCCTATCTAAACCTAAGCCAGGAGAGACTTTGCAGCTTTATCTAGCTGTAAGTAACACAGCTGTTAGTGCGGTACTAGCTAGGGAAGCTGACAACCAGCAGCTACCTGTGTACTATATCAGCAAATCTTTACTAGATGCAGAAACCAGGTACACCTCTTTGGAAAAACTAGTGTTATCTCTATATACAGCTTCAAGGAAACTCCAACACTATTTCGAAGCTTATCCCATTTGTGTTTTAACTAATTATCCTATAAAAGCTGTGTTACGCAAACCTGAGTATACTGGCAGGATGAGTAAATGGTCCATATCGCTTAGTGCCTATGACATCAGGTACCAACCACGAACAGCCATAAAGTCACAAGCTCTAGCTGATTTGTGGCAGATTTCAGTCCTAATCTAGCTACTACAACAGATGAGGAGGTGCGACATATTAATCAGGTAAGCCCTGCAGGTAGTTGGAAGTTTTCTGTGGATGGATCTTCTAACTTTAGAGGGGCTGGGCTAGGTATAGTCCTAAAATTGCCACAAGGGGACATAATAGTACGATCTATTTGTTGTGACTTTAAAGCTACTAACAATGAGGCCGAGTATGAGGCCCTACTTGCAGGTATGATTGTTGCCCAAGATCTGGGGGCAACCAGGTTACAAGCGTATAGCGACTCTGCTTATTGTTAGCCAGGTAAAAGGTGAGTATGCAGCTAAAGATTCGAAGATGTCCCTGTACCTGGAGCTGGTCAAATCAAAGATATTGCTCTTCCAGGAGTTCACAATACAACAGGTGCCAAGGGATCAGAATACGAAAGCTGACGCACTAGCTAACCTGGGCTCCGCACTCAGGAAATGTAACTTCGATAACGTCCCAATTGCCAGCCTAGCTGCGCCAGCCATTGACAAAAAGGCGAGTCACATACTTAGCATTAGTAATAAGACAGGAGCTGATAGCTGGACAAAGCCACTGTTGGATTACCTAGAAAGGGATGTACTACCAAGTGATAAGCTGGAATCAAGAAGGATACGCATGAAAGCCAGCAGGTACCAGGTAATAGCTGGAGTCTTGTTTAAATGCGCAGCTAAGCATGACATTTTACAGAGATGCTTGGAGAAAGAACAATGGGAAGCCACCCTCAAAGAATTTCATGAAGGGGAATGCGGTTCACATACAGCAGGAAGAAGTTTGTCTAACAAGATACTATCCTATGGTTATTATTGGCCAACTATGCGTAGGGATGCCAAGAGGTACGTAGCTAAGTGTGGGAGTTGCCAAAAACACACAGGTATGGTACACAAACCTTCCGAGCCATTGCACACCACGTTGACACCTTGGCCATTCATGAGGTGGGGCATGGACATAGTAGGTAAGCTGCCAGCTGCGCCAGGACAAAAAGTATATATGCTGGCCCTAACCGATTATTTTTCTAAGTGGATTGAAGCTGGTGCATTCCAGCAGGTAAGAGATAAGGAGGTGATTGCTTTTATACATACTAACATCATCTGCAGGTTTGGAGTACCTAGTGAGATTGTTTGCGACAATGGATCACAGTTTATACGTGATAAAACACGGCAATTCTGCCACGAATGGAACATCAACCTGATAACATCGACACCCAGGTAACCTCAAGCTAACGGACAAGCTGAGTCCAGCAACAAGGTAATCATCAATGGTATCAAAAGGAGGTTAAAAGCTAAAAAAGGAAAATGGGTGGAGGAGCTGCCTAGAGTCCTCTGGGCCAACAGGACAACACCTAGAGGAGCAACATGGCGAACCCCTTTCTCATTAGTCTATGGTTGTGAAGCTGTGTTACCAGCAGAAGTAGCCATGCCTACTGCCAGGTATGGACTTTTAACCCCTGAGCTAAATGACTCTGAATTGTCTTATGATTTAGATACCATAGAGGAGCTGCGAGACAACGCACTGATCAGGATGGCTGCCCAGCAGCAGATCGTGGCCCATAGCTTCAACAAAAACGTGAGAGCAAAAGTCTTCAAGCAGGGAGACTGGGTGTTAAGGCAAGTCTTCCAAAATACCCAGGAGTTGAATGCAGGAAAGCTGGGTGCTAGCTGGGAAGGTCCCTACCTGATCGAACAAGTGGTAAGCAAAGGAGCGTATCGTCTAGCTACGGTAGAAGGAAAAGCTGTACCTAGAAGCTGGAATGCTTGAAAATAAAAGACATCAAGTACAAAACAGTCACACCAGGTAAGGACAGACTATTAAGCAAAGCCAAGGAACATCAGGTTAGACCCTCCTCCTTGCATTTTTTACCTGTGAAGGTTTTCTCTAGAATTTACACTAACTTAGGCATCGGAGAGTCATTGGTTATGCCAATAACTATCTTGGCCTAGCCACATACGCAGGTACCGCAAGGCTAGCTACAAGTGGAGCACTACTTAGCTCCCTAAGCTATCTAAAGACGCAAGAACACCTAGACACCTTGGAAAACAGCTACAAAGGAAAACTAAGCTACCAAGGTTGCATCAGCTAAAGGCTACACGCCTAGGTAACAGGGCCTATCACACAAGACATTGGCATTATAAAACGCCAGGTAAAGATCTAAAGCAGCTAGCTCATTTGTACTAAGAATATGCATATACGTCAAAGTCAAAGTATTCAAAAGACACATCAGCCCCTTGGCTGGCGGTAAAATTAATCCGAAGCACAAAGAAATTAAAATTATCCGACAAAGCAACGAAATTGGAAAAAGCTGAAACTAAGCTGCATCTTCGGCTGGGGCTCCCTCAGCTACAGGCATGGGCTTGGACATTTCAGCTACTGGGGCAGAACCGCTAGGAGGCTCAGCTACGGTGTCAGCTGCGTCCTTAGCCGGAGGTTCAGCTAAATCCTTAGCTGACGAGTCAGCAGTAGAAGCCTGAGTAAAAGCAGGGTTAAAATCATAGTTAATAGAACATTCTAAAGGAAAGAGAAAAGCGGTAAAATACCTCCAGCAGGCCAGCAAGAGGGAAGAAACTCCCCAGCTTCACCAAGAGAGTCCTTGGCAACGTAGAAAAAACGAGTTTTCCAGAAAGATTCAGAGGCACAGTCCCTTCTACAGGGCTGGGATACTTAGGTTTTTGCTTTAGGGTAACCTTGTTAGGGTTAATAATTTTTAAGCTGTAGAGAGTGAGTAGATCTTCTAAAGCGAAAGGAGGACTCCAATCCCTAGTAGCAGATTCAATAGTAAAACAAATCTTCCAGAAACCTGGCATCAATTGGCCAGGGGAAAAGTTTAGAACTTCCACAAAGGAACGCACTAAAGGAGTGAAATTAAAACTGTAACCTAGGAGGAAGGGATACTCATAAAAACAAATCAGATCCTCAGGAGTATTGTCTGGCCGGTCGAATTCCTCAGGTATCACAAACTCGGTACTTTCAGGAAAACCACCTCTAAACCTAATATTTTCAATATCTTCCCAAGTAACAGAAGAAGCTACGTCATCTTTAGCCTTTCCCATTGATTTAGGTTTAGGAATGAAAACCTTTTTCCTAGCAGATTGTTTAAAAGGCATGCAAAAAGTCGAGAAGAGGCAAGAGAGAGAGAGAGAGAGAGATAAGACTTACCAAAGGAGAGAAACAATAAATGGAAATGAGGATCTTCACGCAATCCTCAGATTTCTAAACCAACTCTGACACATAAACGGCTAGTATTTAAGACTTAGAATAAATGTACTTAAGTGTGTAATTACGCCTAGTTAAGTAAAAGCTACAGTGTGTTCTATTTAATATCTGCGCCTTTTGGAAGTCCAACCTTTATAGCAACCGTTACGCTGACATTAATTTGCAACTTAGCTACGCCAGGACAGTGGCATAAGCTACAAATTAGGGGCAATTTTTATATCATGAAATTTACATAGCTATTGATGCAGGTTGAAAGTTATTACAGCTATGGTCTTCCAGCTAGAAACCTCCAGCTAAGGAAATTCAGCTTGGATTAAACCAGCTAAAGAAGAACCAGCTAAATATCGTCCAGCTTGAGAACAGTAGCCTCACTTCAAAGAAACGTTACAAGTCAAAAACATCAAAGCCTGATGATCCGCATAATGATTAAAGCCATAAAAGCAAAGGCAATAAACGAGCAAGAATCATGGTAATTAGCATTAATGGCGGACATAAATGAAAGATTTGGAGCTGCTTGAAGAACGTTACTGGGACAAACGGGCAGAACGATCTTAGCTATATATAGATGTAATCACAATGATTGAAAGGATAACTAGAGCAATTTCATACAAAAGCATAAGCATTGTTTCATTAGTTTACAAACTACGAATTATATAATCGCAAGAATACTAGGGCTGTAACCAAGATTATAGTGGATTGGTGGACTCAAAGCCACCCGCGGTTTTTCCCTTATTCCACGGGTTTCCGCGTCACCACCTCTGTGTCTTGTCTCTATTTCTTTTTACTTCTCTTTTACTTAGAACGTGTTAGCTGCTTCAGCTAGCTCCCAGCAACCTGATAGACCCCTAGCTGTAGCTCCCAGCTAAGTTTTGCCCTTGCAGAATTTGGCATAAACAATAACCAATTAAGAAAAGTAATTTTCTATCATATTTATGGACAAAACCTAGTTAAAGGCTTATAGTGGTCGTTTTTCAAATGACCACCATAAAATCATTTGACCAACTGGCTACCCCCTCAACTCATGTCACAATAGTAGATGGTTTGTGTAACACCCTGCGTTTTCCACAAGGTCAAACAAAAGGCATTACGTCGGAAGAATATACAAATACGCTTCCTTTCGAACCAGTATAACCTTTGAGTACTTAATAAACTTTATAAATTCCAGATATCCGTTTAACAAAAATAAAAAATTAGACGACAGGATCATGCGGTCTTAGTTGAAACTTAACTTCCTCAAAGTCAAACCAAAGTAAAGTCAAAGTTTAATAAAAGTCAAACTTAAATAAAATCAACATAGACAACAACCTTTAAAGGTCAACTCAAACCTTAAGAGTCAAACATATCTTTTTTTAGTCAGTCGCAGCGAAAATAGAACATAGTCAAACCTCAAATCAATTTAAAATAATAAAGTATGAGGGCCAACTAGATGGTCTCTAAAAAATACTAATAATATCCAAATACCCATATGCAGATAAAATAAAGTAGGATTATCGTAAGAAAGCTCCACTACACTCTTCTCAAATCCCCAATGAATGACAGACTACATGAACGATCACCTAAGATGAAACAGTCTATGATGTGTTGACTGCTCAGCTATATGGACGGATTCCAAATGCGTCATCATAGGACCATCATAGAATGAAGCAATGATCAAGAACAAAAACAAAAGAAATGCTGAGTACATATGTAAATAAACGAAATACGGATCAAGTACATATCATAAAACTTGGCAT
Organism: Patellifolia procumbens; assembly: GCA_947645195.1. Taxonomy (NCBI): domain Eukaryota; kingdom Viridiplantae; phylum Streptophyta; class Magnoliopsida; order Caryophyllales; family Amaranthaceae; genus Patellifolia; species Patellifolia procumbens. The sequence continues at coordinate 8,223,403 of CANSGD010000953.1, forward strand.
CCACATAACACATCAAAACATGCTTCATAACTTTAAGTAACAACACTTGAATCCCAATACTAAACTCATCAATTAATAACAATAATAATAACGATAGCCCTCCAATTAATCATTTGTGACGGTAAGGCGGAAATATATTGAGTTAAACGACCCAGATCCCATAATGTGTACGCACCCCCAAGCTGGGGTAACCATAATTGATTCACCCCCGGACACGAAATATAAGTAGGGGATCCATCCTACAAGGTCACTGTCATTTCAACTCGATCCAAGAGACACCATACTCCCCAAAAAAATAAAGAATATCAAATTCATAATGCTATTTCATAGATGTAAAGCCACAACTACCAGCCTGGATAATGTAAAGGTTTTCTTTGAGAAAACGGAAGAATAAAGAAAAGTCTTTTAGGCCTTTGGCTGGTGATTGTGACACCACTGCCACTCTCAGCCGTTGGAACCGAGAGCGAAGCAAGGTTTTAGATATTCTAATTCATTAATCATAACTTAGATAATATCTTAGTGAATTATATTCAAATGGGGTTTACATCCCCAAACCTCAAAACGTCAATACGAATATTCAAAAGAGAGTTTGTTCATAGTTCACCGTGTCTCTCCTGTAAACGATCACTTACACACCTGCAGTGACAACAAAAGGTCATAGTCAATTAATTATTAAGCACACGAAAAGCAGCGGAAATAACTAAAACAAATTCCTTTTAAAATCATTTCGTTTTCTTTTTACATTGTTTTGAAAAAAACTCATTGGGTTTTCATGCTGAAAAATACCTTTGTGTTTTCCTCCACCCAAAATGGGCAAGCTCGATCTAGATGGAACTTTTCGGCTATAGACTTATATGTGACCACCTCCATACTAGATAGGAGCATCTAATGGCTGAGGTGGGGATCAGTCCACCCATACACTCTTAATAGGCTTTGCCTTAAATATCCTCTAGCCGGTAAAACTTGCTCCACTAAGCAAATCATTTGAAATCAATACTGTTTTTCTTTTGAAACGTCATTTTATTCTAATGTTTACATCGACTACTATACGTAGTATCATTCTATTTCAGTAATAGAGAGAGTATTAGGAAACCTTACGGCATAACATTAACACCAACCAACACAAGGTTAATTTCCCTTACCTCAACGTGAACACAAGCGAGAAGTAAAAATCCTCTATGAACTCGGGATCTACAAGTATAGAAAGTATAAATTAATTAATATTTAACTCTAACCTTTTAACAATGTCTTCCATTTTAACTCATCATTTAGCATACAATCCACAACGTCTAAACTGCAAGTAACTCTATGTTTTCATGGACTCATAACCAACTTATTTCATTATAACATTTTTCATTTTACTAACTATTAGTTTAGTATGAACACTATATCAACTACAAGAGGGGGGATGAACTGTAGTTGTGGGGAATTTCAAAACTTTTTGCGGAATATTAAAACTTAAAAGCTAAAAAAAAGAGTAAGCAATAAGAAGAAACACAAAGAGAAACTTTAACGAGGTTCTCTTTCAAAATTCTCTAGGAAGAAACATTGCCTTTTATTTATAATAGTAATTACAACCTATTATAAATCACTCATCACTCTATTCCTCTAGGAACCTGTTCATGTTCCCAGTCACCATGTTCCCCCTAAACACGTGACTTTCGTCACTTTACTTCACTCGAAGTCTTCTCTTTCTCTTTCTCGCTTTCACACTTGATTACATAAATTTTTCTTCTTTAAAATTTAACTCACCCAACACTCAATATATATACAATGATTAATGCTTTGAAGAGTATAAAAACCGAATAAACTTTCTTAGATATATGGCATGCAAATCTGGAAAGTTGTTCAAGTTTAAATTTGGTTTTCTTTTGCTATATATAGGAGATCTCAGTAGTTCCTATTTTTGCTCCACTAGGTAGTTATGGGTCCTTGAACGTAGCTCATGATCTTCCCACTTTGTAGCCATTATGATGAGGAAGATCGCCCACTAAGTCCACACCTCAGTCAGCCTTATTCTCCACTAAATAAGCATGCAGTTAGTTGTTGAATGTTGAAGACTTGGTGGTTAGTTGGACTTCCTAGATTCCAGGAACTGACTAACTGTAACTGCCCAGTCAGTTTCTGGTCCCCCTGAAATATAGGAACTGCAGCCTTATTCTGTTTTTTTTAATAACACGGTTGTTGCTAGTTTGTTACATACATACTTTGAATCATTGAACCTGTACAACACACCACTACTCCAACTAATATCATGGTATTCATTCTATTCAAAATAATATTTCATGTTATTAGGTTAATTCAAAGCAATTTATAACATATCTATATTTAAGTGGATAATAATTAATTTAAAATAAGGTTAAACACATAACCTTTTCTCTATAAGTTATTATTAAATTAATTATTTTCAGAAGTCACAGAATAAATAAAGAACGAACTAAATACAAATAAGTAAACTCTAAGTCTACGAAATAAACTCTAAGTCTAAAAATTAATCTAAGTTAAATAGTAACTCCTAGACTCAAAATACATTATTTGTCATCATTGAAACAGTGAATACAACGATCTTCCCCCTTTTTGATGATGGCAACTAATTGGCAAAAAATGAAGAAGTAAAAAGAGAAATAAAAAGAAAGAAAAAATTATTCAGACTCTAAATAATGACTCTAAACTATGACTAGGGACAGAGAAAAGGTTATCAAGAAAAGTAATGGGAACTAAGAAAATTTCAGAAATTTTTTAAGCGTGCCAATAACTCTTCCCCCTTTTGTCATCATCAAAACTAAGTAGTGACCTTGCAGCAGTAATAGAGTCAACAATCTAAAATTAAGGCAGTAGCTCTAATATTTTATCTCATAATATTAGCCATCCAAACATTATTAGAGAATTTAAAGCAGGAACAGGCGTCACAAAGCATAAATATATCAGGAACATAGTTCAAAATATCAGAATAAGAAGATGGACAGAAGAGCAAAAGATTGTTCATAAATTTTTGTGTCTCAGCAGGACACAAGCAAAAGAAAATTAAAGAAGCAATTGTTCAACCATATCTATACAGACCCAACAACAACTGAAATATTAATTGTTTTAGGGAAGAGGGACTAGGATCATGGTAATTCACAGATGGGGAAAGATGCAGCAACTGAATCGATCTTGGCATAAATGTTGGAAGCTCCTTGATTGATGGCTTGGATAAGTTGATTATGTTGCACATCTTGGTGAGCAATCCGGGCTTCCAATGCTTGCACCCTTGTACCCAGCAGCAGTGGAGTCTTTCATCTCCTTCAATATCCCATGGAGACCACAGTGGACAGTTGCTTGAGGAACTGATCCTCATCTAAATCAATCATAATCCTACTGTCTTGGTTCTCTTGAGCTCTGCTAGTCCCTAGCTCTTGCGAATAGACTGCTTGACCCCAATTCCTGGTTCCTCTCCTCTCTTCCTCATTCCAGTCCCTTCATCAACTTTCTCAACCTTCACCTCTACCTCCTCAACCTCATACTCCAGCATACCCCCTATGACTCTCAGACTTAGTCTGGAAAGTGTGTACTTTGTTAAGTCATTCTCGGGTTCAAGATCAAAGGATGGTTGGGAAGGGAGTTTAATTTTGCATTTCTTCAAAATAATGGAAATTAGATTTCCATATCCAATGCCGTTTTTGTTTGTAATGCAATGGTTGAGGTGAGTGATAAATAGGGCAGGAAAGTTGATGGGAATGTTGTTGGCAAGACAATACATGAGGGAAAGATCAAGAAGATTGGCTTGGGTCCTCTTTGCAGTACGAGGAACAAGGAACCTCCAAACCAGTTGAAACAGGAGCTTGTGAAAGGTTTTAAGGTCCTTTTGGTCCATTAAGAGGTCATAGGGACTGCCACCAAAAAATTTCAAGATTTTACTGTTATTTGCCCCTTCTACATTCAACTTAGCTTTTCCCTTTACATAATCTTTGTACCCATCAGCAGATACCATTCACTCAAGTTCTTTTCACTAAATTTTACCAAATTACCTCCAACCACACTCATGCATAAACCATCAGATTTTATAACTTCCCATAAAACTCAGACATTTCATCCTCAAACAAACCCTCATCAACACTCATGCATAAACCATTTTTGAAATTTGACTATATCAAGAAATTTGGTCCATTTTACCTTTTTGCACCAACCCTATTCAACACAAAAACCAATCAACAACTTAGAGGATGTTGACCTCTTACCTCTGTTGGTTGGAATATGAAGTAATTTTTGACTTCTCCTTCATCCTCGTGCTCTTCTTCCACTTTTTGGAAGAATGTTCGATTTTAGTCGAATTTGCTTTGGAAGCCGAGGATTCGTGAATAGAAGGCCTTGTTTCTTTTTCACTCTCTTTATATTCGATCGAAGGAGATCATATTTCGCTGGGAAGATTTGAGGTTTCGGAGCTTTTTGTTTGGGTGCCATGGAGTTAGGGTTTTAGGTGAGAGAGAAAGAAGGTGGATGGTTTTTGGGGTTTGATGGCTTTGAGAGATGTAAGCGAAAGTGATGTGATGGGATGGAAAGGGGTTTTAAGAGGGAGATTTATGCGTGTGAGATTTGTGTAAAATTAATGAGTGGCTTTCCCTTAGACATCTAACATTCATTCTTAATGGGCATGCAATTAATTTCATTTGAACTATTGCAATGAATGAAGTGGGAATGGAAGAAGAAGAATTCGGAAAAATAAACAAAAGAAAAATGAATGAAAATGAAAGAATATAAAATAAAAGAAAAAGGATGGAAAATATTTGAACTCTTGTATATCATACACTTCAAGCTAAGCTATACAAGCACCATTATTATTTACTCAATGTACTAGTGAGGACACTAAGGGGAATATTATTAAGACAAATGTGAGTCCTTATCCTTGACTAAAGGTGTATGAATAAAAATTCATGAAGGTTGCAGGGCCCACTTAGAAATGAATATTACATGGGGAGTTGATACTAAAGGCACTTTCATATTATTCTCATCATCCCTAGTTCCAAGCGAATCTTTTCAAACCTGTCTCTAGAAAGTGGTTCCAAGATATCAGCTATTTGATTTTCAGTGGGACAAAACTCAACTTCAACTAAGCCTTTTTCAACATTGTCCTCCAAGAAATGATGCCTAATGTGAATATGCTTGACTCTCGAATGATGTACTGGATCCTTAGAAATACATATAGCACTAGTATTATCACAGAAGATAGGAACACATTTGTACTTAATACCAAAATCACGTACTTGTTGCTCGATCCATAGTACCCGGGAACAACATGTAGCTGCTGCCACATACTTAGCTTCTGCTGTTGATAGAGCAATTGTGTTCTGTTTCTTTGAACTCCAAGAAACTAACCTTGTTCCTAGGAACTGATCAATTCCAGAGGTGCTTTTGCTGTTTACCAAGTCCCAGCATAGTTAACATCAGAGTAGCTAACTAGATCAAATATGTCAATTCGTGGATAGAATAAACAAAGATCATCACTTCCTTTCAAATACCTAAGAATTCTCTTGACTGCTGTCAAGTGAGATTCCTTCGGATTTGATTGGAATCTAGCACATAAACCAACACTAAAACAAATGTCAGGACTACTATCAGTAAGATAACGTAAGGATCCAATCATACCTCTATATAGTTTCTGATCTTCAATTTTCCCACTTGGATCCTTATCCAACCTTGTTCCTATTCCTATGAGTATGGTTGGTCTTTGCTTGTTCCATTCCATATTTTTTCAGAAGTTCCTTGACATATTTTTGTTGATGGATCATTGTTCCTCTTTCAGTTTGCTTGATTTGCAATCCACTAAAGAAGTTCAATTCTCCCATCACACTCATTTCAAACTCACTATATTAGATCAACAAATTCCTTGCATAGAGATTCATTAGTAACACCAAAGATTATATCATCAACATAAATCTGTACTATTAGAAAGTATGTTCCTTTAGATCGAAGGAACAAGGTCCTATCAACTTTACCTCTAATAAAATCATGTGAAAGCAAGAAATTTGACAGTCTTTCACCAAGATCTAGGAGCTTGTTTAAGCCCATAAAGAGCTTTATCTAGCTTATAGACTTAATTTGGAAGATCAGAATTTTCAAATCCAGGAGGTTGTTCCACATAGACGTCTTCCATTAAATATCCATTTAATAAAACACATTTGACGTCCATTTGGTACAACCTAAAACCCATAAATGCAGCAAATGTAATCAAAATTCTAATAGTTTATATTCTAGCAACAGGAGCAAAGTTTTCACTGAAATCAATACCTTCTTGTTGATTATACCCTTTTGCTACAAGTCTGGCTTTGTTCCTTATGATTGTGCCATGTTCATCTAGCTTATTCTCGAAGACCTATTTCAGCCTAATTACCTTTTGGTTCTTAGGCTCGGTCTCAAGATGCCAAACTTTGTTCCTCTGGAACTCATTCAGTTCCTCTTGCATGGCATTTATCTAGTCGGACTCTAGTAATGCTTCATTATGATCTCGAGGTTTTGTCATGGACAGAATAGCTTGGAATGCACAAAAGTTCTTGAGCTGGAATCTTGTTTGAGTTCCCTTCTCAATGTCACTTATGATCAACTCCAAAGGATGAGAGTCCTGGTGCTTCCAAGGTTTTGGTTCAAACCTCCTTGTTCCTGTTCCTTCAACTTGAGGATCTTCTGTTGATTGCAATTCTTCTTCTTGTGTTCCTTCATCAGGAGTTCCTTCATCTGCCTCTTCCCCGTGAGGATCATGATTAGGATCAATCATTTCCTTTTCATGTTTATGCTTTTTGTCAGTACCTGCAGGTAGGGGTGTTCACAAAAATCCGATCCGATTGACCCGATCCGCGATCCGGTCGATCCGAACCGAAAAATCGGATATCCGATCCTAAATATAGTGTTTCAGATAATTCGGATCGGATATCCGAAATTTTTCGGATCGGATTCGGATCACTCTTTTGGCCTTTTCGGATATCCGAAAAATCAGAATTATCCGAAAAATGTTTTAAAATTCGGATATTTTTCGGATAATTTTCCGATCCGATCCGAAATATCCGAAACGATCCAAAATATTCGATCCTATCCGAAATATCCGTAATTTTTTCCATTAAATAAATTTGATTTTAAACCTTTTTTCCTCATAAAAATCGGATCTGATAATCCGAATATCCGATCCGAAATTTCGGATATCATAAAAATGGGTAACTGAAATTTCCGGATCGGATTCGAATCGCACTTCTCCCGATCCGAAAAAATCGGATATCCGAAATTTCGGATCGGATCGGATAATCCGAAATGAACACCCCTACCTGCAGGTGTTAGTTCCTTATCAAGGTTCCTACAGAGATTTAGTTTCATCAAAGATAATATGGACACTTTTCTCAACACACATTGTTCTCTTGTTATAGACTCTATAAGCGTTATTATTTGTAGCATATCCTATAAAAACAGCTTCATTACTTCTAGCATCAAATTTTCCTAAGTTATCTTTACCATTGTGTGTACAAAGCATCTACATCCAAAGACTCGAAAGTAAGAGATGTTGGGTTTTCTTCCTTTGAGAAGTTCACAAGAAGTTTTCAAGGTAATGGGTCTAAACATAACCCTATTGAAGATGTAGCAAGCTGTGTTCACTGCCTCTGCCCAAAAGTTCTTTGGAAGGTTGCTGGCTACGAGTATTCTTCTAGCCATGTCCTAGGAGTAGAGAAGTTGTGATCTAATCCTTCATTGCTGAAAAAATCATCAAATTTGGAGTTTGTCAAACTCCGTACCTTGGTCAAATCTTAAATGTTTCAATTAAAACCACTGATCCTTTGAACTTTCTTAGCAAAAGTTGCAAAGTCATCAAATAGTTCATTTTTGCTATGAAGAAAAATAACCCAAGTGTATCTTGAAAATCATCAACTATAACTAATACATATCTCTTACCTGATCTACTTTGGACTCGTACTGGGCTACATAAGTCTATGTGAATCAATTCAAGTGGACTTTGTGTGCTTACCATTTTCTTGGATTTGAACGAGGATCTGACTTGCTTCCTGTTATATCCTGAAAAATTACGCAGCTACATGTGCAGGTTAAATAATTATTGCAGCTATGATCCTCCAGCTTAGGTTCTCCAGCTAAGGAATTCCAGCTTGAGTCTACCAGCTATGAAGAGCCAGCTAATACCTCCCAGCTAAGGGAACTCAGCTTTGCTTAAAACGTTATGAATCAGTTATTGCCAAGGCCTAAAATCTCGCAAAGACTAAAGTCAAAGATACAGAGAGATAAAAGCGGAATGAAGATTTTAGTCAAGACCATTAATTGCAGATAGGAGCAAGGACTCAAGGACGGTTACAAGCCGTTGTGAAGGCTAGGTCAAACGGATATTTTCCCTAGTATATATATACCTCAATGATTGTACAATAGGGACACAAGTATTACGCATACAACATTTACATTCAGGTAGCATACATTGTTCTTAGCTTACAAACTATTTTGATACATAGAATTCTAAGGCTGTAATTGAAATTATAGTGGATTGGTGAACTCAAAGTCACTCGCGGTTTTTCCCTTATTCCACGGGTTTCCGCGTCACCATCCTTGGTGTTCCTGTCTCTCTTTTGTTCTTGCTTTCCTTGTTCATCCTAGCTGTGCTCAATAGCATCCAGCTACTTTGCCACCTTCTAGCTGTAGTTCCCAGCTTAGTTTTATCTTGTGCAGAATTTAGCATTAACAGTTTGGCGCCCACCGTGGGGCCTACAGCTAGATATCATATCTAATCTTCTATCGTAAATTTCTTTTTCAAACACTTAATTCAAATGGCTGAATTCACTCCTGAGCAAATGAAAGTCGCTCTTAAGTCTCTCCAAGAGGCTCAATCTGAATCCAATAGACTCATTGAAAGCCTGAAAAAAGAGTTGGAATCTGTTAATAGTAACGCCAAAAAATCTTCACGACGACGCCCCAACATGTCGCCTCGCATCTTGCAGCTAACTGATTCAGAGGCCAGTGGTGATGAAGCTGAGGAAACACCACAAAATCCCAACCTTGAAGAGACAGATCCCACAGCTACGAAGCTAGCTCTCCTTGAATCCCAGTATAGGAAGATGATGCGGATGCTAGCTAAAATGCCAGGAGCACCTACACCTGTAGCTGAGGAGACCCTGATGGCTACACCAACACTAGTAGAATAAATGCTATTTGAGGCATCTAAAAATAGCCTATTTGAGGCGTTATTAACATAGCAGCAAACGGGGGGGCCGCAAATAGAAACCCTATTTGAGGCGTTTTAAAAATGCCTCAAATAGGGCTTTTATTTGAGGCGTTTTTGAAAAACGCCTCAAATAGAGCTTCCATTTGAGGCTTTTTCAAAAACGCCTCAAATAGAGAACCTATTTGAGGCGTTTTTCTATAACAAATGCCTCAAATAGCGCCTCCATTTGAGGCATTTTTCAAAAAACAATGCCTCAAATAGGGCCTCACTCATAATAAAAAAAAATTGCAACACTTTTTTTACTAAAATACTTCAAATTAAACCTTTTTTTTTACAATTGCCATAATCAACTATGTAGGCACTTAATTAATACCTGTAATACAAACCAATATTTTCTAAAGTGAACATGCACAACATTGATTATATAGCTCAAGAGATTCTTCATTACAATCATCAATATCATTCTTCAATTTCAAATGATAATATAACTCAAAATAATGTGTACATAAGGCTAAACTTTTACAATTTCAAAGATAAATTATAATGGTTCAACTACTACAACAATCAGTGAAATATGTTGCCCATTTGTCTCGCATTTCATTCATCCCGCTATTGGTGAAGAACTCTCCCGCTTGTGAGTTCAAAACCTATAAATAAAAAAGGACAACAAACGGAGAAGAATGAAACAAATTATCAATAGAACACACAAGTGAACGCATTTTGATCGGCTCATTAGATCAACAAACTTAGTGGTTGTTTGGTTGACATGAGAAAACATGGGCAATAGAAATTCCCATGAATTAGAAAATGGTTGGTTTGTTTGGTTGACACTAAAATGGCAAAATGTAGGAATTTCAACTTCCCACAAAATAGAGGAATTTAATTACCTAGGGCCCCTAGGTAAGTTGAAATTCTCATGGGAATTTACTTCCCCCATTATCAACCAAACACTTTAGCCAAATTCCCATGAATTTGATTAAGGAATTGATTTCCTATGAATTAGAATTTCATAGGAATTTTCACTTCTCACATAAGCCAAAAGACCACTTATAGTACTCTCATATAATGACGCAGACCTAAAAACAAAAATTTTCATGCCCTCCAAGTCCAACTATCACGAAGCATTATTTACAAAATCAGGAAGCCAAGTATCACTATTCACTCGGAACCTCATACTTATCTCCAGCTATACGACAACCTATAAATTTGAAGTTGGAACCTCGACAAGGGGATAATATACCCTTAAACTTTAATACTGTGCATTTTGTTCTTTACAAGTGCACCATCTTTACTAGTGAATTGGGATCAAAAGCATGTTAGCTTATGCAGCAACAAAAAAACAATGTCACTTAATTAAATTAGATAGAAAATGGAAAAATAGTCTCTTACAAAAGAACCAAAGAAAAGCATAATAATCAGTAATGCCTAAAACTAATGCTTCCAACAAATTGACCACAAAAATCTCCTATTTCATTAATGAAATGCACCCAGATTATGATTATATCAATGTTATACTGGCACAACTCTAAGCAATATCCTGAAATTTTTTCTCATAACGACCTACACTATGCCTTCTCGTAACTTTCTCATTCGTGTCTTTTGTCTTTTTCTTTCTATACCTCCATGCCAGTTGTTACAAAGCATAGATCCTACACACCTTTAGATGTATAAGTCATACCATTACTTCTTACAATACCCCATACTTACCTTTCTTCATTGCCACTTTTAAGCTAATAATTACACATGTATCATTTCCCTCATCAATGCTGCACCAGGCACCAAAAACAGAACGAAGCAGTTCTGACAACAATACCAATATAGATCTCTTTCTTCCAGGGAGCAGCTTACCTCTAACTACTAGAGTGACTATTCTAGTAAACATATATAGATGCCATAATATCCTAAAAGGCAATAAAGGTTTAACTACCATGAACCTGAATTTCAACCCAAGGTTAATTTCTAATTAAAACCAAAGGCTCTAAGCTCCTGCTCCTTCGATTGGTTATCCGCACGACGAGATAGGGAAAAAGATAGGGAAGAACTTCCTGCTCGAAGCTCTACCAACTCGGCTGTAAGTCATGATGAACTCGTTCGGGTGATATTTGAATCCAATCCCAGTTAAAAGACTTATTAACCAACATATTGGCAGCAAAACATCACATTCTGTTAAATCAATAATATGACGAACAATTCAAAATGTAACAAATCATTTGGTAAATTCCCACTAATCGATCCTCCAAAACACATCAAGTCGAAACCCAAAACCTGAAACCCTAGAAAATAATAACTAGAAATAAAGGCAATCAATTAATCCTCCAACAATACTCAAGGTTGAACCTGAATTTCAACCCAAGGTTAATTTCTAATTAAAACCAAAGGCTCTAAGCTCCTGCTCCTTCGATTGGTTATCCGCACGACGAGATAGGGAAAAAGATAGGGAAGAACTTCCTGCTCGAAGCTCTACCAACTCGGCTGTAAGTCATGATGAACTCGTTCGGGTGATATTTGAATCCAATCCCAGTTAAAAGACTTATTAACCAACATATTGGCAGCAAAACATCACATTCTGTTAAATCAATAATATGACGAACAATTCAAAATGTAACAAATCATTTGGTAAATTCCCACTAATCGATCCTCCAAAACACATCAAGTCGAAACCCAAAACCTGAAACCCTAGAAAATAATAACTAGAAATAAAGGCAATCAATTAATCCTCCAACAATACTCACACACAACATTACTAAACAAACAACAAATCCACAACAATCCCAAAACTTCAAACTAACCCAGAAAGACAATGTCATGAAAAAAAATCAATCCAAATGCAAAATAATTCAAACATCTCTATAAAAGCTACTGAATTATATGCTCGATGCACTACAACTACAACCACACATTAATAAGAGCAACTGAATTAATAAACAAACATAAGCTACTGAATCCTATTCCTTACCGTGCCAAGTTGTGCCATCAACTCCTGCATTCTTCTTTGTCAAATGGCTTCCAACTCCATATCGACCTGCACATATCGAATCTCATAATCAGATGCTCTGGAGCTAAAAGTGCCATCTAAAAGAGCAAAATGTATTCTAAAAAGTAACAAGTACATCTAAAGTCAACCTAGTATTTCTAGCAAAACGCTCGATAAACAACACTCCAAATCCCTCAAATTCATAAACTGGTACTGCTAAAATTGAATGTGAGATGTGATCTTGGCTATAATTGGTACTGCTATTGCATCTTGCATTAAAGCATGTTTTGACACTATCTTTGAGTTCTTTTCTTTCCCCGTGGGCTGAAGTAGGCATGCCATACTAAGCATTTATGTTCGATACAGGTTTGATGCAAAGCCCACCGCAAATTATATTACCCAGCTGAAAATGCCATAAAAATTTTACCAAAATCCAAAAAAACGTTTTACCAAAATTCATGTTAACACTCACCTTCTTAGGCGCTTGACTCACTTCTCTAAATCTACTAACAGGCTTTTTGCTACTCAAGTACTCACCTCCATTGGCCTACATTCGAAAGCGATACCAATATTCAATTATGGTGCGAAGATATGCTTTCAGGTATGTTGTCCTCTTGTTTTGTTCATGTTCTTTGTCACAAAAACATTACACTAACTTGGTAATAAACTTAACTTTAATTTCCAAAAAGAAAAAGCACTTGGTAACTTGAGACCATTCCCTCAACCCACCCCCCAAAAAACATTACACTAAGTTTGTTTACACTAGCATTACCTGATTTCTTATCAATACAAACTGACAGAGTAATGTATTTACATAAGCATTACCCAAAAATGTTATCAAAAATCCAAATTCGGAGAAGAAGAGATTCCAAAGCTTTTTTTTAAAACGAAGATCAAACTAAGCACACTACACGTGTAAACGGGTAAGGTAACTATCAAGACACATTCATCTCAAAATAGATTACCACAAAACAAATACAGTTGGGAAGTAGTATGATCTTATAAAGTAAAGGAAAAGAAACATGGAATATATGTAAGGACAAACATACCAATTTCCATAGTGAAGAATAAGAACCTGTCAAAAGAAAATGGAGTTACTAAAATATCACTATCACCATCGGCATTCACACATCAAAGTAACAAACAGCAGGTGACCATCAATATTTGGGATTCAAATACATGTCAGCCAAGAAATAAAGATAACAGCTTTAGGAAAAGGTTAGTTCACCAATAGCATCGTCTTGTGGTTCCTGGTTTGACCCTAGCTCGTTCAATGAAAGGCTGGAAATCCCCATTTCTACTCCTTGCCCTAAAAACGTTTCTGTAGCATTAAGCAAATACACATAATAACCAGTTCTAACAAAAAATGCTATCAAAAATCCATTAACACAACCTAAGATTATGAAGTAGAAGGAAAGTAAAAAAAAAAAAAAAAACTAATTCGGAGCTGGACAGGAAGCAGATGCCCAATATAGAGAAAAAGCCCTAATATTTTGGCAAAACCAGGAGCAAACGAATGAGTAATAGAGAAGAAGAGACTACAATATGTTAATTTCTCAAACAATAACCAACTCAGACAAAACCCATCTCAAATTCTACGCAATTTACTTATATTAACAAATTTGAACACAATAAAACCCAAATTCTGTATAGTTACTTATATTAACAGAAAAGATATAATCCATATGCATACAACAATTGCAAAACTCTAGGTTAAAATTCACATATCAAGCCTAAACTAAATCATTCAGATATTCAGCATAAGGTCCCAAAATATGAATTTAAACAAAATCAATTAAATATCAAGAATTAAAGAGTTAGGGTTTGTGAAATTTACCCAAAGAAGTGTGAAAACACTTCCTACTTAAACCCAGACACAAGAAAATTCGCTGCAAAGAACTGAATTTGAAGTGTCAGTGTTGAAATTGTTCCCCCTGCTACTTTGTTTGTGTGCTAAACTCGAACAGATGACACCGGGAGCAGAGGAAGCCATGACAGAGAAAAAGTCGCCCTTGGGCTTGTGGTTTAACTTCTGATAGAGAAGGCGTTTTGAGGAGAGAGAGAAGCTCAGCAACCTAGCTACGCGGGTTTTGTTTACATATTAGGTTATGAGGCGTTTAAGGTAAAAACGCCTCAAAATCCATATTTGAGGCTTTTTTTTTAAAAAAAGCCTCAAATTACTATCGTGTTTTAAAGATAAATTAAAAATTACTGAATATTTTTACTGCTATTAGGCTGAAACGCCTCAAATAGATGTTTTTCTACTAGTGCAAGTCGTCATTCGTGGAAGAGATAGCTAGAGCCATGATTCCAAAGAAGCTGCATCTGGCTCCATTTGGCAAGTTGTATGATGGAACCACAGATCCATACGACCACGTGAACCGGTACAAGCAGAAAATGTGGACCCTACCTATCCTAGAGGGCCTTCTTGAAGGTACAATGTGCAAATACTTCGGAGCTACCTTAGGTGGACCTGCCTTGCAATGGCTCATCACCCTCAGGGCTGGTACTATCCCTAATTTTTCTATCCTCATTAACAAATTTTATCAGCAATTTGCTAGCAGCAGGGTGCTGGAGAAACATACCGACGATCTGTACCGCATTATACAAAAGACAGGAGAAGCTGTGCGCCAATACCTTCTATCCTCATTAACAAATTTTATCAGCAATTTGCTAGCAGCAGGGTGCTGGAGAAACATACCGACGATCTGTACCGCATTATACAAAAGACAGGAGAAGCTGTGCGCCAATACCTGGACAGATTTTTAACAGGGATTCCGAAGAGGTTTGACCCCTAAGTCCCGCTTATATTATGAAGCTGTGCGCCAATACCTGGAAATGATTTCTGTCAAGAACCTGGATATCCCAATAGCCAGCGAGGCATTCTGAAGAGGTTTGACCCCTAAGTCCCGCTTATATTATGAACTAACCAGGTACCCATGCTGCACCTTTGAAGAGGTCAGTATGCCTGAAATCCGTGTTGAAGAAGATAACGCGTCTAGGTTTGGAGGAGAATCTAGCTACGGTAGGAAAAGTCATAACAACAACAATAATAATAACAACAGGAGGAATGATTGGCGCCATCAACCGTACTAAAAGCGTGATCAAGCTAAGCAGTGTAGCTAGAGAAGCTCCTCACAGGTCCAATAATGTATATTTTCCTCCTTTGTCCTCCTATTGCTTTAACGTTGATGCAAGAGGTGTGGTGAACGCCTTAGAGAAGCTAGGTTCAGCTGCTAGGTGGCCCAAGAAGACCGAAAAACCTGATGGCCAAAAAGACACCTCCTAATGGTGCAGCTACCATGGTGACCATGGTCATCGAACCGAGGACTGCAAGGCCCTCAGAAAGGAAGTTGCTTGGCTGATGAAGAAAGGCTACCTAGAACATCTCATGGGGAAGAAGGGCCAAAAGGATGAATCCAGCAAGGACAATAACAGCAAGCCGGTTGGGCCCCCACCTGATCCAACCCATGACAAGGTAATCAATTTTATCTCTGGAGGTTCAGAAATTTGTGGACTAACCTATTCTGCGGCTAAGCGATTCGCCAGAGAAGGTTCCAAAGCAGCCCATATACAGCACAGAAGCAAGGAGGAACGAGAGCTGCGAAGCATGACCATCAGCTTTGAGGAAGCTGAGGAAGCTGATCACCATGATGGGATGGTCATATCCCTCACCATCAACAACTGCCTGATCAAGAGAGTGTTGGTGGACAACGACATATCCGCCAATATCATATTCAAGAATGCTATACAAAGCATGGGCTTGCGTGATGAAGATATCATCAAAAAGTCAACAATCTGACACGGATTCAGTGATGAACCTGCCCTTACCATTGGCGAAGTCACTCTCCCCACCTATGCCAAAGGAGTCAACTTACAAACCAAATTTAGTGTTGTAGATTGTCCTTCAGCTTACAATGTTATTATGGGTACACCTTGGATTCACAGGATGAAAGTTGTGCCATCCACCTATCACCAAACTATCAAGTTCCCCACCAAATGGGGAGTACAAGAGATCAAGGGAGACCGGAAGATTGCTAGAGAATGCTACAGCATATCCCTCAAACCCAAGAAGGAGGAGATCTAGCAATTACAGCAGCATCCAGCACCTAGCAACCCCGACGAACAGGACATTGAAGAAGTGGTGCTGGATCCTGCTAAGACAGAGCAAACAGTGCAAACGGTGCAGGTTGGTGCATCACTACAACCAGAAGAAAAAGCCAGGATCATTGAGTTCCTCAAGAACAAACCTACTTTGCGTGGACGTATGAAGATATGGTTGGAATTGATCCTGGGATCTACACTTACAAGCTGAACGTAGATCCAAACCACAAACCCATCAAACAGAAAAGAAGAAAGTTCGCACCTGAGTGCAACCTGATCATCAACAAGGAAGTAGAAAAGCTGCTGCAAGCAGATGAGATTAGAGAGGTCAAATATCCTCACTGGCTAGCTAACGTGGTTGTGGTAGGAAAGAAGAATGGCAAATGACGAGTCTGCATAGATTTCACAGATCTAAACAAGGCTTGCCCCAAGGAACCATTTCCCCTACCTCACATAGTCGCCCTGGTGGACGCTACAGCAGGACATGAGAGACTCACGTTCCTGGATGCTTATTCGGGATACAACCAGTTTCTGATGGATCTAGAGGACCAAGAAAAAACAGCTTTCATGACTAAAAGAGGTATCTATTGCTATAAAGTTATGCCCTTTGGTCTCAAAAGTGCAGGTGCCACCTACCAGCGCCTAGTCAACAAGATGTTTGAAAAACATCTAAGGGACACGATGGAGGTGTATATCGATGACATGCTGTTAAAATCCAAGCAAGCTGGAGACCATGTGTCTCCCCTACAGGATACCTTTGATGTGTTGAAAAAGTACAACATGAAGCTCAATCCAACAAAATGCTCATTTGGGGTACCAGCTGGTAAGTTCCTAGGCTATATAGTTACGCAAAGAGGGATTGAAGCTAGCCCAGACCAGATCAGAGCACTCATCAACATCCAATCACCAAAAAACCTAAAAGAAGTCCAGACGCTGACAGGAAGAGTTGTTGTGCTCAATCGTTTCATTTCCAGATCATTAGATAAGTCCCACCTTTTCTATCATGTACTTAAGAAAAATAAAGGTTTTGATTGGACTGCGAAACATGAAGCTGCCTTACAGCAGCTAAAGGCTTACCTAGCTACTCCACCAATACTCTCCAAACTGAAGCAAGGAGAGACCTTGCAGCTTTATCTAGCTGTGAGTAATACGGCTATTAGTGTAGTTCTAGCTAGGAAAGCTGACAGCCAGAAGCTACTAGTGTACTATATAAGTAAGTCTTTGCTTGATGCAGAAACTAGGTACACATCTTTAGAAAAATTGATACTAGCTCTGCACACAGCTTCCAGGAAGCTCAGACATTATTTTGAAGCTTATCCTATATGTGTTATGACTAATTATCCCATAAAAGCTGTGCTACGCAAACCAGAATATACTGGCAGGATGAGCAAGTGGGTTGTATCCCTAAGTGCCTATGACGTCTGGTACCAACCCCGAACGGCTATAAAATCACAAGCCCTAGCTGACTTTGTGGCTGACTCCAGTCCTAACCTAGCTGCCGCAGCAGATGAAGAGGTACGACACGTTAACCAGGTAACACCTACAGGTAGCTGGAAATTGTTTGTGGATGGCTCCTCCAATTTTAGAGGAGCTTGGCTAGGTCTAGTCCTAAAGTCGCCACAAGGGGACATGATAGTACGTTTTATTTGCTGTGATTTTAAAGCTACTAACAATGAAGCCGAGTATGAAGCTTTGATTGCACGCATGACCGTGGCTCACGACCTAGGGGCAGCCACGTTGCAGGTATACAGTGACTCCTTAATGATCGTCACCAGGTAAAAGGTGAGTACGCAGCTAAAGACTCGAAGATGTCCCTCTACCTGGAGTTGGTCAAATCTAAGATATTGCTATTCCAAGAGTTTACCATACAACAGATACTAAGAGACCAGAATACTAAAACTGACGCACTAGCTAACCTAGGCTTAGCACTTAGGAAATGCAGCTTCAGGAATATTCCCATCGTTCACTTAGCTGAGCCAGCTGTCAGCAAGGAGGTAAACAGTGTGCTTAGTATTGGTGATGTGGCAGGTACTAATAGTTGGACGAAGCCGTTGTTAGACTACTTAGAAAGGGACATACTGCCAGACGATAAGATGGAGTCGAGGAAGCTGCGTATGAAAGCCAGCAAGTACCAAGTAATATCTGGAGTCTTATTCAAACATGCAGCTAAGCAGGACATGCTGCAGAGGTGCTTAGAAAAGGAATAATGGGAAACTACCCTCAAGGAATTTCACGAGGGAGAGTGTGAATCACATACAGTTGAAGGAGCTTATCAAACAAAATCTTATCTTATGGATACTATTGGCCAACATTGCGTAAAGATGCCAAAAAGTATGCAGCTAAATGTGATAGTTGCCAAAAGCACGCAGGTATGGTACATAAGCCCTCTGAACCATTGCACCCCACCTTGACGCCCTGACCATTCATGAGGTGGGGCATGGACATAGTAGGGAAGCTGCCAGTTGCACCAAGTCAAAAAGGATTCATGCTAGCCTTAACTGATTACTTCTCTAAATGGATTGAAGCAGGTGCATTCCAGCAGGTAAGGGATAAGGAGGTGATTACTTTTATACATACTAACATTATTTGCAGGTTTAAAGTACCTAGTGAAATTGTAAGTGACAATGGATCACAATTATAAGTGATAAAACGCGACAATTTTGTCATGAATGGAACATCAACCTGGTTACCTCAGGTATCCACGGACAAGCTGAGTCCAGCAATAAGGTAATCATCAATGGCATCAAAAGGAGGTTGAAGGCTAAAAAAGGTAAGGGGGTAAAGAGCTGCCTAGAGTCCTTTGGGCCAACAGAACAACACCTAGGGGAGTAACAGGGCAAACCCCCTTCTCATTAGTCTATGGCTGTGAAGCTTTGTTGCCAGCTGAGGTAGCCATACCAACTGCCAGGTATGGGCTCTTAACCTCTGAGTTAAATGATTCTGAGCTGTCTTATGATCTAGATACCATCGAAGAACTACGAGACAGTGCACTAGTTAGAATGGCCGCACAACAACAGATTGTAGCCCGCAGCTTTAACAAAAACGTGAAAGCCAAGGTATTCAAGAAAGGAGACTGAGTGTTAAGGAAGGTCTTCCAGAACACCCAGGAGCTAAATGCAGGCAAGCTGGGCGTTAGCTGGGAAGGACCCTACCTGATTGAACAGGTAATAGGTAAAGGGGCGTATCGCCTAGCTACAGCAGAAGGGAAAGTTGTTCACAGAAGCTGGAACGCATCACATCTGAAACTCTATCATTTCTAGGAAACTAGATACATGCTAGAAATCAAATTCTCAACTACAGTAACTCAAACGATCATCAAAGCAATTACACCAGGTAGGAAAAATTGCTGGGCAAAGTAAAAAACGCCAGGTTAGGCTCTCTCCTACCTTACCTTGTCTACCTATAAGGTATTCTCAGAATCCTTAGTGACTTAGGCATCGGAGAGCCGTTGGCACAGACGCAAGAACACCTAGACGCCTTGGAAAGTAGCCATCAAAGAGCTGGGCTACCAAGGTTGCATCAGCTAAGGGTTATACGCCAAGGTAACTGGGCCCATCACACAAGACATTGGCATCAAAAACGCCAGGTAAATACACAAAGCAGCTAGCTCATTATACTAAAGTTCTAAACACACAAATGCATATATATACCAAAAGTTAGCATATCCAAAAGACACACCAGCCCCTTGGCTGGCGGCAAATAGCATATGAGGCAAATTAAAAATTGTTTGACAAGAACAAAAAGATAAAATGTTTGAAGAATTAAACTAGCTACATTCTTAGCTAGCAACCTAATCAGCTGTTGGCACCTCGGAAGCTGGGAGGACTGGGACGGAGCTACTGGATGGCTCAGCTGTAGCAGAGGCATCAGCTTGGACCTTAGCTGAGGAATCAGCTGTGGAGGTCTCCTGCCTAGGAGGGTTAAGGCCCAAAGCCAAAGCTTTGAGATCTGCAATGCTCCCCATGGTAGCCAAGAAAGCATTAGTGTACTTATGCAGCTCCTTATTCTCCACAGTCCCGAACAGCAAGCTAGCTTGGCAAGTTCAACAATTTGAACTTCCGCCATCTTGTCCAGGTGAAGTTCCTTTTGGTGCGCCAGCTGAGCGCTTAAAACATCTCTCTCCCCAATCGCCTTTGCCAACTTCATAGCAGCCACCTTAGCCTCCTCCCTAGCAGCAGCAATCTCAGCTTCCGCTGAAGCTGCAAAGAGCTTTTTCGCATCTTTCTCCTTCTCTCATAGCAGTGTCTCAGCTTTCCGCTGCTCCTTGGCATGAGCCTTCTCCCTCTTCGCCTTACTCAGCTCCTCTTTCAAGCTAGCAACCTCAGCTTGAGAAACTTTAAGCTGAGCGGATACCGAGGCAGCTGCTCTCAAGCTGGAGCGCGCTGCTAGGCATTTTCCTCATCATCAGAATCTAAATCATCCTGTTCCTCATACTTGAGAACCAAAACCTTAGGCCTGCTAGGATCAGAATCATGAGTGCCTAGATGCAGCTCATGAGTCATCAAAGACCAGCAAGTTTTTCAATATTAAAATTAGTGAAATCCTCGGTTTCCTGCAGAGCTGTCAACTTGGCCAACAATTTGTCATCTTGTGGAAGACTCCTTAGAACCTTTCATACCTGTTGCTATAGAGTGATAGATTTTCCTAGAGAGTTAAATTCATTGATGATGTTTGAGCACCTAGTGAGCATAGCATGAACTGACTCTTTAGGTTTCATTTGGAACAACTCATATCTATGCATGAACATGTCTATCTTTCATCTTTTGACTTTGCTTGTTCCTTCATGTGTTACTTGGAGAAGTTCCCACATTTGCTTTGCAGTCTTACATCCCATGATTCCGTTGTGTTCATGGGGACCAAGACCATAGTGGAGAATTTTCTTTGCCAGGTTGTTCATCTCCATTTTGTCGAAGTCGTCTTTATCATATTTTGAGAGGGGTTTAGGAACTAGCTTGCCTTTGTCATTCTTCTCGGTAACTTCAAATTCACCTATTTAAATGACTCTCCGCACTTGATAGTTTTCAACATTAACGAAGATTTCCATACGATTCTTCCAGTATAGATAATGCTTGCCATTGAACATGGGTGAACGTTGGGTTGAGTAACCTTCGTCTAGCTTTTCTCCCGTAGTGTTCATAACTTTCAGGAACTGTCTCCTCAGTGTTAGCTGATTTTGAAGGAACAGGGTCTAATACCAATTGTTAGCTAGTATGAACACTAGATCAGCTACAAGAGGGGGGTGAATTGTAGTTGTGGGGAATTTTGAAACTATTTGCGGAATATTAAAACTTAAAAGCAATAAAGAGAGTAAGCAATGAGAAGGAACACAAAGAGATACTTTAACAAGGTTCTCTTCCAAAATTCTCTAGGAAAAAACCTTGCCTTTCATATAGTAATTACAACCTATTATAAATCACTCCTCACTCTGTTCCTCTAGGAACCTGTTCTTATTCCCAGTCAGCCTATTCCCCTGAACACGTGAATTTCCTCACTTGACTTCACTCAAAATCTTCTCTTTCTCTTTCTCTCTTTCACTCTTAATTATAGAAATTTTTATTCTCTAAAATTTCACTCACCCAAAACTCAAAATAAATACAATGATTAATGCTTTAAAGAGTATAAAAACCGAATAAACTTTCTTAGATATATGGCGTGCAAATCTGGAAAGTTGTTCAAGTTTAAATCTGGTTTTCTTGTGTTATATATAAGAGATTTCAGCAGCTCCTATTTTTGCTCCACTTGGTAGTTATGGGTCCTTGAAAGTAGCCTATTATCTACCCACTTTGTAGCCGTTATGCTCATTAAGATCGCCCAATAAGTCCACGCCTCAGTCAGCATCATTCTCCACTAAATAAGCGTGTAGTTAGTTGTTGAATGCTAAAGACTTGGTGGTTAGTTGGACTTCCTAGATTCCAGGAACTGACTAACTATCCAGTCAGCTTTTGGTGCTCCTGAAATATAGGAACTACAACCTTATTATTTTTCCTTTTTAATACCACGGTTGTTGCTAGTTTGTTGAATACATACTTTGAATCATTCAACCTGTTCAACATTAACAAACCACTACTCCAACTAATATCATGGAATTTATTTTATTCAAAATAATATTCCATGTTATTAGGTTAATTCAAAGCAATTTATAACATATCTATCTTTGAGTGCATGATAATTAATTTAGAATAACTTTACTAGGCTAAACACATAACCTTTTCTCTACAAGTTATAATTAATTTAATTATTTCCATAAGTCACAGAATAAATAAAGAACGAATTACTACAAAATTAAATCCTAAGTAAACTCTAAGTCTACGAAATAAACTGTAAGTCTAAAAAAAATCTAAATTAGATAATTAACTCCTAGACTCAAAATATATTATTTGTCATCATTAAAACACTGAATACAACAGGGGAGATCGAAAAAATTACCTGTCGTACGTGGTCAGAGACGCCGTCTGCCGGTGCAGTACGTCGGCGATAGAGTGACTGAAGGAGGGGCGTCGCAGCGGGTGGGTGCTAGCGGTGGTGTCGTGAATGGTTCAACAGCCCATCGAAGACTGAGAAAACACGGGGGTCGTACGAACGCTTGCTGCGTTTTGTGTCAAGGATGAACGGCGATGCGCCGCTGGCTGTAGGCCGCCAACTTCGGTGCAGAGTTTGAAGAGACAAAAGTGAAGTGAGATGGTGGAACGAGAAGGGAAGAAGAAACAAGGAATGAAAATGAGGTAGAAGGAAAAGGCGTTCAACTGAAATAAGGAGTGAGGAAGTTACGGGAATTGTCTCAATGAGGAATTTCAAAAGAAAAACGGGTGTAGTTTCTCTCTAATAATTACATAGAGTGGTTACAATTAGTTGTAACTAGAATTCTACGCACGCGATGCGTGATACAACAATTTTATTATGAAATTTTATAATTTACAATAGATAATTTTATAGATAGTCGCATCTTACTATCTAAACTTTTCATGTTTTTAGAAACTTCCTTCTTAATGATTTTTTTTTAAATTCCACTTACTATTTACAATTGGAAAAATTGCCTAGAATAATGCAACCTTTTGGCCATTCGCAAATAATAATGCAACCTAAAGATTATTCTGGAATAATACAACCTTTATACCCCATTTATTTTAAACAGGACAAATGACCGGTTACCTGTACCATAGGTAACTTTTATTTAAAACTTTAAATTCTAAATAATAAAATTAAAAAAACACTAAAAAAACCTAAACTAAACCCAGCCCCCAGCCCCACCCCTCGCCGGATTTCCAACCCCCACGCCGGATTTCCAACCCCCCTCGCCGGTGACCACAAATCCAACCACGTGCTTCTGAAAACGGCCTAAAACAACACCCATCCCTCTTCCCCTCTTCCCCTCGCCGGTGACCACAAAGCCACCACCTGAGGCGGACCAAAACCGCCTCCACCAACACCCAGACCGTCGGCGAGGTACGAATGGTGGTTTGCGTGATTTGGGAAGGTAGGACGATGGTGGTTTGCGTGAACGGGGAGGAGCGAAAGAGGAATGCGTGGTGGTTTGCCGGTCAGAGGAACGTGCGTGCTTATGGGAGTTAGGCTCGCCGGAGGTTTCTGGTTGTTTTGGCGGTGACGACGGTGACGCGGTGGTGGTTTCGTGGCTGGGGGAAGGGAGGAGGGGGAGGGGTAGTTGTGGGTTCGTGGCAGGGGAAGGGAGGGAGGGGGTGGGGTGGCTAGGGGAAGGGATGAGAGGGGGTTTTGTTTTTTTTTTTAATCTTTTTGTTTATATATTTTTTTTAAAAAAATATTTATGATAACCAATAAGCAAACGCCACGTGTCCCAATTAACCTGTTCTTTAGGTTTAATCCGGTTTTACCCCATTTAAAATAAATGGGGTATAAAGGTTGCATTATTCCAGAATAATCTTTAGGTTGCATTATTATTTGAGAATGGCCAAAAGGTTGCATTATTCTAGGAAATTTTTTCCTTTACAATTTTATAAAAAACTCCCACCACTTAACGGTTTTTGTCAAATTTCATTAAACAAAACCGTTAAGTAGGTCCCACATATACATTTTGTTAACAAAATAATACTTGAAATAGTTGCAATTCTTTCCTAATAGTTGTAATTCGTTTCAAATTTGCTCTAAATTTGTTAAGGATTTGCCCTTAAATTGATGAATTTGACTTCAATTTCAGCGTGAACTAATACTCCCTCCGCCCCACAATTTTCTTCCCACTTCTTGAATATATGTGAGGTATAAAATAATTAAGTGGGAAGAACATTATGGGACGGAGGGAGTAATAAAATGCATATGTGGGGCCCACTTAACGATTTTGTTAACAAAAAATTACACAAATCATTAAGTGGTGAGAGTTTCTAATGAAATTGGCAATGATAGGTGGAAATTTAAAAGAAAAATTCATTAAGGTGGGAGTTTTTAAAAACGTGAAAAGTTTAGGTGGTTTTGAACAAAAAATCATAATTTTATTTGGATACGATGTGTGTTTTGGCTACTGTAATATGGTAAAATGTGAATGTACACAACATATTTTGTTTTCAAGCTAAATTCATTTTGACTCATATTTCTTTGAAAACATCCCTTACTCCCTACCATCAACTACAATTTTTGTTATATAGTACCTGGTAAGGTATTTTTTGCTCATTGTCCAAATGAGAAAAAATTCAAAAGTACTTGAAAATACCTTATCATGTTTCTCACTCATGCTAAAATACTTTATGATGAACAATCAATTACTCATGTATTTGATCAAATGTGCCTTCACTCATGAACAATCAATTACTCATGTATTTCAAAATTTAAAAAAATTAAAAAATATATAAAAATATAGCAAAATGGGTGTCTATCTATAGATCTCAAGAAAACATAATCGTTGATATTTTTTTAAATTGTTTTTACTTTGTAGATTTTTAGATATTTTATTTAGAAGTTTTGAACATCTTTTATTAAAAATCTGATGGCTAAATTTGGAAATAAAACTTAATTACTTAATAAGCTCATTGATTTATTTTATTTATTTTTCCTTTTTTCTTTTTGGTGTCCACCCCACCTCTTCACTTATATAATAGAGATTGATTTAAACACCAAAATAACTTAAACTTCCATACATAGGGATGTCCATGGCGCGGGGCGGGTGCGGAGGATGGTCCCTCCACATCCATACCCACCTAAAAATCTCATCCCATCCCCTCCCCATCACCTATTGCGGGAAATTTTTTTATCCCCATCCCCACCCCAACGGGTACGCAATAAAAACTATCCTCGCCCCATCACCCACGTGATCTCTGCACCCGTCTCATACCCACCATACCCGTCCCTACATCCGCAATACTTGTCTTAATATACGTCACAACTTTATTAAAGTATGTGGGAATTATATTTTTTTTAAAATATGTTAAAATAAAAAAGGCCTATTCAAGATACTTTTTATTAAAGACCAATTAATAAGTACTTAGGAGACGGGGATGAAGCGGGGCGGGCGGGGATGGGGTGGGGTGGGTGGGAATAGGGCGGGTACATTCTAAACTCCACACCCACCCCATCACCCATGGCGGTGATAATTTTCATCCCCATCCCAGCTCCATCACCCACGAAACCTTCCCCCGTCCCCGCCTAACTGGGGCGAATGTGGGGCAAATCTCCACGAACCCCGCCCCACTGACATCCCTAACCATACACTCGATTTTTCTTTCTCTTTTGTATTCTTTAATCTATTAAAATAGGATAATTTATATATTTATTCGAACATATGGGTTATTATAATCCTTCCCCCTTAAAAGGAGCTTCCTCCCGAAGCATAACTGTGATTACTTAAAGAAATACTGAAATCAAACACTTTAAGAGTAATACTCACACCAGTATCTTGCTAGTTAGACACACAACATACGGTTAAAGTGACTTAGGTTATAGGTTTCTTTTTCCCCTCCTGTGAAGGGGTCACGCCCACGTGACTCAAAGTACTAATCTCGTGAAACAGTTTCGGATATTTAGCTCTTATGGCATCCTCAGCCTCCCAGGTGGCTTCTTCATTGTCGTGATTGGTCTAAAGGACCTTGACCAACTTAGTCTCACCCTTCCTCGTCTTGCGAACTTTGTTGTCTAGGATCTGAACTGGTCTTTCTTCATAGGATAAGGAGTCATTGAATTGTATCGCCTCAGGTTGAAGTATGTGTGTGGGGTTACGAAGATACCTCCTAAGTTGAGAAACATGAAAAACATCATGAACCTAGTTCAAAGAAGGGGGTAAGGCAAGCCGGTATGCCACCTCACCAACTCTTTCCAATATCTCATATGGCCCAATGTACTTAGGGCTCAACTTCCTTTTTGGCAACGCATCACACCTCTCATGGGAGAAACACGCAACAACACCTTATCCCCTTCTTCAAACTCCACAACCCTTCAATGTCGATCACCATAAGACTTCAGTCTGTCCTGCGCCTCTTTAAACCAAAAGAATTCTTGTATATTTTTGCACGGATCTAATAACTAGTTACATATTGAACTGGGCGAAAGTGGTAAACTAGCCCCTTAAGTTTGCTCCAACATGAGATTAAGCCCCCTAACTTTCTATTGTAACGTTTCACCCTACAAGTTCACTAAAATGTGAAATAAAGCCCCCAAAAAAAAATACGTATAACTATACAATACAAAGTAAAATAAAATTAATTGTACAACCAAAATACTTTTTTTTAGGAAGGTAATGTGATGGAGAAGACAGTTTAGGAAGGTAATCCGAGGTTCAATCGCCTTTGAAACTAACCTAAAGACAGTTTCTTGATCTGGTATTTGCAGGGCCCGACACTTGGTAGTAGGACGAACGGTAAGGGAATCCCCATCCCCAAATGCCCCTAGTGGGATTTGATCCAATGACTTTGAAGTCATGAGCTGCCAAACCCTTAACCACTAGGCCAACCCATACTTGGTGTACAACCACAATACTGTATTCACATACATATTTCACATCTTTAGTTTTAGACATCGGTTTTTCTCTTTCTCTCTCATGCTTATGTTGTCGGTTCATCCCAACTCCTCATCTTCCATCTCCCTTCTCTTTCTAACTAAAAACCACAAAACCTTCAACCTTAACAACAATGACGATAACCAAGCCATAAATCCACCGGATGTAATTAGGGATCAAATACGAATATTTAAGTAATTAGGGCTCATTCTCTTCGGCTGAACTGAACAGAACTAGTCTGAACTGAGCTGAACTAATCTGAACTAAAATAATTGAACTGAACTGAAATAGTAAATTGAACTAAATTGAACTAGTTTAAAGTGAATTGAACTAAACAATTCTGAAATGAATTGAACTAGTCTAAACTAGTCTAAATTAAGCTGAACTGAACTAGTCTGGATTGAACTAAATTAAATTGAACTTGTCTGGACTCAACTAAACTGAACTCAATTGAACTATACTTGTCTGAACTGAATTGAACTAGTTTGAACTGAACACGACTTAATTAAACTGAACTTTGTCTGAATTGAACCAAAGTGAAAGTAAAGAAACGTGAGAAGAAGTCCTAACATGTTGCAGGTATATGGCAAAAATCACCAGACATCACTCCACCAATCCCTTATATTAACTTATTCAAATTCTTTCTTATGTATGCAGGTATATGGCAAAAACATAACTGGGATTTGCGAGATGTCTATATTTGCCAAAATTGCCAATACATAATGCATAACTGCATGATATAATGTTGTTGCCAAATACTCCACCAAATGTTTTTGCCATATACCTGCAACTTGTTATGTTTTTGCCTTATATTTGCCAATACGATGTCACAAATGAGACTAAACAGAAAACTGTGCAGGGAGGAAGACAATTTGATAAATTCTCATAACTCTCTTGTTTAACAGTCTAAACTCACCTGTATATCATGCAGTTTCAAGACTTTCAACTTTCAAGTAACCATCGTTAGATCCTTCACTGCTCAGCCGCTATTACAAAAACATTTGCATTTGACAAACAATTCACCTAATGCATTTAGATCGATACGAACTGCTCATTATAGTAGTCGCGAATCTGCACATTTCTTTCCACAATATTACTCCTCCAACCTCAGCAAAAGCACTTACAATGGCTTACAATTGATACTAAATTGACATTCACTAGTTTCTAAGATAACTTAGGGTATATTCTGAAGTCAGTTAAGTTTTGCAAAGACAACCACTATACTTTGTGCTAACCTCACAACTTACATGGGTTAATACAGATTTGATAAATCACGTAACACGAAGCATCTAAAGCAATTACTGGAATCTCAACCTGATCTCCTTAGCCTTCAATTGGAAATTGGAATCAATGTTCAGACTTCCCACTACCGTCAATGTAACATCTCTCCACCTCTACCACAGGACAGTGTTAAAAATACAAACTGCTTAAAATTAGCAAAGTCATTCAGCAGCTTCTTTCTGTCATAAAATTGTAAGAACCAAGAATATGAGTAAGGATATGCGGATGCAAGCTACTATGAAGTTCAAAGCAGGCAATTGAAGCAAATCTTACAAGTTCTTTGCAGCTGATTCGACTTTCGTACCCCAAAGAAAAAGTATTAGGAAATATTGTGCATATCCTTTAGGCAATATTGTTTGCCAAATATATAGTCTGCCAAATATGTGATTTGCTTTGTATAAGCTAGATATTATTGTATAGTTAGATTAGTGGGCATTGACTTGATCTTTGCTAATTGTGAGGCGTCAGTTATGGCAAGGCACTCACTGTAAACATATATATGGTTTGGCAAAGGAATAACACGCCAGGGCTTCAACCTCATTTCATATTTTACATGGTATCGGAGCCGTAAGGCCAAACTTTTTTTTCATCACACCGGCGTTTAGCCTCTCATCATGGCCGGCGACAGTGAGCCGCCCCCTCCCCCACCACCGCCTACTTATCACCCAAATTCTCCTTTTTTTTTAAGCGCCGGCGACAAACCCGGCGATTATATTACCCCAACCCGTCTACGTCATGATAATTATGATGATTGGGCGGTTGATATACAGATGGCTCTCGAGGCTAGGCGCAAATTCGGTTTTCTTGACGGCACAATTACCGAGGCCGAACCACCTTATACTTCGTCAGATTGGCGACAAATCAATGCTATGCTCGTCTCTTGGATCACTAACACTATTGATCCCGAGGTAAAATCAACTCTTTCTAAGTTTCGTGAAGCATCTCGTCTTTGGGATCATCTTAAAACACGCTTTGCACTTGTCAATGGTCCCCGTATTCAACAATTGCGGACGGCTATTGCCAAGTGTGAACAATCTAAGACTATGTCTGTTTCACAATACTACGGTCAATTAAATAGCTTATGGGAAGAATTATTTCGCCATGAGCCTTTAATTGATTGTCATTGTTGTTCTAAATGTGTTGCGGGTTCTCTTCATGCTCAAAGACGGGAGAAACGGCAATTACATGATTTTTAATGGGTCTATATTCTCCGTATTATTCTCACTTGCGCGCCACTCTTCTTTCCACCGATCCTTTGCCATCTTTGGATCGGGCATATCACTTGGTTGTGCAAGATGAGAGGGTACGTATGAGTAATTCTAGTGTGGAAGCCAAGCCCGCGGATGTCCTCGGGTTTGCGGCTCAAGTCTCTAAGGGGCGTGGCAAGGGTGAACGACCCGTGTGTACTCACTGTCGGAAAGTGGGCCACGAGGCGTCACGTTGCTGGGCTTTGTTGGCATGTTCTCATTGCAAAAAACATGGGCATGATGTCTCTACATGTTATGAACTTGTTGGGTACCCGGAAGGCTGGAAGTCCGGTGCCAAAACTGATCCAGCAAGCAGTTCGGTAGCACGCAACAGTGCTGGGCAGCGTGGCAGAATGTCTGCCAAGACCAACGCCGTTGCTGCTGGGCAGTCCGCGGCAGTCAGCTCCTCTGGCGAGTCTGGCTGTACGTCTGGCAGCACGTACGGCAGTCAGTCCGCGTCCCTCTTTTCCGCTGACCAGTGGAAAGCTCTCGTTGGTCTCTTTGGTAATGCAAAACTTCCCGATGATCGCTTAAATGGTACGTTTTGTAATGATTTTTGGATTATTGATACGGGCGCGACCCATCATGTGACGGGTAAACTTGCTTGGTTGTTTGATTTGGTTGCTATTAATGATTGTCCGGTTGGGCTTCCTAATGGAGCCAATGTGGTGGCTACTCACACGGGCTCAGTAAAATTATCTTCCACTATCATTCTCACAGATGTGCTTTATGTTCCTACCTTTAGTTGCAATTTACTTTCGGTTTCTCAATTGACTAAAGCATTATCTTGTTTTGTACAATTTAACGATTCTATGTGTGCTATTCAGGACCCAGCGAAGGAGCTTATTGGGACGGGTCGTAAGCGAGATGGACTATATTATTTCTGTGGTGGCAACCTTGTTGCTCATGTTGCGGTAAATGGTGTTTCTTCCGACTTGGAGCTATGGCACAAACGAATGGGACATCCTTCCGAACGAGTGGTGAAGTTGCTTGCCCCTATTT
Organism: Patellifolia procumbens; assembly: GCA_947645195.1. Classification (NCBI taxonomy): domain Eukaryota; kingdom Viridiplantae; phylum Streptophyta; class Magnoliopsida; order Caryophyllales; family Amaranthaceae; genus Patellifolia; species Patellifolia procumbens. Next base: position 8,254,140 of record CANSGD010000953.1, read on the forward strand.
CTGATCATAAGGGTAGCTTAAATAAAGTTTGTGAGATATGTTTTCGTGCTAAACATCACAGAGACAAATTTCCTATTAGTGATAAACGAGCTAGTCGTATTTTTGAGAAAGTACATTGTGATTTGTGGGGTTCTTATCGACATGTTTCTTCTTGTGGTGCTCGTTATTTTTTGACTATTGTTGATGACTTTTCCCGCGCTGTTTGGGTCTATTTATTGGTTGATAAGACTGAGGTTTTTAGCATGTTTATGTCATTTGTGGCAATGGTTGAACGCCAATTTTCTCAAAGCATTAAAGTGGTGCAAAGTGACAACGGCACTGAATTTAATTGCTTGCATGATTATTTTAATGCCTCTGGTATTATTTTCCAAACCTCTTGTGTAAAATGTCCTGAACAAAATGGGCGGGTTGAGCGAAAACATCAACATATCTTGAATGTCGGTCGGGCCCTTCAATTCCAAGCCCATTTACCAATCTATTTTTGGGGGGAGAGTATTTTAGCTTCCGCTCATCTCATAAATCGCACCCCCTCTCTTGTCCTTGGAAATAAAACTCCTTTTGAAATTCTTTATGACTCTATACCCTCTTATGATGCTATTCGGGTTTTTGGTTGTCTATGCTTTGCTCATAATCACAAAACTAAGGGGGATAAGTTTGCTAGTCGAAGTCGCAAATGTGTCTTTGTTGGATATCCGTTTGGTAAGAAAGGGTGGCGTCTCTATGATCTTGACACTAAAGATTTTTTTGTGTCACGTGATGTTAAATTTTTTGAGGATGTTTTTCCTTTTATGAGCCCGGAAGAAGTCAATATTGATCTCACTCACTCATTTCCTCATAGCGAGGACGTCATTCATGACGATTTCACTGATTATCTCCCTGCCTCTTCTACCCCAGCTCCACCCATTCCCTATAGCCCAGCTCCACAAGACGTTTCCAGCCCACAAAACTCCACTATCCTTCCCTTTCCACCTAATAATTCCACATATATTCCCAGCCCAATTCTCTCCCCTACCTCTCCAATTACTGATTACAGCCCAATGTCCCCCTCTCCTTACACGCCCACTCACTCTGGGCTCTCTATTCCCACGGCTACTCCCTCTCATGAGCCCACATTCTCTTCCTCTTCTTTACCTGGCCCAGACACACGCCTGTCCCCACACCCAAATTCCTCCTCTCAGCCCGCGGCCCACGATCCCTCATTTGGGCCGCCTAGTGATGGGTCACCCTCATTAGGACCCTCTTCTTCATCTCCTCCTATTGATTCTTCTCTCTTGGGTAAAGGGAAACGCGAAAAGTTTAAGTCCGTGCTCTTGAAAGATTTCTATACAAACACCATTGCTGCCACATGTCCATCCTCGCTTGCTTCGTCCTCGTCACCTCCTTCAGGTACTCCGTATCCCATAGCTCATTTCGTTGATTGTGCAAAATTCTCTGTCAATTATCGAAAGTTTCTTGCTTCTATTGTTTCTAACACTGAGCCCAGGTCTTTTAAGGAGGCTATGAAGGATGCAGGGTGGCAAGCATCCATGTGTGATGAGATTCGGGCCTTAGAGGAGAACGGAACTTGGTCTTTGGAGTCTTTGCCACCTGGCAAACGAGCTTTGGGCAGTCAGTGGGTATATCGCACCAAATACAAGTCTAATGGGGATGTAGAACGACTTAAATCTCGCCTTGTCGTCTTGGGTAATCATCAGGAAGCCGGGATTGATTATAATGAGACCTTTGCTCCCGTTGCCAAGATGACTACAGTACGTGCTTTCTTAGCCATTGCCGCTTCTAAGCATTGGGAACTTCATCAGATGGACGTTCATAATGCTTTTCTTCATGGTGATCTTGATGAGGAAGTTTATATGAAGCTTCCTCCTGGTTTCGACTGCCCCGATTCTTCACTTGTTTGCCGTCTACGAAAGTCCTTATATGGCCTTAAACAGGCCCCTCGGTGTTGGTTTGCTAAACTTGTCTCTGACTTGAAAGGGTATGGATTTTCTCAGTCTTACTCTGACTACTCTTTGTTCACATATTCTCGTGCTACTGTTCATCTCAATGTATTAGTCTATGTTGACGATCTTATTATTTCTGGCAATGATTCCGCTGCACTTGGTACTTTCAAGGCTTACTTGAGTGATTGTTTCAAAATGAAAGATTTGGGCCCCTTGAAGTATTTTCTTGGTATTGAAGTAGCCCGCAGTGCCTCTGGGCTTTTCCTATGCCAAAGGAAGTACACACTAGACATTATTACTGAGACAGGTTTGTTGGGAGCTAAGCCCAGTGCTTTTCCTATTGAGCAGAATCATCGCCTTGGTCATGTTACTGGTCCTATTATGGCGGATCCTGCCTCCTATAGGCGTCTTGTGGGACGACTTATTTATTTATCTGTCACTCGGCCTGACCTGGCCTATGCTGTTCATATCTTATCCCAGTTTATGCAGGCTCCCGTTCTGAACATTGGGAAGCTGCCTTGCGAGTGGTGCGCTATTTGAAAGGCACTCCTGGACAGGGCATCTTACTACGAGCCGATAACGATCTTTGTCTACAGGGGTGGTGTGACTCCGATTGGGCTGCTTGCCCCATTACTCGGCGTTCTTTGACTGGCTGGATTGTGTTTTTAGGTCATTCTCCCATTTCATGGAAGACCAAGAAACAACACACTGTCTCTCGATCTTCTGCTGAAGCAGAATACCGCTCCATGGCTGCTATTACATGTGAATTAAAATGGCTTAAGGGCCTATTACTGAGTCTCGGAGTGCATCATCCGAAGTCCATTCCATTGTTTTGTGATAGTCAGTCCGCTCTTCATCTTGCTAAGAACCCTGTCTTTCATGAGCGTTCTAAGCATATTGAGGTGGATTGTCATTTTTTGCGCGATGCGGTTATTGATGGACTTATTACTCCTTCTTATGTTCCCACTACGTCACAGTTAGCCGACATTTTCACCAAGGCTCTCGGCAAGACCCAGTTTGATCTACTTTTATCCAAGTTGGGCATTCTTGACCCTACCCATGCTCCAACTTGAGGGGGGGTATTAGGAAATATTGTGCATATCCTTTAGGCAATATTGTTTGCCAAATATATAGTCTGCCAAATATGTGATTTGCTTTGTATAAGCTAGATATTATTGTATAGTTAGATTAGTGGGCATTGACTTGATCTTTGCTAATTGTGAGGCGTCAGTTATGGCAAGGCACTCACTGTAAACATATATATGGTTTGGCAAAGGAATAACACGCCAGGGCTTCAACCTCATTTCATATTTTACAAAAAGTTTATGATGTTAGTTCCACCACCTAGTCACGACCAAACCCCGAGTATCTGGTATGCAAAAGAAGATACCGTAAATATTACTTCTTAGCGACGAAAAGATAAATCCAAAAAGAAAATATAAAATTGCAAATCTAATTGAAGATCAAGCTCATTATATTGGCTTATCACAGAACACAGCATTTACCCATTGATCTAAGAGCCCCAACATCTAATGGGCTATTGGGACTTGGTAAAGGACTGCAATGAGTGATGTTTTCGGCTGAACTTGTTGCATCAACCAGGGCTTCCACATGAGAATAAGGGTAGTCAGGATCCATCCCATTTTCAATTTCTCTACGAATCATATTGATCTCATTGGCTGTGCGGATATCATAAGCAGTGGTATCCTCAAGCATACCCGATGTAAGTTGATTATAGTCATCCAACCATTGCCTGAAACTACAAGCACCTTGTCCCTGTACATAGCACTTAATTCATTAAGTTAAGCAGCCTAACAGGAATCTGCAAGATCAATATACGTAGTCCAAGGGACAAATGAAAACTACCTCATTTTCACAACTTAATAATGGTACATATGAAAACATATTTGCAGCATTTCTCGAGACGAGGGACGACATTTTTAACCATGCTAAGGATAGACAATAAAATATCCCACTTACAAAAAAAGAATATTGAATAATTGCAAGTAAAGCAGCATGAAAAGGCCAAGGAAACTTCGACCGAAAAAGGTATGCTAATTACAATGTCAAACACATCAATTTTAAAAAGTCATGGATAAACAATTTTCACGTTCACTATGTAGTGACTTGATCAAGGGCGGATCATAGCTCGGGCTGCATTTTTTTCGTGTTATTATAATTTAGATATAGTTGATAAGAAGTTTGTTAATTGCAATCTATCTATTCTTGCACATTAGATATACATATACAAACTTGTACCATATTGGTCAAGTATTCAACTTTTCTGGGATTTGTTAGAAGCAACACCTATCTGTTAGAGATAGGTTATGGCATACAAGATATACGTACAAAAGGTCGTGCCATAATGTTTAAGCATTCAACTTTAGAAATAGAGGTTGGGAATTGTTAAAAGCAACCAATCTTTTGGAGATAGGTTCTAGCATGTAAGATATACACAGAAAAATTCAAAGCATAACGGTAGTATTCAACTAGAAGACTAGAGGTTGGGATACAAACCTTGGCCCTCCAAAAAAAAGATTTGGTCCAAGATCTGCCACTAGATCGATGCATAGTTGTGCAATACATGGATGGACGAGGATATTAAATGCTTGTAAGAGAGAAATTAAGGCATCTTAAAATGATTAGGAAAGGCCATCATGTTAGAATTGTCTCATTATATAAGCATCTCATAAAATGCCCGAGATGAGACACTAGGATTCCTCATTTAAAATTCTCTCTATTAATAGATTTTCAATGATATCTCGTACAATTCTTATTCCATCACATAAGTCTTCAAAGGTCTTGCATTTAGCAACTATTTTATCTATTTAGAAAGGAAAGAAACTTGTGATATACACACAATATATATTTTGAACATTAACTTAATCATCCTACAAAAAAGTCAAGATCCCTTGGTATATCTTGTTTAATTTAAAATAGATAAAAGTATTGAAATAGTATTTGAAACCCCCTCGAAACGCATAGTTCTTGAATATAGGTCGTTACTACTTTGTTTAAATATAAGTTGTCACATTACTAGTTCAAATTACACTATTGTTCCAGAACAGACCAATAAAAACAAATAGAAATATGAGTCACATTTATCACCAACATTCCAATACAAGGGTTTAACAGTAAGACAAACTCAAACCCCACCATTCCACATCAACATCCAAACAACATAACTAATCATTTCCAACACTTAAAATAATACTAATTCATTAAAAAAATTTAAGATCATTAAAAGAAACCAGAAAAAGGTCTCACTTTTGGGATTCTGCATGCAAACAGCAAAATACTTGCACTTAATAAAAGGAGCTTGTTTCTCAGTTTCAAGACTGCAAATTCCAGCCCCACATGAACAGCAGGGATAAGGTGGGGGACGATGCTCCAAAATCTCATTTTGCTTTAGGTTCCGTTTGTTTTGGTGGAAAACCATTTTCTTGGAAAATGATTTTCTTCCATCTTTTATTTTCCTTTGTTTGTTTTGATAAGGGGTGGAAAACAATTTTCCTAAAGGTGGAAAATGCTCTTAAAAGAGGAAAACCAATTTCATTTTGTAAACAAGGTATGCCACATTTTCCTCTCGACTCCTTACTCCTCTTGATTAGGAATGGCAATGGATCGGACTCGGATCGGACTTACCAAACTCCAAGTCTGGTCCATTTCAATCGGATTATGATTTTTACTCTCCTATTAGGATTTGGACTATATATTCTCGGATTCGGACTCGGACTTTTTCCTTGGAATTGTTTCGAACTTGGATCGGATTCGGATTAAATTACCATATTAAATAACCAAAACACATCTTTAATATAAAAATTTAATGTTTTACTTAATTTCTTATAATGTAAATCTATTATTTCTATTAAAATGTACTTTCAATCTATTAGTTGACGAGGTAACAAGTAATAATCGGACTCTAGTCGGATTGGGATCGGATCTTACCTAAGGTCCAACTCCTATCGGATTTCCTTCGGACTTTTATGTTTCGGATTCGGATCGGACTTTTTCCTTCGGATCGAGTCGGACTTGGGTCGAAGTCGGACTGAATTGCCATCCCTACTCTTGATCCTCTCGTTCTCATCTTTCCTTCTCTTTTGCTTCATTTACCTTATCTCCCTAAGTTTTCCTCTATTCAAACAAATAAAGGAAAACTGTTTCTAAAATCATATTTTGCATTGAATATTATTTTCCTTGAAAAGTGATTTTCCTTAAAAATTGTTTTCCATTAAAACAAACGGACCTTAGTATGTCACACCACCTGAAGTAGCCGCAGTGCATTTCCTACATCAAACCACCAATTACCCAAAAACAAATTTTTTTTTTAAAATGGTAACTTTGAAGAAGAACAAGAAAGACAACCCAGTAAATCAGGGTAAATTGGGAGACTAACATATTTGTTGGGGCAGCAATAAAAGGGTTTATTTTTTCTGGGGTTAAGCTTGATTATGCAAAGTCCTCCACCGCAGCGGCAATAAGTTGATGGGAAATTCTGGGTAAGTAGAATTGTTGAGGTTGATGATGATAAAATTGATGGATTCTACCTCTTCTTGTTGTTGAAGGCGGATGAATTATGTGGGCACTTGTTTGAATAATGACCAGATTTTCCACAGCTGAAGCAATTTCTTTGCCTCTCCATCGATTTTGCTAGTCAATTAAATAATGGGTTAATTACTTTTACTTGCTACTTATAAAAATTACTCCATTTCAGTTTACCACAATGAGATGACTTCCATCAATGAATGAAATGTGAAGCTTTTTTACAAAAGAAAACAAAGACTTGTTTAGTGCTCAAACTCACCCCCACTCTATTTGCTTACACCATTTTAAATGAAAAAACTAGTACGTAGTAGATCCACATAGTGTCCATTGTTTGGGCAATTAAAATTTTACTTCATTAAAAACCAAAAAAAAAAAACAAAGGCTCTGTTTGGCGGAATGTACATCATGCCTTTTTCAATGTGCAAAATATTTTTCAAACTCCTTAATCAAAGTATACGGAATGAACATTGGTTCATTTTGAATGAACATATCTCTCCTCAATTACTGGATATTTTGAATTCATTTAGCAAAAAAATTTCCCTCCAAATGTTCAATCACTTCAAGTTCAAAAAAAAGTTCTATTAGCTTTGACATATATTCTTTTATATAACTTAATTGTTCATTATAGTTATTAAATATGTTCATTTATTGATTTCAAATGTTCATTGTCAAATCAACTTAATTTCAATTTTAAATAAGTTTTTGTTTCAATTAACTTTGACATATGTTCCTTTAATTTAGTTATGGTTATTCAATATGTTCATTTATTTATTTTAAATGTTCATTGTTTAATCAACTCTATTTTCCATTAAATTTGACATATTTTTTATATAAATCTAATGTTCATTGTATGAGATCAATAAATGAACATCTTGAATTACCATAATGAACATTAGTATTAAGTACAAAAACATATGTCAAATAATTTTATTGGAGCAAAAACTTTTTTGAAATTGAGTATGATTTTATAATGAACATTTGATATCAATAAATGTATATCTTGAATAACCATAATGAACAATAAGGTTATACTACCTCTTAACGAATTAAATACAACAAGCCATTTTTCATGCATTTTAAGGAAGAGATTTTAGGTTGTAAACGATCAAATTAATGAAAATAATTTTAAGACAAGCAAGAATAAGATCATAGGTTACTTGTCTTAAAATTTTTTTGATTGACTTGTTCATTTACACCGTTAGATCTTTTCCTCAAAATGCATGCAAAATGGCTTGTTGCATTTAATTCATTATGTAGGTAGTATAACAGAACATATGTCAAAGTTAAATGGAATCAAAACTTTTTTGAAATCAAGTTGCTTGGAGGGAACAATTTTTTGGTACATTGAAAATTGCTATTTGACATTCTGTACAATAGGTTTGAAATGGACTAAATTGAACATTTGGAGGGAAAAAAATTTTGTACATTGAAAAATACCTAACGTATATTCCGTACACTTGGAGTAGCATATTGCTTCATGGTGAAATGTCTACCCTTTGCCTGTTTGGTGCTCAATGGATAGCTGATAACTGATATCTTAACTGGTTTGACTAGCTGGTAAAATTAGTTGATTTGATCGATTGTTTGTATTAATTGTTTTAATAGAATTGTTTGATGATGATAAGATAAAATGGTAGCTGAATTTCAGTAAAATGACATATAAGGATATGAGGTATATTCTAGTATTACTTAAGAGTGACATTTTCTTATTGTCAATTTTTGTGAAAATCTTTAATTGATTCAACACATCTTGTTACTTTTCATAAGACCATTTAGTCAAATATATATACATATATTGCTAACTCCATATAAATATATATACATATAATTTTTATTGAAAAAGGTTAAAATTAATTATTAGTAATACACATAAGATTTTTTTAAATTTACATAAGGTCCTTTAACTAAAAATAAATAATTATATACTAAAAGAGGTAAGTAGCCCTAGAAAATTAATCCCAAAATACCTTAGCTACTCCTTATTTATTTTATTTGATTTGTATTATATTAGGCAATAATATATATACATATATATATATATATATATATATATATATTACACTCTATTCAAATGTCACCTTTTGAATATACAACACAATTAAAAAAATAAGAAAAAATGATCTCTTAAACTAAACTATATATGTGACAAATGATATTGCTATTTTAATAAAATCAACAATTGCTTAAGCATAAATTTGAGGGTATAATAGTCTTTTATAATATACAGCACTAAAACTCTGAGTAAAAAGCAAATTTTTGGAAATTAGAGTTTTGGGGTTAATCCTCTCTTTCGATTCGCTTGTACCAAACACTCCAGAAAGAGGATAGGAAAGTTAAAACTCTAACTTAGATCTAATCCTCTAACTTTAGTTTAAAACTCTCACAACCAAACAAGGCCAAGATATACCATTGTCTCCATCACACCTAACAAACAAATAAGGTTCAAGGAACCCCCTAACCCATCTTCTAAGAAGGGTTGCTAGGGAAGAATTGAGATCAAAGCAAAAAACAACTCAATGAAAACAAATGTGCATCAAACAAACAAGACTGCAACTCACTAGGAGCCGACACAACTCTAAGTGTGTGTTTATTGGGAGTCTAAAAAATTATTGACACATGGCACTACACTATTAGTTCTATTTTATTAGGTGAGTCTTGAATTTCTAAGACTACTCTTAAGACTCTCTAAGTCTTAAACTATGTTTATTGGGAGTCTTTTATAAGACCCTACAAAGTCTTATAAAAGACTCCCAATAAACATAGTTTAAGACTTAGAGAGTCTTAAGAGTAGTCTTAGAAATTCAAGACTCACCTAATAAAAGATAACTAATAGTGTAGTGCCATGTGTCAATAATTTTTTTGCCTAATATGCTCAAATTTTATTGAAGAGTCTGAGGGATAATTTCAAAACTGAAATGGGTCTTATGTGAGTCTGAAATATTAAAGAGTAGATAAAGTTAGTGGAAAGCTGATGTGACAGAGTCTAAAATATGGGAGGGAGTCTTATGGATAAACTCACCCTAAAAACAATCAGTTGTACAATTGATCAATGTTGAGACAACTGGCAGTCAAGATCATTTGATTTCTCTACATCCACACTTGGTAGATTGCTTCAGCAAAACAAAATCCATAGATCTTCCCCTTGTCCCTCTTTATCCTGCAAGCTTTAACTGTCAACTGAACTTCTACATCAAAGTTGTTTAGTGGTCTGAAAATCTTCATCCATAACAAAAACATAGTCCACACAGCTGATGTAGCTAAGCATTGAAAGAATAGATACAGATTATATCTCTTTTCAACTTGGATCCCCCATTGATGTAATGTCTTTAGTAGCAAGCTTGTTATGAAGAGCTAACCAAACAATAAAGAGTCTTCTTGGACTTGCTTTATTATAACAGATAATCCTTTTCCAAGGAACAAGGAAATAGGGCTCAAGGAGCTTCAAATAAAGAGAAATGATATAAACTTCCCTTTAGCAATTAAGGGAATAAAGTTGCAATTCTCAAAATTTACCTTGCTATCCATAATTTTCGTAATAGTCCAAGACAACCTAGAAGTAATAGAAGACTACCACAGCTCCATCTTTTACATAGTAAGCATGCACCCACCTAATCCACACTCTATCTTTCTTCATAGCCGGGGCTAGAAGAACTGTAACACCTTGACTGTTTGAAAACTTAAATTAATTATATCATCAGCCTAAACGAGTATTAATTTGAATATGAAGGAAAAATTGTCAAGAATAAGTCAATCTTTGCGTTGATCGCTTTTAACAAGTCTACCTTAATTTATTCCATTAACAAGTAAACCTTGTATACTCCGCTTTTAACAAGTCAAAACCGGCTATGAGTTCTTCTTAACCTATTTAACTTGTTAAAGTGACACATGTCACTATCTTATAGGACATTTTAAAATATTAAATTTTTATTTCAAAAAATAATAAAAGGTATATATTAAAAAAATCCCCACCCCACCCCTATTTCCCTTGTGTATCGTCTCAGCTCTGCCTCCCTCTCGTTCTCTACTTCACTGTGCATCACCATGGCTGGCTTTGATTCTCTTTAACCACCATCACCTACTCCACCCTCATTAACCCCAAAATCACTACTCACTCAAAACCACCACTCGTTCTTAACCAAATCTGGGTTATATATATGAATTAGCTAGTGAAGTAGAGAACGAGAGGAGCACCGTATTGGTGGTGATGAAGGCGTGTTAACCCATGGATGCTAATACTATTCTAATTCATAATTCTCATTACAGAAGTAGTAGTTTGAATAAGAAAATGCAGCACTCACTACTTCATCTTCCTTCATTCTCATCTCTTTCTCTCTCTTCCGCTACACTTCTTGCTCCATCTGCTGCTTCTTCTATTAGGTAATTTCCTATTTCTACTCTATTCAATTGATTAACTGTACAATATACTAGTTTGAATGTGATTTTCTTATTTCGTACTAACCCGAATGTGTAGAGTGTTTTCAGGTGGCGGATGAAGATGGAAGTGGTTTGATTGATGATAAGGAGCTTTGGAGGGCTTTGTCTTCTTATAATTAGAGCTTTAGTCAACGTGTTATTCATCTTCTCATGTTTCTCTTCACTAGCTTCAATTCTAGTAAAATGGGTCCATTTTCTGTCTGATTTTGATATGAAATGAAATTGAAAACCTTGTGGAGGTGCAACCCAGATTTGTAATGAAGAACGAGTTAGCTTGGTTTTCTTTTTTTATTTTTCCCGAGTTTGCAACCCAGATTCGTGCACCCCCATTTTCTGTCTGATTTTGTGTACAGAAAGGGACTTCACCTCTTTTTCTCCTTTTTTTGGTTTTAAGTTTTTTGGGGTGATGAATCTTGCTGGGTATCCTGATCTAGGAGGAGGAGCACCGTATGATGGGTGGTTTTGTTTAGGGGATTTTTTCGGGTTCAGACCCGTAAGGTGGGGTCAAGGGGGAGGAGACGTAAAAGGAAGGAGTGGCGTAGGGTTGAGTTGTGGGTGGAATGGGAAGGGAGTGGTTTTCACGGGGTGGAGGTAGAGATAGGATATGGAAAATGAGGAAGGAAGACATTTCAGAAGTCAAAAAGTCAAATAAAAGAGGATTAAAAAGTCAATTTACAGGTTTATCAGGTAACCTGTAAAAAAAACTTGTTAAAAGCGGAGAGTATACAAGGTTTACTTGTTAATGGAATAAATTAAGGTAGACTTGTTAAAGCGGTCAACGCAAAGGTTGACTTATTCTTGACAATTTTTCCTTGAATTTTTGAGATTTAATTATAATTACTTTAAATTTTATTTTTAAACGTTTAACACGAATTTAAAAGAGTTTAATGTTATAAAAATAATAACTATTATTTCGATTTCTATTTTATATTTTAAAGTTGTTGACAAATTGGGGTAAATTCGTTTTGCTACGTTGATCATCCAAAGCCCTATTTATACTACTCGTTTCACCCATCTAGTATTTTAACCCAAATATAAAAAAAAACCCCAAAACCCCTCCCATTTACCTTCCCCACCTGGCACCTTCCCCTTCCCCTTCCCTTCTCACCTTCACCACCTGTCACCTCCCTTCTTCCCCTTTGACTAATTTTCTTTGCCCTTGCTCCCCAAGAAAAAGCATCAACCAATCCCCATTGAAGCTTGATCAGAATTGTCCCCCCTCATACTCCTATAAATAGTTGTCCAACCCATCCAGTTTCAACTCACTCCATCTCATCTTCTTTCTCTGTTAACACAAAGCATTAGGAGCTTCACCCTTCTCCTCTTCATTGCACCCATCATGTCTGCCCTCCTCAAACACCACCATAACCACCACAACACCTTCCCTTTCTTCCTCCCCTTCCCGCTGCACCTTTGTTCCCCCTCCCCATCTCTCGCTGCTCTATTTTCCGCAGCTTCGTAGCAGCACCGTGGCTTCACTACGGCTGCCACTCAACCACCAATGACCACCGAGACCACCACCGCACCTCATCTCCTTTCTCTTCCTCATTCGCTGCACACCTTCCTTCTCCTTTCGCTGCTGCTATGTCGTGGCCGTTGGCTGCCACGCACCCCCACCACACACGAAACACCACTGAAAGATAATATTTTCCTGAGACGTTAATTGTGTACAAACTAATCTTATATACTCTAGGTTACAAGATAATAACAAACCTAATGATTAGGAAACTAAAAGATACACAATAACTAAAAGATAATTATTTACATAATATGAATAATAAAAATATAAAGATATTTTCATTTATTCTAACACCCCCCCTCAGTCGCAGCAGGAGGAGGTCGAATGTTGAGACTGTCCTGAAAATCTTCAAAGAGGATCAAAGGAAGACCTTTGTAAAAATATCTGATGACGGGATGGAACATGTACAACTCGAACTTCACCATGCGCCATCTTCTCACGAACGAAATGAATGTCCATCTCAATATGTTTGGTTCGTTGATGTTGAACCGGATTTTCAGATAAATAGATGGTATTCACATTATCACAATAAACCAACGTGGCCTTTTTTAATAGGACAATGAAACTCAACCAGCAAATTCCTTAACCAACAAGATTCGGTAACCACGAGCAACTCCCTGTATTCAGATTCAGCACTCGAACGAGACAATGCGGCTTATCTTTTCGAAGGCCAGAAGAGTAGGTTATCACCAAGAAACATACAATAACTAGATGTGGACCGCCTAGTGTTAGGACACCCACCCCAATAAGCATCAGTATAAGAAATGAGGGTGAACGTAGTAGAAGGATACAAGTGCAGACTATAATGAAGTGTGCCCTTAACGTATATGGCAATACGCTTTAGAGCATGCATGTGTTCTTCCATAGGCTGATGCATGAATAAGCAGATTTGCTGAATAGCATAGGAAATGTCAGGTCTGGTAAAGGTGAGGTATCGAATAGCACCTGCAAGACTCCGATACAGAGAAGGATTGGAGCAAGGAGTATCGGAGTTGGCACTAAGCTTGGACTTAGTGTCAACAGGAGTAGCAGAAGGTTTGCATGCAGACATGCCTGCACGTTCAATAATTTCCTCGGCATATTTACGTTGAGATGAAAATAACCACCAGCATGACTATCACAACAATGCCCAAGAAATAACCAAAGGCCCCAAGTCTTTCATGGCAAACACATAACTTATTCGTGACATGATAGACTTGCGGAGAGCAGTAGACGATGCAGTCAAAATAATATCAATCAACATATAGCAGCAGATAAGCGATGTCGTCACCATGACGATAAATGAATAAAGAGTGATCAGGCTGGCTATTATGAAAACCAATATGAGATAAATAATCAGCAAACCTGCATACCAAGCCCGATGAGCTTGTTTGAGCCCATAAAGAGACTTCTTAAGCAACACACATGATCAGGTAAATTACAATCCCGATAACCCAATGGATGATACATGTACACGATTTCTTTGAGTTATCCATGGAGAAAGGCATTTTAAACGTCCAACTGATGAAGAGCCCAACCCTTAGATAGGGCTAGACTAAGAACCGTGCGAATAGTCGCTGGTTTGACCACAGTTCTGAAAGTCTTTCCACAATCAATGTCAACCTGCTGTGTTTTATCATCACCTACAAGACGGGCTTTATACCTCTCAAAAGAACCATCAGATTTAACTTTGTGAGCAAAAATCCACATAGAACGAATAACATAAGCATCATGGGGCCGAGGCACCAATTCCCAAGTCTAATTTTTAATTAGAGCATTATATTCATCATCCATGACAAGTTTCCAATTCGGGTCACGAAGGGCCAACACAGATTACGGGGAATAGGGGATCGTCCTACATGAGTGTGGAGGGAGACGATATTTGTGGGCTTAAAAATTCCGTTTTCGGCACGAGTAATAGAATGGGAAAGAGGGGATTGGATTGGTCTTGGATGATGGGCTACTCTAGGAGGTGAAGGAAGGGGAGGTGGGCTGGAATGTGGTATGGAGTCGTGTATACCAGTAGAAGAGGAGGTTTGTGGCTGATGGAGAGAGAATGAGACAGACCCACTTGCTGGATGCAAAAGGAAGACTCAGGCCCAAGCGTTTGATGTGGCGAGCTGGGCACAGGAGGGGATGCCAGGCCAGGCCCATGCGAGAGAGGAGTAATGGGCAGAGTGTGTATGGGAGAGAAAGCTTGGTTGTGTGGCATAGTAGGCCCAAGGGAAGGAGGACTGGGCCCAGACGAGTTAGGACTGGGCCCAGACGAGTTAGGACTGGGCAGAATAGGTGGTAAATGCAAGGGGGAGTCCAGTAACTTATAAGTGGAGGTATTAGGCTGATGTAGTGTGGAAGACAGAAAATTATTTTCGTCAAAAATGACATGACGACAAATAATGATTTTTCGAGAAGACGGGTCATAACATTTCTATCCACGATGGTTCATAGGATAACCCAAAAACACATAAGGAGTAGAACAAGCTTGGAGTTTGTGAATAGTAGTGGAGGAAAAAAGAGGAAAACACAAGCACCCAAAAACCCGTAAATGAGCATAGGAAGGTTCTTTGTGAAAAAAAAACGCTAAGAGGAGAGTGATAGGCTAGACCCTTATTAGGAAGAATATTTAGGACATACGTGGCCATTTTTAACGCATGATGCCAAAATGATGAGGGAACCGAAGCATGGGCTAGGAGAGTACGTACAATTTTAATGGAACGTATTTTTCGCTCGGCTTTGCCATTTTGTGGAGAAGAATAAGGACAAGATAAACTGAAATTTAAGCCATTTAACTTGCAAAAAGTCCAAAACGGGTCATTATCAAATTCACGTCCATTATCACATTGTATATTTTTAATGTCCCTCTCAAATTGACTGTGAATGTAAGCTCAAAATTGTAAGAAAGTGGCATATACTTGTGACTTTTTAGCAAGAGGAAAAGTCCACACAAGTTTAGAGTAATCATCCACCATTACAAGATAATATCGATGACCTATAGAACTCAAAACAGGAGACGTCCATAGATCACAATGAATAATATGAAAAGGAATCAAAGTAGTAGAATTTGAATCAACAAACGACAATTTCACGTGTTTTCCAAGAGGACAAGAATGACAAATTGTAGAAGTACGAGGTTTGTTACATTCAACGTAATTATTATTCCTGAGAGAATCTAAAATAGAAGCACCAGGATGACTGATATCACGTATTTATATAGTCTTTTCTCCCTTATTTACAAGCTAATTTGTGCGTCATTGGAGCTCTTGTGAGCTATTTTATGCTAACTATCGTATATAGTTGTGGTTTTGTGTTTTAGTGTTGAATTGCAGGTTTTAGGGAGTTTTCTCCCTATTCCCGAATCATTTGGAAGCAACCACGGCTTTACGAGATGTTACAAGGCACGTAGGATGGCTCGCGAGCTTTATGGATAGTTTAGGAGGTCCCAAGACCCCTAAACATGAAGATTAGAGAGCCAAGGAGGTTTCCGTGCACTGATCGGGCAGAAATGGCCCGATCGGGCGAAATATTTATGATCGGGTATGAAAGTTGCGGACCCGATCGGGCAAGCATTGCCCGAAGTGATCGGGCGAACATCATGTACCCAGACCCGATCGGGTGTTCATCGCCCGACCCGATCGGGTGGGCTGCTCGTAGGTCTTGTTAGAGAGCTGCTGAAGAGATGCTTTCACTATGCCATTTCGTTGCCTGGCCCGATCGGGTGTTCATCGCCCGACCCGATCGGGTGGGTGTCAAGTCCATCTAATGCTGCTGCGCTGCTGCTACATCACAGCCGAAGACGAGAAAATGCGAAGTTGTATTTGACCCGATCGGGTACTGTGCTCGGGCCCGATCGGGTCTGGCGCTTAATGACGCGGATTTCGAGTTTTGTTTCCGATTTCTAATTAAACTTGAGGGGTATTATAAATACCTTTTTCCCCTTTTTTTAGATTGATCTATTATTCATCTTTCATTAGGTTTTAGACTAGTTTTATTCTACATTGCTCTTAGTTTAATTCAAACACTTTAGATTAATTTAGAGGTGATCAAACCTATTTCGATTTCAATAAAAGTTCCTGCTTTCCGTCAATTGGTACTCTTCTCTACTCTTTATCTCTTTAATTACTTTGATTGCTTAGTTTAATTATTTAATTGTTCATGATGCAATTCTTAGGGTTTCATATTAGTTTTGTTGTTGCCGATTCGATTATGAGTGAGTAGTTCTCTTTCTAGGGTGTTAGATAGGAAAGCCATGTTTATACCATGATTGTGATTTAGATTTCTATCAATTTCTAGGGCTTGATTAGGGTGATTGTGATGTGGTTTGTTCTTATTGAGTAATTGATGTCAGTGTACAATTTCATTGATTGCTTGTGGTTAATAGTTGTTTGCACAGATCCGTCCTACGACTAGAGGCCTAGGACACGTCAGTAGTTCTGATTACGTTAGTGAACATGCGGCGTATGTTGAACTATGAGCGTTGAGTCTTAACCATAGCTCAACATAGGCTCTAATCTCCCGACTCTTGACTTAGGTTTTAATAGTAGTTGACCCTATTTGATTGGTATAAGCATGGTGGACCGACCTAATACCCTAGACTTTTATTCCATAGTTTAATCCTCGATTTATTCAGTCTTCCGTAGTCTAATCCTTAGTTTAATTAATTCCTTCCTGATTTCATCTGGAGTAGCTGAATTGGTTGAATATTGATTTAGAAACTCTGTCTCCCTGTGGATTCGACCCTGCTTCCACTGACTACCTAGTTAGAGGTCCGTAGGTTTATTTTTGATTAGGTGACACGACTATTCCTATCAATGACCTAAACGATCATGCCACAAAGAAGGTGCAAGAGCAAAAAAGCTAGACTGGGGTTGGAATTGAGGACTGACAGAAGTAATGGGATAAAGGGCACTCGGACTCTCACATCTGATGATTTTGTCTCCGCATCCTAAAATCCTTCACAGAAAACCCAAAAGGGTCAAATTCAACATTGACATTATTATCAGTAGTAAACTTTCGAACGGAAATAAGATTTTTAATCAAGTTAGGAGCATGTAGGACATTTTTGAGAGCTAAAGGAGGGTGAGGGAAGGAAAGTTAGCATCACCAAAACCCCGAATTAGAATATTACTACCATTTCCGATAATCATACCGTTACTTTTGCTCAAATTAAAATAAGATAAAATATTACCTTGGGAAGAGGTCATATGAGAAGTAACGCCCGTATCCATGTATCAATTTGGATCAGGTGGAGTGAGCCCAAGTGTATGCATAGCTGCCTCAATGTCCCTTGGTGTGGGAGCGGTTTCAGCGTTGTATGCTTGTGGCCTGCTGCCTTGTACGCCTGACCTAGAGAAGGGCTGTTGTGGCTGCTGTGTACGCAGACCATAAGGGAGCCTGGTCCAAGATGCTGATGGATAAGGATAAGAGGGGAAAGCCCATGGTCATAAGGCCCAAGGGGATGACTGTCCCCTGTTGATGTTACTACTGCTGACGCCCAAAGGGACTGCCCCCATGCCGGTTGCTGCTGCTGCTTCTGGTGGCCGGTACGGTCGGCCACCACCGCCATCACTAGATTGGTTTCTGCCACCCTTGCCACCGCCCGGACCACCACCGGAACCACCCTTCCCTTGATTTTTATTTTTATTATTATTTTGGCCATTGTAATTCTTTTTAGAATTATTTAAGCCACGATTTTTGGAAGAGGGGTCCGATGACGAGACACTATCATTGTAATTCAACACAAGTGTCGTGGAGGAGCTTAGGGAAGCTTTCTTAGATAATCTGGCTTCCTCAAGAACAGGCAACAAACGTGCTTGATAAAAGGCGGTAAAGGATCACTTTGACGGAGTAACGTACCCACACCATTGTAGGCGTCCGTGAGTCCTGCCACCATGTGCAAGACCAAACGATTGTTAGTAACAGGTGCACCAACATTTTTCAACTGGTTGGCCAACATTTTGAGAAGTTGACAAAATGTCGAAGCTTTCGGAAAATCCTCCATAGCCGTGTTGAGAAATCCTGCTCAAGAGTGACGGCAGAGATGATTTGTTGTCATGAAAGATGTCTTGTAGCCTCTCCCATGTCGCTTGAGCCATGGAATCGGCCTCTTAGATGGTGTTTAGGAAATCTTCGGAGATAGTGTCGTAGATCCATTTGAGAACCATGGCGTCCATAGTAGACCAATCGTCCTTTTCCTCATCAGTTTTAGGGACTTTGGCCTTTATCGACAGAATAATATGATCGATCACCCGATTCGAACGTGCATGGATCTTAAGTAACTCTGCCCACATAGAGTATTAAACATTTTCCATGTCTAACGTGATGGGAATTATCGCACTGATTTGGGTGAAATCAAGAGCATAGAGCAATATTATTCCTGGACCAAAGGTCATGGTGTAGCTAAAATCTCTGGTAGAAATGATAGAGGATTGCGCAATAGTTTATGGATTAATAAATTCTCCTCAGTTACATTAGAGTATTTGCACTCTGGTATCTCAGATCATTGTCCTCTCTTGCTTTCATGTCGTAAGTATCATGGTGGTGGGGGTAGGCCATTTAAGTTTTTTCAATTATATGGAAGATCACCTACTCTTTCATAATACTACCCCAATTCTTTAATGACCAATACATATAGAGTTTCACGCCTCCCAACGCACAACTTTGAACATTAACAACTCTAAATATGATTAATTAAAACTGTAGAAAGTTGATGTTAATTAAGAGTATACCGAGATAAATCTAACAAGATCCCACAGGACTATATTTACCTTTGTGCATACATCATTACAGTTGATAAAAAGGAAGATGTATGAATAGTGTAAAATGATAAATATAGTGGTTATTAAAGAAAAGAGATAATATTGTTCAAGGGGGATGGATTTCAAACTACTCAAGCTTTTCTATGAATCAAGTTTGGAAGAACTTGAAGTGAATAAAGCAAAAATTGAAACAACTTTATAAAGAGGAATTTTAATGATAAAGTTGATGCTAGTAGAAGGGCTATTGATAGAGTTCAGTCTCTTTTAAGTGAAGATAAGCATAACTCCTCTCTCCAGGCTCAAGAAGCGGATTGTGTCCTCACCCTTAAGAAGTTCTTATAGCTTAAGAGGGTGCACTTTCTTAGAAACTAAGAATTCAATGGCTTAAATTGGGGGGCTGAAACACTGGCTAAAAGTTCTTATAAGCTATAAAAGAGAGATATGCTAAAAGTTGCATATATGTTCTATATACTTCAGAGGGTATTCAATTTATTACAAATGACAAGATCAAGGGTGAACGAAGGAGTTTTCATTCTCAGCTACTTGGTACCGAACTACCGATGCTATAAGTTTGTAAAAAGGTTATATTCCTACTCTAGTCAACTTTCTAGAGAAGCCGTTGTAGCCTTAATTGCTCCTATTTCCCATGCTGAAATTGATAGTGCACTAAGAGATATTGATGATTCCAAAGCTCTAGGGATAGATGGTTTCAACAGTCTCTTTTTAGAGAGCTTGGCCTATTGTAAAGGATTTGATTTACAGTGTTGTTAATGAATTCTTTTAAACTAGCAAGTTGTCTCCTCAAATCAATTGTACCATCATCACTCTGGTTCTTTAAGTAGCTATTCCTTCCTAAGCAAAATAATTTAGGCCTATTTCTTGATGTATAGTGATTTATAAGCTCATCTAAAACATCTTTACAAGCACACTTCAGAATGTAATAGGGGAAGTTGTTGATCTTGCTCAAATTGGCTATATTCCTGGAAGATTCATGACAGATAATATCATTTTAGCCTCTGAGATATTTAAGGGGGATATACTCATAAAACTATTTCTCCCAGATGCATACTCAAAGTTGACCTAAGGAAAGCCTATGACTCAGTTGAATGTCCATTTCTCGGGGTGATATTGAAAGAACTAGGCTTTCCTAAATTGTTTGTGAGATGGGGTGATGGGTGGTGCTTCTTCAATTTCCTATTCCATTGTAGTTAATGGTGTTCCTCATACACCCTTTGCAGCAAAGAAAGGGTTGTGGCACGGGGATCTCATGTCTTCTCTTCTCTTTAATCTCTATGTGGATTACCATATAGGAGATTAAATAAGTTGAAATTGGACCCTGATTTCAATTTGGTCCTAAGCGTGAGAAAGTTAATCTCACTTACATGATGTTTGATGATGATTTACTCTTATTTGCAAGGGCTGCTTTATAATCAGTGCACAGTTTATTTCAAGCATTTCAAAAGTTTTCTAAAGCCTCAGTTCTTGAAGTTAACATTGATAAAAGTTGCTTATATCTAGCTGGTGTTAACTTCAAGGAGAAATTGGTTATTTAGAGTTTGCGTGGTTTCTTAATTGGCAGCCTCCCTTTCAAGCATTCGGGGTCCCCCTGTCATCCAAGATGCTGAATTATAGTGACTGCAAGCTTCTTATTGACAAAACAATAAATAAAAGGAAAAATTGTTTTAAATAAGTTAACCTTTAGCCCGTCTTCTCAAAATAAGTTAACATTTGGATTATTTTGCAATAAGTCAAGCTTATATGGTTATCTTTCTAAAATAAGTCATGACCGGTTGGTAACTTGTTTGATAGGTTAACTTAACATGTGTCAATGTGCGATTGGTCAAGTTGTTTTATATTACAGATGTTTTATTTAATTTCATATATTAAATATAAACAAAATTATCTCCAACCTTGCCACCCTTTCTCCATTATTGAGACCCCATGTCTGACTATGATTTCTTCATCAACAATCCCCCTTGCTTCTTCAACTTTCACATTCCACCAACTTAATCAGGTCTTTCTTTCCATCTTTTTATTCCAACAACAACAATGGTGACTTGTTTAAGGACACTTATGGGCACTTATTGTGGTAGAATCAAACAATAATGCTTCCACCATCGAATTGATCAAGAGTAAATTGTACCCAACCAAGCATCCCTTATCAACCAGAAACCACCCAATCCAGCCATGAAACCCCACCTGTAGCTAGCCATGAAATCCACCCACCCAACCACACGAAAACACGTGCAAATTGTGATTGGTGGCGGATTTCGCTTAATTTGCTGGGTTTTTTTTTTAATTAATCGCTTAGAAATCCCGCAACCCAGCCACGAAAACACGAAATCCACCCAACCACAAGAAAACTCTGTTTCTATATATATTGAGATTTCAGTTTTTCCTTAATTTGCTGGTTTTTCTTTAATTAATAGCTTAGAATTTTCTTATAATTCGATTAGATGGAATGGAGGATAGAGATTGGGTCGATGGTGGTGATAGTGTTTGTGATTGGTGGTGGTGTGTTTGTGATTGGCGATTGCGGGGGAGTTAGGTGGCAGATTGTCGGTTTTGTTAATGATGGTGGTGTTAAGGGTGGTGGGGGTTATTCAGGGAGGGTGGGTCGGCTGGGTCAAGGAGGGAGAGAGCTGGAACTTGGAGGAGATTATCAAATTTAAGAGGAAATTAATTAAAATAAAAGTAAAATTAAATTAAATGACTTGTTGTGTAGGTTGTAGGTTTTTTGACTTGTTCAAATTCAAGTGAGGAATAAGGTTTACTTATTCTAGGATTTTGAAAAGGTTGACTTAATATTAGAAGACGGAGCAAAGGTTGGCTTATTTAAAACAATTTTTCCTAAATAAAATGAGATATTGGGCTGCTAAAAAGCTTACTTATGCAAACTGAGGGGTGCAATATTATAAGGCCTTTCAACTCTATTCGTGTCAAATCTTTATTCTCCCAAAAAGAGTAATGAAAGAAATCCAGTCTATTTATAGAGTTTTTGTGTGGACAAGTGGAGGTGAGACTTCTAGAAAGGCTCCTGTTGCTTGGGATCAGTTTCTTCAAGCTAAGAATTGTGATGGTTGGAATATTAAAAAACTTGCTTTGTAGAATAAAGCTGTTGTAGCAAAGTTCTTGTAACGCCCCCGAACTCGTGTTCCTTAATTAAATATTAATTAACACTAATTAATCACAGTTAACACTAATTAATCTCATGCTTTACGGAAGCGTTTCCTTAAAGCTGTGGGTTATGGCCCACCAATAATATAATATGCGTACAAAAGGCTCACCATCTCATAAATAGGACTACAACACCTCACTTCTTGAAATCAATCCTAAGCACTTTCATTTTCACGGATCTATCCCGAACCTTCTTTCATAACTAGGGTTTCGTTCAGAAGAAAAATACAGAGAAACAAGAAAAGACATAAAACATCCCAAAGTGAGTGGAGAACTCATAACTTTACTCCAGCCCGTAAAACGATTTTGTTTCGAAAACATTTTTCACACGCACAGCCAAGTATCACATCCTTACACTTAATCATGCTTCACATAACTTTGGTAATTGATCGGAATACTTTAACTTTAAATTTAACTTGAACGGACTGTTGGCAAGGACTATTCACATGAGCTTAGACCATTGGCAAGTACATGCTTTGGACATTACTTTCATCATATATTCATACTTTTCATCATACTTGGCCAACTTGGCCCATTAAACATCATAAACCTTTCCTCCACCTGTAACTTGCCCATTTACCAGTTCAGTTCATAACTCCAAGCCAACAAATACCATTCTCTTTCCAGTTTTCATTATCTTATCTTAATTTATTAAACTCATAGACTTGTATTCCGAACAATCCCACAACGTACTTTAACATCGTAATCATAAACGTAATCATAAACATACTCGTAAACTCATAACAACATAAATCATGGATCATGGATCACGTTTAACACTTTACCATTCTCACATGAAATCATAAACATATCGTAAACTTATATAAACGCAAATCAGGATCACGTATTGCCACACTCACATTCCATGGGATGAGGCATAAGCATAATCATAAACGTACTTGTAAGCTCTTATGAACAGGAATCACGTATCATGGATCATGTTTTATCATACTTATCGCGTTTCATGGAATAAAGCATAAGCATATTCAACGTATAAATCATGTGCCTAACATTAACTCATATTCATACCATTCATACGTGCATGTTGTCACGTTTCAGAGAACATTCATGAATTCTTATAACTAGGAATTAAACCATGTAAGCATATGATACCTTGTAACGCATAATCATACTTCATACTTAATAAATCACAACGAGTCATGAACATGATCATTAACAAGAAAGAACATTCATAAGTCCTCATAGATCATCAATGTACTTGAAGATTTAATACTTTCATGAACTTTCACACATCAACTAGAAACAACACGTGTTTCCATTCATCATTTTTAATAGCTTGAAACCACGTAGGTTTCCGTTAATCCTCTTTAACCATCATAGGTTTCTATCATTAACATTCTTTTAACTTGGTAACTGGCTAGTATCCTTGTGGGACGTTTCCCACCTTGCGATAGTCCTCAAGGAGCACTTATCTCCCTTGTTGGATCTACCACTCGCACCGAGATCTCATTAACTTTAAAAACTTGCAATACCCCTCAATGAGCAATCTCCCTTGTTGGGGGTACGACGGGTGCGAAGGTACGTGCACGACCATAATCTCATAACATAGCTTAACCAATACAGACATAACCTCTTTCCAATTTTACTTATCATGTTTTTCGTTTCTTATTACTCTTATGTTCACCCACATCACATTTCATAACTTATAAAGCAAACTACTCGTTATATACGAGTACTTAATCATTAGACACTTCACATGACACATACAATCATACCATTTTCTTTTAAACACTTATTAAGCATACATTATATATTCAATTAGCTTTACATAATCGTACTAAAATATTCATATAAGCCATGGTACTTAATATAGAACGTTAAAAATTGTATAAACATAAATTAATCATGTAAACAGGCATCATGAAGTAAACCCCATAAATTATTGAATTTAACTTAATCATGATCATTCACATAATCATATAACACTCATTAAGATTCATTCCTTAATTCACATCATTAAACTTGGTTACTGGAAACTATAACCTTGTGGAAAGCCTCCTGTTTTAAGTAAACTTGAAGAATACGGTATTTGTCGTAATGATGGACAGGTGTAGGGTTGATATTGGGAGGCTTGTGCTGAGATGTTGCTTCGTTCCCGAACCTGCAAAAGGGGAAAACCAAACCGGAGGTTTGAGTTTGATTCCCTCTCCGATGCTTAAGTCAGTGTTCAATAGATAATAGCTGGGTATGAATTTTGACAGAGTAAGTTTAAGAGAGAGGTGTTGTGCCCTTTTTACCTGATTATGAGGGACTATTTATAGTATCTATGTATAGAAAAGAGCACCCTAGGATGAAGGAATGTGATTGGTTAGGCAATGGGAGAGCGACACTTGTCATGGTCTGATTGTCCTGAGCCTTTTATCCAATCACCTTCTTCCTCTTTAGGGAATTTGGGCTGATTATTCCCTCTTTTAGGGAATAGTTGGGCCTCTTGTTTGCAGAATTGATGATATCATTAGCTCCCCATAACATGCTGCCAAGTGTAGATGAGGGGGTGAGCCATGTGTCACCAATTCATTGGGCCACGTGGCGATCCCTGACTGGGCCACGTGTCCTCTTTAAATATGTTACAACATTTGCCCCTAAAAGGGAAGGTATCTGAATCCAATACTGATATATTTCCTTTTATCAGTAGTAATAATTCTAGTTTTACTGAAGTAAGTCCAATTGTACCGAAAGAAAGGGCCAATCAAATGATGTGGGATGCTGACGTGCCCCTCTCACAAGGTGACACGTGTAAAATTACTATGGGAGGAGAGAGGTCTTTTTACCCTCCTATAAATATCCCCCCTCCTCTTCATTTCCTCACTTTCTGTTTTCAGAGTTTTGAGAGCATTCTAGAGAGAGAGAGAGATATTTTTAGAGAGAAGCACAGATCGTCTGAAGAGCCGCTTTTGTTCAACGTTCATTTGTCTTCAGCCCACCTGTCAAAGCTCGTCAGGTATCTTTCCTCCTTCCATTCTTTTATTTATTCATTTATTCTTTATAAATAAATGGAATCCTCATCCTCGTCCAACACCCTTGGTCGTCCGAGAGAGTGTCTAGGCCCTAGAAATAAACTCCAAACATTCTCGAGTTCTTTTAGAGTTGGACCTTTTTTAGGCGGTCCCTTTGTGTATTTTTATGCCCATCAACCTTGTCCGACGTCCCAGTCTCTGCCTGTGCAGGTTATTCTGGCGCGCGTCAAGCAAACTGCTCGTTTAAGACGCCAGCTAATCCTTCCAACCTCTAGCTCAGAAATGGAGGAATCAACTGGTCGAGGCCCATAAAGGGGCCCTACTGAGATTCCAGAACGATCTCCCTATGGGGATGATATACAGCTAGGTGAACAAAGTCGACCCTATTCTGACCCAGAACCATCCGTGGCAGGGCCGTCTGAGCTTCAGGAAGAGAACCCTCTTTTATATGATGATGATGAGGATGAGGAGCTTGTTGATGAGGTGGAGGTTGATGACGAAGCCCAAGGGGATGATGCAGAGGAAGCTGAGGAGGAGGACGAGGGAGATAGTGAGGACGAGGGAAGTGCTTCACCCACTCCATCTGAAATTCGCAGAACCCTAGGAGACTTAGCAGACCCTGGGGCCATAAAGATAGATAGGGCTTGGCTAAAGAAGCTTGGAACTGATCCCTATCATTTATGGGCAGCTATTCCCATAACAGACTATGAGTTTGTCATTCCTTCTAAGGGGCAAACCGTTCTTGACGCCAAACACGGCCAATTTCCTGTTTATAAACTGGCCTTAGATTGTGGTCTTAGGTTTCCCCTTCACCCTTTCATAGAGGAGATACTGCGTCATTATAACCTCGGCCAAAGTCAACTGGCTCCCAATGCATGGCACAACGTCCTGACCTTTATAGCTACCTGTGAGCTTAAAGGTTATCCCCTTTCTTTAGCCGCCTTCACTCACATGCACTATTTATCCAAGATGCCTAAGACGGTGGATGGCTCTTGGTTTAGTATATGTAATCGGACTGGCTTTATGACGGCTTGGGGTAAGTCGTCAAAGATGCATGGCTGGAAGTCTCACTTCCTTTATCTCCGGGCCCCCGACGAGGAAACAGCCAAACGTTATAGGTACCGTAGTCGTGCGGTTACCCATATTGGACGTGGAGCTCCCCTCCTGGGCCTGGAGAATAAATTTGACGACATGGTGGTTGACCACTTCAAAGTGGTGGAGTATAAAAAGGAGGATCGTCCAACCATCAAAGGCCCTGCCGGCTGGATACCCTTCAAGGAGAGATTTTATAGTAACAAATTTTTAGTGGCCGCTGGACTTTGGTTAGGCGAGGATAAAGGTAATCCAATTTTTATAATTCTCCTCTGCTCCATCATTATGTCCTTGTCTCACTTTGTTTTTATTGTTTGTTTTCCAGAGGAAGCCAGATCATTGTTGACTCACTCTCAGAGAGGCGAAATGGAGCCAGCTCGCTTTGCCCATAAGCTGCGCATGGAGGCGGCCAAGAAGCCTGCCGAGAAACTGGGCACCACCCTGGTAAGACAGCCACTTCTAATTCTTTTCAAACTTTCAACCCAATATTACTTGTAAAAGGAGGGCGTCCAGGTATTCAATCATTGGACGTTTTTCTTTATTGAACAAATTGTCTAAAGACAAATTGTTCTGAAAAGGAAGGCGTCCAGTTATTCAATCTATAGACGTTTTCCTTAAGTGAACAAATTGTGTTTGAACTATTTGATCTGAATGGGAAGGCGTCCAGGTAGGAAATCCTTGGACGTTTTCCTTCAGTGAACATTGCGTTTGAACTATTTGATATTGGAAGGAAGGCGTCTAGGATTTCACTCCTTAGACGTTTTCCTTCTTTGAAGAAATTGTTTATCAACTCTTATGAGAAGGAAGGCGCCCAGGTAGTAAATCCTTGGACGTTTTCCTTTGAAGAAATTGTACATCAATTAACTCTTATGAGAAGGAAGGCGTCCAGGTAGTAAATCCTTGGACGTTTTCCTTCTTTGAAGAAATTGTTCGTCAACTCTTATGAGAAGGAAGGCGTCCAGGTAGTAAATCCTTGGACGTTTTCCTTCTTTGAAGAAGTTGTTCATCAATTAATTCTTTTGAGAAGGAAGGCGTCCAGGTAGTAAATCCTTGGACGTTTTCCTTCTTTGAAGAAATTGTTCGTCAACTCTTATGAGA
Source organism: Patellifolia procumbens (assembly GCA_947645195.1). Taxonomy (NCBI): domain Eukaryota; kingdom Viridiplantae; phylum Streptophyta; class Magnoliopsida; order Caryophyllales; family Amaranthaceae; genus Patellifolia; species Patellifolia procumbens. The sequence continues at coordinate 8,281,657 of CANSGD010000953.1, forward strand.
AGGAAGGCGTCCAGATAGTAAATCCTTGGACGTTTTCCTTCTTTGAAGAAGTTGTTCATCAATTAATTCTTATGAGAAGGAAGGCGTCCAGGTAGTAAATCCTTGGACGTTTTCCTTCTTTGAAGAAATTGTTCGTCAACTAACTCTTATGAGAAGGAAGGCGTCCAAGTAGTAAATTCTTGGACGTGTTCCTTTATGGATCAGTTTGGATCTCTTTGTGCCCAAGTTGTTCAATAATCAGGAGAACGTCCAAGCTTTCTAGCCTAGGACGTCTTCCTTGATGAATCACTGGGTCTTATGGAATCTGAATACATAAGTCATTCAATAATATTTCGGACGGTTTCCTTCTGCAAGCAATGTGTGCTAATATATTTTTTTTTTAGTCAAAAGCCCCCACTGCCAAGGCTGCAGACAAAGCTTCGTCTAAGCCTGCCAGTACGGTGCCCGCAGCCAGGAAAAGAGCTGCATCCACTCCTGCCGAAGAGAAATCTCCGGCCAAGAAGAGCAAGAGTACTTTCAAGAAGAAAAGTACAACTTCTAGTATGTCGCAGGCTTTGAAAGTTGTTCCTGTTAGCCAGCTGGTTACCAGAGTACCTCGTCCTTCTGACGAAGGTAAGGTTAAGGGAGTGGAAGTCTCCTCCACCCCTTTTGTTCCAAACGAGGGGGAAATTCTCCCCTTGGCTGATTTATCCATTCAGCCGGACGCGGCTGATATGCTTGACGTTGTTGAAGTGGGGGACCCGGACGCGGCAACCCCCCAAGTCTCGGCTTACAGTGGAGCTGCAGCTCGGCTGGAAAGTCAAATGCCCCCGGCCTACCGTGGTAGGTCTTTGTCTTCTGGTGAGTCTTATTCTCCAAACGTGGTCAGAACACTGAGAATTGGGGGACGATCACAGAGCCCGTCCAACCCACAAACACTTATTCTTCCTATCCGTATGTCTAATCCTCCACTCGTTACAGATAAGGGAAAAGGGCCAATGGCTGAGGGTCCTGAGGACGAGGATTATCCTGATGAGCCTTTCCCCTCCTTTGCCAAGTACTCAAAAATGGAAAGGGAACAGGTAAAGCGTGAAGTTTTTGACGCTTTCCCTGAACCTTATGTCAAGGGCTTGAGAGGAGCTGCTGCCGGCCATGTGGGTTACATAACCCAGCTGACTGCTGAGGTGAGTGCCACCTACTATCTTTTTTTATATACTTAACATATCTTGTTTATTATCCCACCATCTAACTTTTCACTTTTTTAGGCTTTTGCCCGTTCTCTGATGGCCGAGGATTATATCAGGGACCTCCATAAAGAGAATAGGAGGCTCGTCCGTCAGGTAACTGATGCCGGGGACAAGTCCATTTTGGAGCTGGGAACCCTGAACTTGGAGCATGCTCAAACTGTAAGAGCCATGAAAAAATAGGCGGCTGATATGGATAATATGAATAAGCACCTGATGATGAGCCTGGGTAGCTTGCAAGCCGAGGTGGATCGGCTGAGAAGTCGGCTTGACTCAGCAACTCAGCCCATCGAGGAGGAAAAGAGGTCTGCTCTCATTACCGCAGCCCTGTTCCATCAGGCCATTGTAGGGCTTACAGCTGAGGTGGCTCGTCAAAAGCTCTTGAGGGAACGTGACTTTGAGGAGGCCGTCAAAAGCTTTTCTGACGCTGAAAACTAGGCTAAGGAATGGGCCCTCAAAGCCTTCGACATACTAGCTGACTCCGAAGAGGTGCCCCGATTTGAGAGAAGACTTCTGTTCCAGGAGGAATGCTCCAAGGCTCGGCTGCTCAATGAGAAACCCCCAGTATTTATTGATTCTGACGGGGAGGAATACATAGAACCTAATGCCACAGCTGATGCAAACTTGGAAATGCCTGCGGACACAGAGAAAGATATGGAAGGTACTCCTGACGAGTAACTGGTGCAAGCCTAAGAAGAAGGCTTTCACCAAGTACTCTAAGAAGTATGACAGTGAAGAGGGCAGGAAAGATATTCAGGCTCAGCTTAACAAGTTGAAGAAGTATGCAACTGTCATTAGAGTCTTGGCCCACAACCAGATCAGGATGCTCCTCTTGCTGTCAATTGTTGCTTTGTAATTGTCTTAGTATTTTTGTAGATCAGCCATACTTGGTTTTAGACCGGGATGACGATCTTGTAAAATTATTTTGAGCTTTAGCAGTCCAAGCTTGTCCAGAAGCAGCTTGTTAGTTCTATACTTGATTGATAAACCTGTAAACCTGCTTTGTACTTTTGCAGTCCAAACTCGTCCTGAAGTAGTTTCTTTTTGTTCTAGACTTGGTTGATAAACCTGTAAACCTGCTTTGTACTTTTGCAGTCCAAACTCGTCCAGAAGTAGTTAATATACAATGAAGGTTTATAACTCTCTTTTCTGGTCCCTTCTCTAATTTCTTACTGCTTAGTTAAAGAATGACCAAGTTAATGAATCAGGAATGTTGTCAACATGATGAGGAAGACATCCAAGAATGGTATTCAGTAACCAAATATTGGTTAAATACCAAGTCATGTTCAAGGAAAGACGTCCAAGGATCCAGACGTCTTGGACGTTTTCCTTCACGAACCAATGATTGGGTAAAAACCAGATTACGTTCAAGGAAAGACGTCTAAGGAGACAGACATCTTGGACGTTTTCCTTTACGAATCAATTGTTGGTTAAATACGAAATTATGTTCAAGGGAAGACGTCCAAGGGTCCAGACGTCTTGGACGTTTTCCTTCACGAACCAACTATTGGTTAAAATCCAAGTTATGTTCGAGGGTAGACGTCCGAGGATTAATCAATGACGTTTTCCTTTTTGAACTAACCTTGTTTTGCATCCTTGTAAGATTTAAAGACGTCCGAGGATTGTTCTTTCCTTGCTGGACGTGGTACTGTATGCCCCCCTTCATAGGATGCCTCTTGGTCTATTCCTAGACGAAGACATCGTAGGAAGGAAGTCTAGTCCATCCTTTGTGTAAGTAACGAGACCTTCTTTACTAAGACGTCTCATTTTAGGCCGGTTTCTTTTAAGAAATAATACCTTTGTGTAATATTAGGTATTATGACGGAGCTTTCCTTTACTAAGGGAAGACGTCTCTCTAGCCGGCTTCCTTTAGGAAGCGGTGTTCGTCTATCTTTCAAGTTTCTATGAACTTGGTTTTAAACGATTGCTTCTGGTTAAAGAACTTTTAATCAAGAAGTCTTTGTTCATCAGTTATATCTTGAATAGATTATGATGATTTTTGCAGACGTCTTCCTTTAGGAAGTAATATCTGTCTTGCATAATGGACGGACCTTTATGGTTTATTATCTAGTAACCATCTTTCGTCCATCTATGGAAAAATGCCCCAAGATGGCTGTGGATAATAAAATGCCCCTTAATGATGATGTGACTGGACGTTACTAACTAATCAAATAAGCCATACATAAAGGAGCAGTTCAAACTATAGACCAGAATTTAGAATGTATTAATGTGAAGTTTGCTTAGCCTAAGCTAAGATACATAGAATACATTGCTAAATGATTTTTCTGTGCCGTAGCACTTCGTTTGTAAAATGTAAAAACCTACAAACTTCCTTAGACATAGTATTTTTTTTCAGATTATCGGAATTCCAAGTTCTTGGTATGGGTCGTCCATCTAAGTCTTGAAGCTTAAAAGTGCCGCTGCGAACCTCTTCAACCACCAAATACGGACCTTCCCAGTTCGGGGTTAGCTTACCGAGTTCCTTTGCACGTCCAACTGCCTCCATCTTACGAAGAACCAGATCCCCTATTTTGAGAGGTCGTCTGGTTACCCGTTTGTTGAATTCCCTAGCCATGCGTAGCTTGTACAATTCCATCCTCAGAAGAGCATTACCTCGGACTTCAGGCAATTTGTCCAATGCCAAGCGCATCGCCGCCCAATTAGTCTCTTCTGAGTATAACATGACGCGGAGGGTGGGTTCTTCAATCTCAATGGGTAGGACAGCTTCTGTTCCATAGACCAGCATGAAAGGCGTCTCCCCTGTTGAATTCTTGGCTGTGGTTCTGATGGACCAAAGGACCAGTTGGAGTTCTTCCACCCAAAAGCCTTTGGCGTTTTTTAACTTCTTCTTTATACCTTCCGAAATAATCTTATTGAAAGCTTCTACCTGGCCGTTTGCTTGTGGATGTGCAACAGAAGCAAAGTGGGACTTAATCTCCCTTTCTGATAGCCAATCTTTCAGTTTAGGAGTCTCAAACTGTGGGCCGTTGTCGAACACAATCGACTGGGGCATCCCAAATCGTGTTATGACGTTCTTCCAGATGAACCTTTTTACATCATTCGTCTTTATACTCCTAACGGCCTCAGCCTCTACCCACTTGGAAAAATAGTCCACAGCCACAATAACAAATTTTCTCTGTCCGGCCACCATGGGAAAAGGGCCTAGGATGTCCATCCCCCACTTGGCGAATGGCAAAGGAGTTAGAATTGGTGTTAGAAAATTTGATGGCCTTTTAAAGAGATGACCATGCTTCTGACAGCTATCACATTTTTTTGCATAATCCACGGCATCAGCATTCAACGTTGGCCAGAAATAGCCAGTTCTTCGTGCCTTTTCAGCCAAGGCTTGGCCGCCAATGTGTGATGCACAAATCTCCTCGTGCAAATCCTTCAATACCTCAAGACCATCTTCCCTGGTAATACATTTCAACAAAGGACGATCATACGATTTCGTGTACAATGTCTCGTCCCAAACTTCGAACCATTTGTCACTAGCCTTAACATATTTTGCTTCTGTCGGGTCTTCTGGTAATTGGCCAGTCTTTTTGTAATGAAGAATAGGCTCCATCCAGTTGTTTCCTCGGCTTAAAAACATCACCTCTTCCTGATCAATACTTTTCTTTTCTTGAACCTCCCAGAAAACATTTCTTGGGGTGTCGCCCAAAGCAGAACTTGCAATTTAGACAAAGCATCAGCCTGATGATTCTCAGACCTAGGTATTTGTACCAAGGTGAATCCATCTAATTGCTTGATTTCTTCTTTTACCAGCTGGACATACTTAATCATGGAGGCCTCTTTGCATTCATACTCTCCATTAACCTGGCTGACTACCAGAAGAGAATCTGACTTTGCCTCTAATTTTCTTGCTCCTGCTGCTCGGCAAATACGGATCCTGGCCAGTAAGGCCTCATATTCAGCCTCATTATTGGACGCCGGAAATTTAAAACGTACAGCATATTCATACTTGTCTCCCTCAGGAGACCGACAAACCAGGCCTGCCCCACTTCCTTGAGTGGTGGACAAGCCATCTACCATTAATTTCCAATACTGACTGCCCTCAGAGGGGTCTTCCACCGGATCCAACAATGGACGGGTTAGTTCAGCAATGAAATCTGCCAAAGCTTGTCCCTTAATCGCCTTTCTTGGTTCGAATGTGATGTCGAACATTTTCAGTTGATTCGCCCACTTCAACATCCTTCCTGCCGCCTCTAGCTTCTGTAAAACTTGCTTAAGCGGCTGATCAGTGTACACAACTATACTGTGAGCCAGGAAATAGGGCCTTAGCTTTCGGCTAGCAACTACTAAAGCCAGGCCAAATTTCTCTACAACTGTGTATCTAGTTTCAGCATCCTTGAGTACTTGACTCACAAAGTAAATGGGTGTTTGTATAGCATCTCTCTCGGCTAGCAGTACTGCACTGACTGCTTCAGGAGAAACAGCCAGGTAAACATACAACTTCTCCCCAAGCACCGGACTTATCAGACGGGGGAGCTGTTGTAAATGCTTCTTGATCTCAACTAAGGCTTCATCTGCTTCAGGGGTCCACTGAAACTTTGCGGACTTCTTTATCGTTGCAAAAAAATGATGGCATTTATCACCTGATTTGGACAAAAATCGTCCTACTGCCGCTAAGCAACCAGTCAGCCGTTGAACTTCCTTCACCTTGGTCGGAGGCTTCATATCGAGTATGGCTTGGATTTTTTCTGGATTTGCTTCTATCCCTCGTTGATCTAAAAGGAATCCAAGGAACTTGCCAGCGGAAACTCCAAAGACGCACTTCTTTGGATTGAGCCTTAGTTTATACTTGCGCAATGTCTCAAAAGTTTCGCACAAGTCTCCGACATGATCTGTTTCTTCTTGGCTTTTGACGATCATGTCGTCAATGTATGCCTCTAAATTTTGTCCCAACTGAGGCGAAAAGATCTCATTGATAAGCCTCTGGAAAGTCGCCGGGGCGTTGCTCAGACCAAATGGCATCATCAACCATCCATACAATCCTTTTTCTGTTATGAACGAAGTCTTGTCCTGGTCCTCCGGCATCATGGGAATCTGATGGAACCCAGAGTAGGCGTCCATGAAGCTCAGTAAGGCATGACCAGCTGTCAAATCTACCAGTCGATCCAGCTTAAGAAGAGGAAAATTGTCTTTGGGGCAAGCCTGGTTCAGGTCCGTATAATCGACACACATCCTCCAAGTCCCATTTGGCTTGGGGACCATAACCACGTTTGAAACCCAATCTGGGTAGTGAGTCTCCCTGATGAAGCCGGCTTCTAGTAGTTTCTTGACCTCTTCGTCTACAGCCTAATTCCTAATAGGTCCCAAATGCCTCTTCTTCTGCCTGACCGGTTTTCTGGCTGGATCAACATTTAGCCGATGAACGGCCACTTTGGGATCAATACCCGACATCTCTTTTGCCCCATAGGCAAAAATATCTTGAAATTATTTTAACAGTGCTATGATAGCTTCTTGTAACTCGGGCTTCAAACCTGCCCCAATCTGCAAAGTCCTTTCCGGACGAGACTCATCTAAGCAAATGCTTAAAGGGGCCTCAACAGGCTTTGGACGATCCAATGTCAAACTTGCGATCGTCATCAGCTCGGCTGAAGGCCTTGGCTCTTCTTTTACTTGAGTGAATTTTCTCTTCTTGCTGGGCAAATCTCTTGCCGTTTTCCCTTCAGGGGTAACATGTAGTTCACCTCTTTCTCTAGCTGGCTTCCTTGCGGAGGCAGCGTTGGTTTGAAACTTCTCTTCTTGCACTCTGGCCGGTCCTACCATCTCTGCCCCCATCTCTTTGGGTTCATCTAAATCCATAGGCTCGACTTCACTCAATTTCCAGGACGAAGGTTTTAGGGTTGTAAGATAACATTCCCTAGCGGCCCTCTGATCTCCATAAATTGTGCTTACTTGGCCGTCGTCACACTCGAACTTCATCAGCATGAGATGGGTGAAGATGACAGCCTTAATGTTATTAAGGGTAGGACGTCCCAGAATGACGTTGTAAGCTGTCAAATCCTTGACAACCAAAGACTTTATGAACATAGTTCTGCTCTTTTCCTTCTCTCCGACTCGGACGGGCAACGACACTGTGCCGACCGGATGTATGATTCCACCTCCAAATCATATAATAGGATGATGGACTGGAAGAAGATCTTTCTCATCAAACTTCAATCTTGACAAACAATCAGCGCTAATAATGTTAGTCGAGCTGCCAGTGTCGATAAGGATCCTTCGCACTCTTAGATTGGCAATCTTCATCTCTACGACCAAGGGGTCATCATGGGGAGTCCTTATCTGCCCAGGGTCTCCTTCGCTCACCGTCACCATGGGGAACTGGTCTACCTTGGATTTCCCCGTCAGCAACACTTGGCCAAGCTCTCTCACATAATTTTTGTGACCTCTCAAGGTTGGTCCTCCGGCTGCAAACCCGCCAGATATCACCAAAACCACGTCTTCGTCTGTACTGGAGTTTTCTTTCTTTTTCTGCCGATAATCCTTCTTCTGAAAACGGCCTTCACGGGAGACGTATTGATTCATCTTTCCTTGCTTTTCCAGGTTTTCCAAAGCTCTCTTCAGGTGTTTGCATTCATTTGTCTCATGTCCACAATCCTTGTGGAAGTGGCAGTACTTACTCTTATCTCTGTTCTTGTAAGGTGTTTTCATTTCGGCCGGAGCCTTGAGTTCATGCTGATCCTTGATTTCCATAAGGATTGAATACTGATCCTTATTGAACTCAATGGGTTCAGCCGAGACAGCCCTTTCTTTTCTCTTCTCTCTTCTCGACGGGGCCGTGCTTGAAGACACTACCCAGGTCTCAGCCTTCTTAGGATTGTTCTTAGTCTTTTGAACAGGTTCCTCGGGCTTCTTGGACTCTGAGTGCTTGGCTTCAGCACACACCTCCGTCGCATGTATAAAAGCCTCGGCTTTCCTTAAAGCTTCAGCCAAGGTACTCACTTTCTTCTTGACTAAATCAAACTTGAAACTTCCTGGACGCAGTCCTCGAATAAAAGCATCGAAGGCTACACCAGCATTTAAGTCATGGATTTGAAGGGCTTCAAGATTGAACCTCTTTACAAAACTTCTCAGGGATTCCTTTGGGGCTTGGATGATCTTCCCCAAATGAATACTAGTCTTCTGTTCCTGCCTATTGGCGACAAAGTGGCTAGTGAATGAATAACTTAACTCGGTGAAGTTGTTGATAGAATTAGCCGGTAGGTTGTTAAACCACTTCTGAGCGACTCCTTTCAGAGTGGCTGGGAAGTTCTTACACCATGTAGCGTCGTCTACTGTCTGGACGTACATTTGATGTTTGTAAGCAGAAAGATGATCATCTGGATCAGTAGTGCCATCGAACGGATCAATGGTTGGTAATTTAACCTTAGCACATGGAGGAGTTTGCATTATTCTGGCTGAGAAAGGCGTCGGCCAATCTATGCGCAGCTCCCTAAAACGTTCATCAACTGGGGCTGTATTTATCCGACATTCCCTTAAGACTGGGTTCGATGAACTGACCCCTTGGGACCCTCGCCTATACACATTCTGCTAAGACATCGTTCTGTAAACATTAGGCTGAACCACCGTTCGATCCTGACGAGGCTCATAAATAGACGGAGTCCTTCCATGCTCCAGAGTGTGACTCCGAATCCTCAGACTGGGGTCTTGCAAGTACGGCGTTGATCCGGTAGCCGACCTCTGTTGAGCCGCTACCCTCTTAGCATGCAGGTATTCCCGAGCGTCTGTCTCCATCCTTCGACCATCCACTGGTCTGTTCACTGGGTTGGTGACCACCAGATTCCAGTCTAAACGACGTGGTTGCTCACTACGAACAGGATGCCTTCCTCTAGACGTTCTTCTAGCTACTCCTGGTCGTCTAGCCCTGCTTGGTCCAGCCACATTCTCCTGAGAAGCTCCTCTCCTAGGAGCAGGCCTAGAATCCGGTTGGGATCCTACTCGGAAGAATAACATGTTGTTCTTGATCTGGTCTTGGACAACTTGGGCCATCCTGGCTTGAAACTCATTTAGGGCATTTTCCAAATGAGCAGCCGTGACCGGGAGAGCATGGTTGGGCTCCAAGACTGCCCCAATGGGATCATTCTGTTGCTGTCCGTCACGTCCCCTAGGCGGACATTCATCATCAACGGTATCATTAACTTGAACATAAGGACTCATCCTTTGTCCTCGATTGGACGAATTGCAATCATTCATCTCCGCGCCTCCCCACAGACGGCGCCAAATGTTTTAAGTAAACTTGAAGAATACGGTATTTGTCCTGATGATGGACAGGTGTAGGGTTGATATTGGGAGGCTTGTGCTGAGATGTTGCTTCGTTCCCGAACCTGCAAAAGGGGAAAACCAAACCGGAAGTTTGGGTTTGATTCCCTCTCCGATGCTTAAGTCAGTGTTCAATAGATAATAGCTGGGTATGAATTTTGACAGAGTAAGTTTAAGAGAGAGTTGTTGTGTCCTTTTTACCTGATTATGAGGGACTATTTATAGTATCTATGTATAGAAAAGAGCACCCTAGGATGAAGGAATGTGATTGGTTAGGCAATGGGAGAGCGACACTTGTCATGGTCTGATTGTCCTGAGCCTTTTATCCAATCACCTTCTTCCTCTTTAGGGAATTTGGGCTGATTATTCCCTCTTTTAGGGAATAGTTGGGCCTCTTGTTTGCAGAATTGATGATATCATTAGCTCCCCATAACATGCTGCCAAGTGTGGATGAGGAGGTGAGCCACGTGTCACTAATTCATTGGGCCACGTGGCGATCCCTGACTGGGCCACGTGTCCTCTTTAAATATGTTACAACACCTCCCACATTGCGGTACCCCTTCTGGGCATACGGCTCATAACTTTGCGTTTTTTTATTCACTATAAATGCCAGAACCTCTGTTACTTTCATTTATCATGTTTCGTAAATTTTATTAACTTGCTTTACAAAAGCTCACGCATTTCGTAATAACCGTTAATGAACAATAACAACTCATACATCACATTGCACATGGATTCAGACTTAGAATTACTTTTTAATACCTCACAGAGGTAGAAATCATAGGGCCATGAGTCTATCATAGGCATATAAATCATACGTATTCAGAAATCATGTAACTAACGAATAACAACATGAAACAACATTCTTTATTTATTAAACGAGTCACGAGTCTTGTAATAAAAGCATTAATCATATATATCCATGAAATCAGATAAACATGTATCACATGAATCATAATTTAACGCCGACATACTTTAATTAAACATTAAATAGTCATGAAAACATTAATTTAATTACATAACATACATTAACATTGAGTTTCATATAAACATAGATAAAGTCGTATAAATCAATTGGTCATGTAAAATCATATCTTCATACATTATTCATTTATTCACGTTATAAATAATAATTCATAAATACTTTACTTACGTAAGCATGAGTCATGGATTGATCATACTATAATTTACTTTAACTTACATAAACATGATTTTACTCATATAACATGAACATATCTCATAAACCACTACTCATTGCTTAAACATATAATGATCACTTAAATTGCATAAACTCATAACAACATATAATATCATGCCTTTTCATAAATATCATGCTTTCACGATATAAAATAATAACATATCATAACAACATAATAATTAACTCAAATATAACAACATCGATTTCATAATTTATATGAATCATCAATCACATAATATAAATATGTTCAATAAACTTTACGCATTATCATAAATTTTATAATTAATATACGGAGGTTCATAAAATCACATTATACATTATAAATTCATATTTCACATACGGGCATGTAGTCTAATGCCGGACATAAAGGTTACCTTAACCGCTCAATCCATAATATTTCCATAACTCCAAGAACGTCATCCGTAGACCTTTCGAATTCCCATATTACAATTAGCGCTCCATAAACATCAATAAAATAATAATCAGAATCAACTCAACTCATAACTAATCACGACATTCCCTTAGTAACCCACTTTTTCGAAAATCTTTACCAAAACGTAAATCTTAAAACTCATTATATATTCAAAATGCCGCTTTCGTAAAATTAATAATTCCTTAAAATAATTACAAAGATAATTATTACACTAATTGGGATTTAGTTAATTAAGATAACAAAAATAGGTTTATACCTCCATATAAGTCAAATGTTGACTTTTGGGCTATTAATGCCCAAGTTACTAGTTCTTTTCAAGAACCAGTAGCATGGTTCTTTTCAAGAACCAGTAGCATGGTTCTTTGACTACACTAACGAAGAAGAGCAGGGGAGGAGACAGAGGAGGGGCGAGGGTGGTGCGCAAGCCATTGTGGGGCCGGGGTTGGGTCTCTGGTGGCCAGAGTTCCGACAAGGGAGGGTGGTGGTGGCTGTTAGAATAAATGGATATATCTTTATATTTTCATTATTCATATTATGTAAATAATTATCTTTTAGTTATTGTGTATCTGTTAGTTTCCTAATTCTTAGGTTTGTTATTATCTTGTAACCTAGAGTATATAAGATTAGTTTGTACACAATTAACGTTTAAGGAAAATATTGTCTTTCATGGTATCAGATTGCTAGGGTTTTCTTTCCTCTCAGCCTTTCGCTCTACCTAGACGTTTTTCTCACCTCATCACCGCCCACAACGAAATTTTCCGGCCACCATGACCAACGGCAAGGACAAATCTTCCTCATCATCTTCTTCATCTCTCTCTTCTCTTTCTTCTTCTCTTTCTTCTACCAACATTAAACACAATGAAGTCTTTAGTTTCATCATGAGAGATAGTAGCACCATTTACTTTAGAAAATTTTGTCAGATTAAGCCTATTATAATCAACTTTTTGTGAAGTGCAGCCACATTTTAAAACTTTTGTCAAAATAAACCACTTATCTACTCCGATATGTGAACTTAAGCCACTTTATAAAATCTGGTCAAAAACATTGACTCCGGCGTTTACCCTCTAGTTTACCCCAATACTGTTTTTATCTCTTCCTGTATTTCTCCCCCCCAACATTTTCTAGTTAAAACCCCTTTATCCCCAAATCTTCATCTTCCACGAGCTTTTCTACCCAAATTTTCCCCATCTTCCTTGATTTTTTATCCCTATTCTTTTTCCATCTTCCTATTCAATCCCCTTATCTTTCCCAAATTAAACTCTCTCAAAAATAACGAGGCCTTCATCTGACTCAAGCTCTTATTACTCATAGAACTCAATTCAATATGCGTTCTTGTTGGGAGTTGAGAAACCTTGTTGTAATTGAAAAAATCAAGTGATTTATGATTGAAGGCTTGTTAAGGGAAGGGATTAAATGACTCACATAGGTGTCGCTGAATTCTTTCTGTTGAAATGACTCAATTATAGATTTATGGATCTAAATTATTGTTCTTTCTTCGAAAAATCAATGTTTCGATTCAATAATTAACCTTCCAATTATCAAAAGATTACGTGGAACATCAAAAGATGCAAAAATATCAAAGGAGAGGTAGGGTTTATGGTTGATTAGGTTGATTTTGATAGGATGAGTTTAATTTCGGGGAAGTCTGGGTTAAAACAAGATCTGGGTTTGAATTTCAATGTCGGGGAAATATGAGATTGAGTTTAATTTTGGGAGAAATCTGGGTTTTTGGAAAACTAGGTTCACTTTGGAAATCTGGGTTCACTATCGGAAAGAAATTATGAGGGGGGAATGGTTGGTGAACGTCGGAGTCAACGTTTTTTGTCCGGATTTCATAAAGTGGCCTGACTTCACATACCCAAGTATCATAGTGGCTTATTTTGACAAAAGATTTAAAATGCGGCTGCACTTCACAAAAGAGTGATTATAATAGGCTTAATCTGAAAAATTTTCCTTTACTTTATCTTCAGTATACAAAATAAAGTTAAAATCCCCTATACCACACATAGGAGGACTCACGTTAGCAACACTGTAACTCAAAAACTGCCACAAATGCTTTCTATCCTCCATAGTTTGAGCACCATAAACAGCAATGAACATAATATCCTCAAAACTATTTTTATCTGTCAGACAATAGTGAATATATTGCTCATGCTTAACTGTGATTCTACCTATAACACAGCTAGGCTTCCAATCAAGCCAAATTCTATCCCTAGTAGAGAAATCATAATTGTGATCCCTCAACCAATCACCACCAAACTTACCTCTGATTTTATCTTTTTCGAGATCTTTTACTCTAGTTTCAAGAATAGCAATATCATTAGTTTTAATCAACTTCTTGAGTTCAACTACTTTAAAATCAACCTTTTAATATTCCAGGATCAAATGATCATTTAATACTTGATACTAAGTTGAAAGGAACTCCCACTACCTTCATCCATAGTATGAATGACACAGCTTAGACTATCATGTGATTGCTCCATGATACTCTTGTTGCTCCTGGCCTAAACTACAGTCCGCTTACCACTTTCTTCCCTTGATTTGTGTAGTAGTTGCGGCTGAAGCACCAAAAGGAGTTAAAGGGCTAACTACAGCTAAGGAGGATTATTGTTGTTCTTCAAGATTACTTTTTCCTTGTGTAGATTCTACTACATGCTTTACTTTAAGCACCCACTTTCGCACTACTTTTAGGTATATCTTTCGTGACTTTAACAACTTCTTTCTTGTGTTGGCAATCATGCCCAATTTTGTTGCAGTACAACCGCTGATAACCTTTTCTTCAAGCACATGGCGATCAAGATCCTCAATTGTACTATTATCAGGTAGATGTTGAGTAACATCCATCTCTATTAACACTCTAACATAAGAAATTCTCATTTGATTAGAGGTGCCCTCATCAGCATAAAGTGGAACTACCAACAAGCTAGCAATCCTACTCAAAGACTTAAATCCTCAACAGTTGTGAGGCAGATAAGGCTACTTCACCCACAGAGGGATTATTCTTAGAACCTCCTCGTGAATATTAAAGGATGGGGACGAAGATTTCACCATTATAGGTCTACTATTAAACATAAAAGGGCCAGAATAAAGTACTTCATTTTTATCTTCTTCAGAATCGAATTAAACCAAGAATAAGCACTCTTTAAGAACACTTAATGTGGAACTACTGACTCATCATACTTCCTCCGTTTCTTTTTAACTGCAACGATTGGACATTTTTCTCTCTACTTTATGTCAAATCCTTGCAGTTAAAAAGAAACGGAGGAAGTAACAAATTTGATGGAAACATTCGTGGTCAAAAGTGATGTGGAATAGTAAAGATTGAAAGCAATTGAAAGTAACAAGGAAAAGAAATAATCAATTGAAGACTAAAAGGTGAAAACTTGAATAAACTGCAAAGTATGAATTATATTCTAGGGAGGGAAAAGGTCTGAAGCTAAAGGCAATAACGAATGAAAAAAGATGAAGAAAAATAAACTAGGAGGTCTCATCTATAGTCAATCCTAAATAGAGTCAGGAAAAGAAATACTTCCTCCGTTTCTTTTTAATTGCAACAAAGGAATTTTTTATGTTTCACAAATAATACCCTTTTGTTGCAATTAAAAAGAAACATAGGAATTATATTAAAGCAGATTAGTACAAAAGATAGGCTTTCGGAGCCAACGCCTAATCGGGCATACCTCACCCGATCCCATCGGACGCTGATTAACACTTTAATTTTTAGCAAGTTGGATTACACATAACGCTCGATCTCATCCGGCCATAGCGCCTGACAGGCTATAGTCGTATCACCTAGTCAAAGATAAATCCTAAGTCCTCTAATAATGATAGTCAAGGGAAGTAGAGTCGAATCCACAGAGAGACGGAGTTCTAAGTTAATATTCAGCTAAACAACTACTTCAGACAAAATCAGACAAGAATCAGCTGAACTACTAATTAAACACTAGAAAGAAATATAAAGAGAGATTCTAATCTATGAAATAAAGGTCTAGGAAATTAGTTCGGTCCACCATGCTTATACCAATCAAAGGATCAAACAACTATCAGAACTTAGGCCAAGAATCGACAGATTAGAACAGTGTCAAGCTATGGTTAAGTCTCAACGCTCATAATTCAACATATGCAGCATGTTCACAAATATAATCAGAATTATTGGTGTGTACTAGGCCTCTAAAAGTAAGACGGGTATGTGGAAACAATTATTAACCTCAAGCAATCAAAGAAACTGCGCAATAACGTTAATTGCTCAATAAGAACAAATCACACCATAATTAAACTCATCAAGCCCTAGAAACTAATAGCAATTCAAATAATCAAGGTATAAACATGGCTTCCCTCTCTAAATCCCTATAAATTAAACTACTCACTCATAATTGAATCGACAATAATAAATCTAATATGAAACCCTAATTTCAACATCATGAATGAATCAATAAATAAACTAAGCAATCAAGAATAATTAAAGAGATTAAAAGTAGAGAATAATACCAATTGACCGAAAGCAAGAACTTTTATTGAAATCGAATCCGAGGTTCAATCACCTTTAATTTAATCTAAAGTGTTTAAACTCAATAAAACTAAGCTAAGAACTATGGAAATAAAACTAGAGTAAAAGATGTCTCTAAAATAATGAGGAAAAGGTATTTATAATACCCCTCAAAATCTAATTAAAACGGAATAAAAAGATAGAAAATCCGTGTCGTCGTGCACGGGACCCGATCGGGCAATGGGCCACCTGATCGGGCCCATAGTAAAAATTCCAAACTTTTCCTCCTTGATTTACAAACAGCAGCGCAGCCAATCCATACAAAGGAATTGGGCTTCACCCGATCCCTGACCCGATCGGGCAGTGGATCGGGTCCACACAAGTTGGCCCAGCATTGCTTCCCATGCACGCAGCAACAGAACGAGACATATGAGCCTCCCACCCGATCGGGTCGGCAATAGTGCCCGATCGGGCCTGGGCACATTTCTCCAACCAAGTCTTCTTCGTTCTTCTCGCCCGATTGGATCGGGCAAGGCCCGCCCAATCGGGTCCGCAACTTTTCCAACCAATCACAATATCTTCGCCCGATCGGGCCATTTCTTGCCCGATCAGAGTACGGAATACTCCTTTTTGACTCTTTGGCTCTCAATTCTTCACGTTTAGAGGGCTTGGGACCTCCGAAACTACCCATAAAGCTCGTGAGCCATCCTATGTGGCTCGTAACATCTCGTAAAGCCGTGGTTCCTTCCAAACAGCTCGAGAATAAGGAGAAAACTCCCTAAAACCTGCAATTCAGCACTAAAACACAAAACCACAACTATATACGATAGTTAGCATAAAATAGCTCCCAAGAGCTCAAACGACGCACAATTTAGCTCGTAAATAAGGGAGAAAAGTCTATATATGTGATATCAGCGCCCGATCGGGTGGCCTTCACGAACAACAACCGGGCGCACCTTGCACAAACGTGCATGAAACATGGGGAAAATCCGCCGCCCGATGCATTACCTTCAATTTTACTTTTCCTCGGTGTTTTACGCCAAGTCTTCGGTACTAGGTTCATCCAAGGCCTAGGGATCCATCCTCGGACCCTCGAATTTCTTCTAAGTGTACTCCTCCAATCCAATGTGGCAATCATAAAGCAGTAGAATATGGGGAAAATGTCTCCTAAAGCCACAAATCATCATAAAACACCAAACCGCTACTAAATGGATAAAATTAGTAGAAAACAATCCCTAAGAGCACGATCAACACACAAAT
The DNA here is from genome assembly GCA_947645195.1 of Patellifolia procumbens. Classification (NCBI taxonomy): domain Eukaryota; kingdom Viridiplantae; phylum Streptophyta; class Magnoliopsida; order Caryophyllales; family Amaranthaceae; genus Patellifolia; species Patellifolia procumbens. Next base: position 8,298,525 of record CANSGD010000953.1, read on the forward strand.
TAGCTCAGAAAATACGGGGGGGGGGGAACATTATATAATAATATCACATCAATGTCGTCTTCACAAATAGGGCATTCTTTGTAACCCTTCACGGTGTGATCTCATAAGTTCCTATAGACAATATATCATGGCATGCAACGTAAAACATCGATTCATTTTGATATGCATGAACACTTGGCATACATTCATTAGATCCCAAAACTTTTTCAAATCTTCGGTTAGTGGTGCTAAGTACACACTATGTGACTCCAGTTTCTTATATGTTGGTATTAACAAGGAAAACATAATGTATTGTGTTTCATACATAACCATAGCCCCATATTGTAAGTCACCATCAGAACCGGCCAAGTGTTGTGTTGGTTGTTCATGAGCCAAATGGGATGATTCCATCAGTACATAAACCTAACCCGAGATTCCTTGCTTCCACACAAAATTCTCGAAACTCCTTATCAATAATTTTCCATTGAGGGGAATACACATCTCTAATCTTCCCCATCATTTTCATGCTAGCTGCATGCCATCACTACAAGAAAATAATACATTGGGCGTCAAAAATATATAACAGAGGGCGACAAAACAAATAATGTCGCACATGTTCAAGAATGGGCGACACTATAAACTGCCGCGAAAAATTTGGAATTCGGCGTCAAATATGAAATTTTGTAGCACAAAAACTATTAATGGGCTACATAAATATTTAATGTAGCGCAAGACTAATAAATGGGCAACATGTTTATGTTTTTTGTGGACAAAACTTCATTAAAATAACCCTGCCGAATTGCCTGCCTTAGCCCATGAAAATATTTGGCTTTTCCACTCAAACCCTATTTTCAAACTGCGGAATTATGCTGAAATTTAACCCCATCTTCTCAAACCTTATTTTCATCGTCTTCCCAAAACTCATCTGCTCCCTCCCGCTCAACTTCTGTTCCCTCCCGCTCAACTTCTGTTCATCACCATTAGAGTACAAAGATAAGGAAGATGACTTTATTGAGCATTTAGGTCTCAAATTTCAGGCTCTAACACTCAATTTTGTTTCTAAGTTTGTCTCAAATTTAACCTCCATAACTCATCGTCTCACTAGTAAGCTACTTTTCTTCTTTGCACGTTAAACTGCGTTACAACACTGGATTAGTTAGATTTTGTTTTTCCTTTTTCATGGGTTTTTAACATCCGGGTCTTATTTATTGTTGGTTAGTGTTGGATTCATTGTTACAGTAAAGCTTTTGAATCAATTTAAGTGGGTCTTTCATGATTGATGGAATCTATCCATGCTTTTGTATCAATTTTAGTGTTGAATACTATGAATTGGATATGATACATGGGATATGTCGCGGATATATTAGAGGGCTTGCAATTGGACCAAAACCACCCAAAAACCAAGGAATGGAGCTGATTCTATTGACGTCAGAGCAGAAATTAAACAACTCTAACAAGCTGGAGTTGAGTGAGAATCTAAATTGCGAGCAGAAATTGAACGCATAAAGTAGGAAAAGTCTGGAGAGAGAGAACAAATTGAAGGAAGAGATTATCGAGAGAGAATTAACTGAAGCAATAGTGTATTAAAAGAGAAAACAAAATGAGAAGTGAGTTAATTGCGGAATTGATGGCAATGATGCGTTCTTCGACATGAGCTCTAAAAAGTTCAATTTGGTTCGTAGGTTTATTTGTTTATCCTAATTTTTTATTCAAATACCCATCATCATGAGTATATCATTATTACATGAAAAAATTGGCAATAAATACCTAGGTTCAACCTCTTTTTTGAAATAAATACCTAGGTTCTTTTTTATTATATATAAATATCATACTTGCTTCATTTTTTTGAAATCAATACCAATTAACGGATTAACCCAAAAATTCAATGAAATTTGACTAATATTAACAGGGGTTCCATGTTCGAGGGTCTCATAACCTCAACTATATATAACTATCCTTAATTTCATTCATTTCTCTAACTACCATGTGCAATCTATCTGTCAAAGCTGGTCAATATTTGTTAAGTTTTTTGGCTAATCCGTTAGTTGGTATTGATTTTATAAAAAAGAAGCAAGTATGGTATTTATATATAATAAAAAATAACCTAGGTATTTCTTTCAAAAAAAAGGTTAAACCTAGGTATTTGTTATCAATTTTTCCTTATATGTTGATACTTGGATCAAAGACCTTTTCAAAACTTTAAACCCACTCTTAGCCTTATCTCAAAATGTGCTTCTGAAATGGATGGGCATTTATAACTGTACAATCTGGATAAGGTTATTTTTAGGTATTGCTTTTGATGAAATAAGTTTATAAACCGGAGGTGAGTCCTTGTAACAAGATGAAATATTGATTATGTCGACTTTATATTATATATAGATTTTGTAATATCTTGTGTTTCTTGTAAATGTCAAGGTTATTTAAAGACGCATATCGTTATTGGAAGAAAGGGTAACTTGATGAAGACTTCATATTGGCCACCACTTTTGTATAGCTAGTGAACAAGCATACATCAACATCTTAGCTATATTTTTGGATATGTTGAAACTAGTTGGTGAGTTAGTTTTTGGAACAATTATGTAAATTTTGAATATATACACGGTCTTATCTAATATAGTATTTTATTGGTGACGTTAAATATATACCTTGGTATTGAGAATGCATTCGGATTATGCAGATTTAGAAGATGAAAATCCCAATTAGCACCGATTAAGGCAAATAAAGTTCAATAAACTACATCTTAAATGGGCTACATATATTGAAAAAGTGTGGCACACCTGAGGTGACAAATTAACTAAAAATGACGCCCAAACATGGATACAATACCTCTTTCCTGCCAAAATATACAGTTCATGGGCAGCGAAATTATAAAAAAAGGGACGCCCAATACATGGGCTATAAGAATAGTCTAATGCCCAATCAAGTATTATGGACGATAGAATTGTCACAAGTGACGCCCAAACAACAAAGGAATTTTTTGTTGCCCATTTATGCATATGTGGGAGACGAAAATAAAAAAAGTATTGACCCATGCAAGGGTGACGTCGATAAGGCGATACATCTTGAGTGACTTTAATTTTTGTCGCCCTTTATTTGGGCGACGAGTTGTTTTGTGGCTTAATGTAATTTTTCTTATAGTGAAATTAATGTTAAGTTCTTTATATCTATGGCATTAGCAGAAAAACATTTGATAAACCTCTAAACTATATATGCAAATAAACATTACCTTAGCAGGAGGCCCATCTTGACATTGTGCTAATGTTGTTTATCTTATATTATGATACTCCGCATTTTGGACATTCAGACAAATACTTATACTTTTTTTTATGCAAAACACAATTATTTGAGCAAGTGTGAATTCTCAGCTTCCAAACCCATTCGACCTAACATTCTCTTAGCATGATAAGTCGAACTAGGAATTTAATTTCATCACCTTCTGGAATTATATCTATAAACACTTTCAAGTTCCTTAAACTTTTATTACTCCACCTATTTGACACTTTCAGGTTTAAACGACAACAGATAATTGATTATATATTTGGTGCAACCTTCATACAATGACTTTTTTGGTTCACTTAATAAACTATCAACTTTAGATGACCCCTCACTAAAACTATCCTTAAAATCAAGAAACATCTCATGTAGCCTATCCTTTCACCATCAATTCTTTTATCGTCTTGTGAGCCCACTTTATTATCTTCATAGTTATTGTTTGTATGACCTGTTACTTCTTCATCATGACATATCCATTCTTTATATTTTTTCAAAAAACCCATACCAAAATATATGTTCTCGTAATGATGGATACTCTATCCATATTACCAAAAGTCTTACAAATCCTTCTTATGTGTCAGCGCAAATCTAATGAAATCCTCAATCTCTTGTTGAAATTAAGGAGGTACGTTTACGGTAGATCCACATTATATCCATAACTACCAAGTATATTTTTACTTGCCAATCCAACAATACATATACATAAGAATAACACTCAAAAATACCACGGCAAATAAATACTAAATGTGAACAACCAAATAGTAAATATTAGGGGAAAGAGAAGAGATTTATACTATTAAGGCCTCGCCTGGATTTGGGGGAAACTTTTGGGTGGGAATGAATACCGGGGAATTTTTCAGGGGGGACTAATTTAAGGGAGGAATTGTTAGGGAGGGGGAATAAGTATGAGGTATGGTATGAGAGGACTTTAGACCATAATTCATCATTTTGTTTACCGGCAAAATGAAACGGAAATTTTAATAGTTTACCAAATCTGATGAGGAATTTTCATGAAAAGGAGAGAGATAGAATGTGAAGGTCATAAATCAAAAGGCAACATTGAATTAAGAGAGGTGCTCTGTGAATGTCCATGGATGACAGTGGTGGTGCTGTTGAAGAAGGTGTATGATTGACTGTTGGAGAGAGAAGGAAAGTTAGAGGGGAGATTGTTACCCGAGGGGGGGGGCTAGGGTAATGTTTTACCCCTTTATGAGGGGAATAAATTCCTCCAGTAGCGTTTTTTCTCATACCAAACTTGTAAAAATGCGTAATTTTTACTCTTCAATTTATTCCCCCCTCTACCCTCATTCCAGGCGCCCCCTAAGTGTAGAAGAGAGGATGTCCGAAAGAGTACAATGCAACAATTTGCTAAACAATATAGAAAAAATTGACAGAAAATACCAAGGTTTTAGGTCATTTTAAAAATAAATACCAACTAGTTGCGAAATCAAAAATAAATATCAACTAGCTCTAAATTGGTTTATATCCATATCAACTAAGATTTTTAATGATTCCCTCCAGAGTGCTTAACTCCGTCAAGCCTCTACAAATTGTGGTTATACAGAAACCGTCATATTTTTCGTCAAATTATCATTCCAACTAACAAGGACCATGACCGAAAACTTTGACAGTTTATGTTAGTTGGTATGGAAATCAAAAAAATTAGAACTAGTTGGTATTTATTTTTGATTTCGCAAGTGGTTGGTATTTATTTTGAAAATGAACTAAAACCTTGTTATTTTCTGACAATTTTCCAACAATATACACAAAACTAGTGTTAGATTGCTAATAGTAGTGGGCAAGTTCTGAATGAAAATTGGATTAAATTTTATCACTAAGTTAATTTTCATACGGTAACAGATTGGTTATACATTCCAATGGTAAACGAAACTCTCTTTATGACAACCAACTCTTATTCTTATAATAACTTTGCTAATTATCATTACAAGTTTTAGAGACATCATCTTTTTTTTATTTTTTTGAATTTAACATCACTATGTGACAATAATATGAATAAATGAATTTTGAAAATATTAACTTACTTTAAGGAGGGAGAGATGTACAAGTCATATGAGCAATGAACAAGCAAGACAAGACCTCAATCTCAAAATTTACATACGTGTAAAGATCTACAAAAGTCAAAATATTTACTCAAATCAATATGACATAGTACTTATATAAAATCTAGAAAGAAATCAAAACCAAATAATACTCCTAAGAAATGGCTAAATGAAACATAAACACTCACCTTCTATCTCTCTTATTGAAAAAAAATAGTAAAAGTAAAAAGGCAGGCGTAAGATATTTCTCTCCAACAAGCTAAACAACTATATAGGGCCTGTTCTCCCAACTTATTTTCAGTCCAGTTCAGTTCAGTTTAGTTCAATTCAATTCAGTTCAATTCAGTTCAGTTCAGTTCAACTCTCAATAATACTTTTACTCTCACATATCACTATTTATCTCAGTTCAGTTCAATTTAGTTCAGTTTAATTCTGTTTGATTCAGTTCAATTCAATTCAGTTCATTTAGTTCAGTTCAATCCAGTTCAGTTCAATTCAGCTGTTTTATGCCGAATAGAACATGCCCATAGTCTTATTTTGCAAAAGGCTTAATTTATCTTCAATCATTTAAACACCCAAAAGAAGTCTATCCCCACATAGCAAATGGTAAAGCACATCAATACACTTGGAGTGTTCAATACACAAAAAATGAGAAATAAGCACAAGGATTGACTCAATAAAGAAAAAAACACAATGTATAACAAATTTAGTAGCTCGTTCGAATAAATATAAATATACAACCTTCTTGGACGTTCTCCCAAGAAGCAACCCACTATGGCACATTCCTCTGCTGAAGCTGAAATTCGCTCTATGGTCGTTACTACTTGTGAGTTGAGGTGGTTGAAGTCCTTATTGCGTTTTCTAGGTGTGATTCATTCTTCTTCTATGCAGTTGCTTTGTGATAGTCAATCAGCTCTTCATATAGCTAAAAGTCTTGTCTTCCATGATCTAACTAAGCATATTGAACTTGATTGTCATTTTTGTACGTGATGAGCTACTATCTGGGAACATTGCTACTGCTTATGTGCCGACAAGTCATCAGTTGGCTGATTTCCCGACAAAGGCCCTTGGGCTTCAGCAGTTCAGTTTTCTTTTCCGCAAGTTGGACATAGTTATTTGCATGCTCCAATTAGAGGGGGAGCATTAGAGATATTTATGTAAAGTTAATATTATGTTTCCTTTTTGGGATTAGGTTTAGGGTTGGGAGATTTATGTAAATATGGGCTTGTAGTGCCTTGTATATAAATAGGCTTTAGGGTTGGAAAATTTATGTAAATATGAGCTTGTAGTGCCTTGTATATAAATAGGCTTGTAAAGCTAATGAATGGTCAACGTGCAGATTGCTCCCAAAACTTCATCTTTCACAACTGTTAACATGTTCACACATCCTTTTTGTTTCAGAGAGAATGAATACAATGATGATTAGTAATGAGTTTGGGTTTGGTTTAGGCACACACATCTTGCCCGATGTTTACCATCATATATTTATTCGGGTTAAGTACAAACTTGGGACTGTACTTTGCCAAAACTTGCGGTTTACTCACCCAATTTGTAAAAGTTGCAAAGTTGGGTACTTTAAGCTAACACCGTTAACTATGCCCACTTTATTGTTAAGTACTTGATTAGGCGCATATACCAGGCAAAAGAGAGAATGACAAGATATAATTCACTCCATTTTTATTATTTAACTCTCCTTGTACTGACTCTTTTTCACTCTCACAACTCTCTCCTTTTGAAACTTTCTTTCTCTAGTCGTCATTTACCCCAATAAAGTTCATTTTCTTACTCTTGTGAACTCCAATAACTCTTTCGTTCCATATGAACATGGCTAGGCATGATGCATAGCCCCTCGTGCAACCAAAATCCCAAATCTGACTGTTCCGAATAGTATTTTTTGTTTTGATTATTGTTTTTTCGATTCTTTTGTTTGTTGTTTTGTATATTAAGTAGGCACAATGATACATCTTAGGGTTTTCTGTGGCGGGTGGAAGCACTACCATTTCTTGACATTTTAGGCAACAAAAATCTGCAATAGTGATAAATAAATAATTTACTATATTATATTGAATCTATCGTAAAACAAGATTAAAAATTTTGATAGAATTTGTTTTGAAAATGGAAGTTAGAACCTGATAAGAAACACGAATCCAGATGCTAGGAAGAAACAATTTTAGAAGATGAAGACAATTTTTTTTTTTTTTGTTTTTTGGGTTGAAGGAGAAGAGATTGCATCATTTATGGTCGTTATTGAATAGCTTGATTTTTGACTGTTAGAAGACGTTTAAAAAGTTAGTTTTGCTGAACACTTTTTTTCTTGATTTATGTGCATTTATGACCGTGTTTCATTGACTTAACTCCTAACTTAACAGAAGTTGCTTAGAGTGAGTAAACTGTAACTTTACAGCTTGGGTGAGTAAACTGCAACTTTACAGCTTAGTTCAGCACCTAAGTTTGCACTTAACTCATATTTATTCAGCAGTAGTAGTATATTGTACGTGCTTTGTCTCAAGCACTCTAGTTTTTTTATCAAAACTTAATTGCTTACTAACTAAAAAACTAATTGAAACCACAAAATCACCCAGTAAATTAGACAAATTGATATGGAAGGAAACGTCTTACCCACGAATTAGCATATGAAGATTTGCCTAGAGCAAGAACAAACTTGAGATCATATTTAGGGAAAAATCAAAAGGAGATATACTAATAGTATATCAAAAGGAGATACATTCATCAAAATCTATCAAAGAAACTTAAGAGCTAATAACATCACAAATCACATTCATACCCATTTGAAATAACGAAAATAAAGTAAAGAAAGAGAAATCCACCACCATTGCCCTATAGGTGCAGATGCGAAAATTAGGGTTGGGACTTGTCTGGATCATTGATGAGTACCAGAAAAAATAATTTCACCTGAGTTGAATGTAGAACTCACCACTGTAAAATTGAGATCATGTTATTTTATAGATTTTTCTCTCCTATTTTTGAACTAAAATGTGCGTGGAATTGTGCTCTTAGGAGTTATTTTATGCTAACTCCTTCTCCCTATTTTTGGCTGTTTTGAGACAACTAAAACTGATAGGAGGAGTTGCGAGGCATTTATGCTGAGTTGAAAAGTCCCATGGCCACGTCCCATAGGCCTAGGGCCATTCATGTTTGAAGTTATGGTTCAAAGAGCCAAGAGAAGAAGAAAAGGCATTTTGTCCGATGCCATCGTGCATATCTACCGATCGTGCAAAATGACTGGATACTTGTTGCTGCTGTGCATTATGAGCTGTTGGGTGCAAGGGAAAGACGTAAAGTCTGCCCGATCGGGCAGATTAGACCAGACCCATCGGGCGGATTTACAAAGATGCCAGTGCCAGATTCTTGAGAAAAGCAAACCGCCCGATCGGGCAACGACAACGAAGGCAAAAAGACGCGATTTTTTCGTTCGTTTTTAGCCATTTTTCTATCCTTTTTTGACTTATTATGAATATAACACTTGATATTTTTTAGATATATCTTGTTTTCTATTGTTATTTCATTAAGCTCTCACTTTAGAACTCTAGTTTAATCTCAATTGTTGAAGATTGGATCCTTTGATTTCGCTTTCAATGAAGTTTATAATTCAGACTCAATTGCGGTAATTCATTTACTTTCGTTTTTGCTCTACTTTCTTCGAGTTTAGATTGTGATTGATTATTGTGTTCATTGCCAATTATGAATCTTTACATAAAATTGATTTCGTTCTTCATAGTCATGAGTGAGTAGATTTCCTTTCTAGGGTTTTAGGGAGGGGAGCCATTTTTTGCCATGATTGCTATTCGAATTGCTATTAGTTTCTAGGTTTTGATTAGAACGATTATGGTGTGATTTGTTCTTGAATCCATAATTTATTTTAGTGGCCAATTTCATGAATTACGTCTGGCTAATAATTGTTCGTACAGATTAGTCTTACTTTTAGAGGCCTAGAATACATTAGTAATTCTGATTATGTTTTTGATCATATGACATATGTTGAATTATGGGTTTTGAGACCTGACCATAGGATTGACACTTGCTCCAATCGTTCGACTCTAGACTTAGGTATTGTTAGTTGTTTGAACCATTTGATTGGTATAAGTATGGTGGACCAAACTATTGCCTTAGACTTTTAAATCATAGACAAGATCCTGTTTTAATCCTGCTTCCATTAGTTTAATTAATAGTTAAGCTATTCTTCCCTGATTTTATCTAAAGTAGCTGTTTAGTTTAATATTAACACTGAAAACCTGTCTCCCTATCTCGACCTGTATTTGTAACGCTTTGCTCACAACGGACACCGTACATTTGCGGTATTACATTTAAAACTCATCAAAAATCGAAGAGAGCGAAAGTGAGAGAGGGGCGGTAGAGTCGGCATTTAAGGATCGATAGTGAGGCAAGGAGAAGAGGACGACTATAGTGTAAGAGCGGAGCATTGGAGTTCATTTGTTGTTTGATTTTTGTATGTTTTATGTTTTTGTGTCTAATCAAACCACAATTAGGTGGAGATGAAAGGAGGTTTCGCGGGTTATGGGGTGGGGATGAGGATGAAAATTTTAGTTGAATACAGATGTGAAAGTACCATTGTCCGCATCCGTCCGGCTTCATTGACATTCCTAATTAGAGACTAACTTTATTTATTTATTTATGGTTAATGATGCTCTTGGCTTTCTATTCACAACAAACAAAAAGAAAAAAGAAAAAAGGAAGCTTGGGAAAATGTAAGTTTATAATGGCAGCCCATTAATTACCCCCGACCCAGAAGAAAAAGGTTATTGTCTGATAACCCAATGGGCCTCTCAGATTCGACATTCTTTGAGGTCAACTTTTCAGGCGCATCACTCAACCCTGAAACCCTGACTCTCTGCCTCTCATATAAATACGGAGCTCATGAAGAACAAGGATTGCAATTTCACTAGCCGCTAACCGTAGAATCAATTAGCTACATCCCATTTTTCTGATTGAAGGTCATATTTTCCCTTTTATTTCATGTATATTTATTTCTAGTAATTAGGATTCGGATCTTGTCAATTATTTTTCCTTTCATCTGTGATTTTATATGCTTATTATATTTTTGAGTGAAATCAAAGAAGGGGATATCAATGATGATGAAAAGCAGACGGGCGGACTGAAATGATGCCGTGTTGATTGTCTGTATATACATTTCTTTATTGAGTTTTTCTGAGGTTTTCCTTCTTTTTGTATAATCAGTTTTAGGATTTCTGTAAATCTCATTTGCTCTATTTCCAAAAATCAAATCTTTATTTATAAATGGGTTAAAAATCACTTCTGCACACATAAATAATTTACCAGTGAATTGCACGACCGTGCTAACTGATACATACAGCCCCAGACATAGGCAGGTGTCTATTATGAAATGAATTACTATAATAGACCGTTTGTTGTCTGGAAAATGAAATTCAGTGCCCATCGTTGCTGCTTAGCATAAAAATGTTGCTATATGCGGTACATTTGGTCTCTACATGATAATCTATACTACTGTATTTTGATTAATGATAATAAATGGTAAGTGTATAAGTTGAAGCCAGAGATGAAGTCAGGTATCTACCAAAATGAATGTTGGTGGCAACCGTTACATGTCTGGTATAGAAAATATAGAGAAAGAAGTTGGTGAATGGGGTTCCCATTTTATCTTCATTGTTTCTCTTGTAAGTGTTCATCGTTGCCCAATAGTATGTCTTAGTTACTTTTGAGCTACATCTGGATGCTACATTTTTTGGTCGTTTATCTTAATTCTTAACTTAGTTTGGTTGATCTTTCGTTTCTTTGGACAAATTTACTCGGATGGACTAGTCGAGGCCGATGAATGATGATATGGAAATGATAATCAGATGAACAAATGAACAAATAAACGCTAGTTGTTGAACATAATAGAGGATGAAATGAATATGATGTGCAATTAACCTTTTGTTGGGAGGAAACATTGCAATGAACATAGAGACTATTTGTCAAATGACATCATAATCCGAGAGGAAAGAAGCTGACTGTTTGTTTCCACCAACTTATTTGCAAAACTGTTGGATCTTAAACAAATGGTTTAATCTCCCTTAATTAATGTGATAAACAACGTCGGGGTCTCTTAATTGCTGTGCAAAGAACATGCCCACGATGGCCTCTTGCCATCACATCTAAGCCCATCCAACCATCCTTTACCACGATGGCCTAAAACCATAGGGGTGAGAAGTACAGCTCCAGTGTGAATGTGTGATGGTAATATATTCCCAAACCACCTCTGATTATCAAGTAACTAATCTCAAAACCTTGTTCACAAATTTGGTCTACTGGTTTGGATAGTTAACTGAATTGGCTTAACTTGAAGATCACAAGTGATGCAGACTTTTATAAATAAGTGATTTAATGAGTAATATAGAAGCTTTTTCATTATATTAAGGAACATTTGTGAAAAACCACTAACAACTTTGCACTTTTTAAAAATAACAACCAAATACTTTTTTTTTTGAATTTAATGGTCCACCTATATCCATAAATTAACTACTTCATCAATTTATTTTCTATTTCTATTATGCTCAATAATCACTTTTAAGAACCCTAAATATCTCTTTAAAATCATTCAAAATCTGAATTTCCACAAACATTGAAGCTGATTCTTACTAAAATAACAAAACCCTAATTTCGAGATTTTGAGTAAAGAGTACCCAAATTTTAACATAGTTTATGGAATAAAAAATCATTAACCAATTAACAATGTATTCAGTAATAAATAATAGATTAAGGAATAAAGAATGAATTAAACACTATAAAACAACAAGAGCAAAAATTTACCTCGTTTCCCCCCTTTTCTTGCTTGATTTTCCACACACGTTTAGCTTTCTCATCCATACCTCCTTTGTTTGGCATCATTGTTTCTCTTTTGACGAAAAAACCCTAATGTCTCTAAGCTTAGCAAGAGAATTTGGGTGTTTGACTATGAGATGAAATAGAGAGTAGAAGAGAGAGTAAGAGAGGTTCTGGGAAGATGATAAGTTTGTTTCCTCAAAAGTGAAGATAGTTATCCCCTACCTCTCACCTAAGCCCCATTACAACCCTATAAAGTCCTCTTGAGCTCGTGTCTGCAATGTTCATTTGATTGATTTCGAGTTAGTTTGTCAAAGTTAAAGAGTATTTCTGCTAATTGAGTCGACTTGACTAGGATGAGCGTCATTGAACCTTCTTAAACACATGAGAGTGTGAGCGGGAAGGGTACTTATGGTCGGGTTGGTGAGTGTTCGGGCACATTCTTTGCCTGCCACAAAATTGAGAGGAGTGACACCCTTGTGAGTGCCTTTTCAGGACTTGTATGTTTTGTGGATGCTTGAGTTTGATAAATTGCTTGAATGATTGGTAGTTGGATGGATTTGATGAGCCAAACTTGAATTATGCCTGCTTGAACGATTCTTAGTCTTGAAAATGTTTTGAGCTTTGATTTGTTTTTATCTTTGGGGTGAGGTAGTCTATTCCATGTTCATGTGCTGTTTGCTTGAGGACAAGCAAAGGTTTAGCTTGGGGGAGTTTGATATCACGTATTTATATAGAGTTTTCTCCCTTATTTACAAGCTAATTTGTGCGTCATTGGAGCTCTTGGGAGATATTTTGTGCTAACTATCGTATGTAGTTGTGGTTTCGTGTTTTAGTATTGAATTGCAGGTTTTATGGAGTTTTCTCCTTATTCCCGAGCCTTTTGGAAGCAACCACGGTTTTACGAGATGTTACGAGGCACGTAGGATGACTCACGAGCTTTATGGATAGTTTAGGAGGTCCCAAGACCCCTAAACGTGAAGATTAGAGAGCCAAAGAGTCAAATGAGGTTTCTGTGCACTGATCGGGCAGAAATGGCCCGATCGGGCGAAATATTATGATTGGGTACGAAAGTTGCGGACCCGATCGGGCAAGGCGTGCCCGATCATATCGGGCGAGAACACATGTGCCCAGACCCGATCCGGCATCTACCGCCCGATCCCATCGGGTCTAGTGCTGCTAGGTCTTATTGGGACGCTGCGGAGGAGGCGAGCTTGCTGGCACTTTTTGTCGCCAGACCCGATCGGGTGACTACCGCCCGACCCGATCGGGTGGGCCGTTTTTCTCGCCTTATTGCTGCACTGCTGCTGCCAGAGCCCAGAAGTGAAGTTGGGAGAATTTGTATGTGGACCCGATCGGGTACTGTGCTCGGGCCCGATCGGGTCTGGTGCTTTATCGCGCTTTTTCACTTTTTGTTCCCGTTTTTAGTGAACTTGAGGGGTATTATAAATACCTTTTCCTCATTATCTTTCATTGATCTATTATTCATCTTTCATTAGGTTTTAGACTAGTTTTATTCTACATTGCTCTTAGTTTAATTCAAACACTTTAGATTAATTTAGAGGTGATCAAACCTATTTCGATTTCAATAAAAGTTCCTGCTTTCCGTCAATTGGTACTCTACTCTACTCTTTATCTCTTTAATCACTTTGATTGCTTAGTTTAATTATTTAATTGTTCATGATGCAATTCTTAGGGTTTTATATTAGTTTTGTTGTTGCCGATTCGATTATGAGTGAGTAGTTCTCTTTCTAGGGTGTTAGATAGGAAAGCCATGTTTATACCATGATTGTGATTTAGATTTCTATCAACTTCTAGGGCTTGATCAGGGTGATTGTGATGTGGTTTGTTCTTATTGAGTAATTAATGTCAGTGTACAATTTCATTGATTGCTTGTGGTTAATAGTTGTTTGCACAGATCCGTCTTACGACTAGAGGCCTAGGACACATCAGTAGTTCTGATTACGTTAGTGAACATGCGGCGTATGTTGAACTATGAGCGTTGAGTCTTAACCGTAGCTCAACATAGGCTCTAATCCCCCGACTCTTGACTTAGGTTTTAATAGTAGTTGACCCTATTTGATTGGTATAAGCATGGTGGACCGACCTAATACCCTAGACTTTTATTCCATAGTTTAATCCTCGATTTATTCAGTCTTCCGTAGTCTATTCCTTAGTTTAATTAATTCCTTCCTGATTTCATCTGGAGTAGCTGAATTGGTTGATTATTGATTTAGAAACTCTGTCTCCCTGTGGATTCGACCATGCTTCCACTGACTACCTAGTTAGAGGTCCGTAGGTTTATTTTTGATTAGGTGACACGACTAAAACCCTATCAGCGTCAGATATCTGTAAGAATGTGCACGATGAAGGGAATAACAAACAGAAAACTAAGCCATCAAGCCAAAAGACATGGCAGAAAGGCTGAAGAGACATCGACCTTCTGATGGAGGCCATGACCGTCGTTTCAACATCAATCGAAGGGAGATATACTTGGATTTGAAAGAGAAGTATGTTTTGCCTCAACCCACTCCCATCAAGACGTCAATTATCGTCGGGACAAGAAGCTTTGGTGTGAATACCATAGGGAATGTGGTCATACGACCAAAGATTGTAGAGAGCTCAAGAAGGCCCTAGACAAACTGGCTGACGAAGGAAAACTGAACAGGTATCTGAAGGCACCCCAGGGTGATCGAAGAAGAGAGAAGGGAAAAGAAAAGCAGTCGAAAAGTGATGACACCGAGGGTTATGTCGGAGTTATAGCTAGAGGCTTCACATTAGGAGGCCTAACCGGCCATGCGAGAAAAAATCATCTATACCACCTGAAAAACGGTGAAGAGTTGAGAAAGCCAGACAACCCCACCATTGTGTTTGGGGAGAGCTCGAAATAAATACAAACACCACACGATGATCCCTTGGTCATCGAATTAAAAGTAGCGAACCACAAGGTCGGTCGAGTGTTGATCGACAGTGGAAGTTCTGCTGATATCATCACTTGGGAGTGTCTAAAAAAGTTGAAGTACGAGAAGAAAGATATCGACGCCCATTGTGACACTCAGACACCTCATTGAGCCTGAACTTGTTTCGCCAGAGGCGCAATGAGGGCTGCACTCCTAACATTTGGAAATGCACAAAAAATCCACAATCGAGCCTATCGAATTGGGCATAAGCTGACACAAGGCAATGTTATATGCCTCCAAAAATCTTTGTAAAGCGGGTGCAAAGGAAAACGCAGACCCAGCTCGAAGAAAGACATATATACACCAATACACCCAGGGGGTGGCGTCACTACCAGGTCTGTGACTTGTGGGGGATAAAGTACATACGACAACTTGACGAAATAAAAACTCGACATGAACGATAACCCTCTTTGGAGATCCTTTCGCCATTCCCCCGTCGACTAGTGGCCACTTATTCCCAATTTCTTGTTGGGGGAAGGACAGGGCTCGCAATGGTCAAATGTCTAAGTAACTTCATCTGTTGCCTCCATTATTTGTACTACACCAAGTGAAATAAAAGAATCTAAATAATTCCTCTTAGTAGGAGGGAAGACTATCGTAATTTTATTGGGATGATCTAAAAAATCCCCGGGTCCCTCGAAATTTTCCTCACACTCCTCTTCCTCAATAGGAATAGCGTCGAGCAAAAGATCAGGATTCGGGGTCCAATAAGCTATTGTTACAACAGGGGCCCCATCTACCCATGTCTCAACCCATGGCATATAAGGAAGGGGCAGGATATGAGAGGCACTTGATTCGATAACGGGGTTCATTATTTAAAATACAATAACCCCTAAGTCGAATTTATTAAAGAAAGGAAAAGAATCAAGAATAAGAGATCATACCTTGGTCGAAAAGATCGAAGGAGATTCCTCGAAACTCTTAGTGCAAACAGATAACAGCGAGCAAAGGAAGCAAAGGCTTTTTAGAGAGAGAAATTAGAGAGAGAAGTTACAAAGTGAGTAAATGAGGTAACTGTTGGGACATTTATATCTCACCTACCTCCTCAAAGGGCATGAACAGTGAAATCCCTCTAATATGAACAGTTACTCAATATGTGAGTTCGTGCCATGCAATAATGATGGTTTAATGTGATACGTCGTATGTACGGTTGAACGTATAAATACTGGTCAAAATACACAGTTGACTAAGAGGAATACAATGTTGACTTCAAACCATTGACTCTTCAAAAGCATCTCGAAACAACAAGATTGATCAGTTATACCACCTCGAAGAATCCCTAGACATCCTACACCCCTAACCGGGGGTACATCGAGAAATTTCGGCAATACAGTCTCTCCCTTACTGGGGCTACCTCGAACTCTTCAGCGAAACAAATTCCTTGACTGAGCTACCTTGAGCATTTTCAAAGGCATCCTTTGAACCAAATACTTTTGAAATATTTTCTAAGTATATAAAGCCCTTCAAACAAGGCACACCCCTCGATCAAAATGAATGCATGGCTTATTAGCCCTACATTCATTCGAGGTGTATACTATGAGTCAAATAAGTATAGAATTATTAGCCCTTACTAGGCCTACCATTTGAAGTTATTGATGCACCACCTAAGTTGAGGGTGGTCGAAGTTTTTGATACACCCAAAGAAGAGGGTGTTCAAGTTTTTTTTAGACACCCAAGGAAAGAGGGTGTTCGAGTTTTTTTAACAACCATAGATAGAGGGTATTTGAATTTTTTAGACACCCAAGAAAAGAGGGTGTTCGAGTTTTCTAAAAACACCCATAGCTGAAGGGTGTTTGAGTTTTTTAGACACCCAAGGAAAGAGGGTGTTCGAGTTTTCTAAAACACCCAATGAAGGGTGTTCGAGTTTTTTTTAGACACCCAAAGAAGAGGGTGTTCAAGTTTTTTTTAGACACCCAAGGAAAGAGGGTTTCGAGTTTTTTAAACACCCATAGATGGAGGGTATTCGAGTTTTTTAGACACCCAAGGAAAGAGGGTGTTCGAGTTTTCTAAAAACACCCATAGCTGAAGGGTGTTTGAGTTTTTTAGACACCCAAGGAAAGAGGGTGTTCGAGTTTTTTAAACACCCATAGATGGAGGGTGTTCAAGTTTTTTAGACACCCAAGGAAAGAGGGTGTTCGAGTTTTTTAAAACACCCGTAGTTGGAGGGTGTTCGAGTTTCTTAGACACCCAAGGAAAGAGGGTGTTCAAGTTTTTAAACACCCATAGATGGAGGGTGTTCGAGTTTTTTTTAACACCCATAGAATGGAGGGTGTTCGAGTTTTTAAAAAAACGCCCATAGATGGAGGGTGTTCGAGTTTCTCAGATATCGAAGATGAGGGTGCTCGAATTTTTCTACGACACTAAAGATGAGGGTGTTCGAATTTTCCTGAGACACCTAAAGTGAGGGTGTTCGAGTTTTACTAAGACACTCAAGAGGAGGTACGTCGAATTTTTTCAGGCTATCTGATGAGGAAGGTGTTCGAGTTCTCAAAATAAAGCGAAAAGTTCCCCTCTACATCGCAGTTCCATCATGGTTCTAAAACTCCAACGTAGAGCGTGGGGCTATTTGTTCGGGCCCATTCTAGTCATGGCGCATCTTACCGGTGAAATGACTAAAATACCCTTGAGCTATAAAATTACCATTTTACCCCTGGGCTTCTCAGGCCAGCAAGTACAGGCTTTCAGTCAAGCCCGCTAACAAAAGGGCTTCATGACATCATCACCCTCACCAGATGACATCACATCAGTATTACCTATAAATAGTATTTTCTCCTGATCATTCAGGTACGTTTTCACACGCATTCCAAAGCATTTACTTGTACTATTCTCTGACCTTTTGAAATCAGATATGACTTAAGCATCGGAGAGACGATCCCGGGAACATCCCCGGGGTAGTTCACCGTGCTCGGTTTTGCAAGTACTCGAGTTTACTAGATCTTGGACTGTTACTGGTTACTACCTTAGGTGGATTTGGACTCCCCCGAATTATAAATTTCTACTGCGTTTCTTGTACCTGAAACAATTATGAATGAACATAAAAATATATTTATTGTAGATATTACACAATAATATGCTAATAGCTTTTGTGTTTAAAAATAAATTCAAAAGAAAAATATCCATTAATAAATAATAAAGTGGACAAATAAACTAAGAATAATAATAGGTCAACCTTGTTCATGAACAGCTCGACAACGGCTCGGTCAATGCTTAGTCAAAGCTCGGCTCGATAATGGCTCGGTTCGTTAAGTTTTGCGCTCGGCGGACGGCTCGAGTTCGAATAAATTTAAACGAACTCAACCCGAGTTAAATAGAGTTCGATCTCGATTCGTTCGATAATCACCCTACCTGCAGCTAATGTTGATGTTACAACTTTGTAACTAGGGGTGAGCAGAAAAGTTGGGTACCCGGTTCCAAACCCAGAACCGGTTGGAACCGGTGGTTCCGGAACCGTAACTGGAACTGGTGGGGTTGGGTCTGGGTATCAAATATTAGGAACCGGTTGGAAGTGGGTCCAATTCTGGGTAGTGAAAATTATAGACCCGGTACCCACTGGGTACCCGGTTCAACCGTTCCTAAGACCGATTTGTTTTGAGATGGATACATATGTAATGTATACTTAAGACTTGAAGGTTTTTAAGATTAACTTGTCAATGAAAGTATCAAATTATGTTATATATGATGCTTTTATTTAGCTAAACAAGAAAAATATAGCTTTTTAATGCAACTTGGTAGTGGGTACCCGGTATTGGAACCGGTCAAATAGACCAAATAACAATCACTTTTGCGTGACTGGGTACCCGGTCAAGGAACCGGTCCCGGTTGATTCCGGTTCCAATTCCAAAAATTAAGGAACCAGTCCAATTGGTTCCGGTTCCGGTTCCAGGTTTTGGGTACCCGCTCCAACCGGTTCCGGTACCGGTTCCAAGCAATATGACCGGGTACCCTGTTGTGTTCACCCCTATTTGTAACATTAGGTGTGGGCTATGGGTGAGGCCCGCAATAATTGATGCTTGTTGCTGCGAGCTTTAACTTATAGCCCACAACTAACTCTTAACAATAGCTACGGTCATAATGCAACTAATATTTTTTTTCATTTGCTGCGCCTTCAATAGCTACGCTTCCTAATACACAGCTATTGATAGTTTGAGTTTCGAAGCTATTGCTATTTTTTCACTAGTGTTTATTTTTTGAAATATCTTGTAAAATTGTTTGAAATTTTGTCATACAAATAATAATCATATTTATCTTGAAAAATGGCAACAAATCATTTTTTTTGATTTCCATATTCTAATTATGATTTTCAAAAAACACTAAAAACAAAACATAATAACGAACCATGTTGATGGCTTCTTATTGGCAATAAAATTTTCACAAAAATGAGATTTTAAAAAGTTCTTTTTGGACATTTTTTTCTTCAATAGATAATGGCGCATATTTTCTATTGTTATACTCCCTCCATAAATGTTGTTCCCATTTGGAATCGGGGAGAGAATTAAGAAAATTAAATCTAAGTATAATATAATTTAAAGATTGATGTTTTTGGGTTAATTATTGAATATTTTATCTTACCAAAGCATAATAAATGTAAAAGAAATATTTAATGTAAGGACAACACATATTACTATGCAAAGCAACCAATAAGATTGAGAGTTTATAAGAAAATAGGTTGACTTTATGTAAGTTAACTTTAAAAAGATTCCAAATGGGAACAACTTAAAGGAACACTAATTCGGAAAATGGGAACAACATTAGGGAACAGAGGGAGTATAAAAGTACTACAACACGTTACACCTATCACGTCTAACTTTTAAATATAAGAACAAGTAATAACAGTCAATAACTCATCTCCTTAAAAATGTTCCAAGATAGTTCGAACTATTTAATCAACCATGACAGAGTACATGTCGTTGTACAAAGAAAATTGGCTTGCAAATTTTTTTAACCAACTTTCTAATTATGTGAGTATTTTAAATTCCCATGAAATTGCAATTCATAGGAAATAAGTTCCTAATGAAATTCACGAGAATTTGGTTAAATTGTCTGGTTGACAATGGATGAATTAAATTTTCATGAGAAATTCTATTTACCTAGGGGACCTAGGTATATAAATTCCTCCATTTTGTAGGAAGTTGAAATTCCTAAGAATGTCTAATTCCTCCATTTTGTTATTTTGTTGTTCACCAAACAACTCACCTATAATCTAATTCCTAAAAATTTCTATTTTCCATGTTTCTTTAAGTCAACCAAACCCTATTCTGACATAGCCATTTCTTTTTGAAGTTTCAAAACTCTTTTGGAAACAATGAGATAAAATATCAAATCAAGTTTGATTAATACATGTCTATAGTAGTGTATAACAGAGGTGGTGATAAAGAATAAATAAGGACGTGAAAGATAAATTGCGCACACAGAGTTTAACGTGGTTCACTAGCAATGTGGTAGCTACGTCCACCAGACCAGAGAGAAACACAAAGTACTAAATAGTGTTAGGCAACACTAAGATAATTAGATTGTGAATTACGGCTAAAGGTTTAACCTAAAGGTTTATATAGCACCCTTAGAGTTAACCTAAACCGACATGGGCCTAAAACCCATAACAGAATATAAGGTTTAGTCAAACCTTATAACACCTAAAAATCTAAGGGGGCGTTGCCTCCTTTACCCCACCAGGGCGCTTCGTCCCTGGACCCAGACTCGCTAACCGGACAGCGAGACCTCCGTGCTTGGTTATTCGAACCAACAAATATTCAAGGCATATCTAACAAGTAGAATACGTCCTTTTTTGTTTTCTCAACTTCAAAAGCTAGTAACTGTAATGTTTGAAAGCTTCAATTGGGTTGGAGGGAATTTTGATAATTCAAATATAGTTATCATATCTTACAATTTTTATTATACACCCGGGTGTACCATGAACATTGTACACCTAAAACTTTAATTTACTCATTGCTCATTTAGACTTCTAATTTTTGCTCATTTGCATCTTCAAATGAGCAATGATATTAAAAATAACTTTGCGTGTACCATGTTCATTGTACACTTAGGTGTATGATAAATACTCTCATCATCCCCTAAGAGTTCCCTTAAATTAATTGAGACGAAAATAGCGCTTTCTTTTCCTCCTTCCTCTATGGATAATAAATAACAAAATTGGGCATATAAATGCAACTATTAATCAAAAGTATAGGTGACTACCGGATCATTCGGGTCGGGTATGGGTCGAGTATACTTCGGGTTGGGTCAATTCTGTATCATAGTATTTTTTAATTTTGTTTCTTACATGTCGGGTATTATTTGGTAGGGTCTGTTTAGGATCAAAGCGTATGGAAAAGGTTCGAGACGGATCAAGTCATTTAATGTCAGGTCTGTTTCAAATAGAATCGATATATAAATTAAATCTCTAATTTCAAATTATTAAAATATTTAAAATAAGATACTTTGAGTCAATAGTTACAAATAAAAATAAATATGACTAATATTAAAGTAAACAATAAAGTATATAATAATAATAATGAAATTTGATTCCTTTTGTATTAGGAAATGATAGTTAGTAGTGTTGTTAGGCTTGATTCGGGTCGGGTCATTTTGAATTGTAATAAAACTTCATCGAGCCTATACACTCAGCGTTGTACCGGAATAGAGTTTGACTATACATAAATTACATCCTAAAACCAATTGGCAATAGGCGGGTAATTCATCATGCTTACAAGTACGTCATCCCTCCTCTCTTTTATCAATTTGGGATTGCACATGGGTGTTTGTCCTTAACAGACTCGAGACAATTTCGAGGCAGGATTGATTCGGGGTCAGTCTTATCTTGACACTAACCCTTCGAGTCAGTATTGCAAAGGATTATATGTGAGATAGTTTAGCTGGTAAAAGTTTCAATCTAAAGCTGAGATCAAATAATTCCGTGTCCGTCTATCTCACGCTTGCAATACAGGCTGTAATCCACACAACTAAGACATTAGATGTCAATGTCGCTATATTTTTTCTTCCGTTTTTGTTTATCTCTGGTGCAATCATCCAACAAAATTCCTATTCTTTGTTTTCTCCGGTTATAATCCGAATCTTTTACCATTCCACTGCGAGAGTTAGCAACCATTAAAGACTTTGACGTCAATGAAATAAACACGGGAACGCATGTTTAAATAAGAAATTATGTGAACATTTATTCATCATCAATTTATCATTAGTCTGAAAAACTAAACAATGGCAATCAAGTTTGCAACACAATGGCATATAGCCAAGCAACTTAATCATAGAAATCTGCAGAAATAAAACAATTTTGGCATGCATTAATGCATGCTGTTGTCAAAAAAAAAAAGATGAGAGAGAGAAAACTAGTGAGAGAGGAGAGAAAAAGAAAAAGAGATTGTAAGAAACCCTAGAAAACCCAGCCTTTTGAGCCGTCAAAGCACCATCTTCCTCACATGGATTTTCTTCATCAGTCTACAAAATCATCTAAGGGTAGTAGATCCACTTTATACCCACCCCTTTTCCTCAGAAAACTCCTTGAAATCACCCCCCTTCCAGCAATTCACTTGGAAAAGTCAAAACCATGCTCTCCTCCAAATCTACATAAACAATCTATTATAAAATCAACCATACTAATACGAAAAGGGTTGATTTACACTAATCGCAAGCTTTTCACGCCTATTATCTACCTAGCTATACATGGGTTGGAAAATTTTCCCAATAGCCTCACAAATCACTGTAATAATGATGGAGTTTTGATTTTGTATAAAAAAACCTCTTATTTCTTTCCCGTGAAGCGCTGGTGTAGTCATCTCATAGAACGCCAGCTACAACCCATAGTGTGGCGGATGTCTACGGATTTTCGCAAGCCTAATTCGACCCATCATCGCCCTACACTCTTTCTGATGTCCCAGTTGCCGATGGACTCTCGTCCTATGGCTAGCTGTTTGGCTCGTAAAGGAATGATCGCTTTCACTTCTCTGAGTTGGAAAATTAAACCGTACTTGTTGGAGATAATTTCTCTGCACAAATGGATCTCTTACAACCCCCTCCTGATTCAAATTGATCCTCCTGCACACTGGATCCACGCTAATGAAAGGACTCAATCAGCCAACTTTGCTCAGGTCATCCCTGCTAGTGATGAGATGTCACTCAACAGGAAGTCATTCCTCCAGTTTAAGCAGAATTTAACTATTCCCTCTGGTATTACATACAACTATAAAAGGCAACTCTTGGTAAGTTTTTTCTTTGCACCATCCACTCTTCTCTTCTCCCCTATTAGTCTTTCTTTTTCTCCTAAGTATTGGTCTGACTGCTTATTATCCCCTATGGATCCAAAAAAATCTTTCAAACATGCTATTATTGAGGGTTTGTCCTAAAAAGGTGGAATCACCATTGGAGCTTCCTCCTCTGATGGTGATTCTCAACCTAAGTCCCCTACTGTCAACCCTTTTATGTCTCCCCTGTTAGCGATTTGCCTGCCTATGATAAGCCTTCTCTTGATGATCTCCCTCAAGTGCAGCAAGATATTGAAGAACTCTCAAAAGTTTGTCTCTTCGGCAAAATTTTGGGAGATCCTCTTGACTTGCGCACTATCATTGCTAGAACTAAATCTGATTGGAAAGCTATTAAAGGGGATGTGGATTTTATTGAAATGGGTAATAACTGGTTATTAATTAGATTTGTTAATCCTTCTGAAATGGAAATTATTTGGTCTGAAAGACCATGGCATGTCCAAGGGGAATTGTTTGTCCTCCAACCTTGGAGGCCCCTTTTTGACCCTTTTGTTGAAGAAATAGAGTTTGTTGACCAATGGATTCGCATCCCACGTTTTCCTGCTGAACTTATCAACCCCGAGTCTATTGCTAATCTTGTTGAGAGTAATAATATTGGTAAATTTATCAAACTTGATCAACGCTCCCTGCTAAGAAACAAAATTAGGTTTGTTAGGGCTTGTATCATGGTTAATATTTCTGAGCCTCTCAAAACGTATGCTGAAATAATTAGAAATGGTGGTAAAAAATTTGGTTATTTTGTTTGGTTTGAAGACTTTTCTGAAGGTTGCGCTTTTTGTGGTGATGAAAGTCATGTTATCGAAAAATGCTCATTACTTAACACTCCTCCTAAAGAGGTTAAAATAGTTCTTGAGAAAGCTCCTAAATTATTTTCAGTGTCGGGAAAATCTGCTTCTTCCTCTTCTAGGAAAGTCCCTAATGGTCAACAGGCTCAATCAGCCTATGTTGTGCATGCTAAGCCTAGAATGAAGAAGCACACCCCCCTCGTTATTCAAAACCACTAGTCCCTCTACTGACTCTACATGTCCTGTTGATGCTGCTGTTGCTCCCTCAGCCAATGGAGCAACTCCTAATTCAAACTTTTCTGAGAATCTTGCTAACTCAGATCTGCCCAGTGATGGTTGGGTTACAGTCCCCCCAAAAGCTAAAGGTAAACGTACACTTCGAGTCTCTATTCCTGCTGTTAGAAATGTATTTGGACCCTCTTATGATGAAGGGGTTTCTACCAATATCTTAACTGCTCCTCAGCCTTTTTCTCTCGGCAATGGGGCGGGGGGAAATAATAACTTATCTGTTGTTGCTCCTCCTATGAGCTCTTTGCTTGTAATGAATGACCCTGCTCCTTTACAAATGGTTTTTCCTGTTGAAACTAATGATGATCTTGAAGACAAGCTTGAGGCTTGGGAACAAGAGCAATTTGCTGCTGGTAATGCATTACTATTGGATGACTCTAGCTATAACACTGGCCACTCTAACCTGCCTGATACTTCATTCCACTCCATTGAGTCCGACAGTTCCATAGTCAAGCACATTGAAGCACTTGGAGTGGAGCAGCCAGTGGGTTCATTCTCTTCCCCCCAATCCGAGGCTTCTAAAAGAAAGGTTGAAGGTGGAGATGAAGATACAACTACTACCTCTCTGAAGAGGTCAAGAAACTAATAATTTCTTGACTAATGGTCCATGAGTATTGCCTTTTGGAATATAAGGGGGTGCAAAAGAAAAAACGCTTTAGCGGAAGTTAAGAATTATTGTAAGAAAAATAATGTATCTATTATGGCGTTATGTGAAACAAAATGTAAGTCCCCCCCTTCCTCTAGTGATGTAGTTGCTTGTGGGTTCTCTTATTTTGACTTTATTCCCACCATTGGATTATCGGGTGGTGTATGGCTTTTGTGGAGGGATTGTTCTACTAATCCCTTTTCACTCACTGTAATGTTCAAGGCTTCTAGATTTCTAGCTTGTAAAATATCACTGTTAAATGCTAATCTCTCTTTCTTCATCATTTTCATATATGCTCCACCTAGACAGGAACTCAAAAGCGAATTTTGGGATGAAGTTTATTCTTATGTCTCTTCTCTCAATAGCATGTACTTATTAATGGGAGATTTTAATGATATTGGCTCTCCTATTGAAAAATTAGGTGGTGCTAATACTACTAGCAATTGCTTCAAACAAATTAACCTTATTAAAGCTACATTAAATTGTGTAGATCTAGTTTTCTCAGGACAAGTCTTTACGTGGAGAAAGAAAAAATATGGTAACAACAATGTACTAGAACGCTTAGATAGAGTAATGGCATCCACAGACTTCTTAACTAATTTTCCTAGTGCCAAAATAGCTCATAACATTTTCACTTCTTCGGATCATTGCCAAATTCTAATCTCTCTTACAAACATTGTAACTCATAAAGCACACCCTTTCAGACTAGAAAAAATGTGGACGGAGCACAAAGACTTCTTTAAACTAGTAACTAGAGTTTGGAATACTAGATTCATAGGATCAAATATGTATTGCCTTAATAAGAAATGTAAACTACTTAAAAAACAAGCAAAAGATTGGAATAAACAAAAGTTTGGTAATATTTTCAGATAAATCAATATGGTGGAGAATCAAATTACCAATCTCCAACCTCACATAGTCTCTAATAATGGCAATGCTTCAATGATAGCCAAATATGATAAACTCTTGAAAATAAGACAATTATTATTCTCTTTTTCAGACGAGTATTGGCACCAACGTAGTAAGGCAAACAAACTACTTCTCGGTGATCAAAATACTAAATATTACCATAGTTCGGCTTCTATAAGAAGAAACAGAAATTGTATTAAACAATATATTTCCATCAATGGAACCCCGACCCGGGATTCTAACCATGTAGAAGCTCTCATTAAGGAAGATTTTGAGAAAATATTTTCTTCTAACCCTCTCTGTAACTTTAACTTTAATGAAGATCTCAGTCTCCTTCTTCCCATTATTTCGGAAGAAGAAAATGCTACCTAACTGCCAATATCACGGACTTAGAAATATTTGAAGCAACATTCCAACTCCATCCTGATAAATCCCCTGGACCAGACGGTTTACCTCCCTTTTTCTTTCAGAAATATTGGAAGATAGTAGGGAATTCTGTTACAAGGGCGATCAAAGCCTTCTTTCACTCCAGAAAACTGCTAAAAGAAATAAACCACACATTCCTAGCCCTTATTCTTAAAAATTAAAATCCTTCAAATGCTAACAACTTCCGCCCGATCAGCCTATGCTCCACTATTTACAAAATCATTTCCAAAATACTAGTCAATAGACTCAAAACAGTCCTTGGTAAAATTATCCACCCTCTCCAAGGAGCGTTTACCCCAGACAGACTTATCCAAGACAACATTCTCACAGCTCATTAAATTTTTCATTCATCTAAAAACAAAAAAGGAAAATCGGGATGGATCGCAATAAAACTAGACATGGAAAAGGCATATGATAGACTCGAATAGGATTTTCTCTTTGCTAGTTTAACCAAACGAGGATTTGCTCCTCTTTGGATTAACTAGATCAAGGAATGCGTCACTACGGTCTCTTATTCCGTATTAGTCAATGGTTGTACTACAAACCAATTTTTCCCTTCGAGAGGCATTCGTCAAGGTGACCCGTTGTCCCCTTATCTGTTCATACTCTGTGCGGAGCTCCTAGCAAGACAACTTCAAATAGAGGTGAATGGTCGGGGTAAACTCCTTGGTGTTTCGCCTGGCCACTCGAAAATGCGCATTCCATTCCTTACATTTGCAGATGACACAATATTTTTGCTAAGGCTTGCCCAGAAAGTTGTCATCTAATCAAGAATATTCTCAATAAATACTGCGAAATGTCTGGCCAACTCGTTAATTTTCGCAAGTTAGCTTTCCAATGCACAACAAATGTTAATGAGTCCGCAATCCTTGTCTTTAAATCCATACTTCAAATGAACAATGTAGACGATCTTGGAACTTACTTGGGATGTCCTATTCTAGATAGAAAAGTTTCCTCAAACTCGTTTAGTAGCGTCATTTCAGCTGCTAACAATCAATTATCAAAATGGAAAGCAAACTCTTTGTCTCAAGCAGGTAGAGCTATCCTCATTCAGTCCACCTTAGCTACGAAGGCCAATTTCCAAATGCAAATTTTTTATCTACCCTCTAAGATCCACTCTGATCTAGATAGCCTTTGTCGTAATTTTTTCTGGAATAAAAATACTAACTCCAAGAGCCCTAACTTAATAGGATGGGACAAAATTTGTAAATCGAAATTCCTAGGGGGCCTTGGGTTACATAAGGCGGAGGTCAACAACAAAGCAATGCAAATGAAACTCCTTTGGCGGATCCTGAAGGAACCCTCTAACTACTGGGTGACTCTAGTAAGTAGGAAATACCTGAAAAACAACACCCTCATGTCCTATAGCCCTCAGCTAAATACTTCTTGGCAATGGCGTAATCTCATGAAACTCCGAGAGACCTTTGCGAAAGGTCTTCAATGGCAAATTGGCAATGGCAAAAACATAAAATTTTGGACAGATAATTGGGCTTTTCCATATCCTCTCTCTGAAATAGTGCCTGCTTTCCCTAACGACCAGTCAGTGGTTAGCGACTTCTTCCAGACAGATGGGTGTAAGTGGGATATAAATAAGCTTGAATTGGTCCTCCCAAGCCATATGGTCTCTCATATTGTCCTCATTCCAATCCCCACTAATAATTTAGAAGACCATCTTTTCTGGCGTCTTACACCAAGTGGGATGTTCACTATAAAATCAGCAGCCCTCCTTATCCAAGGCTTCACACCTGAGACAATGATAAAATGTTCTTTTAGGTGGATTTGGAAACTAGCTATTCCCCCAAAAGTTAAGAATTTCATTTGGAAAATTTGCAGTGACGGTCTCCCGACAAAAGAAAGATTATATCGCAGTAAGGTAGCTGTTCCCCTTCCTTGCGTATTCTGCAATCACCATACAGAAGATTTAAATCACATTTTATGTAAATGCCCTTTTTCACTAGATATCTTCCGCTATCTAGCCAATGCTGGCTTTGGGCCCTTTCCTCGCTTCTCCCATATTAATTCAAATATCAGGAGCGAAATTATTAACTCCATTAGAACGAGCTTCTCCCTTAAAGATCTTCAACTTATTACCATCACCTGGTGGTTTATCTGGCTACAAAGAAACAAATTATGTTTCAACAATGAAGCTAACAATGCTCTTGAGACCTCTTTTCTAATTAGAAACTTCTGCAATCACTGGTTCTCGCCGAGTAATTTAAATAGTGTTGTCACCAAGCAAAGCAACTTGCCCCCTGCAACCTCCTCTATTCCCCGTAATGTCTCTTGGTCTCCCCCTCCTTCTGGATCTTTTAAGCTCAATTTTGATGGCTCCAAACTTGATTCAAGAAAAGCTGCCTGTGGTTTTATTATCAGAATTGATAACGGAATTCTTGTCCTAGCAGGTTCTAAGACACTCTCTCATACTCGTTTAATCCTTTAAGCTGAAGCAATGGGCCTAAGGGAAGGAGTAAGGCAGGCCCGAAACCTCGGTCTAGCTCGTCTCCATATAGAAGGAGATAATATTGCTGTCATCAACTCGATCAAGCGAATTTGGCATATTCCGTGGGAAATTAACAACCTTGTTTGTGATGCAGAGTTGGATCTTTCTGACCTGGAGTCCTTGTCGATCAACCACTGCTACCGAGAGGCTAACAAAGCAGCAGATTTCCTGGCCAACTGGGGTCAACATCTTGAAGGCATTTGGACATCTGAAGCCACTCTTCCTCCCGGGCTTCCTACTATCATCCGCAAGGATGAGTTAAGTTACTCCTACCCTAGGGGATAACTTAGTTTCCTTTCCGAATCAAAAAAAAAAAAGCATGCTGTAGCAATGGTTGATATTTCGAACTAAGAACACGAAGTATAACTACATATAGTGCTGTTCCTGACATTTTTGGGGCCCTAGGCGCAAAACCAAAAATGGGCCCCCAAAAATATAGATTTTTTTTCATATATCTGATTTTAGATATTAATTTTTGAAGTTGTGTCTCAAAGCTATGCAAAAACAAAATACATCATTTGTCTTATAGAAATATAATAGTATTCGTACGCTTTAGTTCATTTATTTAATAACTCCTTCTTACATGAATTGCATAAGTACTGAACTCCATCATCATTGCTGATAATCTAAAAGTCTTTCCCATGGCAAGGTCATCATTTATCACCAAAAAGAGAAAACTATATATATCCATGAAAAATACCCAAACACCCATATGAAAAATAAGAATTTGGAAAGGAAAAAAATTGTTCAAAAAAATAAAAATATTGGAAAAAAATTAATAGAAGGTGGAAAGATATTACGAAACAGTGACATTTAAAAATAAAATTAATATAAGTAGAAATCAAATATCAAAAAATTAATACAAAGGCTTATGTTTAACAGTCTATCTATGAGTACATTGTTAGACAATATGATGTTTAAGTTAAAAGGTTTAAGCTCAAAGGTTCAAAGTTTTAAAATTTTAATACTTATGCTTTTAAGTAAAAACCTCAACCATTATAAGATTATGAACTAAAACCTTTTTACTTTAAATCAAAACCTTTTGGTCTTAATTATCCCAAGACTTACTGATCAGTGTAGATAATAGTTTTTCAATTGATTTTCAAAGCTCCTTGATGATTTATTTTTATAGTTTTAGATGATTGAAACTCATATGAATCGGAGTGCGGTAAAGTACAAATTATAGATGATAATTCTTTATCGCTATTCAATGGGAATATTGGACAAAAATTTGCTAATAATTGTTGAACCTTTTGGGAAAAATAATGCTTTCCATTTGAATTAAAGGTGGGATTATTGGGAATATCCGAAAAGTTCATGAGATTGGCAAAATAAAATAGAATTAGGAAGTGAAAGTTTAGGAAAATGAAAGTAATAAAGGTCCCTAAATATTCTCGTTCTTCTTTTCTTCTTCGATATTCACGGGATATCCCCACGCAGGAGCAATTTTTTTTTACTATATGACGTATTTTCTAATTTGGGCCCCTTGAAAAGTAGGGCCCTAGGCAGTCGCACTCGACGCCTACCCTCAGATTCGGCCGTGGCTACATATAGACATGTAAACTTCGACCCGACTCAAAATTAATGGGTCTTGAACACAACTTTTTGACCCGCACTCGATTGTATTCGAACCCACGAAAATCGATTTTACCCGACCGACCGAAAAATCATTATATTTATAAAAATAATATAAAATTATGGCCGGAATGTGAGCAAATATATCATGTCGATTGCTGAACCGTACTTTGGTTATCTTACGTAGAGGTGAATTAGGTAAAATTATGTTCAAATAGAGTATTTAGTTCCAAAAATGAATTTCGGTAAATGTGGACGCAATTTTTATGGTTGAATTAATCTATAAACGAATATATTTATTGTAACTTACTATTTTCGATGTATATTGTATATATTTTGTTACATATATAACCCAAAACTAAATGTAAGAAAGAACAAATTCAAACCCCTTATCCCGTTGGGTCGACCTAAAACCGAACGCGCTTGTTTTTTTTGACCTAAATTCGAAAATATTTTATTTTGACCGACCCAATTGATTCGTTTCACAGATCTAGCTACATAGGTTGTCGTTTAAAAGAGGTGACATCAGATTGAGGTTAATTTCATGCAATGGACAGATTCCATGAAATGTATACACTAAATTCAAACACAAAATAGATAGATTCTACAAGCATCGAACCTATACACTTTGGTTGAGACAATAAAAAAGTAGTTTTGAAAAATCAAACGAAAAATAATTTAGTTAGGGTATATAAATGAGTAGAAACTCTCCATGAACAGTTTGAGCTCGAGTTCGATTAAATCATATATCTGTTTTATTTGATAAATGAACCGAGTCTGAATAATTTTTGGACTTTGTTCATAACGAGATTGAACATGAACATACAAGTACTCGTTTATTTATGCTCATGAACAACTCATCTGTATATGTTCATAAACAAACTCGTAAATGTTGTGGGTGTTTATTCAGTCAGGATAGAGGTGTATCTTGCAAGGTTATAGCCAGTAGGGATCGATCTTGGCCCTTCAACCAATCATCTTACCTAATAAAATATTCAACAAGATTGTTTATTTATGCCCATGAACAACTTTTTTAAGGTTCAATAAAAAGCTCGTTTACTCTAACTTAAAAGCTTGTGTAGTATATATAATTTTTTTTGAGTTTTTTTTTTGTTTCTATTTACAATTTATTCTAATATTTTGCTTACAAAAAGAGGAAAAACTCATGTGAGCGTTTATGAACAAAAGCTCATTTAGAATTTAATTAACGGACGCTCGTAAGAGATGTTTATGAAGAATAACTCATTTAGACGTTATTGAACAAAAAGACGTCTTGACCTCAACTTGATTAATAAACGAGTCGAGTCCGAAATATTTGCTTAACGAACCAAGCTTGGACAAAATTTTAAGCTAGGTACGTAGCGCGAGCTCGATCTCTTGAACATGAACAAAGTAGCACTCGGCTCCACTAGTATACACCCCTAGTTAAATTGATGCTTGAAGTGATCACTTTCATTTTCATTTTTCTTTGGATCATTTGCACAGAACCACCTTAAGTTTGCCAACATGTGTAAACACCCACCTTTATGATTTTTTTTCTTAAATTACCACCTAAACTTTACCAAACCTTTATAAACTCCCACCTTTTAACGGAATTTGCCTAACTCCGTTAACTTTGAACCCCACATCAGTCCAATCTTTTGCTTTTCCCTCCAAAATCCTCATTTCCCCATTCATCTCTTTATCAAACCAAGATCTCCTTCACCATCAACCTCTTACTAAACCCGAAATCAAACCCTTCGAATTCTCCATTATTTAACAAACCAAGATCTCAATTACCCTCACTTAACCCACATAACAAATCCCTCAAAATCACCAATTTAATCCTTTTCATCTTCATCATAGCGTCAGGAATCACCCTTTCTTTATCACAAATTGAACCTTCCAACACTCATTTTCTTGCAATTTCTAGCTTCAATTTTCTGGGATTAATTGGTTTCATATGATGAAGTGATGAAGAAGGTAAATCGGGGATTAAACTTATAGCATGTGTACAGGATGGGAACTGGAACAGGACCATGGCGCTTTCTCAGAAGAGGATCTCTTTCCTGATGAATCCTCTTTATCGATGGCCGTCATGTCTTTCAGTTTTCATGGGGCATGAAATTTTAGTAGCTCATGCCTTCAACTAGCACTAATGTCTTTTTTTCTATGTAATGAAATGGGATTCGGGGGATCTTAAAGAGAACAGAGTCTACATTTTTTTGAAGATGCAGGCAGGCGGCTAAATATAAGCTCCAAAAAAATTGGGTTTTTTCTTGGAGGATAGATATGAATTTTGGGTTAGATGTGTGCATAACTTAAGCTCAAAAGTAAGTCATCAATGGTGGAAAGAGGAAGAGATAAAGAGATGAATGGGGAAATGAGGATTTTGGAGGGAAAAACAAAAGATTAGACTGATGTGGGGTCCAAAGTTAACAGAGTTAGCCAAATTCCGTCAAAAGGTGGGAGTTTATAAAGGTTTGTAGAAGTTTAGGTGGTAATTTAAGGAAAAAAAAAAGTAAAGGTGGGAGCTTACAAATATTAGCAAACTTAAGGTGGTTCTGTGCAAATTTCCCTTTTTCTTTTAACTGAATGTTGTTGGTATTCCAAATTTTCCATATCTTTTGTGTTTTTCTTTTCAAATCTGTAAAATTAGTCTTATCTACTTTCATATATTTCGGAAAAATAAAACCCACTCCTTCTCCAACTAGTAAACGAGTTGAAACATGCAATCCGAACTGAGGACGGGTTTTTGGGGTTAGCTCGCCCTCGCGGGATGACGCCTGTACCATGCAACACTCTAACCCTTCAGCTTGCTCACCAACAATTCTCGATATAAGGAACGTTCAGTCAATGCACTTCCACTAACGAGGAGTTTGCTTTATGTGTCATAAACAAGGAATACCAGGCCTAACAATTAATAGCTTTCACACTTGGTTTTTATGCGTGGATCGAGGTATGACAATTGTTTCTCACTTTGCATGTATTCGAGGTCTGATTTTCCCTCTTCTCTTCTAGGTGTAAATTTTTCTTGGTTTTGAATCTTATTAAATGCCCAATTTTTCTCTCCCAACAACCATCATTCCCTCATTATCTCCTCAACCTCATTTAATTAGCTTCATAAATGGCGCACCAACAACTAGATCGTAATTACTTCAGGATGGGAACATTAATTGAGCATCCATCTAACCTTCTTTGTTGCGGATATAAACTGGAAGTGCTCAGGTAATTGGCGTGTTCTTTGGCCCCCACCCATCACATTATCACTTGTCCAAGGTATTATTGTTTCTCATTGGCTCAAAGAGGAACGATTACGGTTCATTGCACTGGCCTCCACTATATTCTTACATGTATTGAGAGATCTAATGTGGAGAGACTGCTTTAACTTAATACTATATTTATTGATGGTCGGATTATTACATTTCAGAGGGGACACTAGTCGGTCGTCCTTCACACTTTCAACTTAAACACTACTTCATTATGGGTAAGTATTGTAGGCTTATCGTTTGGATATTTATCCAAAGATTGGGCATGTGAAATTTCTTGAACATGAAGGAAATGATACCACTAGTTCTTGAATATTGAGCATATATGCTTATTGATCTTTCTCAACCATTGTTACGTGGTTGCTTTGTCCCTCCTTTTGATTTGCAAGTTGTCTAGATTTACTTTCGCCATCAAGGAGCTTTTCAGTTCTTTAGCAGTTGTGGACGAGTGGCATACGTCATATGGTGGTGTCATTGGTCTATCCTTGAAGCAAATAGGCGACTGAGAATGCGAGCCCTAGCCATCGAGGAAAATCGATTACATGTGCTCTACTACCCGCTCAAAATTCCATATCAAACCAACTTTATCAAAGGCCAATCAATCATTTTTTTTAGGACCCCTCCAGTCAATCTCCTCATTTGAGAGGAACTAGAAGAACCATACTTCAATGTCAATGTGATTTAGATGGAAACTCCATATCACAAAATGTAGATGATGATAATGATGAGAATTCAGGTAATGAAGAGTTCTTCTATGGGGAGGAGGAGTTTAATGTATGGTCTTAACAAGATTACACGACACATTTACAACAACAATCATCTTCACAAGGTCCCACTGATTCATCTCCAGCAAATCAGGCAAGTAATTCCCCGGGTCGCAGTACGGTTTATCCAGGGATTCATATGCTCAATTCACCAACTTATATACCATGCAAAACAATGTCCCTAGCGACACTAAATGTAAGCACGGACAATCCTCCAATGGGGGTCATACACAGTTGCAAGCTCCATTTGATGCGTTGGTGATAAGTGAATAGGCCAAACAATCATTCTCGTAAGCCCTTCGAGAATTAAGCCCATTGTTTGACCTACTTAATGGTTAGAATTCATTGGACATTAATGGGCCATTAGATAATGAGTCTTTTGAATGATATTGTATAAGGTTTGAGAACCGATGGGCTTCCTAATCCGTTTAGCAGCCCACAAGGTGAAGACGTTGTAGTTTATTTTTCCAATGCTTGTTGGTCCACAAGGAACAGGAAGTCTGCAAACTTCTATTTTAATCCAAGCAACTGGTATCTTCAGCCAAACACTAGTTTGACTTGAGCAGGGTTTCGTCTTCGATGTCTCTTGGTTCCTTCTCGATGAGTTAGAATACATCCTACCCCCCAGGTTCTAATCACTCTCATTTCTCTTCTTTCCGAATATACAACACCTTCTCCTCCTTCACAACAGCAAGAACCCCCCCCCCCCCCCCCCCCCCCACCACCACAATTCTCTCCAATCTTCAGTATGGAATGTCCAACATCCTTGTGTTCATGATAGCCGAGGAAAAGATTTCGTCCACCGGGCATTATCGTAGTTCATGACTTGATATGCATGATAACTTTAAGACTGATGTTTATGTCGCAACATATTTGGTGCAATAGAGACGTCGTTTGAGACTTGAGAAAGAAGAGACCAAACGTGACTCCAACATGTGGTGGACAAAAAAGGAGCCTTAAACCAGAACCCGAAGGCCATAATTAATCTTAAAATGTCTTAAGATCTTGAGGTCGAGGTAGGGGAGGAAGTTATTGCCAGATGCCCCATGAAACGTACAAGTAGTATGGTGGATGTCGTACAAGCAAATAAGCTATAACTGAAAGAGCCCATAGAGGCTCAAATCGGGAAGGATAACAATTCTACAGCTGACATGGAATATTGGTTGTATTTTGTACTTTCACTATCACCTCATGGGGGTTCAAAGTCTGGCCCGTCGTAGCCTCAAATGAGGCCATGAAATGCATATCTTGAAATGCAAGAGGATTGAATGGTGACAATCGTCTTGCTATACCCTATGTGCCATGGCTATGCACACTCACCATCCTATGTTCTTTTTTTTTTTTTTAATTAGTAACTATGTGTCATACTTCTACTTGTAGTATACTTTTATCCTTACTAAACCCCTAATTTGTCTGTGGTGTTGATGCTCAAGGAGCTAGTGGGGTTTACTTGTCTTAGCTTGGTCTACCTTTACTATTACTTGTCTTTGTTCTTCAAAAAATTATATAGTATGTAACGTAATGCAACATAATGGTGATGAATGGACGATATGCTTCTCATATGGTGCCCCAGACTTGGTTTCTCTTGCCTATTAGAAATATTACCCGATCTCTGACACGCATCACACGACACACAAAAGTCATGAACATCCATAAAAACTGTAGTCCAATAAAAACCACTATGAAGGATTTTATGTGCAATGGCTTAGGAACCTAGATGACCGTTAGAGGACATAATATGACAATGTTTAAGGACTCCGTTAATTTTTCGGTCCATGACACATCAACAGAAAATCCTATCAAAATATTTTCTATATAATAGCGGATCCTCCCAACAATACCTTTTAGGATCATGATAACTTTTTTCATTGCTGATAGGTAAGACTGGACGGATAGGACCCACTGACCCAATGTTTAGGATAATCAGCATCTTAAGGGGATTAGGAGGAAACATAAAATGGATGATTATTCGGGAAAGAACCATCAATAGGGGAATCAAAGGATTACCTAAACCTTAACCATAGAGATATGGTCAACGACCACATTCTCATCACCTTTTATCTTTAATTTCCAAGTCAAAATCTTGTAGTTGCATAATCCATCTGATTAATATGGGCTTGGCCTCCTTTTTGGCCAACAAATATTTCAATGTAGCATGGTTAGTGTGTACAATCACCTTCGAACCTATGAGGTAGGTTCGAAACTTGTCCAATGTATAAAGAGTTCCTAACAATTCCTTATTGATAGTATCATAGTTTACATGAGCTTCATCTACAGTTTTGCTGGCATAATAAATGGCATTTGAGGACTTTGTCCTTCCTTTGGGAAAGCACTGCCTAACAACATAATCGCTAACATCACACATGAGACCGAAGGAAAGATCCCAATCAGGCGACTGTATAATAGGGGAAGTGATCAACGCTTTCTTCTTCCTATCAAAAGACTCCAGACAAGCATTAGTGAAAATAAATATGGCATCATTGAGCAATAATTGAGTAAGGGGTTTATCTATATTTGAAAGGTCTTTTATAAACGCCTGCAAAACCCTGGTTGACCAAGAAAACTCCTCACTCCCTTAACATTCATGGGAGGTGGAAGTTTCTCAATTACGTCAATTTTCACCGTTCAACTTGAATCCCACGCTCAGATATTAAATGACCCATAACTACATGATGAGTGAGATTTATCGCACTCATAGGGTAGCTTTTTGGTCCATTTTATTGCTTTTTCTCGGTGTTTCCTTACTTCTTACATCTATTTTCATCATCTCCATCCTATTTGGAGATTTTCACTATTTCCTTTGATTTTCTCTCATTTTTCATGGTTTTCCCTTCTTAATTTCTATTCCATATGCTTTGGATTTTATTTTTCTTGTATATGACTAACATATAGGAAAAAGATGAGTGCAAAGCAAGGAGGATTGGAAAGGAAGGAGTTGGGGTCCAATCCAAATGAAGAAGGAAATAAAGAAAAGAAAGAAGAAAGCCCAAGCCCAAAAAGAAAGGAAAAGAGGAGAAGAAGACAAAGCCACCCAGACCAATGGATCACCCGATCCAGTTCTTGATCGGGCGAAGCTTCGCCCGATCACCATGGTGATCGCCCGATCACGTCTGTGTTTTTTTTCCCAAAGTTGTTGCCTCATGGTAATCGGGCGATCACCACTATGGATCGCCCGATCACTGCGGGGTTGCGGAAAGCGTCTATTTTTATTTTCTTTTTCTCTTTTTGCCCTTAGTTGGGGGTTGTATAAATACTCTTTTTACCTAAACTTAGATGGATATTCTGATTTTCAAACTTGGAACCTTGAAGACCCTAGTTTTAGGGAGGGTTAGCCTCCATAGCTTAGTTTAGAGAGAAAAGTGAGAAAACTCAAAGAGAGATTGAAGATGGGAGATTCAAGGGTGACAACTTGTATTCAAAGATTCAACAATCTATCAATGAGCATTTCTTACTCTATCTATCTTCTTTTATTGGTTTATCTTAAATTTTTTTTCTTAGATTAATGATTCATGCTTAGTTTAATTATTTATGGTCTATTTTGTTTAGTTTAATGTTAGATTAATGTTTAGTATCATGATATTAGTTGTTAACTTTACTAAAGCTCTCATTTTTGTGTTTATGGAGTAGTATGTTGGGTAGGGTTGGGTGAAAACCCAACTATGGTTGATTTTGGGTGTTTGAATATGAATTAGGAGTTTAATTAGGCTTATTAATTGATTAATGACATGATTACTATTTGCTTGCATTCTAGTTGGCCACTTGGATGTTTGTTTTATGGATGCCTTAATCAAATCGACAGAGGAGATTAAGGTTGACATTTATGCTATTATCTTGTTTAATTACTCATGAGAGTGAGATTTGAGTGAGGGTTTTGTGGATTGACATTGTGATTATCCCTTGGTTGCATGTTTGAGACCATGAGAGTGGCTTAACTATGTGATCTAGGTAGTTTTATGCACCCTTGAGAGAGGGCTTAGAGCTAGTTAAGAGTCAATAACCTCAATTAGTTGCTTCGTTTTCTTTCCTCTATGTTTCACCCATCAAATTCCCTAAATCATGATTGGTTTGGTGTTGGATACCTTTCCCTAATCCTATTTGATCTTTGGTACTTAGTTTTAGTTTAATAGATTTTAGTTGGTAGTTGACACCTTTCGATTCCTTTTCGGCCTAGCTTATCGTTAAATTAACACATATCAATGTTCCTTAGTCCTTGTGGAAGAATGACCCTTACTTACCACTTTACTTAGTTTAGTGGTCTAGTTAGGTATTAGTTTGATTTTAGGGGGATTAGTAACGACCTAATTTTCCCTCTGTCACTACACCTTCATTGACCATGAAGTGACATTTGTCCTAATTCAACACAAGGTTCACATAAATTAGCACATCTTTTAAGCAGCTTAGACAAATTATGGAGACAAACATCAAAATGAGAGCCATAAACTCTAAAATCATCTATAAAAACTTCCATGATGTTTTCAATTAAATCAAATAATATGACAATCATACAACGCTGAAAAGCAGTGGGGGTGTTGCACATTCCAAATGGCATGCTACGATAAGCGAAGGTGCCATAATGACATGTGAACGTCGTCTTTTCC
Source organism: Patellifolia procumbens (assembly GCA_947645195.1). Classification (NCBI taxonomy): domain Eukaryota; kingdom Viridiplantae; phylum Streptophyta; class Magnoliopsida; order Caryophyllales; family Amaranthaceae; genus Patellifolia; species Patellifolia procumbens. Next base: position 8,337,628 of record CANSGD010000953.1, read on the forward strand.
TGATCATTTAGATGGATATGAATTTGTTAAAAGCCAGACTACCCATCCAGATAACAAAAAAAGCTATGTTTGACTTACCTTTCAAGCATTTGATCAATAAAGGGAAGGGAAAATGATATTTCAGTGTAGCATTATTTAATGTAGAATAATCAATGCATATTCGCCATTCTGAAACAGTCCGGGTAGGGAGTAATTCATCCTTCTCATATTTAACAACAATGGTTCCCCCTGCTTAGGAACCACTTGGACCGGACTTACCCACTTAGAATTAGGATAAATTATCCGTGCATCAAGCAATTTCGTTATTTGTTTCTTCACCACCTCTTGCATGTTAGGATTTAAACGTCTTTGAGGTTGAACGTAAGGGAAGTGATTTTCTTCGAGGTTAATCTTATGCATGCACAAATCAGGACTAAAACCCTTGAGATCATCAATATTATACCCTATTGCCTTCTTATGCATACGAAGCATGCAAGCAATTGTTCAAATAGGACATTCTTCCTTATCATCTAAGAATGCATATTTTAAATGAGAGGGAAGAAGTTTTAGTTCTATCTTTTTTACATGAGGTGTAGAGGTAGAATGCACATTCTCCATAACCACCGATCATTGTCCTTTTTTAGTAGTAGCACCCTCCAAATCAACAACGCGAGCATCAACTTCAATATCGATGTCTGGGGAGACATCCACAATAACTGATTCCTCCATAGGGTCAACAAAAGTCATTTGCGGGAGTGCTGATAAAAAAGTCTTCTCAATAATATCAATCCTGCAATAAGATTATTCAAGCATAAAAGACTGTACAATATTGGTTAGTTTAAACGTGACAATATCGTCAGCAACACTCAAAGTCAAAGACCCTGACTTGACATCAATAAGCACCAGCAACATACAAAAATTATATACCCAAAATTTGGACATCCTCCTCCATATCAAGCACTACAAAATCAGCAGGAATGTAAAATTTCCCAACCCTAATAGGGATGTCTTCTAAAACACCTAGGGAGTATTTTACTAAACAACCATCCATTTATAGAGTAAAGTGGGTGCATTTAAGTGCTCTCATGTTTAGTTTATTACAGATAGACAAAGGCATAACATATACACTAGCACCTAAATCACACAAAGCCTTGTATATAAATGACGCCCCTACATGCCATGGGATGGAAAAACTACTAGGATCTTTCAACTTAGGTGGTGTTTTATTTTGCAATACAATACTAGAATATTCAGTTAGAGCGACTCTATCTACTCCACCACCGCCTTTTTTCTTAGTTATCACGTCTTTTGAAAAACTTAGCATAAACATGCCCTTGGATTCTTTGTGTTTATGTAAGTTGTTCAGCTTGGTTTGTTTTTATTGCATTTTGTAGGACCCATGAAACTAGACGTGTTGGTGAAACAATAAACGCGTGAAGGTTTTGAAGTTTGTAAATAAAGGAAACGAGAGAAGACACACGAATGAGAGTGTGAGCTTAATGTAATGGATGAAAAAAGAGTAGAGAGTTAGATGCCATAAGGGAGGCTGCATCAAGAAGAAAGGAAGAAGAAAAAAGGTCAGGAGATGAAACAAGAAAAGAAGGAGTCGAGGCAAGAACTTCATCGCTAATCCTAGGTAGCGACTCACAATACAGGTTTCCCTCCACGACTAAGTTCCTACCTAATTTTTTTTCGTTTCTTCAAAAACTCGACCCTCACTCTTTTTTTTCATTATACATTTGAACATACACTCTCTCACTCATTTCCTTATTCCTCGCAAACACTCTCATACACCTCAAAACCTCCTCACGTCCACAACTCTTCACTCCCTCACCTAATTTCCGTCCCCAAAACACATCATTTCACCTCCAAACCTCACTTTTTCACCCAATAATTAAGAAAATTTCCCAAATTTCCCAGACCATAGGAATTATATTATTTTTTCTATTTAAGTACAATTTGAAGCAATTGGAAATTGGACTTTAAATTTTGAATCTTGGGGAAGGATTATACAACAACAAACATGACTACATTACGATCTAAAGACAATTTGGACGCCTTCCATCATCCATAGCATTATTGCCATTTTCTTTGATTTAGCTTGAATTGTTTGTTCTTGCTTTATCTTGGAGTAGTTGTTATTGAGTTTTGATGTTGTAGTTGAAATTTGGTTGAATGGTGTGGCGGGATTGGTGATTGGCTGTATTGACTTGGAGCGAGTTTAGGGCCCATTTTAGTTGTTGAGATTGAAAGAAGTTAGTCATGGCTTTGAAAAGAAAAAAAATCCATGGCATCAAGTGAACCTGTGCCTAAGATCAATCCCCCAGTCTTGACAAACCTCACCTACCCTCAATTCGTAGATGGGCTTGGTTAATCAAACGCGGCCGTCAAATTTTGGAGACCAACTTTGTGAGGATAAGCACTTTATGAGATGAATCCAAACTTAAGTCCTCACAACCATCACTCAGTTTTGATTCCTTTAAGGTATCTAAATCAAATTTAGGGTTTCACTAACCTTAAACTCTAAAAGGTGGATAGTATTGAGATTAAACAAGTTAGTTTCACTCACTAATTTTGTTAACCTCACTTAGTATTAGATTTCCTAACACTAAGGGTATTGTAGTTAGATTCACTCTCTAAAAACAATGTAAACTTGGAAAATATACGTCCACATTCAAGAAGACAATAAGTCAGAAATTTAATTTAATCACTGAATTTTATTAATCATACGACACATATACATATAGTAAAACTAACCCTAGGATAGATAGGACAATACCCCAACTTATCCTATTAGGTTTAGGAATTTAAATTCTAACTCAATCCGACTAACCAAGGCCAAAAATTTCCAAATCAAACCCTAATTCACACGCCTATTCCTAGTCAACAAACAATCCTAATATGTTTGACTAATTCCCTTAGAAGTAAGAAAATTAGTTACAAAATCCTATCAACTTTAACAAACTTATATGTGCCACATATGATGGAATCCTTATCCGAACAAACTCGCTTATTCTTCTAACCAACTTTGACCAAGCTTCTTTTCTTTGACTTAAGCTTTAGGTGCCATTCTCTTGCTTTCTCCCCAAGTAATGCTGAATTTCCCTTATTTATTTGACATCTCTTGTTCCATGTCTTGTTTAATCATTAGCCTTCAATTGACTCTTGACTCTCGACTTTACTACTTGACTCTTTACTTTTAGGAATAATGTCAGTTAACACTTTAACATACTCCTAAATACATCAATCTATTGACCAAAAATATATAATCGACATAATTTAAATGAAAGAAATTAACCTTGAACAAGAAAAACCCTTTTCAAGCGAAAAGGTAAAAATTTGTAGGTAAAAGACTCACATATTACTTTAGGAAGTAATTAATGTATGAACAGATTCACATAACTTCTGGCCAAGTAACCATGCAAAGCACCATTTTTGTAGTTGCACTGAGTTGTTTGATGGCCAAGTAACCATAAACAAGTCCGAAAGCACATCCGTAAACCAGTGGCGGATCTAGGATTTGGAAGGTGGAAGTATAATTTTAAAATAAATCAACCGTCCGGCTTGAAAAAAAATTACCACCAATATGAACATACAATTAAGCATTTAAATTGAAAATAGTTCAAAAGAGTGCGATTACAACTACATTATGTCAAGTGATATTTTACAATGGCATCCTCCGAGATTTCATGTTTTGGAGACGACTTATTATTTTGTGATTCTCACCACCTTTCTTCCAAAACAACTCCAAGCTTTTATTGTTCATCTTCCATATTTCCAACCTAACAATTGTGTAATCATTTTTAGTTTATAACATCTACAAATCGAATTCTATTATTCTACCAAAATGAACAGCAACCTAAATACCTCTTGAAACTTGAAACATATAAACATTTTATTCAAATTCTAATTCAATCCAATAAACTAATTCATCAACTGTAAGGAATTAAGCATTTAAAGTATTAGAAAAATCTAAACTAATTGTCTAATTCTTCAATTCATATAATATATAAAACCTAAAAGACATAAAATTAGGCAAAACAACTTACCAGAATAGTAAGAGCATAGGTGGAGATTGGAGAATGAGGTAAACAAATCAAGTTCACGAGACAATCACACATAGCAGAGTAGCACAACAAACAACAATTAGAAAAATTTTAAAAATAAAAGAAAAATGAGGTAAAGCAAAGTAGTGGTCATCATCAGGTGAACAACTTCTCGCAGGCGGCTTTCGCCTTTCGGCATGGTGACGACCATGACGTCTGCCTATAGGCATCTGGCTACGTAAGAGAGGAGAGAATAGGTTGCAAGATGCCAACTCTGCCGTGAAATTTGTTGAGAGATAGTGCAAATTTCTGGGTCAGGTTTCTACGGCTTTAACAGATGGATTTCTAAGGCTTTTTAGCTCATATTCAAGTTAAAAAAAGCCATCGATATATATTATGGGTTGGGCCTTTTATTTTTTTGCTTTTTTTTTATATTTCTGAATCGGGGTATGCCTGTACCCTAATGCACCCCTGGATCCACCCCTGCTGCAAATAAATCATAAGGATTCTAAATCAAATTTAGGGTTTCACTCACATCAAACTCAAGAGAGGGGGATAGTATTGAGAATAAACAAGTTAGTTTTACTCACTAGTTGTATTAGCCTCACTTAGAAATCGGTTTCACTCGTCTAACAATAAGGTTCTTGTAATTAAATCCACTCCCTAAAACCAATACTCCCTTTGTCCCATTTTCAATGGTACAATTTGAGTTGCACAAAGTTTTAGGAGTGTTATTTGACTAACTTATTTTATTGAGAGTAGTTGATATATGTATTAGTACATAAAGTACATGTTGGTGGAGTTGGGAGTTGGTGGGATTATTAAATTAATTATATGTGGGACACATTAATACTAAAAAATAATATTTCTATTTTTCTCACATGCCATTTATAGAAGTATATCTACTAATGTGAGATAAACAATTAAAGAAAGTGTATCGATTAATATAGGACGGAGGTAGTAGAAATTTGGAAAATTACGTCCAAATTAAAGAAGACAACAAGTCCAAAATTTAATTTAATTTACTCTGAACTTTATTTATCATATGACACACATATATATAGTAAAACTAACCCTAAGATAGATATGACAAATTCCTAACTTATCCTAACAGGTTAGGAATTAAAACCCTAGCAGAATTTGTAACTATGCTGAAAATTAGCTCCCTTATACCATACGCCTAAATTAGCCCCCATCCAGCTATAGTGAGGTTTAACTAATTCCCTTATAAGTTTAGTAACAAAATTCTAACAAACCCTAACTACTGTTTAGGCGCCTAACTTGTAGATTCTCTCTAATAAACCCCTTGATCTAATATAATAAACTTTGACTAATAATTGCACGGCATCCCCCATGCTTGTTCTCCAAGTTATGTTGACTTTTCTTCTTGTATTGACTTCCTTTAATATCTTGTCTCTTATGATCAATAACCTTCAATTGACTCTTAACTATTGACTCTTGGCTTACTAATTGACTCTTGACTTTTTATGAACAACATAAGTCAACACTTTGATTTCCTCCTTAATATATAAATCTATGGACTCACCAATATTGAAATGACATAATTTAGATGACAGAAATTAGCATTAAACAAGAAAAACCCTTTTCAAGTGAAAAGTAGGTAAATCCTTTAGGCAAAAGACTCACACACTACTAGAGAAGGAATTAGTGTATGAACAAATCCACATAATTTTGTTAGACCCTGTCCAGACCTTTTTAGCCAAGGTGAGATTACATGGGTGTTTAGATTGGAGACCCCGTATTATTGAGCGATACACACTTGAGTTTATTTTGACACTAGGAAAAGGGAGCAGATGATGAGGATGGTACATTTATAACTTCAACTTAAGTTATGAACACCAACGAAAGAATTTTCTGGAGGTTTAAGAAACATTTGGTTGGGATTATGTGGCGGATAGACAATTTTTTGACGCACTGATGTACAATGAGACCTTTTTTTTGGTGTAACTTCACACATTTTGTTCGCACCAGCTGATATAAGAGAACGTTCATTGTCCATATCCAACATCATGTTATATTCATCTTCTTATGACAATGTGTCACGGGAGGGGACTAACATCCCTCAACTTGACCTTATGCCTTTTGGAGATGACATCAGATGGTGTTGGGTGTTCACATTGGGTAGAGATTGGTGACTTGGACTCCGTTACATGAGAAGCTAGATCGTTAAGGACAAAAGATTCACACTAGCTGTTGCTGATTTGAATGTTGAAAACTGTAAGTGTGTGGATGATAGTGATGTTAATGTTCATATGTCTAAAGTGGTTAATTATCCTATCAAAATTGATCTTGAAGATATACAGTCTGAGATTGATTTTTGGAGTTCCTCTGTGGTGGGATATGTAGCTGGTGTTAATCCACCTATAGAAGTTAAGGATGGATTTTGTAGGAGAATATGGAGGAATGAGGGGGTTGATAAGGTAGCATTGATTAAAACTGGGGATTATTTGATTAGATTCAAATCGATAGAAAATAGAGATTTGGTTTTAACTAGAGGTGTGCCTTTTTTTGATAAAAAGCCTATGTTTCTTAAGGCTTGGTCCCCTGATATGGAGGATCATAAAGATGATTTCAAGGTTGTTCCTACTTGGGTGAGATTGATGCTTGATTTCAAAGACTGGGGTGAAAAGAGCTTGTTTAAGATTGTTGGTGGTTTGCGCAAACCTGTAAAAGTTGATTTGGCAACAAGGAATAGAGACATATTGGGGTTTGCTAGAATTCTACTTGAAATACATATTAATGTGAATTCCCAGATCAAATAGCTTTCATCAATGAAAGTGGCTTTGAGGTTTGTGTGGATATTCCGGATGAATGGAAACCTATTAAATGTACTAGCTGTAATTTGAGGGGTCATTCTAAGAGGGAGTGCAGGAAAGTGGTGGAGAAGGTTTAAACTAAGAAGGTGTGGGTTCCTAAAGATGTTGCCAAGGCTCCTGTTGGAGATGTTGATTTGGCAATAGGGGTGGGGTGTGATGATGAGTTTGTGAGCCCTAGTAAAGTAAGGAGATATGCTGCTCCAAAGGTTTCTGGGATGGAGGTGGTTAATGCTTTTTGCTTCTTTGTCTGAAATTGAAGCAATAGATGATGTGGTTGATTGTTGTAATATGACTGAAAAGGAGGTTTTGAATGATAAGAATGTGAGTGTGCCTGTTTTAGATGTTAGTGAGGAAGTGGACAAGGGGGGTGGAAATCTCCCTATCCCTAATGGATAGAGTTATGGTTTGGAATGTCAGAGGGGAAAACAGCCTGCAGAAGCAATATAGTGTTAGGAGTTTTCTTAACACTCAATTTGTAGGTTTAGTTTGCCTCTTGGAGACTAAGGTGAAGCCTAGCAATATGGGCTCACTTTATACTAATGTATTCCAGGGTTTGTGTTTTACTTCTAGTTCCAACTTTCATAATGGTGGGAGAATTGTGATTGCTTGGAATCCCCTATCTTTTTTGTTGATTTTGGCAGAATGACAAGTCAAATTGTGCATTGTGTTGTGACTCCTGTGTAAGATAGGAACTATGGTTTCAGATGTAGCTTTGTATATGGTTTTTTAATGATGCCATTAGTAAAGAGAGCCTTTGGTTGGATTTGGTGGAAATTGCTAACATGAACACTAATCCCTAGATGGTGGTTGGTGATTTCAATTGTGTTTTGCATTCAGATGAAAGGATTGGTTCTTTGGTCTCTAGCAGAGAAACTGAAGCTTTTAGAAAGTGTGTTTTTGACTATGGTTTGAGTGATATCAAAGGAGTGGGGGAGTTTTTCACTTGGAGTAACAACCAACAAGGTTTGGATAGGGTGTTCTGTAAATTGGATAGGATACTTATAGGTGGAACTTGGTGTGATACGTTTCCTGATGCAGAAGTAAGATTCATCCCTGAAGGGAATTTTGATCACACTCCAATGTCTATTAGGTTCTTCAAGATGCACAGTCTAGGAGGAGATCTTTTAGATATTTCAGATTTTGGAAAGATTTGAATGGTTATGATTAGGCTATTAATGAAATTTGGCATGGTTATATCTCTGGTTCCAAGATGTATTTTGTAGTGTCCAAACTGAAAGCTACAAAACTGGCTATTAAAAGGCTTTGTCATGGTACTATGGATATTCAGTCTCAAGATGCAGTGGCTATGAACAATTTGATGGAATGTCAGCAGAAACTTCAGGTAGATATTTACAATCCTGAATTGAGAAATCAAGAACAAGTAGCTGCAGATAATTACAGGAGAGTGCACAAGAAATATGTTGAGTTTTTAAGACAAAGAGCTAGAGCTAATTGGATTAAAGCTGGAGATGATAATACTAGACTATTTCATCAAGCTAGCAAGCAAAGAAGGCTACAAAATGATGTGTATAGTACATGTGATAAAGAGGGGAATTGGGTTGATAATCCTAATCAGATTAATAAAGCGTTTTTGGACTACTATTTGCAACTGTTGGGTTCTGAAATGGTGGATAGGAAGTCTGTTGTTCAAGAAATTGTGGATCTTAGCCCTTGTGTAGATGTTGATGATCATGACGGTCTTATTACTTCTGTTTCTCTTGAAGAAGTGAAGAAAGCTATTTTCTCTATTCCTAGAGATAAATCACCTGGGAGTGATGGCTTTGGCTCTTATTTTTTCAGAGATAACTGGGAGGTAGTTGGTGTTCAGGTAACCCAAGCTATTACTTATTTTTTCATAGTGGTGAAATTCTGAGAGAGATTAAGGCTACTGTTTTAGCCCTTATTCCTAAATGTAAGGTTCCTAATTCAGTCATTGATTTTAGACCAATAGCTTGCTGTAATGTGATCTATAAAGTTATCTCAAAATCTTGTGTGTGAGATTAAACTATATTCTGCCTAAGCTCATCTCTGAAAATCAAGGGGCTTTCGTTAAGGGTAGGAATATTGTAAGTAATATTATGATATGCCAAGACTTGTTGAGAGGTTATGGGAGGAAGAGTTGTAGGCTTAGTTGTATGATCAAGATGGATATGAGGAAAGCATATGACACTATTGCTTGGTATTTTGTGAGAGGAATGCTTGTATGTTTGAAGTTTCCTCTGGAATTCATTGAACTGGTGATGACTTGTGTTACTAGCACAAGATTATCTTTAGTGATAAATGGTAGTCTTTTTGGCTTCTTTGAACCAAAGTGGGGGCTTAGACGAGGTAATCTCATCTCACCTTTGTTGTTTCTGATTTGTATGGAGTACATGTCGAGGATTATGAAATTTGTGGGGATGAAGAGTGGTTTCAATTTCCATCCTAGATGCAAATCCATTCAGCTTGATCATCTTGTTTTTGCTGATGATGTATTGCTCTTTTGTAAAGGAGACTTTGTGTCTACTTATCTGCTCTTGCAAGGTTTTAAGCTCTTTTCAGATTCCTCTGGCTTGTGAGTGAATAAAAACAAAGCAGCTGTTTATACAGGTGGTATAATGAAAGATGAGATTCAAAGAATCCTAGATGTGTCTGGTTTCACTCTAGGTTCTATCCCTTTCACATATCTAGGGATGCATATATGCTCTACAAGGACCAGCAATGGTGAATGTCAAGTAATTTGTGATAAGATGGTAAGCACGATCAGAATTTGGAGCTCTAGAAACCTTTCCTATACAGCTAGAGTTCAATTGGTTAATTTTGTTTTGATGAGTCTTCATATCTATTGGGGCCAGATTATTGTTATCCCTAAAGCTGTTGTTAAGAAGATTATGGAGGTATGTAGATTTTTTTTGTGGAGTGGTGAATATTTTAGTTCAAAGCTAGGCAATGTAGATTGGAAGCAAACCTGTTTGCTGAGGAAGGCTGGTGATCTTGGTTTCAGAAGAATAGACTGTTGGAATCAGGCAGCTATTGGTAAACTTGTTTGGGCAATAGCAAAGAAAGAAGATACTCTATGGATAATATGGATCAATGCATTGTATATCAATAATGATGAATGGTGGGAGTATAAGACTCCTAGCAGTGCTAGTTGGTATTGGAAATGTATTTGTGATATAAAGGAGCAATTGAAAACAAAAATCCAAGTTTCTGTTCTTATGCAGTTTCATACCTACCAGATCAGGAATATCTACAAGCTTATTGTGGGTGAAAATCCAAGATGCTTCTGGGATAAGTCTATGTGGTGCAGATTAGCTATTCCAAAGCATAATTTTGTGTGTTGGATGGCTGTTCAGAACAGGTTATATACTAGAGATAGGTTGCTAAAGTGGGGTGTGCTTAATGCTGCTCACTGCCCTATATGCCTGAACTGTGATGAATCACACTGTCATCTTATGTTTCAGGGTGTCTTCAGTGTTAGATTGATTCAGCTTGTGTTGAGCTAGCTCAAGATAAGATGGGCTGATAGATCTTTGATAAACTAGAACAAATGGCTTGGGAGGAATAAATGCTCAAAGTTTCAGAGGAAAGTGTGTAATGCTACTTTTAATGCTTCTGTATATGCTGTTTGGTTTGTAAGGAATGAAGCTGTATGGAGTGCTATAGTTAAAACTCCAGCTTGTGTATTTGCTAGGATTAAAAATGATGTAATCTGCAGAATCAGTGCTCACTCCCCTGTTAGATTAAGTAGTGATGATAGGCTATGGTGGGACAGTTATGTAAGGTTTTGTAACTCTGTTGAGTAGTTTCTCTCAGTTTCCATGTGATGAAGATTCCAACCTAATTGGTTTGTTCAGAGCATGGAGGCTTTAGGGTGTAGGCCTTGCTTTTGAGCTATATATATTTTTCTTACTTGTTCAAAAAAAGATTCACACTAGTATAGCTATGAAAATTGGATGAGGTGCATATGCTTCGTGCCACTACTGAGCCCGGTTTCAATGTTATTGTATGGAAATAACTATATAAACTTTATGGTGTTACCTTCATAGGGTGGTGATCACTCCCGAGACTGCTACGAGCCAACCTTTGATCCTCCCGGATGGTGCATTTTGTCAAGCGATGGATGACGAGTTTGCTCGGTTCGTCACAACCCTAAAGGCTGGTGTAGCAGCTGCTCTTCCAGGGTTCTATGTGTCGGTTGATAGGAGGCTTGGTTCCATTGAAGACATGTAGTTTTCAGCAGCAATTCTATAATTTTCGGGATGACATGTACTCCTTGTCCCAATGATATATGCTATGAAGAATTTTTTGTTTTTAGGAAAAATTGATAAGAATAATCCGACCTTTGGCCGGTCTTGCATGAATGCTACCACCTTCATTTAATCCAGCAATAATCCCACCTCTGACAACCATATTATCTCAGTGGTCCCTCACCTGTTGGTGACCTATAATTGCAGGTAAACTCTCTTAATTACGTGATTAATAGCTAATTAAGTGTATTTTAAACTTAAAATTTTAATTAAACTTCTAAATCAAAGTTATTAAAAAAACTTTAAAAAAAGTAAAAACCCTCCCAGCCAACCCCCACCCCACCTCCCCTCCCCCTTTCCCCGCGGCTGCCACCCCCACCCCCTCCCTTTTCCCTGCCACCCTCCCGCTGCCCCGCCGGAAACACTGCGCCATGTACCGGCGACCTCTGGAACGCCACCCGCAAGAACACACTCACCCACTCCCTCACTCCCTCACCGGCAGAATGAACGGAGCTCAACGCTCACTCTGTCAGTCACTCACTCCCTCACCGGCAAGAATGAACGGAGCTCAACGCTCACTCACCGCCGGCGACTCAGCCCAACCCCACTCACCGTCGGCGATTTCCTTTTTTTAGAGTTTGTTTTTTTTAAAAAAGTCAACGGTCATTTAGTATGGTCAAACAGGTTGCCATCATCCGGTACCACTGAGAGAATATGGGTGTCAAAGATGGGATTATTGCTGGATTAAATGAAGGTGGTACCATTCATGGAAGACCGGCCAAAGGTCGGATTATTCTTATCAATTTTTCCTTTTTTATCTCTTAGGGTCTGTTCTCTTCGGCATAATTCAGCTGAACTGAACTGAACTAAACTAAACTGAACTGATTGGAGTTGAATTGAACTGAACTGAATTGAATTGAATTAAATTGAATTGAATTGAATTGAATTGAATTTAATAAATATATAAATAATATTTAAACAATAATGGTATGAATATTAAATAATAAAAAAAATTGACTAGAATAATCCCAACTATGGCCGTTCGGCCAAAAATTATCCCAACTATAGGTTATTCCTGTATAATCCCAACTATTGGGAGGTCCGCCACAAATGTACCGTGACCTGAAGGAAACTTGTTTAGCCGGTAAACTGGTCACATGTCATGCTTTCATTGGCTATTTTCAATTATTATTTTATTTTAATATTTTTAAATTCCCACCTACACCCATCCGAGGGCTGCCCAGTTCCTATCAAATAGATAGGAGCTGGGAAAATATCAAACTCTTTAAAAAAAATATAGTACACTTACATATTTATATAGTATATTATTTGCGTAATGTAGTTATTTATATACAGTTTAGAGTAGTAAATAGTTTCTGAAAATTGTAATACAATAATAAATCGTAGTACTTCGTCCGTTTTCAAAAGCTTGCAACAAAGGGGGATTTTTTGAGAGACGTAAAAAATTGGTTTGTTGCAAGGTTTTGAAAACGGAGGAAGTATATTTTTTTAGAAATGTAGTACATTCCTATCTGATAGATGTTACTGTTGACATCTATCAGATAGGAATTGGGACTTTCCCCACCCATCCCTTCCCCAGCCCCTAAAACCTTGGACAATAGAGGTTCAGCCATGGAGGATGCACTTCTTCCCAATAATTGCGGAACCTAGAATTGGAAGCACACAAAACTCCCATTATCACCCAACTCCAAATCATCCCTTACAGACCTGCAAGCTTTTCTGGAATCTCAAAACCATATCCACTCTCGCTGGTCAAATAAAACCAACGATGAAGACGATTTGCGCTCCTCTCCTGCCGCCTTCCTCCCTCTTTACTGTTTTTGAAATTATCTTCCTCTAATTCAATGCTTCCATTTTTATTCTTATTTTTGCTATTAATTTTGATTTTGATTTTGATTTTGTCTAGTTCGAAATCTAAAGTTGCTGGTTTAGGTAGATTGGCTGGTGGAAGTTGTTTGGGCCGATTTTCCGGTAGGCCGGGTAGTGGGTGGGCGGTTTTCAGTATCCTGGGTGGTGGGAGGGGTGGCGTGATGTTTTTTAGTTGCTTGGGTGGTGAATTGGGGTGGCAGGGAAGGGAAGGCTGGGGAGCGGTGTTGTGGGTGGGGGAGTGGCCGAGTGGGTGGTTACGTTGGAGAGAGGGTGGGATGGGCAGGGGACGGGTGGGGTGGGGGTGAAGGGTTATTTTATTTTATTTTATTTTTCTTTTCTTTTTTTATTTGTGTGAATAGAAATAAAAAATTACCTTTTTAACAAGTTGCAAGTCATTACGGTGCATTTTTGGCGGACCTACCCACTACTTAGGATTATACAGGAATAACCCATAGTTGGGATTATTCTTGGCTGAACGACCATAGTTTGGATCATTCTAGTCAATTTTTCCTAAATAATAATTATAATGATAAGTAATACTAATGAGTAATAAAAATAATAATAGTATTTTGGATATATTTAAATGATAGTTATAAATAAATAATATTAATAATCATAAATTATTATTAATAATAATGATTAATGATTATAATGATAATTAATAACAATTATTTTATAGTCTTTGTATTAATATATTAATACTTGATGATGATTATATAGTAACAATAATGATAATATCTAAGAAGGTAATTATTATTACTATTTTAATAATTAGGTTTAATAATATTTAGTAATAAAATAATGATTAGGTCGGACCTTGCAAAATTGCTTCATAAACCGTTTTGACGCGATTTGATTGGTTTATGTTTTCGACCTAAACTATGCTCCTCCCTAATGATAATAGTAATAATAATGAGTAAAGCAATAATAAACAAAATAATATATAGATATAATAATAATACTTAATAATAATGATATAAAAATGAATAATAATAAAAGAGTAATTAGTAGAATAAATTAGACCAACATAATAATAATATTTAACAAAATGGTGATAAAGAATGAAGCTGAACTGAACTGAACTGAACTGATTGGAGCAGAACTGAACTGAACTGAATTAAACTGAAAATAAGTTGGGGAGAACAGACCCTTAGTTTCCTAACTATACCCATCCATTTAATTCCCTCCATAGATGAAAATTTGAGGAGACGTATGTTGAGGACAATGTGCTTTAAGCGTGGGGGAGGGGAATGCATCAGATGTAGATGTATATATTTTGCATTTTCATCTATTTATCACTAGAATTTTTAGGTCCGTGCAAATAGAAACGGGAAAGATTTTTCAATATAGATTTTGATCTATTAATGAGGAGACCATAAGCCTACAAACTAATCTTAAGATGAATAATATAAATTAATTAATAAGAAAATTAATCAAGGTAAGAATAAAAATAAACACAAATCATAATTTATTTTCCATTGCATATAACCTTTTCATAACATATAAGGTAAGGTCGAATAAGGATTAATTAGATTCAATCGACTTTACGAATTATGTTCATTTCAGCGTCGGTAAATTATACATGTTCCAATAAGGGACGCTTGTTCAACTTATTTTCAACCCGTATCAAAATAAATTAGTTCATATAAAATTAAGATAAGTTAAAATAACTTCAAATAATGTATAATAAGGTCAAATAATGGAAAATAATGTGAACTAAGGTCGAATAAAAGAGGGTTGAATAAGGGCGAATAAGGTTTCATCTAATATGGTAACATAAGATATAACAAGGTGAAATAAGATCGAATAAGGTCAAGTAAGATCTAATAGGTCAAATAAGTTCAGATGAGTTCAACTATGTTTAATTAAGTTCATATAAGCAATAATAAGTTAAAAAACTTCACCTAAGTATAAAGTTATACATAATTATGTTCTTTAGAAGTATATGCTCCAGCCACTTTTAACATTATATTTTACTTATCTTTACATTTAAAACAAAAAAAAAATTAAATTTCTTATTTTCTTTCTCAAAAGAAGTTGAAGAGTTAAGATTAAAGATTATATTTGTCTTCCTCTTGTCATTTTTACACTGGTGCTAAAGCACATTTTTTGTTTTATTCGGTATAAAGCTATTCAATATAAGTCATGATAATGATTGTCCTTTAATTATTAATTTTGCTTCATTAAGATATGATAAATCAATATAATGTAGAAATTCATAAACAGTTAATAAAATAGTCGATTATTAACTCAATAATTTAATATATTAACAATATAAAATAAGATGGAAGCACCAAAAAATTATCCAACTGTGTAAATAATTTGGAAGTGTTTACCTTCTAAGTTCTAAGTGAATATACTATATGGACACAGATAAAGTTACTCTATTTTTGGTAATTTCTTCTCTATATGCCAATCTTCATCACATGATTCACTCTTTTTATATATCTCTTTATCTCTCTCCTCCACAATCCACGTGCTTCCCCCCTAAGTTTCATTTATTTTAGAATGGACTACCTATATAACAAATAACTTGTATCTTTGTTTTGTTCTAAGGATAATAGATAAATTTTGTAAAATCTTTTAGATTGGGCGTGTTTTTTAGTTAATTCGTTCATATGTTTCTATATAAATTCTTTAGGCGTAATTATATAATTTTAATAACCACGTGATATGGTAACAAAGATCAATCTTTATATATTTATTGTAGGAGCACGATCTTGAAGAAAAAAGAATAATATCTAATCACGATGATAAAATCCAAATAAATGATTTTAAAAAAATAAAGACTATTTTTAGGAAAATATTTAATCATATTTATATTTAATATTTGCATAAAAAACATCATCGCTTAAATATAATCTCAATATAGTAATTTTATTACACTAAAAAGTTTAATTTTTCCCTATAAAAAAATCATTTGATATAATTTTTTTTGAATGATATGATATCTAGTATTCTAATTTTTCCTAAAATGTATTCTTTCAAATATTCTACTTTCATTAAAATACAATATTACAGTGACAATGAAGCTTATTCCCCATTAATCTCTCTAACGACCTTGGAAAGCCCTGGTGCGATCCGTGCTGGACGAAGTAGTATAAATATTAGTTTTAATGCAGATAAAACTTAAACTTTGGCAAGTAACTACATAATTTTACTGAATATATTAGGGTTGATTGATGACAACTAAGATTCTATATTATTTTATAATTTTGTTCCATAATCAAAGCTCATTTTTAGGATGCTAAATTTATGGGATATCAATTTGATTATATCCTAACAAGTTTTTGTTAACAGGATCTAAATCCCATAATATTTTCCCATTTAAAAGAGTTTATTTTATTTATGCTTTCTTTAAAAATTTCAAGCTATCCGGTCAATGATGGACAATATTTATGAAAATATGATAATATCCTTTCAAGTATTTGTAATTATGATAATATACTTGCAAGTTTTTGTTAAAAAGATCTAAAGCCTTTAATGTTTTTACCATTTAATAGGGTATTTTAATTACTACTCCCTCCGTTCCCTTTTGATGTTCCCATTTTCCGTTTTAGGCCGTTTCTAAAAGTTGTTCCCATATTGAATCTTTTCCATTTATATACATTTTTATCTCCATTTTACCCTTGAATATCTAAATATTTACCTACCTTTTACTAATTTGTACTTTTAATGGTCCCCACTTTAAAGCAATAAGGACAAAAAGTATATGAAAAATATTAAAATAAGCACAAGATTCCCTTGTGATTCTATTGCATTGGTTTTCCCCCATATTCCAAATGGGAACATCAAAAGGGAATAGAGGGAGTATGTTGCTATTTTAGACTTTGAAAATTCAGTCAATGATGGGAAATATTTATAGGAAATATTTTATATTACAAAATTCGATTTGATTAAATATCTTTATTTTTACTACCTCTGTTTTTTTAATGACTACACTTTCCTTTCTAGGAAGTTTAAAATTAATGGTTACACTTCTCATTTTTTCCTCTAAAAGTAACTTTTTCTCTCTATCTATATCCTCCCACTTTTTCTTACACACTTTTACTCACTCATCAAAAAATTTCCTAGGAGTCCGTGAAATAAGAAGTGTAGCCATTAAAAAAAACGGAGGAAGTAAATAAAATCCTGATCAATGATCATGATATTGATAATAGATATTTGCAAGGTTCTTAGCATTATTACGAATATGTTCCGTTTTTAAACATTATAGTCATATTAGGAATTAACTTTGTAATATTTTATATATTGTGGTACTTTTCTAATTTTACTATTATGCTATATTAACATATGCTTTTAATCTCTTTTATATTGTTTTCCGAAAATTAAGCTTTTTTTAGGATATGTATTATGGTAGTTAATATTTGGAATAAACTTATATTTTAGACGCAAATAAGAATATTTTAGGAAAATCTTGTTTTTTAAGGAAAGTATACATTTTCAAAATTATAATGTAAAACTATTTTCAATAATGTATTTGGTAATTATTTATCATTATTTAATTCTAAAATTGTTCAAAAAGAAGATTTTCAAGGGGATTACTATAAAATATAAATAAAATAATTAAAATAAGGATCAATAACAATATTTTAGCAATATTAATTTATCTTATATGTTTATTGGCCCAAAAAAAGATGGTAAATAATACTTATTATTTTACTCATTGATTTATTTATGAAAATTTTTTAATATTAGAAAATTGATAAGGTTTAGTCGTATCACCTAATCAAAGATAAACCTACAGTCCTCTAACTATGGTAGTCAATGGAAGCAGGGTCGAATCCACAGGGAGACAGAGTTTCTAAATTAATATTCAATCAAATCAGCTACTTCAGATGAAATCAGGGAAGAATTAACTGAACTAAAGATTAAGCTAAGGAAGATAGATTAAATCAAGGAATTAACTATGGAATAAAAACCTAGGGTATTAGGTCGGTCCACCATGCTTATACCAATCAAATAGGGTCAACTACTATCAAAACCTAAGTCAAGAGTCGGGGGAGTAGAGCATGTGTTGAGCTATGGTTAAGACTCAACGCTCATAGTTCAACATACGCCGCATGTTCACTAACGTAATCAGAACTACTGACGTGTCCTAGGCCTCTAGTCGTAAGACGGATATGTGCAAACAACTATTAACCACAAGCAATCAATGAAATTGTACACTGACATTAATTACTCAATAAGAACAAACCACATCACAATCACCCTAATCAAGCCCTAGAAATTGATAGAAATCTAAATCACAATCATGGTATAAACATGGCTTTCCTATCTAACACCCTAGAAAGAGAACTACTCACTCATAATCGAATTAACAACAACAAAACTAATATGAAACCCTAACAATTGCATCATGAATAATTAAATACTTAAGCTAAACAATTAAGAATAATAAAAGAGATTAGGGTAAGGAGGAATACCAATTGACAGAAAGCAGGAACTTTTAGTGAAATTGAATAGGTTCAATCACCTTTAATCTAATCTAAATTATTTTAAACTAGGCTAAACTATGAGAAATAAATTAGAGTCTAAGATGATAAAAAGATGATAAAAAGATCTCTCTAAAATAATGAGGAAAAGGTATTTATAATACCCCCTCAAGTCCAATTAAAACCAGAAATAAAAGACGAAAATCGCGATAAAATGCACAGGACCCGATCTGGCCGATAGTGAGATTCTCCAACTTGTTTTCGTTCAGCGTAGCAGCCCAGCAGCGAGTATGCGTGAAATTTGGCCCACCCAATCGGGTCCTGGGACACCACCCGATCGGGCCTAGAGACAATTAGGGCCCAGCACGCTCTCCTCGAAGTCAGCAGGAAAATGAGACATAGGAGCATTCGACCCGATCGGGTCTGGGCACATGTGTGCTCGCACGATCGGATCGGGCATGCCTTGCCCGATTGGGTCCGCAACTTCTCTACCCGAACTTAATATATTCGCCCGATCGGGCTATTTTTGCCCGATCAGGGAACGGAAATCTCCTTTTGACTCTTTGGCTCTCTATTCTTCACGTTTAGAGGTCTTGGGACCTCCTAAACTACCCATAAAGCTCGTCAGCCATCCTACGTGCCTCGTAACATCGCGTAAAGCCGTTGTTGCTTCCAAATGGCTCGGGAATAAGGAGAAAACTCCCTAAAACCTGCAATTCAACACTAAAACACAAAACCACAACTATATACAATAGTTAGCACAAATTAGCTCACAAGAGCTCCAATGACGCACAAATTAACTTGTAAATAAGGGAGAAAAGTCTATATAAATACGTGATATCCAACTCCCCCAAGCTAAACCTTTGCTTGTCCTTTAGCAAACAGAACATGAACATGGAATAGATTGCCTTACCCCATAGATAAAAATCAATCAAAGCTCAAAACATTTTCAAGACTAAGAATCGTTCAAGCAGGCATAATTCAAGTTTGGCTAATCAAATCCATTCAACCACCAATCATCCAAAAAATTTATCAAATTCAAGTATCCACAAGGCATACAAGTCCTGAAAAGGCTCTCACAAGGGTGTCACTCCTCTCTATTGTGTGGCAGGCAAAGAATATGCCCGAACACTCACCAACCCGACCATAAATGTCCTTCCCACTCACACTCTCACGTGTTTAAGAAGGTTCAATGACGCTCATCCTAGTCAAGTCGACTCAATTAGCAGAAATACTCTTTAACTTTGACAAACTGACTCGAAATCAATCAAATAAACAATGCAGACACGAGCTCAAGAGGACTTTAGAGGGTTGTAATGGGGCTTAGGTAAGAGGTAAGGGATACTTTTGGGTAATGTGGTGGAAAAACCAAGAAAGGGGGAGCATGAATCATTCAAACAAGGCCTAAGATAGCCTATATAACTCCCAACAACACCATAAACCACGTAAAAGAACCCAACTCTCATAAATCAATGAAAAACTCATAACCAACCACATTTTCAAGCAATGAAGCGAATATTTCTTTAAGAACGTACGTGAATGAAAGAACTTCGAATTCTTTTGAACTTTTATTTCATTTTTCTGAACTTCATTCACGCAACTCTAATTTTGTTTTTTTCTTTTTCTTTTTCTCACTCTCAAACCGCAACAAATACACTCTTAAACTCCTTAACTACCAAATTATACCAAGAAACCAATTTCAAACTCAACCCATACAAAAGCTCCCCCAAGCTAGGCTTGGAATAATATTAAGTGAAGGTGTTGGGATCATAATAGGGGTTTAAGTAACATGAGACAAGTCATTAGGCTCAGCGGTGCTAAGGAGGATAAGAAATATATCAAAAATTCACTTTGAAGCTCAAAAATAAGACAAAAGAACGCCTCTATCACAGCAAATGCTACAAGTCATCGAAAATCAGACAAGTACGAAGACAAAGTCAAGATCAATCCACTAAAGAGGAAATAACACACAAGAATAGACTGGATAATAATATGAATCCAATAGGCTACAAAGAGGCCTCACAGTCTAACCAATTCAGGTATGCAGCACAAAGCGGTGTAATATAAGCCAAAAATTATCGAAATCATAGCAATCAAACATCAAATCATAACCTTACGATCATAAATGCCCAGCTATCCAGAAAACAAAGTCAAATCATTTTCAAATAGAGCACAACAAGGGGCACAGGGAGGCAACTAAACCAGTCATGGGAACCATATTTTTTTGATTTTTTCAGAATTTTTCGAAAGCAATAAATCTATCCTAGAAAGCAGTAAAAGAGATAGGGAATACAAACAGATCTCCTCCCCCAAGCTGAACTTGGCAGTGTCCTCAATGCCAAAAGGTGACAAGGACTATGCTAAGAGGAAAAACAATGTTAGTACCCTCACTCTCGCTCACAAAAAAGAAGAAAAATAAAAAGAAAAAGAAAAGGGGAAAGAAAAATACGAGTTGCCTCTCGCACAACGCTGGTTTATAAAGGTCCCGCACGACCATAATCCTCCATCTCTCAAATAGGAGGGGCTTGGCAATGAGTGCCACCCTCATCAAACATCTTTTGCCTCCAAATGTTCTTGATAATGCCTCCAGACGGTGAGTCAACCTTAGGTGTAGTTGAAACCTTCTCCACACCTACTTCATCCAAAACCTCATCCCTGCAACAAGATTGTTCAGGCATAGGTGCCTTAACAACATTGGTTAGTTTAAAAATCACTTTATCATCACCAACACTCAAATTTAAAGACCCAGACTTGACATCAATGACAGCACCAGCAGTTGACAAAAACGGCCTACCCAATATAATAGGAATCTGGGCATCCTCATCCATATCGAACACCACAAAATCAATAGGAATATAGAATTTCCCAACCCTAACAGGAACGTCCTCTAAAACACCTAGAGGGTATTTTATAGAACGATCCGCAATCTGTAAAGTGATTTATATGCATTTAAGTGCTCCCATGTTCAGTTTCTTATAAACAGACAATGGCATAACAGAAACAGAAGCACCTAAATCACGCAAAGCCTTATCAATAAAAATAGGTCCAAGATGGCAGGGTATAGAAAAACTACCAAGATCTTTTAACTTTGGTGGGGTTTTATTTTGGATAAAAACACTACAATCTTCAGTAAGAGCGACACGTTCTACCCCACCAAAGCCTCTTTTCTTAGTGATCATATCTTTCAGAAATTTGGCATAAACAGGCACTTGGGTAATTAAATCTGTGAATGGAATCGTTACCTCAAGGTTCTTGACCATAGCCAAGAACTTACCAAACTGCTGATCAACCTTTGATTGTTACATCCTTTGAGGAAAAGGTAGCCTTGGTGTAAAAGGCTTTTCAGAAACCCTTCTCCTTTTTCTTCCCTGTCTGTTCAGCTTCTGCAGACAAGTCGACTTCAGATGTCGAATTCTTCCTTTTTCCTTCCTCTACCACCCTCTTCTTCCCCGCAGTTGGGGTATTCTCATCAACGGGCAATGGAGGAGCATCAAAAGCAATGCCACTACGAAGAATGATGGCATTCACATGTTCTCTCTGAATGGGTTGCCCTGGCAATTCCCCCTGACGCCTCTGAGCATTTGTGCTTGCTAATTGTGCAACTTGAGCCTCGAGAAGTTTGATGTGCTTCTCTTGGGCTCTTTGTGCTTCCTCATTAGCTCTTTGCATAGCAAGCATTTGTCGCTCTTGGGCTCTTTGTGCCTCCTCATTTGCCTTTTGCATGCTCAACATCAGCTTCATCACTTCAGATATGGGAGGCTCTTGTGGGTTATTGTTTTGTGGAGGTGGGGTGGGAAAATTTTGTGGAGTTTGGAAATTATTGTGGTTATTGAAGTTTTGTGGTGGTGGTCTTTGGAAATATTTTGGGGTTTGATAGTAAGAGGGTTTGGGATGGTTTTGTGGAGGTGGAGGATGATGGTTTTGTGGGTTTTGGTAGTTATGTGGAGGAGGGAAGGTTTGTGGTCTTTGTTGAAAGGCGTTTACCTGCTCCATATGAAGTTGACTGAACTGACAGTCATGCCCAAAGTGACCCTGAACACCACATACCTTGCAGTAAGATGAGGTAATGGGTGCTACGGAAGACATAACATTGATACTCAAAGGAGGTGTTGCTGAGGAAGAGGAACTGAAGGTGTTAATCTGCTAACTTAGCTTCGCTATCTACAAAGTCAATAATGCTATGGCATCCACCTCCAGTACCTTCCTCGTGAGGCTGCGGGAAGTGGAATGATCATTGGCTGCAAGGTTTGATAGAAACTCATAGCCTACATCCACTTCCTTATCCAGAAAAACTTCTCCTGCAGACGAATCAACAATACTCTTCGTCTGAGACTGCAGACCATTGTAGAATGTCTGCGTCAAGAACCATTGGTCCATGTTGTGGTGTGGACACTCTCTCTGTAAATCTCTAAACCTAGCCCACGCTTCCCGTAATGTTTCATCAGGCTCTTGGGAAAACGTGGCTAGTTTGTTTCTGATTTCTGCTGTTTTAGTAGGTGGGTAATACTCTCTCAGAAATGCAGCAGAAATCTCACTCCATTCAGTTTCCTTCACGTCGTTCAACCATTTTTGGGCTCTATCTCTCAATGAAAACTCGAACAACATGACTTTCAGTTGATCTGGAGTGACACCGGCATGTTTAACGGTTCTACAAAGCTGTTGAAATTGTTGCAGATGATTTGCCGGGTCATCAGTAGGATGCCCACCAAATTGATTTTACTGGACCATGCTGATGAGTCCAGGCTTAATTTCAAAATTTGCCGCGGCAATGGTGGGCATAGTAGGTCCATTGGAGAGACCATCTGGGTTGGGCACCCTATATGACTTCAATGATTTTGACATAGCTGAACTCAAGGTGTCTGTTCCAGAGGTGTTCAGCTGAACAACCTGCTTTTCATTCTGATTTTTCTTTCGGATCCGCCTGATTGTCCTAGTAAGATCGGGATCCGCCGGAATGGGGGAACCGTTTCTTTGAGACCTGGGCATACAAAAGAAACAAAATGAAGCAGTAAAACGTACCTCGATTGAAACAATGAAGTTCCAATGAGGTACAAAGAAGTAGACCAAATAATCAAATAAAAACTTAGAAAACTAGCCGTCTCCCCGGCCACGGCGCCAAAATTTGATAAGGTTTAGTCGTATCACCTAATCAAAGATAAACCTACAGTCCTCTAACTATGGTAGTCAATGGAAGCAGGGTCGAATCCCCAGGGAGACAGAGTTTCTAAATTAATATTCAATCAAATCAGCTACTTCAGATGAAATTAGGGAAGAATTAACTGAACTAAAGATTAAGCTAAGGAAGATAGATTAAATCAAGGAATTAACTATGGAATAAAAACCTAGGGTATTAGGTCGGTCCACCATGCTTATACCAATCAAATAGGGTCAACTACTATCAAAACCTAAGTCAAGAGTCGGGGGAGTAGAGCATGTGTTGAGCTATGGTTAAGACTCAACGCTCATAGTTCAACATACGCCGCATGTTCACTAACGTAATCAGAACTACTGACGTGTCCTAGGCCTCTAGTCGTAAGACGGATATGTGCAAACAACTATTAACCACAAGCAATCAATGAAATTGTACACTGACATTAATTACTCAATAAGAACAAACCACATCACAATCACCCTAATCAAGCCCTAGAAATTGATAGAAATCTAAATCACAATCATGGTATAAACATGGCTTTCCTATCTAACACCTTAGAAAGAGAACTACTCACTCATAATCTAATTAACAACAACAAAACTAATATGAAACCCTAACAATTGCATCATGAATAATTAAATACTTAAGCTAAACAATTAAGAATAATAAAAGAGATTAGGGTAAGGAGGAATACCAATTGACAGAAAGCAGGAACTTTTATTGAAATCGAATAGGTTCAATCACCTTTAATCTAATCTAAAGTGTTTTAAACTAGGCTAAACTATGAGAAATAAATTAGAGTCTAAGATGATAAAAAGATGATAAAAAGATCTCTCTAAAATAATGAGGAAAAGGTATTTATAATACCCCCTCAAGTCTAATTAAAACCGGAAATAAAAGACGAAAATCGCGATAAAATGCACAGGACCCGATCGAGCCGATAGTGTGATTCTCCAACTTGTTTTCGTTCAGCGTAGCAGCCCAGCAGCGAGTATGCGTGAAATTTGGCCCACCCGATCGGGTCCTGGGACACCACTCAATCGGGCTTAGAGATAATTAGGGCCCAGCACGCTCTCCTCGAAGTCAGCAGCAAAATGAGACATAGGAGCCTTCGACCCGATCGGGTCTGGGCACATGTGTGCTCGTCCGATCGGATCGGGCATGCCTTGCCCAATCGGGTCCGCAACTTCTCTACCCGAACCTAATATATTCGCCCGATCGGGCTATTTTTGCCCGATCAGGGTACGAAAATCTCCTTTTTGACTCTTTGGCTCTCTATTCTTCACATTTAGAGGTCTTGGGACCTCCTATACTACCCATAAAGCTCGTGAGCCATCCTACGTGCCTCGTATCTCGTAAAGTGATATATTGTTTTATTATAGAGTTTTTCCCTTTCTTTACAAGCTAAATTGTGCGATATTGATGCTCTTAGGAGCTATTTATGCTAACTATTTCGATATAGTTGTGGTTTGTGTGTTCCATATTATTTTGCAGGTTTTTAGGGAAAAACTCCTTATTTACTCGATGTTTAGATCACCACGCTATAGCAGAAGGTTATGAGGCATCTTAGCGGTCTCGAGATGGTATTCGGACCCCATTGGGAAGAAGAAATATTCAAAAGACTTGGCATCTGAAGCCAAGTGAAGCAAGGAAGAAAGAAGACTCGCCCGATCGGGTCGGGCAACCACTGCCCGATCGGGTACGAGTAAAATGGCCAGAAGTTCAGATTTCGCCCGATCGGGTGGACTTGCCCGATCCCGTCGGGCGTACCTACACTTAGCCATATGTTGCTGGATTTCTTAGAGTTGAAGAAGAGGTCCACCCGATGACATCGGGTGGTCTCGTCCGATCGGGTGCTGGGGTTGCGGCCCCGATCGGGTGGATGTTGCCCGATCTCATCGGGTGAAGCTCTATTGACTGACGCTGGAAGCTTGTTCCCAGACCCGATCGGGCGGTACTTTGCCCGATCGGGTGGACGACACGGGGATGCGATTTTCGTTATTTCCCCACTCTATCTTATTGTTTTCTTAGAAACTATAAATACTTTTTTGGTTGTTTTTATTTGTATCTTTGATATTATTAAACATTTAGAGAGCTCTTAGCCTAGATTATTATTGCTTTCCACTGTAGAAGAGATTCAAGTATTTTATTCAATTCAATTAAAGTTCCCGTTTTCCGTCAATTTGGTAATCGTCTCTCTTATTGCTTTATTCTTATCTCTCAATTACTTTAGTTCAATTGCTTTTCATTATTCAATTAGTTCATGATGCAATTCTTAGGGTTTCCAATTAGTTTTGTTATTGTCAATTCAATCATGTCCGAGTAGTTCTCTTTCTAGGATGTTAGATAGGGAAGCCATGTTTATACCATGATTGTTATTTAGACTCCTATTGATTTCTAGGGCTTGATTAGAGTGATTGTGGTGTGGTTTGTTCTTAATTAGTGATTAATGTTAGAGGCCAATTTCATTGATTGCTTGTGGTTAATAGTTGTTTGCACAGATCCGTCTTACGACTAGAGGCCTAGGACACATCAGTAGTTCTGATTACGTTAGTGAACATGCGGCGTATGTTGAACTATGAGCATTGAGTCTTAACCATAGCTCAACACATGCTCTAATCCCTCGACTCTTGACTTAGGTTTCGATAGTTGTTGACCTTGTTTGATTGGTATAAGTATGGTGGACCGACCTAATACCCTAGGCTTTTATTCCATAGTTAAATCCTCGACTTAATTCGTATTCCTTAGCTTACTCATTAGTTTAGTTAATTCTCCATATTTTCATATGAATTAGTTAGTTAATTGAAAATTAATATAGAAACTCTGTCTTCCTGCGGATTCGACCCTGCTTCCACTGACTACCTTAGTTAGAGGACCGTAGGTTTATCTTTGAATAGGTGATGCGACTAAAACCTATCATATAAAAGCCATGGTTGCTTCCAAATGGCTCGGGAATAAGGAGAAAAATCCCTAAAACCTGCAATTCAACACTAAAACACAAAACCACAACTATATACAATAGTTAGCACAAAATAGCTCCCAAGAGCTCCAATGACGCACAAATTAGCTTGTAAATAAGGGAGAAAAGTCTATATAAATACGTGATATCAAAAATTCAAACTCGTGCAAAATATTTCCTAAAACTTAATTTATAAACTTATTTCTTGCTGGCGATTTTTTTTGTTAATGACGATGTAGGGCCATTCTTTGAAAAGTTTCCAAAACTTCCTTTATAAATTTCTTTCTTACTTTTATAAACTTGCCAAAACGTTCTTCACAATTTACTTCAATAGCTGGCGATCTGGCGTTTTTGTTATATGATGATTCTTTATATTATTTTTGTATTAAACTTGCGAAACTAACTTCACAATTTACTTCAATAGCTGGCGTCTTTTAAATAATGATCATTCTTCATATAATAAACTTGCAATACTTACTTAATAATTTACTTTAATAGTTGTTTTCTAATTATGTAATTCTTTATATAATCTTTGTTTAATAAACTTGCCAAAACTTACTTCATAATTTACTTGAATAGCTGGCATTTTTTAATTATGGTCATTCTTTGTATAATCTTTGTATAATTATGGTCCTTCAATAGCTAGCTTCACAATAAAATCTTTGTATTATGGTAATTCTTTTTAAAACTTGCCAAAACTTGCTTCATAATTTAACAATTTTTTTGGGTCAACTTATATTTATGATAATTTTTAACTAATTCAAAAAGGACTACTTTCACCCCCAAATTAACTTACCAATAAATCCTTAACTGGAGATTTTGTTAACTTAACTGGTGTCCTCCATAATTTTTTTGTTACTGGCGTCCTCCCTAATTTTAATTAATTTATTAATTTAACGTCCTTTTAGGGAGTAATTGATTTTTTGTGCTATTTTTAACAACAATAGCTTATTTAAATTTAGAAATAATATTTGAAACATACCAAAAAATAAAATTTTCAAAATGAAGACCTAAAATCTTCAAATTTTAAATGATCATATTATTGTATTATCGTATCATATAAGAAAATCTTCTAATTTACTTTATACATTACACCCCTTATAAATAATGATTTTAGGAAAGATTTGGAGGATTTTTAAGTTTAAATCTTATGATTCGGCAAAAATATTTCTCAAATATATGCAATTTATGGTTTCAAGGAAGATTTGGATGATTTTTAGTAACCCTAAATCTACCCAAATCTTTGACAACTAAACATCAAAATTTATGTCAGCCAATATTTGTTTATTGTAATAATATATATTCATTTAATGTATTTTACAAAATTTCCTTGAAGATATTATTTTAAAAATCCTCCATCTTAGGAATATAAATTATAGAAAAACCATATTTAAATTTTAAATTAATTCTAAATTTAATAAATCTAATTTGATTTAGATTGCACTATAATTGTGTTTACCATATTAAACCACTCTTGTAATAGGTGTTTTTATATGATACAGGTTTTTAGTAAAATAAGAAATCTTGCCCATAAACTAAGAATCCAACAAATTAAGTCCAAGATTTTGGCAAGAATGTAGTATTGACATATATCATCATTAAGAAATTCGTTATTAAAAATGATTTTGCTATTAAATCTGCTAAGTGGATAAAAAACAATTTTGCTGTTAAATGTGCTAAGTGGCTAAAAAACGATTTTGCTATAAAACTTTACTATTTCAATTTCGATTTAATTGTATTCTATTAGTCAATCTTTACTATAATTAAGGATATGTTTTTAGAATGTATCTTTACTATAATTATATAATGTTCCAATATTTACATATAATATTCCAGTTTTAAGGTAAATTAATAAGTAAGGTCATTTGCCATACATAAAAAGTTTTTTTTATATAGTATAGAGATATTATACAAACTTGTTAATGCTTTCAAATAAGTTGCTAAAATTTTCTTTATGACTGCTTTTTATATATGGCGTTTTAAAATACTTGCCATTATAATCGTTGCACTATTATGATCATTTTTTGTATACATGCCATAAGTTGTTGCACAATTTAAGTAGCTGACTTTTTTCTAAGGTAATTAACATAATATTTATGGAAATTTATAAATAATTCAAAAATGGATTTTTAAACCCCATAATTAATTAACTTATCAATAAATTATTAGTACACAATTTTCAAACCTAAACTGCCGTCATAATAAAAATTACATTAATAAATATTGCAATTTTTTTGAATTACTATACAGTGACCTATGAATAACATAGATAATATTGTAGCATAAAGTATATGAATAAAAAAAGAAGATGAATTAGATAAATGTAACAAAAATAAATTACATAACATATGTAATTAACATATGTAATTATTAACATAAATTAGCTAAAGAAAAAAAAGAAGATTTAAAAGAGATTGTATGAAAAAAGTTTGAAGAAAAGAAACAAATACTACAAAAACAATGAATGAAATTTCTTAGTAAGAAATAAAGAATACATGAACATAATGAAAAAGTATGAGATTGCATAAAGAAATGTATTAGAATATGTTCAAAAAACAAAAAGAGCAGTTTAAATGAAATTTATTATTATTCAATAAGGATTACATTGCATGAACATAATGAACATAAAAATGAAAATATAAATCGAATTTATAAATAACTCATAAAGATTCATGAAAAACACTCATAACATAGCAATGTTGATCTTTTGTAATAATCATAGCCATAAATCCTTCTTCATTCTATTTTGCACCCTATAAAATAAAATAATAATTTTTTAGAGGTTACACCAAATGGTTAAAGTACACTAATTTAACATACCTACATATCAAGGAGTATCCTTTCAATAGTCTCGTTCTCCAATGGATTATATAAACTTTGAACTTCTCACAAATGGATTATACGAACAACTATTGAGGGCGAAGTTGATTCCATTGTCAAAGATCTGACTTTAACAATTTTAGAATACATCTTCAACACAAATATCCAATCACCTCCCTTAAATGCTAAGGCACGTTGACTAGGATCAGGTGAACAATTTATTTAAAGTCATTGAAAATTCATTAATAGGTGTGCAAAAATAATTTATATTATCGAACTTATATCATACTATTACTCCAATCTATATATATATTAAAAAGCGTAAGCACACGTTGCAATCCGCCACGTGTCACTATCCCTTCTTTATAACAATATTTTATCAACGTTTCTCTCATAAAAAATTGTCCATGAAAAGCTTCGAACCCTTGACCTCAAGTGTGGAAGATCAATGCTCTGACCATTGTGCCACTACATTTTTGTTGGTTATTTTATCAATACTAATAATGATATTACATGTTTTCAATGAGAAACAATAATTAAGTTACAATATGTTAATTGAATTTATGAATAAAACTATTAATCTATGACTTTTTTCAAACATCTTTCTACACCAAATTTTAATTGTATTAAAGTAGTAAAGTATAATACATCTATGTCCCAGAGCATCGCCTGGGCCTAAATACTATGCAGTAAAATTTCAATTCCTAGGATTTTAAGCGACATCTAATGAATAATTAGGCAAAAAGGGAATTACTTGTATGAATATCTACATAATTTTGGAAATGCATCAATTTTATTTAATAATAACGGAAAACTTGAAATTTAGGCAAACATAATAAATGAAATTTGGTGAGATTTAGTTTTGGCAATGTTTACCAAACATATCGGTTATAGAATAATTTAAAAAGATAACAATTTAAAAACGAAAAATCGAAGTAATAGCTGATTGATTAATGTTTAGGAAAAAGTTGGTTAAGGATGACAAAAATACTCAACCACCTCCCCTAAATGCTAATGAAATCAGTTAAAGAAAAAAATCTAATAAACTTAGGAAATGTTTGACAAAAATAAGCGTTATTGATTAATTTACCAAAAAAAAAAACGAAATCAGAAAGATTTGTCAAAATCTTTTCAAAAGAAGTCAATCTACATAATTTAAGGACTTATTGAATTTAAGGACTAACTGAATTCAAAAGAAGTTAATGTACTGAATTTAGGAAATCTTTTGACAATGATTTTATTATTATGCTATAATTTGAAATGATAACACGCTAGTAACTCATTACTCCATTTAAGTCTTAAAAATAGGAAATTATTTAAAAATGAGCTTATCATTAACATTAAAATTTAATTACTTTTACAATAAAAATGGAAAATTATAAAGTTAGTCAAATTGAAAAAATGAAATCAGTTAAGGAAAAAGTATCGAATTAACTTGGGAATTGTTTGACAAGGATAAGTGTTATTAATTCATTGACCCTTAAAAAAATAAATCAGAAAGATTTGTCGAAATCTTTTTCAAAGAAGTTAATCTACTGAATTTAAGGAATAACCGAAATTAAAAAGACTTTAAACAAAAAATGGAAATCATAAAGATTTGGAGAAGAAATTATGTTTAGGATTAAGGAATTCTTTTAAAAGGTCATGAAATTTTTTAATGTAAATTATAATTTATTTAAATGTGCCATTTTATGAAATGAAAATTTAAATAATTTATGAAAATTATTGTGAACATATTCATAAAAATAAGAATTTTAATTTATTCGTTCAATGTCTACTAAAAATTAATTATAGTAACAATTTTCTTATTCGCTTGGTTGCATGAGAAGATTAATTAGATAAATGTAAAAAACTAAATTATAACCTATTTTTTGAAAAGAAATTGTATTCAACGAAATGGAAGACAATAAATAATTAATACAACAAAATATTACAATTTCTTATTTATAAAGAATTGATTACATGAACATTTGAGAATAACTTTGGGATTGCATAAAGAACTGACAAAATTTAAATTCAATTAATAGAATTTGAATAGAAATATGACAAAGGAATAAAATGAAATGATTTTATTATTATTCAATAAGGATAAGGATTACATTTCATGAATTAACAAATAATAAAATACGTAAAGAAATAACAACACAAAAAAATAATCAGAATTTAAAGGATGAATTTGGAAACGAATAAATAAAAAGTGTATCTTCTTAATATTCATTTATTCCATTACATTACATGATGATAGTAACACCCCCAGCCCTACGGGCCGATGAGAGTCACCAATAAGCATCTCGGACCAATAACTGGCACGACAAACCAATACACGTCCTTTCGGCCCATTTTGTCCTCACTCTTGCGCACCATGAGAAACATCCCAGGAGGTCACTCATCACAAGACTACTCCAAGCCAAGCATGCTTAATTGAGAATATCTTAACAATATGAGCTCCCTGAAAAGAAGATGCACCTTGTTGGTATAGGTAGTACAACTAAATCCTTTAAAGCAATCATGGGGAGTATTACACACCCCCACTTGAGAACAACAACGCCCTCGTTGCGCCTAGGGACCCTACATACTCTGCCGGAACCTGTAGGTTGCCCCACTGATTAAAAAAATACTTAAATATATGAAACAATGACCGATTCAGTGGTAGCAGAAATACCACCAAGACGGGAATGCCACTATAAGGAGCAAAATTAAGCTAAAAATGAATAACAAGCCTCAAAATAGTAGTCAAACCCATGCATATATATATACTAGCTTCTACCTCGGGCAATGCCCGAGAGATGCCTTATTATATTTATACAATATTTTCAAGTAACTCGAATTACTTAAAAGAGATCAAACTCAATTAAACTTAATGTATATTGTAATTTAAACTCGAACATGCAAATATTTATTTTAACTAAACTTGATTGAATTTAAATTAGTTTGGATGATTTTTGATATTTTATTAATTTGAGCAGGACTTCAATATATTTCTATCGAATAATTTTTCATTGTAGCTAAATTGAATTAGATGGTTTTTTACATGTCCAACTCGAGTGGGACTTTAGTGTTAAGTAAAATTGTTTTCTTAGTTAACTCTATTAGTTTAAAAGTGATAAAACTTTATTGGCCTCGCATGTTATTCAATATTATATTTACTTAGAGTTGTTCTCTTCGACATTAAATAGCTGAACTGAACTGAATTGAACTGAAATAAATAGTGATATGTGAGAGTAAAAGTATTGTTGTCCACAATTGAACTTGACTTAAATGAACTGAAAATAATCTGGAAAGGACGAACCTGTAAGCCTCAATGGATCTAAATTAAATTAGTAGTTCAATTCAAATCACTTATGTTCACTTCAATTTAGTTCAGTTCTGTTCACTTCAAACGTATTATAAGGGGATCTTGATTCAATGTATTTTTTGAGATGAATCTAACCGTGCAAAAATTATAGTTATGAGATTTGAAATGAAAGTTAAGATTAATTTTCTAATTTCTTATTGATAGTATTTTTAGATAAGGAATACAATCTTTTATTGAGGATATAATTATCAATTATTCTTTTTAATTATTATTTATGAAAAATTAAATTATTAATTTTATATACATAATAATGATGTGGAGCGATGAGGTGTCTGTTTCCGGTACAACTTTATTATCTAGTAAGTATAAAACGTATGATAAATGGATCTTGATTCAAAGTATTTTTCGTGATGAATCTTATGGTGCAAAATTTATAGTTTTATGAGATTTGAAATGAAAGTTATGATTAATTTTATAATTTCATATTGGTAGTATTTTTAGATAAGGAATGTAATCTTTTATTTAGGATATAATTATCAATTATTCTTTTTACTTATTATTTATGACAAACTAAATTATTAATTTTATATACTAAGCGTCAAATCGTAATCATTCAAGCGATTAATTAATTTTTTTGTTAATTAAAATTTTTTGTTAACCTAATTTTTTGTCAAAACGTAATCATTCAAACGATATTGACAATTAATTATTTTCTTTAATTTATTTTTTTTGGCGATTAATTAAATTTTTTATTAATTAATTTTTTTGTTAACTTATTTTATTGATTATTTTTATTTGCATTTAATGATGTGGAGCGATATGGTAGCTCCTTTCGGAACGACTTTATTATCTAGTATAGATATATAAAGAGAAATGAGGTCCATACCCTTATCTCAAGCTAAACATTACCAAAATCTGTAATCATCCATAAACCTCAAAACTTAACATATTCGAAAGATAAAACCAACATCCAAAAGATCATCTCTAAAATGATATTCAAGCTAACAAAAGTAAACTATTTGAGACCAACTAGAAACTTAGTCCAAATCTCAGACTCATAGTGCTCGTCCACAATGACTATCACGACCTCCTTGCTCACACGGGTAAAACACACAACCTCGATCCATACCGTAATAACTCTAATTGCATCGTCATCTGCAAAGTATATCAACAAAATTCCACAATCAGTAGGGAGCAACTAGCAGTTCTCCAGCCCAATTTAGGAAACAAATAGTAAACTTAAATTAAATTAGAACAAACGTCAAAGACAAGGCAACACAGATAGCAACAAAAGAAGGCAAAGTACGCATTGTAACAAACGTCAAGCTTTAACATAAAAGTACTAAGAAGGATACTTTAAATGTTTAAAATAAAGATTTTCAAAAGACCAACATCCAAGGGATCACAAAAACACCATCAATTAGAAAATAAATAGTTTAACATAGAGAGAGTGAACGCTAGTGACCCGCAGCCCACCTCCTCAAGAAATGTCAGATCGCAACCTCCACAACGGCCTATGGGTTACGTTCCCTACCGTCTGTGTCTAAGAATGGCCAAACTCTCGATGCGGGACAATACACGCAATATCTCCCGACCTCTCGGACGACAACAAGTCCTGAGTATCTCACGGTAACACCCAACGTGATGTCCCCTGACCCCTCGAAGTGCAAGTTCGTTACCTTCAAGACACCGTCCCTTAGGATACTCAACTCAATTAAAAACCAAACTTTAAATTCAAAGACAAAACAAATTAGTTCAAGTCATCAAATTCATCAAATTCGTCAAAATCGTCAAATTCATCAAATCATCAAATTCATCAAAACGATTAGATCCATCAAAGTCGTAAAGTCGTTAAAGTTATTATAAATCATTACAACTATTAAAACCGTCAAAATTATCAAAATCATTTAAATCATTTAAATTATTAAAACCATTAAAATCATCAAATCCTCAAAATCATCGAAGTTCACAAATCCCAAATTGATACGGTAAACTATTCAAAGTATACTACAAATACATCAAAAGGCATACAAAACATCAAAACGTCATATGAGTTTGGGTACGAAGTAAATTATGATCCAGGCACAATACTCTCCGTACATAACTCTTGGCGAAGTGATGCTAAGGGAAGTGTTATTCTCCCCCAAGCATTACGACGTCGACAACTCAAACTTGGCATAAGGTAAGCATAAGAATTAATAAATGGTATCAAGTACTAAAATTATACTTCCAAACATCTCTTAGAATACTCCACAATAATACCAAAGTCATTTAAGAAACATGGAATTATGCTGTAATCTAACAGTGCATAGAACGCACACAACAACAATTTTAAATAGACTTAACACTCAGCACATATAATATTTGTAGAAAATTCTAATGGGACATTAAAATTTACCTCGTTATCTTTCCAACGACTGGTCAGAATCTCAATTTTGATAACAAACGAGTGAGATATGACCATTTGAAACAGGCTGGCCAAGTATGTTCGCGGGTCGCGAACTGGGTCACGGGTCGCGACCAGACTACTGCTTCCCTCCTACGAGCAGCCCTTTGCACACAATTTGACAAACGACTGCGTATGCAAGGCATCAAGCATACAACGGATTCATCACAAGTCTCAAACAACTCAAAACCATACGGGTATTTAGCATTTGAAAACAACAATTATAAATCCTTCAATTTTCAAAATCATCCACACAAATAAATCCCACAATTTCCATCATCAATATTAAGAAATTAAGAATTCATAGCTAACATCAAAATCCTAAACATTTCAATTTCATATCTCAACCAAATCATCAAACTCATTTAAACATCACAAATCCAATTTCCACAACTAACACTTCTAACAAAATTGACTAGATCACATGAGCATGTTAATATACAAAATTTAGAACATAAAACAAGCCTAAACATGATACTAAGAAGAACTATACACATACAATCATCTAAGTTCCACCTAGCATGATTCTAAGTTCTCTAACACGATTCTAAACAACCTAAGTTCATAATTTATACCTTAACGTGCTAGAATAACGCTAGTTACCTTGATCGTCTTGGGCAGTGCAGGAAAATAGTATAGAATAGCCCAGAGAACGTGCGGGATGTCACTACCTTCTTCTCCCTTGAAGACTTTCATTTGCTTGCGTTCTTTCCCCCCATTGAACAAAGTTTCTTCCTCCTTAAACAAATTTAGCTTCCTCCAAAACGAGCAGTGGTGTTCCGAACAAGATTCTTGGTGATCTAAGACTTGGTTTGAAAATACTCCGGTCAAAGTGAAGGCCTTGATGTTGTGAAAAAGCTGTCCAAATTTGAAGATGATCCAACCGTTAGATCTCCGGAGATGTCCATTTTCTTGAAGTGTGCAAATGAAAAATGGTAAGACTTTCTCTCTTCTTTCACTTATTTGAGGAGATGCGCGTGGGAAGGCAAAAGGGAAGAGAATGCTTCTCTCTTTTCTGATTAAGGGGACAACAAAAGGGAATGGGTTTAATAGGGTTCTTAGTGTAGGTTTAATGGGGGGGTACATTATGGCCATTATGAAGGTGAGTTAAAGGGTGCGACCTTTAAATTGCTTTAATGTTACAAAGGAGTGACAAGGGTTGGCCAAACTCTACTTTTCCTTTCTAAGCTCGGAATTTTCGGACCTCAAATTAGATATTTAGGATGCGCGCAACTCGTTCGTGCATTAGACGATCCACGAATTATATTAACACTCATAACAAAAAAAAATATAAGCTAATATTTATATAAATAAAAAATATTTAAATTAACGTAATATATATACACCTCATAAGCATATACATTTTATATACTATACTCTCACAAGTATCACATTATTCATTTAAACAAAATCCGCATAAGAACAACCACTAAAAATAATTACACAAGTCTATATTTTATTTTAGGATATAAAATATACATAAATATATATACCTATATAATGAAATGTAGAAGAAAATATAAGTTTAAAAGTATAAGAATAAATATAATAATTGTCGAAATATATAATGTAATGCTTGAAATTGAATCATACAACACTTAAATTTATAAAATAAAATACTAACTATATTATAAAATTAATACGCACAATACATTGTCCAATAAAATATGTTCCGGTTCGAATATGGCCATTTATTTAATACAATATAGTTTTTATTTACGAAATTATATTTAGATTTATAAATAGCAATGTAAACCATATAAATTGACGTGGAGAAATTTCTAGTGAAATTATGGGGTGTTACAATGATATTAAAGAAAATATAAAAATATTTTACAAATAGATCGATGATAGTCATTCAAAATAATCAAAACCTCCATAGTGAGGTTTTGTGATGATGATTACAAAACTTCTTCAATCGAGTTTGGAGAATCCACCCACTATTGTTCGAATTCGGAGAAATAAACGAATTACCCAATCTTCCTTCAATCAAAATTAGACAAACAATCCCAATATTCTTACATGATTTTATTAAAGGGTGCCATGTTTCATTTGAGAGAAGAAGAGTTAGAATGAGAAAGGCTAGATTTAATTTTAGGGTTAGCTGTGAATGAAATGATCTAGAGAAATGATTAATTTATTGTTGTAGTGAAAGGCTAGCTATTAGACACGTGGCAGCTCTAAAATTTTTATGCTGACACGTGGACCATTGATTAGGCCATGGTGCCATGTCAACTTTGGATTTCCTATTAATATATAGTATGATTTTATATTTATTTAGTATTTAGATATTTCATTTTCGAGGTGAATTTGAAGAAATGAGAAAAAAATAAGTAAAGAAAAAACGGATGAATAAAGAAATTTTGTTAGTTGAAAAGACGCAACAACGTGCGAATTGGGCAAAAAATTGGGGGCTGACAGGCTAAAATCATATCACCTAATCAAAGATAAAACCTAAGTCGTCTAACAACAGTAGTCAGTGAAGCAGGGTCGAATCTACAGAGAGACGGGTTTTCTAAGTTAATATTCGGCCAAACAACTACTTCATACAAGATCAGATAAGAATAAGCTGAACTACTATTTAGACTAAAGAAAACAATATTAAAGATGGGAATTAAACTATGAATTAAAGGTCTAGGGTATTAGTTCGGTCCACCATGCTTATACCAATCAAAGGGTTGAAACAATTATCAATACCTAAGTCAAGAGTCGAGAGATTAAAGCACGTGTTAAGATATGGTTAAGACTTAACGCTCATAATTCAACATATGCCGCCTGTTCACCAACATAATCAGAATGACTGATGTGTACTAGACCACTAAGGCCTCTAAAAGTAAGACTGAATGCAAGCAATTATCAACCACAAGTAATCAATGAAACTGCGCAATAACGTTAATCACTCATCAAGAACAAATCACACCATAATTACTCTAATATTAACCTAGAAACTAATATCAATTCAAATATGAATCATGGTATAAACATGATTTTCCTCCTAAAACCCTAAAAATAAGACGAGTCACTCATAATCGAATCAACAATGAATAATCTAATATAAAAACCTAAACTTTGCATCATGAATTAATTAGACAATCGAAACTAAGCAATTGAGAATTAAATAGAGAAATTAAGAGTAAAGAATAGTACCAATTGACGGAAAGCAATAACCTTTACTGAAAATAATCCAAGGTTCAATCACCTTTGGAACCAATCTAAAATGCTAAATTTCTAAGAAAACAATTAAAACTAAACTAAAACAAAGCAGAATAAAAGATGTCTCCAAAATAAATGAGTTTAGCTATTTATAATAGTCTCTTGAAACTAATTAAAACGGGAAATAAAAGATCAAAAATGGGTCGCGGACAAGCCCACCCGATCGGACAATGATTTCCCTATGGCATCGGGCCAACATAACACTCAGCCCAGATTGAATTTTTATCCTTCGCACAAGAACGCAGAAGCAACGTCTCAGTGGGCTATGCCTGCCCGATCGGGCCACTAATGCCCGAAGGGATCGGGCCAAAACAAACGGCTCAACAACTCTTGGCGTACGCTAACAGCAGCAACTTGAGAAATATTAGGCTTCACCCGATCGGGCCTCATATGCCCGATAAGATCGGGCTGAGCTAAAAGTCCAGCCCAGCTCTCCTTCCCTCAAGTAAGTAGCAACAACAATCTTTGAGTGGTAATGTGGGCTCGCCCGATCGGGTCAGGCAAGGCTGCCCAATCGGGTCCGAAAGTCCAATACCCGATCATAAAATAATTGGCCGGAACGGGCTATTCTTTGCCCGAACAAGACACGTCTCACTAGCCTTTCTTAGATTTTGGCACTCGATCTTCAAGTTTAGAGGTCTCGGGACTTCACAAATCATTTGTAATGCTCGTAACAACTTCTACGTGCCTCGTTACAACTCGTAAAGTCGTGGCTCCTTCGTTATGGCTCGAAAAAGGTAGAAAAGTCCCTAAAACCTGCAATTCAACACGAAAATAAAAAACCACGACTATACATGATAATTAGTGTAAAATAGCTACGAAGAGCTCCAATAACGCACGATTTAGCTCATAAATAAGGGGAAAAACTCTATATAAATCCATGATATCAGGGGCCAAATAGGTTGAAATCCCAAAAGGGTTGCCTATGCAAAAAAGGACTAACTGAGCGGGTGAGATGGTGAGCGAAAAGAAAAAGAAAAGAAGAAAACGAGAGGCTACGATGAAAACTCGAAAGGATTCCTAAATGAGAGAAAAAGAGAGAGAAATCATTTCATTTAATCATTTGCCGGAGTTTGTGCAATAAGAATAAGGCAACAACAGAGTTTTCTCGGTATAAATTAGGTTCTTATTTAGCTTCCTATGAAGAGTGAAGCTCATTTCGTTTTGGCTCCTTTTTGTGTCTTGTAGTCGTGATTAGTGGTCAGGCTTGGAGCTAAGCATGGGGGAGTCTCATTTCCTTTATATTTTGGAAAAATTGTCAAGAAAAATCCCATCTTTGGCCGGTCATCCACCACTGGTACCACATTTGGATAATCCAACAATAATCCCACCTTTTACCTACATCTGCTTATAATGGGCCGTTACCTGTTGCTGTTGGTGACCTACAATTATGGGTAATATTTCCTAATTACATGATTAATAATTAATTAAGTGTATTTTAAACCCGATTTAACCTAATTTATTAATTGAAGTCTTAATTCAAAATTATATAAAAAAATTAAAAAAAATAAAAAACCCTCCCTCGCCGCTACCACCCCACCCCACCTTTGGGAAATCTTGTCTTTCAATATTTTATGGGAATCAAATATTAGGGAAAGAGGGGAAATCTAACTTCGCATTAAGATAAAAAGCATAAGAAAAGGAAGTAGGGTGAATCTGCAGCATAAGTGATGCGGCTGAAATGGGGACCAAGTAAGAAGACCACCATAGAAATGGGATTCTGGCTTTAGAAAAGGTAAATTCAAAAACAGAAGATTTTAAGGTGGTGTAACTATGCTTACAATGGGATGTTCAAAGCTGGTGAAGATTGTTTAAGAAGAAGAGTGCATACGAGAGAACCACCTTTGAGATGGCCATTGCTTTGCTCAGGAAAACGAGGCTAAAAAGTGATGATAAATATGAATACCCGGAACAGAAAACTCCAGTTAAAAATATTTTTATAAAGGATAGTATAAGGAAAACCAACGATATTTTCCGGCGGAAGTGGGGTGTTTTCGGGGCAAGGGGGGTTTTTGTGGGGTGGGGGGAGGGGTGGAAGAGGTGGGGGAGGGGGTGGCTGGCAGAGTTTTTTTGTAAGTTAATATATTTAAGAAAAAAAGTCAATGGTCATTTATACGTTAAAACAGGTTACAGGTCATGGCGACCCAATATGAGAAGATGAACCTCATATATGGGTTTATTAGTGATTATCTAAAGGTTTTTACCAGTGGTGGAAGAGCGGGCAAATGTGGAATTTTTCATGCCAATTTTTCCTTATGTTCTTAGTTTTAAGCATATTGGATTGGATGGAGATTGGCGAAGTTTAAATGCCCTGGTATTTGGGGGTTTGTTTTCGATTTGTTCCCCTATTCTTTTGGGGATTAGTGTGGGGTTTACTTCTTTTTGCGTAACTCCATAGTAGTAGTTTTAGAATTTTTAGGTTGGAGCATAAAGGAAGTGTGACTTGGATCATTTTGAGTTACTCGAGGTCGAGTATGGTTTAAGTGTAAGAGAGTTGGATGCGTCCAAGTTATGCTTTGTTTTTAGTTGGTTCTTGGATTGTTTTGGTGGTTGGTTAGGCCCTGGAATGGGTTTTGTGGTCGGTTTTGGTGATTAGGTCGTCTTTGTTTCGATCG
This sequence comes from Patellifolia procumbens, assembly GCA_947645195.1. NCBI lineage: Eukaryota > Viridiplantae > Streptophyta > Magnoliopsida > Caryophyllales > Amaranthaceae > Patellifolia > Patellifolia procumbens. The sequence continues at coordinate 8,378,544 of CANSGD010000953.1, forward strand.
TTGGATTCTCGTGTCTTTGGTCATGGTTTCCGTTGGTTAGTATTGCTTTTGGCGAAGCTACCATAAGCCCTCCGAGCATCCGAGCCTCAAAGTTCATGCCTTTTGAGATCTTGAGTGTCAAGTGTCTCCAGATACACCAGTCATTATCCTACCCCCAGGCATCTCCAAGCAGCATTTTATAGTAGTAGTAGAAGCAGCCAAGGGATCCAGTAAAGAAGCATCTCGTGGTCCGTGACCCTCATCACGGTCCGCGACCTTTGCACCACCGAAACCTGCAGTTTCTTTTTAATCTTTCTTGGAACATTATTCACTGACAGATCTTTGCGAGAGAAGACAGGGGGAGAACCCCAGCTTCATAAATCATTTTTTTGCCCTATATTTTCTCTTGAAATTATCATTTTTAATAGCATAAATTATGTCGGTTGTAGCGTAAACAACTTTTGGGAATGACTAATTGAAGCTTTCAACCACTTATAAGATTCTCCACTCTTGCTTATGTACTTCATTATTTTTTAGTGTTCTCTATTTTCACTTCATGATTTTTGTATAATTTTGCTAGGAACGCAACTAGTTTCATTGTGTGATTAATCTATTTGAGTGTAGAATCGAATTATACTAGTCCTTTACCGCTTCTAGCAATGTCGAACGTCTAGTCAGAACTTATGAAATTTTCCTATTATTTTTTGTAGGTGCATAGGACTAGAGCCCCTACCATTGGCTAAAATGGTAAGACAAGTTCTTACATCTCAAGAGGTCCAAGTATCATTTTTTGCTCATGCATTTTGATTGTCAAAGAAATGACATGACATTTACTGAGTAGATAATGTGACTTATTCTAGGATAAGAAAAGGGTGTTGATTGTCCAATTATCTTAGTTTTAATGTTGATATATCTATACTTTTCGAGCTACTATTAGATGTAGCAAGATCATAATATTAAATATTAATGGAGCATTAGGGAATTACTTTCTCTGATTTTCAAAATTTATAACAACCGCACAATGGTTATTACACAACTTTGACCCTAATCTCTAATAATATATTACTGAAAATTTCAAATTAAGCTAATATCTTATAAATATACATATCAACAAATTCAATCCAATTTACAAATTATCATTAGTTTGAAAGATATCAAAGTACATTAATGAACCACTGAATATTATTAAGTCAAAATGTTTTATTGTTTAGAAAACGAAGAAAGTAATAAGATATATATACTAAGCTAATTATGTTTAACCATATCTATTATTTATTTTAGATATTTTGAGATAGTTTTAATGAGAAGTACTCCCTCCGTCCCGTAATTTATGTCTCATATTCTGTTTTTGGTGTCCTAATCTGTTAGTCCTGTTTGTATAATTTCCTTTTTTAAAATATTTTTTTCCAAAGCACCCTCTGTTGGAACTAGTAACAAAAATCAGAACAAACTTACAGCATAAATCGAGATGCCGTGATATAATCACTGCCCTAAATCAATAAACCTCCACAATAGGTGCAAATGGATAGCAGGCACCGACTTGAGGGTTAACGTCTCCTCCACGAACCGGCGCACTCCGAAAAATGGAGTGGGAACTGAACTCGGTGTATGTAATAGAGAAGATCGAAAACGAAACTGACGAGAAGACCAACAACTCTTTTTAAGACAATATTAAGCCAGACGGGTTGCAAAAATGTAATCACATCACACGTGTGCCGTGCCGAACGGCGGCGGCGCGTGCGCGAGTGGAGGTCCCTTTCTCTCTCCATAAATTGTTATAGAAGAGAAGTCCCATTAATAAATAAGGAGAAACTAGTGTGATCCTTCCATGTGTGACTCCCACTAAAAAAGGATACCACAAAAGTAGCACTCCATACTTAACCAAGTTTGGATATAGCTTGATTTCAACCCATAAATCAAATAATCCCTGATACCACGTATTTATATAGAGTTTTCTCCCTTATTTACAAGCTAATTTGTGCGTCATTGGAGCTCTTGGGAGCTATTTTGTGCTAACTATCGTATATAGTTGTGGTTTTGTATTTTAGTGTTGAATTACAGGTTTTAGGGAGTTTTCTCCTTATTCCCGAGCCATTTGGAAGCAACCACGACTTTACGAGATGTTACGAGGCACGTAGGATGGCTCACGAGCTGTATGGGTAGTTTAGGAGGTCCCAAGACACCTAAACGTGAAGATTAGGAAGCCAAAGAGTCAAAAAGGAGGTTTCCGTGCACTGATCGCGCAGAAATGGCCCGATCGGGCGAAGATTTATTGATCGGGTATGAAATTTGCGGACCCGATCGGGCGAGGGTTGCCCGATCCGATCGGGCGAGGAAGCATGTCCCCAGACCCGATCGGGTGACCACCGCCCGACACGATCGGGTGGAGTGCTGCTTGGTCTCGTTGCGGTGCTACAGGCGCTGTGGTGCTGCTGGGGTCGTTTGGTCATTTCACCCGATCCACCACCCGATCGGGCCATTGATTGGGTGGGCCTCAATTTCTCGTCAAACGCTGCGCTGCTGCCATGCTAAAGCCCAAACGCAAGTTGAGCTTTTTTGCACCAGACCCGATCGGGTACTGTGCTCGGGCCTGATCGGGTCTGGCACCATTTGTCGCGATTTTCGACTTTTGCTTCCTATTTTTAATTAGACTTGAGGGGTATTATAAATACCGTTTTCCTCATTATTTACGGACATCTTTAGATACATCTTTTATTCATCTTTTTACTGCTTTAGACTCTAGTTCATTTCTCATTGTTCTTAGTCTAGTTTAAACACTTTAGATTAATTTAGAGGTGATCAAACCTATTTCGATTTCAATAAAAGTTTCTGCTTTCCGTCAATTGGTACTCTTCCTTACCCTAATCTCTTTTGTTATTCTTGATTGCTTAGTTTATTTATTTAATCGTTCATGATGCAATTCTTAGGGTTTTCAGTTAGATCTGTTGTTAATTTGATCATGTCTGAGTAGTCTCTTTCTAGGGTGTTAGATAGGAAAGCCATGTTTATACCATGATTGTGATTTAGACTCTTATCGATTTTTAGGGCTTAATTACGGTGATTGTTATGTGATTTGTTCTTTATTGAGTAATTAACGTTATTGCGCAGTTTCGTTGTTTGCTTGTGGTTAATAGTTGTTTGCACAGATCCGTCTTACGACTAGAGGCCTAGGACACGTCAGTAGTTCTGATTACGTTAGTGAACATGCGGCGTATGTTGAACTATGAGCGTTGAGTCTTAACCATAGCTCAACATAGGCTCTAATCCCTCGACTCTTAACTTAGGTTTTGATAGTTGTTGACCTTGTTTGATTGGTATAAGCATGGTGGACCGACCTAATACCCTAGGTTTTTATTCCATAGTTAAATCCTTTGTTTAATTCGTCTTTCTTAGCTTAATCATTAGTTTAATTAATTCCTTCCTGATTTACTCTGGAGTAGCTGAATTGGTTGAATATTGATTTAGAAACTCTGTCTCCCTTTGGATTCAACCCTGCTTCCACTGACTACCTTAGTTAGAGGACCGTAGGTTTATTTTTGATTAGGTGATACGACTAAAACCTATCAAACTTTGGCGCCGTTGCCGGGGAGACGGCTAGTTTTCTATATTTTTATTTGATTATTTGGTCTATTTCTCTGTACCTCATTGGAACTTCATTGTTGGTCTACTTCTCTGTACCTCATTGGAACTTCATTGTTTCAATCGAGGTACGTTTTACTGCTGCTTTTTGTTTCTTTTGTATGCCCAGGTCACAAAGAAATGGTTCCCCAATTCCAGCGGACCCCGATCTTACTAGGACATCAGGCGGATCCGAAAGATAAAGCAGAAAGAAAAGCAGTCTGTTCAGATGAACACCTCTGGAACAGATACCTTGAGTTCAGTCATGTCAAAGTCACTGAAGTCATATGGGGTGCCCAACCCAGATGGTCTCTCCACTGGACCTACTATGCCCACCATTGCCGCAGCAAATTTTGAGATTAAGCCTGGACTCATCAGTATGGTCCAGCAAATCAGTTTGGTGGGCATCCTACTGAAGATCCGGCAAATCATTTGCAACGGTTTCAACAACTTTGTCGAACCGTTAAACATGCCGGCGTCACTCCAGAGCAACTAAAGGTCATGTTGTTCGAGTTCTCATTGAGGGATAGAGCCCAGAAATGGTTGAACGACGTGAAAGAGACAGAATGGAGTGAGATTTCTGCTGCATTCCTGAGAGAGTATTATCCACCCACAAAGACAGCAGAAATCAGAAATAAACTAGCCACATTTTCCCAAGAGCCTGATGAAACATTACGGGAAGCGTGGGCTAGGTTTAGGGATTTACAGAGAGAGTGTCCACACCACAACATGGACAAATGGTTCTTAACGCAGACATTTTACAATGGTCTGCAGCCTCAGACGAAGAGTATTGTTGATTCGTCTGCAGGAGGAGTTTTTCTGGATAAGGAAGTGGATGTAGGCTACGAGTTTCTATCAAACCTCGCAGCCAATGATCATTCCACTTCCCGAAGGCTCACGAGGAAGGTACTGGAGGTAGATGCCATTGCATTATTGACTTCGCAGATGGCGAAGCTGAGTCAGCAGATTAACACCTTCAGTTCCTCTTCCTCAGCCGCACCCCCTTTGAGTATCAATGCTATGTCTGCAGTAGCACCCATTACCTCATCTTACTGCGAGGTATGTGGTGTTCAGGGTCACTTTGGGCATGACTGTTAGTTCAGTCAATTTCAGATGGAGCAGGCAAACGCCTTTCAACAAAGGCCACAAACCTTCCCCCCTTCACATAACTACCAAAACCCACAAAACTATCAACCTCCACCTCCACAAAACTACCCTAAACCTTCATACCATAAAACCCCACAACATTTCCAAAGACCACCACCACAAAACTTCCACAACCACAATAATTTCCAAACCCCACAAAATTTTCCCCACCCCACCTCCACAACACAACCCACAAGAGCCTAGCAATTCTGAACTGATGAAACTGATATTTTCTATGCAAAAGGCACATGAGGAAGCACGGAGGAACCAAGAGAAGCATATCAAACTTCTCGAGGCTCAAGTTGCCCAGTTGGCAGAAACTAATGCACAGAGGCAGCAGGGACAATTGTCAGGGCAACCAGTTCAGAGAGAACATGTGAATGCCATCACTCTTCGTAGTGGCATTGCATATGATTCCCCTCCAGTGCTCATTGATGAGGTTACCCTGACTGCAGGGAAGAAGAGGGTGGTAGAGGAAGGAAAAAGAAAGAATTCGACTTCTGAAGTCGATTTGTCTGCAGAAGCTGAACAGACAGGGAAGAAAAAGAAGAAGGTTTCTGAAACGCCTTTTACACCAAGGCTACCTTTTCCTCACAGGATGCAACAGTCCAAGGTCGATCAGCAGTTTGGTAAGTTCTTGGCTATGGTCAAGAACCTTGAGGTAACGATTCCATTCACCGACTTAATTACCCAAGTGCCTGTTTATGCCAAATTTCTGAAAGACATGATTACTAAGAAAAGAGACTTTGGTGGGGTAGAACGTGTCGCTCTTACTGAAGAGTGTAGTGCTTTTATTCAAGATAAAACCCCACCAAAGTTAAAAGATCCTGGTAGTTTTTCTATACCCTGCCATCTTGGACCTATTTTAATTGATAAGGCTTTGTGTCATTTAGGTGCTTCTGTTTCTGTTATGCCATTGTCTGTTTATAAGAAACTGAACATGGGAGCCCTTAAATGCACAAAAATCACTTTACAGATGGCGGATCGTTCTATAAAATACCCTCTAGGTGTTTTAGAGGACGTTCCTGTTAGGGTAGGGAAATTCTATATTCCTGTTGATTTTGTGGTGTTAGATATGGATGAGGATGCCCAGATTCCTATTATCTTGGGTAGGCCGTTTTTGTGTACTGCTGGTGCTGTCATTGATGTCAAGTCTGGGTCTTTAACTCTGAGTGTTGGTGATGATAAAGTGATTTTTAAACTAACCAATGCTGTTAAGGCACCTATGCATGAACAATCTTGTTGCAGGGATGAGGTTCTGAATGAAGTAGGTGTGGAGAAGGTTCCAATTCCACCTAAGGTTGCCTCACCGTCTGGAGGCATAGTCAAGAACATTTGGAGGAGAAAGATGTTTGATGAGGGTGGCACTCATTGCCAAGCCCCTCCTATTTGAGAGAGGGAAGATTATGGTCGTGCGGGACCTTTATAAACCAGCGCTGTGCGAGAGGCAACTCGTATTTTTCTTTCCCTTTTCCTTTTCTTTTTATTTTTTCTTTTTTGTGAGCGAGAGTGAGGGCACTAACATTGTTTTTCCTCTTAGCATAGTCCTTATCACCTTTTGGCATTGAGGACACTGCCAAGTTCAGCTTGGGGGAGGAGTTCTGTTTGTATTCCCTATCTCTTTTACTGCTTTCTAGGTTAGATTTACTGCTAAAATACTGAAAAAAATCAAAAAAAAAATATGGTTCCCATGAATGGTTTAGTTGCCTCCCTGTGCCCCTTGCTGTGCTCTATTTGAAAATGATTTGACTTTGTTTTCTGGATAGCTGGGTATTTGTGATCTTGAGGCTATGATTTGATGTTTGATTACTATAATTTCGAGCATTTTTGGATTATATTAGACCACTTTGTGCTGCATACCTGAATTCGTTAGACTGTGAGGCCTCTTTGTAGCCTATTGGATTCATATTATTATCCAGTCTATTCTTGTGTGTTAGTTCCTCTTTAGTGGATTGATCTTGACTTTGACTTCGTACTTGTCTGATTTTAGATGACTTGTAGCATGTGCTGTGATAGAGGCGTTCTTTTGTCTTATTCTTGAGCTTCAGAGTGAGTTTTTGATATACTTTTATCCTCCTTAGCCCCGCTGAGCCTAATGACTTATTTCGTGTTACTTAAACCCCTATTATGAGCCAAAAACCTTCACTTGATATTATTCCAAGCCTAGCTTGGGGGAGCTTTTGTATGGGTTGAGTTTGAGATTGGTTTGTTGGTTTAGTTTGGTTTTTGAGGAATTTAAAAGTGTATTTGTTGTGGTTTGAGAGTGAGAAAGAGAAAAGAAAAAGCAAGTTTAGAGTTGCGTGAATGAAGTTAAGAAAAATGAAAGAAAAATGAAATGAAAATTCAAAAGAATTCTAGTTCTTTCATTCACGTACGTTCATAAAGGAATATTCGCTCCATTGCTAGAAAATTGGGTTTGTTATGAGCTTTTCATTGATTTATGAGAGTTGGGTTACTTTACATGGTTTTATGGTGATTGTTGGGAGTTGTGTAGGCCATCTTAGGCCTTGTTTGAATGATTTATGCTCCCCCTTTCTTGGTTTTTCCACCACATTACCCAAAAGTATCCCCTACCTTTCGCCTAAGCCCCATTACAACCCTATAAAGTCCTCTTGAGCTTATGTCTGCATTGTTCATTTGATTGATTTCGAGTCAGTTTGTCAAAGCTAGGGAGTATTTCTGCTAATTGAGTCGACTTGACTAGGTTGAGCGTCATTGAACCTTCTTAAACACATGAGAGTGTGAGTGGGAAGGGTACTTATGGTCGGGTTGGTGAGTGTTCGGGCATATTCTTTGCCTGCCACAAAATAGAGAGGAGTGACACCCTTGTGAGAGCCTTTTCAGGATTTGTATGCCTTGTGGATGCTTGAGTTTGATAAATTGCTTGAATGATTGGTGGTTGGATGGATTTGATTAGCCAAACTTGAATTATGCCTGCTTGACCGATTCTTAGTCTTGAAAATATTTTGAGCTTTGATTTGTTTTTATCTATGGGGTGAGGCAATCTATTCCATGTTCATGTTCTGTTTGCTTGAGGACAAGCAAAGGTTTAGCTTGGGGGAGTTTGATATCACGTATTTATATAGAGTTTCCTCCCTTATTTACAAGCTAATTTGTGCGTCATTGGAGCTCTTGGGAGCTATTTTGTGCTAACTATCGTATATAGTTGTGGTTTTGTATTTTAGTGTTGAATTACAGGTTTTAGGGAGTTTTCTCCTTATTCCCGAGCCATTTGGAAGCAACCACGACTTTACGAGATGTTACGAGGCACGTAGGATGGCTCATGAGCTTTATGGGTAGTTTAGGAGGTCCCAAGACCCCTAAACGTGAAGATTAGGAAGCCAAAGAGTCAAAAAGGAGGTTTCCGTGCACTGATCGGGCAGAAATGGCCCGATCGGGCAAAGATTTATTGATCGGGTATGAAAGTTGCGGACCCGATCGGGCGAGGGTTGCCCGATCCGTTCGGGGGAGGAAGCATGTCCCCAGACCCGATCGGGTGACCACCGCCCGACACGATCGGGTGGAGTGCTGCTTGGTCTCGTTGCGGTGCTACAGGCGCTGTGGTGCTGCTGGGCTCGTTTGGTCATTTCGCCCGATCGGGCCAGTGATCGGGTGGGCCTCAATTTCTCGTCAAACGCTGCGCTGCTGCCATGCTAAAGCCCAAACGCAAGTTGAGCTTTTTTGCACCAGACCCGATCGGGTACTGTGCTCGGGCCCGATCGGGTCTGGCACCATTTGTCTCGATTTTCGACTTTTGCTTCCTATTTTTAATTAGACTTGAGGGGTATTATAAATACCGTTTTCCTCATTATTTAGGGACATCTTTAGATACATCTTTTATTCATCTTTTTACTGCTTTAGACTCTAGTTCATTTCTCATTGTTCTTAGTCTAGTTTAAACACTTTAGATTAATTTAGAGGTGATCAAACCTATTTCGATTTCAATAAAAGTTTCTGCTTTCCGTCAATTGGTACTCTTCCTTACCCTAATCTCTTTTGTTATTCTTGATTGCTTAGTTTATTTATTTAATCGTTCATGATGCAATTCTTAGGGTTTTTAGTTAGATCTGTTGTTAATTTTATCATGTCTAAGTAGTCTCTTTCTAGGGTGTTAGATAGGAAAGCCATGTTTATACCATGATTGTGATTTAGACTCTTATCGATTTCTAGGGCTTGATTACGGTGATTGTGATGTGATTTGTTCTTTATTGAGTAATTAACATTATTGCGCAGTTTCGTTGTTTGCTTGTGGTTAATAGTTGTTTGCACAGATCCGTCTTACGACTAGAGGCCTAGGACACGTCAGTAGTTCTGATTACGTTAGTGAACATGCGGCGTATGTTGAACTATGAGCGTTGAGTCTTAACCATAGCTCAACATAGGCTCTAATCCCCCGACTCTTAACTTAGGTTTTGATAGTTGTTGACCTTGTTTGATTGGTATAAGCATGGTGGACCGACCTAATACCCTAGGTTTTTATTCCATAGTTAAATCCTTTGTTTAATTCGTCTTTCTTAGCTTAATTATTAGTTTAATTAATTCCTTCCTGATTTACTCTGGAGTAGCTGAATTGGTTGAATATTGATTTAGAAACTCTGTCTCCCTTTGGATTCGACCCTGCTTCCACTGACTACCTTAGTTAGAGGACCGTAGGTTTATTTTTGATTAGGTGATACGACTAATACCTATCAATCCCCCACTTGAAAATTTCCTTTTTCCAATTTAATCTTCATTGATTATATATTTCTCCAAATTTGCCCTTGATTTATGGTACAAATATCGACCATAGTGAATGATGAAAGTATAAAACCAAATTTGGACGATAATTTTTCCTTTTTTAAAACTTTTTCATGAAAACTTTTTGTTCTTTTTTCGGAGCACAAATGATATATTCTCCAAACTTTAAATTTTAGTATAAAATGAGAAATGAGACATAAATCATGGGACGGAGGGAGTACCTTTTAGCATTTTATGGTATCTATTAATTAGGGGTCTGTTCTCCCCAACTTATTTTCAGTTCAGTTCAATTGAGTTGAGTTCACTTCAGTTCTTTGCAGTTCAGTTCAGTTCAGCTTTAGACAATACTTTTACTCTCACATATCACTATTTATTTCATTTTAGTTCAGTTCAATTCAGCCATTTTATGACGAAGAAAACATACCCTAAGAAATATTTCCTTCAATATAAAACAATGGATTTGTTTTCTTTTGTCAAAAGATAATTTTGACCATTAATATTTTGATTTTATATACATTATTAAAAAAAATCTGGAAAATAATTTTTAAAACATTGAGTGGTTGTTTGTTTGGTATGCAGGAAGAAACACAAGCAATGGAAATTCCCATTAATTTCTAAAGTGGTTAGTTGTTTGGTTAGCAGGAAGTAAAAAATGGGGGAACTCAAAATTCCTGAGAATTTGTAATTCCCACAAAACGTGGGAATTTATTGACCCACTCCCCATTGGTCATTCAAAATTCCTGTGAATTTCAAATTTTGTTTTTGTCAACCATTTTTAAAAAATTCCTAGGAATTATATGAGTGAATTAACTTCCCATGTATTGTAACTTACCACAGGAATTAAATTCTTATATGTAGCAAACAACCACTGAGACAACTTTAATAAGAAATCGTATGATAATTAGTTTCTTCCTATACACTAATTATTGAAAATTTACAACCAAAGTTGATCTGCATGTTGATGAATTTTGACGTTAAAAAAGTGAAATGTAGCATCTTAGGACAGAGCAAGTATTTACTAGTAGAAAACTGTATTGATGATTATTAAAGTTACGTTTTATATATGCAACTTTTATTATACACTCTAATATAATATGATTATGGTATATCAAAATCTATTTTTTTTCTCCAAGACGTCCCAATCAGAAATGAGCAAACAAAATAGTCTTGAAGGTTGAGTTTACCATGCTCATTATACAACGGATGTGTGATGAACGCTGTCATATACCACTTAAAACATTGCAAGTAAATTTAAAATAGAGGAAACAATATTTTTAAACGAATTTTCATGAATGGAAGATCACAATCTTGACACCTTAAAGCGGGAGACGGGAGTTGTGCAGCATGAAAGGAAAACAAGGTCGCAGTTTCAGCTTGGGAGGAGGCAGAGGAGAGGAGGCTAGGAGACCAAGAGAAATATAATTTAATGATCAATAAAATTAATAACTTTAATTGTATAATAATTGAAAATTAAGTAAGGGGGAAGGTTGATGTGAGAAAAGGATGTGACAATGTATCTAACACAAAAAGGAACAAAACCACGTGGACAGTATCTGCCCTTCCATGCAACCTACCAAACCTCAAAATTCCCTATAAAAACAAACAAAACCTATGCTTATGTTTCAACATAACATCATCGAATAAAGAAAAAGAGAGGAAAAAAAAATGGGAAGCACATTAGAAGAAATAAGGGAAGCTCAAAGAGCAAATGGTGCAGCGACAATCTTGGCTATTGGTACTGCTACTCCACCTAACTGTGTGTACCAAGATAGTTACCCCGATTACTACTTTCGGATCACCAATAGCGAGCATATGACCGAGTTGAAACAGAAGTTCAAACGCATGTGTACGTTTCTTTATTACTCTTTGTCACTATCTTTTTTTTACGTTTAGTTTGCGTATCTCTCTTAATTCGTTTTCGGCCACTATATATGGGATTTCACGCCTCCCACCTAACTACATGATATTGCTGTTGTAATAATTAATGAAAGCATGCATTAAAGTAAGTATGTCAATATGTATTGGATAGTAAATCGATCATGAAAGTGTAAGTTTCCAATCCAGCAAATACCAGTAGCATGCATGGTTTTTGAGGGTGTGAATATCCCCTTATTCTTTGATCGCCACTCTCAAGGGGCAAGCTTGGAAAGTTGGACTATCTAAGAGCTCCACTGTCGAGCAGCCTTCTTATTCCTTTTTTTATAATTAATCACATTCGTAATGCATTTCATACGCCTTACAACACTTGTAGCATTGCAGTCGTACTCTTACTAGATGTTGTTAGTTCAAAATTAATACTATAAGCTAGAATAAAAATAATGTTAAATTAAATCATCTAGTGTATGAATCTTATTTTAAAATATATTTCTAGATGTGTTAATCAAATAAATAACATATTTATTTGAAGTATGTAGTAGAAATTATGCTAAAGTTATACTAAACCCAAACTTTATAGTATGTCTCGTGTCCTAAACATATAAACATTCCTAGCACAACTCTAACTTTTTTACAATTTTTATTGCACAAATTTGACCATTAATGCTTTTAGTTATATGCTATTAGTGATAATTATAAAAAACTTGATAGGTTGATATGATATGCAACAACATTTTAGTTATTAAAAATTGTTTTATATGAGTCTAAAAAATCGGTCAATTCAGCTCAGTTCAGCTCTAATACTTTTTTATTTAGATTAAACATTTTCCTTTCTACAACAGTACTATTAATTCACTCTATTTTGGTCATCGTTTATCATTTATGTGTTAGGAAAGATAGTTGCATGAGATTTAGTTAAACTAGTCTCAATTATAAAGAAGATAGTGGTTAAAATTGTGATTTGGCAAACATGTAGAAATGGTAGATTTAATAAAAAAAAAATAAAGCAAGTGTATGAATAGTACACAATCAAAGAATTCAAGTAAAAAAAGGTAGTAAAATGTTAACAATGTCTTTTATGTCTTTCGAACATTTGGCAAGGGAAATTATACATAAATAATCTCCGCTCTTCCTGATCTTTTCAAACTAGTCCCACTTTTTTGAGCTATTTGCTTATAAAAAGTTAAGGTTTACAATCGCCTAGAAAGGCTTGGTACAAATTATATAATACATTTCATTTTTAATAATATATAAAGCATATTAGTAAGCTCAATAACGGAAGATATTTGAGTGACCTTGAGAGATTATCTATATATAGATTAAAAACTGTTGTAGTCCGTCATATATTACCATTTCTCGTTTACTAGCACTTTACCCATGATATTCTCATATATAGAAAAATTGTTAATGTCAAGATTTGAACACGCAACCTCGAGATTTGAAATAAAGAAGTTCAACCATCCCTCCACTACCGTTATTGTTTCTTTCATTAAAATTAATAATGATAGTAGTGAATGAAAATCAAGATCTTATTTGTAACTTTTGAAATTCAAGTCTATAAATTACTTTTAATGACTTTTTTTACATTGATTGTCTTTAACTAATACTAAATTGTAAATTTATAGTAAAAAAACAAAAGACATTGCCGAAAACTGATACTAGTAATTTTCTTGTTAATAAAAGGTGGGGACTGGGGAGTAATTTAAAAATATTCGACAAATATAGGATTACCCCATCAATTCTCCATTTATGGAAAGGTTGCGGAGGGACTACTAAATAAGGAATGTTACATGCATGTTCTAATTGGGTTGGGTCCCTTTTGTTCTATGGATCGTTTCTGGTGAACTGGAAGACGGAAGCATTAATCACAACATTTACCAGCTATACCATTTATTTTTCAGTTGTACAAGTACTTGCATTTCTTTTTGTCTTTAACTTTGCACAGAAGTGAGAAGTGGAGCTTCTTTCCCTTTTCCTTTTCTTATTTTCTCCTTTGATTTTGTGGGAGAGGACCACGATGGCACGATAAGTCGATACTACGACAGTTAACTAATTTTTGTCCGTTCTTTCAATGTTTTCTGTACGCTGCCTAGTTATTTTTGGATCTCCACACTCAAGTATTCTATTCGAGGTCTGAGACCAACCATTATTAATTGCATTTTAATAAATCAATAATTGGTGATAGATAGAGTAAATTAGCAGACATAAGTTCAGAGGGGATTCATCGTAAAACCAATTAATGATAGGTGCAGTAGTCTATCAGACTTATATGTGTATCATTTTTCTTCTCCTTCATCGATGTGAGATTGTATGTAGGTATTTTCCTTAACATGTGTTGTCCAAAGCACCCTTTTTCTTACCATATAGTCAGGCACCGTTCAGTTTTACTTATTTTTACTTAACTGAACTTATTTTTACTGAACTAAACTTATTTCTACTGAATTGAATTTATTTTTACTGAACTGAACTTATTTTTACTGAACTGAACTTATTTTTACTGAACTGAACTTATTTTTACTGAACTGAACTTATTTCTACTGAACTTATTTTTCACTGAACTTATTTTTACTGAACTGAACTTATTTTTACTGAACTGAACTTATTTTTAGTGATTCAAGTTGTTTTTTCTTCTGTGCACTACTGATATTTACTGAATTGAAGAACTTATTTTTGCTGAACTGAACCTATTTTTACTGAAATAAACTTATTTTTACTAAATATTATTATTTTAAGGTGAACTGAACAAGGACTTAATCTCAAGTCTGCATTTCATACCTCTTATAGCGGTTGTAATTATAATCATAGTCGTACTATATTATATGTTAGTTACTTCAAAATTAATAATAATAATAGTAAAAGCTAAAATAAAAAAATTTCAAATATAATCATTTAGTTTATGGATCTTAATTAAATTTTATTTCAAGATCTTTATAATCATATAAATAGCATAGTTATTTGAAGTATGTAGTACAAATTATGCGAAAGTTATACCAAAACCCAACTCTGTATTTCTCTTATCCTAAACATATATACATTCCTTGCAACACTTTATTTTTTAAGCTTTTCGCCTCATAAATTTGACCCTGAATAATTTTAGTTATCACTATTAGTTGATAAGTTGAAATAAAGTTTTAGATATCCAAATTTGTTTTATATATTAGTCAAAAAAAATCAGTCACGATAAATACTTGTTATCTACCAGATTAACCATCTTTCTTTATGCTACCATTAGTTCACTCTATTTTGGTCATCTTCTATTATGTATACCTGAGAAAACTTGGGATCTTGCTAGTATAGTCTCAATTCATATTTTCAATGAGGAGAGTTTGGTACACTTACATATCCAAGGAGGTTCTCGGTGGTAGGAGGTGTGACTCTTAGGCTAATAAATGGATTCGTCTTTCATTTTGATACCATGCTAATTTTAGATCGGTCAAAAATTGGGCTTGGATGACCCAAAAAAGAGAAGGAGAATTCGGTCCACTTACAAGACCAATGAGGTCCCATCTAAAATTATATATATGATTATAGGAGGAGTAACTTCTAGACTAATATATATAGTAAATTTTGTCTCTCTTCTTTCTCTGATACACGACTCACACATCCCATGTACTTAAGAATAGGATCCAACAAATTGTACAAGTAGTTGCATTTTTGTTTTTTGCCATTAGGGGAGAAGGAGAGCTTCTTTCTATGATTTTGTGGGAGAGGACCAGGTATACTACGACAGTTAACTAATTTTTGTTAGCTCTTCCAATATTTGTTGTAACCCGCCAAGATATATTTCGATCCCCCATCTGAGTATCCTATTGAGAGCATTCACGTTCATGAATTATTTGATCTTACGAATAGTTCATGAGGCTTGAGCAAAAAAAAAGTCCATGCTCATGAAATTAAGTTAATCAAATAATTTATGAGAAAAGCAAAAAAAATAGCCCAATTACACGATGACATGTGGCGTCAGATTTCTACCAATATTTTTTAAAAACTTCAAACTAAAATATCTGAAGATTTATAAAGTATATATATCTATCTCTATTCTATAAAGGAAGAGGTGGGGGACACCAAAAATCAATATTATTCCTTTTTTTAATTCCCAAATAAATAAAATAAATCTCTCTATAACTAACTTTTTCATTTTGAAAAACACATCTTAAACAAATTATCAAACTTTTCTTTCTACTTTCTTTTGCACGCATCGCGTGCATTTAATACTAGTATTATATAAGTGAAAAGATGAGGGGTGGACACTAAAAAAAAATAAAAGAAAAAATAAATAAAATAAATCAATGAGTTTATTAATTAATTAAGTTTTATTTCCAAATTTAGCCATTAGATTTTTAATAAAAGATGTTCAAAACTTCTAACGAAAATATCTAAAAACCTACCAAGTAAAAACTATTAAAAAAATTTCAGAGATTATATTTTCTTGAGATCTATGGATAAACACCCACTTTGCTATACTTTTATATACTTTTGAATTTTTTTTTGAAATACATGAGTAATTATTGTTCATGAGTGAAGGCACATTTGATCAAATTGATCATGATAAAGTATTTTATAATGAGTGAGAAATATGATAAAGTATTTTCAAGTACTTTTGAATTTTTTCTCATTTGGACAATGAGCAAAAAAAACCTTACGGGTACTATATAACAAAAGTTGTAGTTGATGGTGGGGAGTAAGGGATGTTTTCAAAGAAAAACGAGCCAAAATGAATTTAGCATGAAAATAAAATATGTTGTGTGTACCTTCATATTTTATCATGTTACAGTGTCAAAACACACATTGTATGCAAATAAAATTAGGATTTTTTTGTTCAAAACCACCTAAATTTTTCACGTTTTCAGAAACTCTCACCTTAATGAATTTTTCTTTTAAATTTCCACCTATCATTCCCAATTTTATTAGAAACTCCCACCACTTAATGATTTTTGTTAAATTCCGTTAACAAAACCGTGAAGTGTGCCCCACATATGCATTGTATTATTATTTTACGCTGAAGTTGAAGTCAATTTCATTAATTTTAGGGCAAATCCTCAATAAATTTAGAGCAAATTTGGAACGAATTACAACTATTTGGAAAGAATTGCAACTATTTCAAGTTCCATTTTGCTAACAAAAAGTATATGTGGGACCCACTTAACGGTTTTCTGTTAATGAAATTTGAAAAAAACCGTTAAGTGGTGGGAGTTTTTAATAAAATTGTAAATGATAGGGGGAATTTTTTTAAAAAAGATCATTAAAGTGGGAGTTTCTAAAAACATGAAAAATTTAAGTGGTAAGATGGAAATATCCATAAAATTATATATTGTAGATTATAAAATTTCAAAATAAAAAAGTTGTCGCACGCATCGCGTGCATAGAAATCTAGTATATATAGGGGTAGACTCTTATGAGAATACCCCTCTTAAATGAGAACACCTAATTATGTGAGAACAAATGCATACCATTGAACATTTAAGATCTAATGGCCGAACTTTTCCCCAGCAATAATAAATTTTATTGATCTCTCCCTCGCTCTCTCATTTCAGCTCCACGACATTTTCCTATTACGCCATGTCCTTTCAATCTCTCCAGATTCTTTTTCCCTCCTGATCATCGCACTCTCTCTCTTCATTTCCTCCTGCCATGGCGACGCCGCCGGCGAACAGATCAGATATATCTGCACTAGTGGGTGCAACTTCTCTTGTAGTCCCCGAGTTGCTCGCTGTCTTTGAACTTTAAGATTGTTTCAATGGACTCAAATTTTGATTTCCATGAAACTGAGCATTTTCTCTCACATCACTTTTTGTTATTCTGTTTGATTTGTATATTTTTAGAACAGTACATATCATGTGATCTAATGAAAATATCAATTGGTTAGTGTCTGAATTGTTGAAATGATGTAGAAGATGGCGGGCAAAAATGTATTTATATTCTAAATCTAGAAGTGTTTTCATATAAGTTGGTGTTCTCATATAAATGGGGTATTCTCACTGGATCCCACCCCTATATATATATATTTATGTAATTAACTGTTTTATTCTCTTGAAATCTATAAATAGACACCCAATTTGCTATATTTTATATACTGTTAATTTTTTTATATTTTCAAATAAATAAGTAATTGATTCATCATGAGTGAGGTGCGTTTGATCATGAAACATGATAAAATACTTTAGGATGATCGAGAAAGCGGTAGAGAGAGAGAGGGATGTTGTGTTTTTCTTTTCGTGAGTGATGATGCTCTGACACATCTGAAAGCACACCATTATTAATTGCGTTTTAATGTTCGGGTAGTTAGCCACCGATAAAGTACTTAGGGTGCATTCTATTCTCATGGAAAATAAGTTTTGGGTTTGATAAGGTCTAATAAGTTGGCCTAAAAACTGAAAATAATTCAAATACAATAGCAAAATTAAAAGTGTTCTATCTAGTAACATTAGATGCTAAATTTTTGTTAAACTTTTTGACAAAAAAATGCGCATGAACTATATGTTTCTATTAAAAAATTTCTCATTTCCCAATTTTTTGTAAGTCCATTTTATCATTGTCACAAAATTGTCTTCTTTATTAGGAACCCTACTCTGCACGAAAATTTTCTTAGGAATCAATAGTGAATAGCTTGGAAAACTATATATTTTTGAGGTCATAGTTACACAATGGTCAGTAAAAGGAAATTCCGTTTTACGGTAATTGTTACGATGAGTAAATACCAACTGTTTAAACCACCTAACAAGTTAACAAGCCACATTTATCGCATTGAGTAAGACAAGGACTATTCTTTGTTCTTCTGAACATGATTATATTCTCTAAACAGGTTAGTCATAACAAAACTTTGAATTTCCAGGTGATAAGTCAATGATAAAGAAACGATACATGTATTTGACAGAAGAATTTCTCAAGGAAAACTCCAATTTGTGCGCATACATGGGTGCATCACTAGACACACGCCAAGGCATAGTGGTGTCCGAGGTTCCTAGGCTCGGCAAAGAGGCGGCACTCAAAGCCATCAAGGAATGGGGCCAGCCTAAGTCTAAGATCACCCACGTTATCATGTGCACCACCTCTGGTGTTGACATGCCCGGGGCTGACTACCAACTTACCAAGCTCCTTGGCCTCCGCCCTTCTGTTCGTCGCTTCATGCTTTACCAGCAAGGGTGCTTTGCTGGTGGAACTGTCCTCCGCCTTGCTAAGGATCTTGCTGAGAACAACCGTGGGGCTCGTGTGTTAGTGGTTTGTTCGGAAATTACTGCTATATGTTTCCGTGGGCCAACTGAGACCTACTTAGACTCTATGGTTGGTCAAGCCCTTTTTGGCGATGGGGCTGGGGCATTGATAGTTGGCGCTGACCCAGATGAATCCATTGAAAGACCTTTATTTAAGATGGTTTGGACGGCTCAAACTATACTCCCAGACTCTGAAGGGGCAATTGATGGACATTTGCGTGAAGTTGGCCTAACTTTTCATCTATTAAAGGATGTTCCCGGACTTATTTCTAAGAACATTAACAAGGCCCTTGAGGAAGCCTTTACCCCACTTGGAATTAGTGATTGGAATTCTATCTTTTGGATTGCACATCCGGGTGGCCCTGCAATCCTGGATCAAGTTGAGGCCAAGCTAGGCCTAAAGGAAGAAAAACTAACCGCCACCCGCAATGTGTTGCGTGAATTTGGTAACATGTCTAGTGCTTGTGTTCTTTTTATACTCGACGAGATGAGGAAGAAGTCTGTCGAAGAAGGGAAGACAACCACTGGTGAAGGATTGGATTGGGGTGTTTTATTTGGGTTTGGACCAGGCCTAACTGTTGAAACAGTTGTACTACAGAGTGTTCCTTTAAGTGTTTAACTTTAGTCTGCTTTATTGATAGAGGCATAATGCACCGAATGAATTTGTGAAACTCTTACACGACCAGTTGCATAAACAGCTACAAACTTATTTAAATTTAAGAATGTGGGAGGTGCGTACTTGTGTTTTCTGTTGGTTCTCCTATACCATCTTGAGAAATCTTGAACGACATGTTTTAGGCTCGTTGTTGTTGTAGAACTACAACACAAGTACAATAAGTTTGATTAGTGTCCCATTTGTATTGTATTATTAAAGATTGTACCCTTATTTCTTAAACAAAGTTAAGACTTTGACTTAATCAATGCTTGTAATTCAGATTGTATGGACTGAAAAAAAGTTATTCGCATCTTTAATGAAGCTTACCAATCCAATAATTTTAATCCACAACGATTAATGAGTACTCAAATATATTTAATAGATTTGGTATCGTGTAAGGCACAAATTGGTAGTTATGTCAAAAAATATAATATACCGAAAAATGGAACTACTTTATCATAAATTATTAAAAGAGGTAGTTTAATTTTGAAATTAGTCCAACATAAGCCCACACCAATTTTAAAAGCCCATTTCATTTAACTCTAACCCAACACTTTTTTCAGACATTTCACACCAACCTAGTCGTCTATTCTCTTCTATTTTTTTTTAGAAAATTCACATTTAGTCTTGAACTACAATTTTTTTGTCATTCTAAAAACACCAGAGTTACCGAATGAATCAAACTAGTCACTAAATGGATTAAACTAGTCACATAATGAATTAAACAATGTGATTGTTGAATAGATTAAATAGGTCGCATAATGGATTAAACTAGTCACTAATTTCGAAAAGACGGTTGTTCTCTTTTTAATATTGGGCTTGAGTCTGCCTAATTTTAATTTAAAAGTAGGCAGTCTCTTACAAGACAAACTCTAAATGTTAGAAAAATATTAACGTCATTTGTATTTTATAAGCCCTTGTTTTTTTAATTGAAGTTGAACAAGAAAACAAATTAGAAAAATTACAAAGGGTTTACTAAAACTAGAAGTAGCAGCACATTGAATAAGCTAGAAGTAGGCAAGTAGCAGCACATTGCATAAGCTAGAAGTAGCAACACATTGCATCACTAGAAGTTGTAGCACATTGCATTTCCATAGTGTTAGAATTGAGATATTAGGGAGTAAAGAAGAAGAAGAAAGCAAAACAATGGAGGAAGAGAACTTACCATTAACGAGCCTTGAAGAGCTCTGAGAGAGAAATGAGGAAAAATTACATTTTATTAATTATGTGTTATGTAAAATAGTTCAATGGTGGAGTATATATATCTGTTAATGAACCATCTCAATTAAAAATTTAAATTGATATGGTTGAAGGTCCATGAATAGATTTATACTCTATCAATTTCTACAAACTAATGTTAATAATAGATTTGCTAATATCAAGGAGAATTTCAAACTAACTATATCATACACTCTGTTAAGAATTCAATAGCTTTTAGGAGTAGGGTGTCAATGGGGCGGGGTTCGTGAGATCCGCCTCGCATCCGCCCCAATAAGGCAGGGATGGGGGAAGGTTTCGCTGCTGATGGGGCGGGGCTGGGGATGAAAATTATCCTAACCATGGATGATAGGGCGGGTGAGGAGTTCAGAATGTACTTGCTCCATCCCCCGCCCCGCCCCATCCCCGCCCGCCCCGCCGCTTAAATACTTATTAATTAGTCTTTAATAAAAACTATATTGAATAGCTGATTTTATTTTAACATACTTTTTTTTAAAAATTAGCGGATACTTTGATAAACATGTGACATATGTTAAGGAGGGTATAGTGGATGTTGGGGCGAGTATGGTGGGTGTGAGAGGGGTGCGGAGACCAAGGTGGGTGATGGGGCAGGGATGGTTTTTATTGCGTACCCGTTGCGGGCGGGATGGAGATATAAATTTTTCTCCGCCATGGGTGTTGCGGCGGGAATGGGGATGAGATTTTTAGGCGGGTGTGGGTGTGGAGGGACCATCCTCCGCACCCTCCTTGTCCCATTGACATCCCTATTTAGGAGTAAACGCTTGTTGAACTGCTGAATTTCTTATTATTAAATGATATGGATACAACCCTATTTATATAGTACAATGACCTTGGACAATAAGCTAACTCTAGAATCCTAATAAAGATAGTTATCTAATATCTTAAGGAAACTATACTCATTTCTTTATTAGTCTAGGACTTTAATATAATTAACTTACCATAACTCTAATACTCCCCTCAGCAATCGTCGGGTAGTAACACGAACACTACGATTTAGAAAAAATATAACAAATTACTAGGAGATCAATAAGACATGAATCAGTCAACGCCATCAATAACCACCCTTTTAGTATTAGGGACGACAAATAAACATCGTTCTAGATTAGGGACAACCAAGAAATACGCTTTTACGATTATGGACAACCAATCAACCTTCATGATCCTATTCGTAACTGAGGTCATCAACGATGCACACCCGCACAAACAAGATTCTCAATAGCAACAACTAACATAATAGTTTGGATGGAATAACCCATCACAATAACAATGTGTAACGGCACCAAACCAACTAGTGTTTTGTAGAAACGATGCACAACCACATTTACTAAACAAGATCACGTCCTGGTCAAAAACCATCCAATATACCACAAGAATGATAGCAATCAATAGACGAGTAGATCATACTTGAACGGTAGCGTCCATTATTTAACAAGCTGGAAAACAAGAACAATTTCGAACCACTTTGTGAAATTAATACCCAATAAGAAAAGGGAAATAAAACTTATGAATCATTAGAAACCCATAGAAAAATTAGAACACCCACAACTCCAGTTCGTGAACTATAGCCCTCGCGAATAGAACAATCACCAAACAAAAATTGAAGCTAATTACTCACCACAAAGCCAAACAACACAAATTTGAAGCACAAGCACTTGCTTGAATAGTACTACCGTCGTAAGTCAAAACTGAACACCAACACAACAAAACAAACCTACTGCCACCAAATCCACAAAAACAAGAAACTTCGTGACTCAATGATGGAGGCCACTAACTTGGAAAAGAGGAACTAAAGCATTCACAATATACTCACTCACAGATGACGAACACACAGGATTACAGGAAAAAAAAAAATCTCAAATTTAACAAGACCTATTCAACCGGTGGATAAGAAGACTAATCTACCAACCGATAGGAAAAAGAAAACTACTTGAGTTGTTCAAGGATCGAAATATGCTTTTGATACCATGTTAAGTTGGACCCATATTGACAAAGTCAAGATCAGTAGGGACAATTAATGAAGTCCAACCAAGGAAATATGAGACTATGAGAGAGTCTATCTAATTCCAGAAACATCGAGGAGAGTAGGAGGAGCGTGTATTACCGCTTTCCGTTATCAAGTTATTCAGCAGGCAGTTTACTATTCCTAAGAAATCGCCTCTAACCTCAGCTATAGATAGAGAGCTTCGCCAGCAAAAAAAGATATCATCAAACACAACACAACCAACTCATTCTCAGTACAATTTTAGCCTAGTTTTAGCATAGTTTAGGTAGTTACTTTGCCGCGAATTCCTCATGTTGTAAGCCTTCTTCTATTCATTTCATTGAATGTAAGAAAGATGACTATTTGTCTCTCTTTCTTCCTCAATTACGCTTGTTTGTTACTTCCCTTTATCATCAAAAGTTTGTGTAAAACTGGAACTGATGCATACATCAATGAAATAATCATTTTCCTTACTATGTTAACTACTACTTGTCTCTCTGATCTTCTGTTGTACTCTATTTTAGCCATTGATAATTATCTTCGGTTGAGTTAGCGAGAATCTCTTAATTCTAAGGATCATAGACCTGACAGGCTAAAGTCGTATCACCTAATCAAAGATAAATCCTAAGTCCTCTAACAATGATAGCCAAGGGAAGTAGGGTCGAATCCACAGAGAGACGGAGGTCTAAGTTAATATTTAGCTAAACAGCTACTTCAGACAAAATCAGGGAAGAATCAGTTGAACTACTAATTAAACACTAGAAAGCAGTATAAAAAGGGATTTTAATCTATATATGAAATAAAGGTCTAGGGAATTAGTTCGGTCCACCATACTTGAACCAATCAAGAGATCAAACGACTATCAGAACCTAGGTTAAGAATCGATAGAATAGAGCAGTGTCAAGCTATGGTTAAGTCTCAACGCCCATAATTCAACATATGCAGCGTGTTCACAAACTTAATCAGAATTACGGATGTGTACTAGGCCTCTAAAAGTAAGACTGGTGTGTGCAAACAATTATTAACCTCAAGCAATCAATGAAACTACACAATAATATTAATTACTCAACACCATAATCATTCTCATCAAACCCTAGAAACTAATAGCAATGCAAATAATCAATGGCTTCCCTCACAAAATCCCTAGAAATTAAACTACTCACACATAATTGAATGAACAATAATGAAATTAATATGAAATCATAATTCTAACATCATGATTCAATTGATAATTAAACTAAGCAATCAAAAGTAATTAAAGAGATTAAGAAAGAAGAACAATACCGAATGACGGAAATCAATAACCTTTATTGAAATCAAATCCGAGGTTCAATCACCCCTTCAACTAATCTAAAGTGTTTATTCTAATAAAATTCTCTAAAAACTAAACTAAGAGTAATGGAAATAAACTAGAATCAAAGCAATCTCTAAAATAATGAAGTTAAGCTATTTATAATAGCCTCCAAAACTAATTAAAAACGAATATAAAAAGATAGATTTTAGGAAACGCGTGCGCGCAACCCGATCGAGCTAAGGGTCACCCGATCTGGTTGGTACAAAAATTAATGGGCCACTTCAACTTTTTCTTCCTTTCTTTAAATAAGGAGCATAGCACAAATATAGGCCCACCCGATCACCTGCCCGATCGGGTCAAGGATCGGGTCCAAACAATATCCCATCACTTTCTCTTGCATGAACAAGCAGCAACATTAAAACGTGGGAATAGTCCACCAACCGATCGGGTCGGGCACCACTAACCGATCGGGTCGGAGCATAAAAGCAGGCCTAGCAACTCTTCACTCTTGAACGCATAAAACAGTTGCACCATGAACTTGAAATGGGCCTGCCCGATCGGGTTGGTCCTAAAACAACCCCTCTAATTTCTTTGCTTTTCCACCCGATTGGGTCAGGTGATGTCCGCCCGATCGGGTGCGAAACTGTACCACCCGATCAATAAATTTTCACCCGATCGCGCCATTTTCTGCTAGATCAGAGTACGGGAAGCTCCTTTTGACTCTTTGACTCTCAATTATACACGTTTAGAGGTCTTGGGACCTCCTAAACTATCCATAAAACTCGTGGTCATTCCTACGTGCCTTGTAACAACTCGTAAAGTCGTGGCTGCTTCCAAATAGCTCGGAAATAAAGATAAAACTCCATAAAACCTACAATTCAACACTAAAACACAAAACCACGACTATATACAGTAGTTAGCATAACATAGTTTCGAAGAGCTCCAATGACGCACAATTTAACTCGTAAATAAGGGAGAAAACACTATATAAATACGTGATATCATACTCCCCCAAGCTAAACCTTTGCTTGTCCTCAAGCAAACAGAACTGAACAAGGAATAAATTGTCTCAACCCATAGATAAAAACAATCTCAAAAATATTTTCAAGACTAAGAATTGTTCAAGTAGGCAAAATTCAAGTTTGGCTAATCAAATCCATCCAACCACCAATCATCCAAGCAATTCATCAAATTCAAGCATCCACAAGGCATACAAATCTTGAAAAGGCTCTTGCAAAGGTGCCACTCCTCTCAATTTTGTGGCATGCAAAGAATATGCCCGAGCACTCACCAACCTGACCATAATTGCCCTTCCCACTCACAC
This sequence comes from Patellifolia procumbens, assembly GCA_947645195.1. NCBI lineage: Eukaryota > Viridiplantae > Streptophyta > Magnoliopsida > Caryophyllales > Amaranthaceae > Patellifolia > Patellifolia procumbens. Next base: position 8,403,603 of record CANSGD010000953.1, read on the forward strand.
TCTCATGTGTTTAAGAAGGTTAAATGACTCTCATCCTAGCCAAGTCGACTCAATTAGCAGACATACTCTTTAACCTTGACAAACTGACTCAAAATCAATCCAATAAACAATGCTGACACGAGCTCAAGAGGACTTTATAAGGTTGTAATGGGGCTTAGTTAAGAGGTAGGGGATATTTTTAGGAAATGTGGTGGAAAAACCAAGAATGGCGGAGCATAATTCACTCGAAACAAGGCCGAAGATGGACGAAACAACTCCCAACAACACCATGAAACCACAAAATACATCTCAACTCTTATGAATTAATGAAAACTCACAACAAACCCAATTTTCAAGTAAAGTAGCATATTTTTCTTTATAAACATACGTGAATGAAGGAACTTTGAATTCTTTTGAACTTTTATTTCTTTTTCTTTCATTTTACGAACCAATCATTCACGCAACTCTAACTTTGCTTTTTCTTTTCTTTTTCTCACACTCAAACCACATCAAATACACTTTAATTCCCCAAAACCAAACCAAACATGAAACCAATCTCAAACTCAACCCATACAAAAACTCCCCCAAGTTAGGCTTGGACATAGTGTCGTTCAAGACATAATGAGATTACAAAGGTTATGGGCTCAATAAGGGTTTTAGTAACACAAAATAGGTTATTAGGCTCAGTGGGGCTAAGGAAGATAAAATTATATCAAAAATTCACTCTGAGGCTCAAGAATCAGACAAAAGAACGCCTCTATCACAGCAAATGCTACAAGTCATCGAATATCAGACAAGTACGAAGTCAAATACAAGATCAATCCAGTAAAGTGGAACTAACGCAGAAAAACAGACTGGATAATGATATGAATCCAATAGGCTACAAAGAGTCCTCACAGTCTAACCAATTAAGGCATGTAGCAAAAAGTAGTGTATAATAATCAAAACTCACTCGAAATCATAGCAATCAAACATCAAATCATAGCCTCAACATCACAAATGCCCAGCTATCCAGAAAACAGAGTTAAATCATATTCATTAAGAGCATAACAAGGGGCACAGGGAGGCAAGTAAACCAGTCATGGGAACCATATTTTTTTGATTTTTTCAGTATTTTTCGAAAGCAATAAATCTATCCTAAAAAGCAGTAAAAGAGATAGAGAATACAAACAGAAATCCTCCCCCAAGCTGAACTTGGCAGTGTCCTCAATGCCAAAAGGTGAACAAAGGACAAAGCTAAGAGAGAAAACAACGTTAGTGCCCTCACTCCCTTTCACTAAAAATATAAGAAAAATAAAAAGGAAAAAGGGGGAAAAATACGAGTTGCCTCTCGCACAACGCTGGTTTGTAAAGGTCCCACACGACCATCATACCTCCACTTCTCAGATTGGATGGGCTTGGCAGTGAGTGCCACCCTCATCAAACATCTTTCTTCTCCAAATGTTCTTGATAATACCTCCAGACGGTAAGGCAACCTTAGGTGCATTTTGAACCTTTTCTACACCAACCTCATCTAAAACCTCAGCCCTGCAACAAGATTGTTCAAGCATAGGTTCCTTAACAGTATTGGTTAGTTTAAAAATCACTTTATCATCACCAACACTCAGAGTTAAAGACCCAGACTTAACATTAATGATAGCACCAGCAGTACACAAAAACGGTCTACCAAGAATAATGAGAATCTAGGCATCCTCATCCATAGTTAACATTACAAAATCAACAGGAATGTAGAATTTCCCGACCCTAACAGGAACGTCCTCTAAAACACCTAGGGGGTATTTATAGAATGATCAACCATCTGTAAAGTGATTTGTGTGCATTTAATTGCTCCCATATTCAGTTTCTTATAAAAAGATAATGGCATAACAGAAACAGAAGCACCTAAATCACACAAAGCTTTATCAATAGAAATAGGTCCAAGATGGCAGGGAATAGAAAAACTACCAGGATCTTTTAACTTAGGTGGGGTTTTATTCTAAATAAAAGCAATGCACTCTTCAGTAAGTGCGACACGTTCTACCCCACCAAAGTCTCTTTTCTTGGTGATGTTGTCTTTCAGAAATTTGGCATACACAGGGACTTGGGTAATTAGATCTGTGAATGGAATTGTTACCTCAAGGTTCTTGACCATAGCCAAGAACTTACCAAACTGTTGATCGACCTTTGATTGCTGCATCCTGTGAGGAAAAGGTAACCTTGGTGTAAAAGGCACTTCAAAAACCTTCTCCTTTTTCTTCCTTATCTGTTTAGCTTCCTCAGATAAGTCGACTTCAGACGTCGAACCCTTCCCTTTTCCTTCCTCTACCGCCTTCTTTTTCCTTGTAGTTGGGGCACCATCATCAATGTGCAACAGAGGAGCATTATAAGCAGCACCACTACGAAGAGTAATGGCATTAACGTGTGCCCTCTTAATGGGTTGTCCAGGCAATTATCCCTGATGTCTCTGAGCATTGTTTTCGGCCAATTGGGAAGTCTGAGTTTCGAGAAGTTTAATGTGCTTCTCTTGGGCTCTTTGTGTCTCCTCATTAGCTCTGCATTGCTAGAAAATGCCTCTCTTGAGCTCTTTGCGCCTCCTCATTAGTCTTTTGCATGCTCAAAATTAGCTTCATCAATTCAGATGTGGTAGGCTCTTGGGGGGGTGTTTGTGGAGGTGAGGTTTGGAAATTTTGTGGAGATTGGAAGTTATTAGGGTGATGGAAATTTTGTGGTTGAGGTCTCGGAAAACCGGGGTATTTTGGTAGAATGAGGGTTTAGAATGGTTTTGTGGTGTGGGTTGAAAGTTTTGTGGATTTTGGTAGTTATAAGGAGGGGGAAGGTTATGTGGTCTTTATTGAAAGGCATTTGTCTGCTCCATCTGATGTTGACTGAACTGACAGTCGTGCCCAAAGTGACCCTGAACACCACATACCACGCAGTAAGATGAGGTAATGGGTGCTACGGCAGACATATCATTATTACTCAAAGGAGGGGGTGTCAAGGTAGAAGATCTCAAGGTGTCAATATTCTAGCTCAACTTCGCAATTTGCGAAGTTAGCAATGCAATAGCATCTACCCCCAATACTTTCTTCGTGAGGCTGAGGGAAGTTGTATGATCATTGGCTGCAAGTTTTGACAGAAAATCATAGCCTACATCTACTTCCTTATCAAGAAAAACCCCACCCGCCACTATTACATTAAAGGGCTAATGCAACCCCTGAAAACGTTGCATTATCTGGCTATAAGCGCTGCAATAGGTCAAATGCAACGCCTTGAAAGCGCTGCATACGCTTTCGTTGCATTTGATCAAATGCAACGATTTGTCCCTTCTAATGCAACGCTGGGTTGAAAATCCATTAAAGCGTTACAATAGGTCTTAAAGCGTTGCGTTTGAAAGCTAATTGCAACGCTTATTTTTACAGTACAAAAGCAACGTTTTAACAAGTTGCAACGCTTAATAGGAGAAGCAAATGCAACGGTTCTTATGTACTGGTATATTTGCCCACTATTATGCTGCTATATATAATATACTTGCAACTAGCTTTATTATTGTACGATCATATATATATAATATATCATCATACTATTTGAAGCTCATATATAATAGGAAAAATTGTAAAGAACCACCTGCACGATACACCTATTTCAAAATGACCACTCCATTTTCATTTGTGTTTAAATAACCACCTCTCCTTCCCTTAACTTTTTCAAATACCCACCTGTTAACGGAATCTTCTAACGTCGTTAAGTGTGAGGACCAAATTGTTACTAAATTACCCTAAGTCCCGCCAAATTATCATTAATTATATAGTTTGATCGGTCAAATCATTATTAATATTTTAAAATTCTTTTTTTTTTCAAATTTACAATTTTTTTAAACTATTTTTTTTATATATAGCATGGTAATGTACACAAATTTCGAGATAAGATTAAAACGCGTTTTTAATACTAAAGATCACGTTATTTCGAAAAACAGAGATCGCCGTACGCCCTTTATGGACACAAATTTCTAGTTACCCTACGAAACGAGTACCTACAAGACGTGTTTTCGTGCACGTAATTCGGGACCGCTTTTTCGGACGGAAGACTACGTTTTTTCCGAAAAACAGACACCACCGTACGCCCTTATGGGCACGAATTTCTAGAATCACTAAGAAACGAGTACCAACAAGCCGGGTTTTCAGACACGTTATTTCTAAAGGCGGACATCCCCGTACTCCTTTTATGGCACGAATTTCAACAATCAATACAAAACGAGTACTCGCAAGCTGGATTTTCGGGCATGTATTTCGAGATAGCTTTTTCTGATGGAACACGACGTTTTTTCTGAAATATGAACTTTGAGACGTACATACTCGAAAACCTGACTAGTAGGTACTCGTTTCGAAGGGATTCTCGAAATTGGTGTCGATAAAGGGTGTACAACGGTGTTCGTTTTTCGAAATAACGTCATCTTTAGTATTAAAACGCAATTTAATCTTATCTCGAAATTTGTGTGCATTACCATGTTTTATATCAAAAATATACTCCCTCTGTTTCTCAAAGATTGTTACACTAGTACTTTTCACGCATGGCAATGCAAAACTTTGAGCATCTATATCTCTAATTACTAATTTGTAAAAATTATAAAAAATCGATATTAATATTCTACATATCAAAAGGAATCTAACAAGATCTCACATGACTATATTCTTTTTATGTATAAATCACAAACGATGGCAAAAGTGAATAGTGTAAAATGTCAAAATGTAATAATTTTTAGGAAACGGAGGTAGTATAGTTAAGAAATTTGTAAAATTGAAAAAAAAAAAGAATTTTAAATTATTAATCATGATTTGACCGGTCAAATTATAGATTAATAAGGTAATTAGTGATAATTTGGAGGGAGTTAGTATATTTTAGTAAGAATCTGGGCCTCACAATTAACGACGTTAGAATATTCCATTAAGATGTGGGTATTTGAAAAAGTTAAGGAAAAGAGAGATGGTTATTTAAACACAAATAAAAATAGGGTGTTTATTTTGAAATAGGTGTATCGTTCAAGTGGTTATTCACAATTTTTCCTATATAATACTTCACAAATACTAGGGAACCATGCCAACAAAAATATTTTGCATAATTTAATCATACTAGTTATGGTACATTAAGTTTCATCAACTTACACATCAAATACAAAACTGAAACTAACACCGCTCTAATATTAACTTCGAATAGAAACTAAAGCGAACTTAAGTCACTTGTCTCTAATATCCAATGATTGATCAAAACGTGTAAATATCCAAAAATTATTATACTTCCTCCGTTTTTTATTAAGTGATATACTTGTTTTTTCACGCTTATCAAGGAAGCGATTCAAGGGCGTAAACGATTGAATTTTTCGATGAAATTTTAACACAAGTAATATAGAGTCTCATTCTTGTTTGTGTTAAAATTTCATCGAAAAATTCAATCGTTTACACCCTTTACTCGCTTCCTTGATAAGCGTGAAAAAAATAAGTGTATCACTTAATAAAAAACGGATGAAGTATATATTATGTAGAAGCCCGTGAAAAGATCAACCATCATACATCAACAAAGTGGCGGATCCGTAACGTCATGCATTATCTTCAAGCTCTTTATTCAAATCACCTACAATGTTTACAAATAAAATTAGTAATGTACCATATATTAATTGAGATAAATGGTAAAATTCTAGCAAAATTTTGGCAAATTTTTATTTGTAAAATGGACTCCCAAATTATGAACATATATATGATAACCTGTATTTACAACTAGCCAATCAATTCCATCCAATAGTAGACATAAGCTCTCAAAGACAAATGTAAATTATAATATATAAAGTAAATCTTATATATACAATTTTTGTTCCAATTCCAAGCTCACAAACCTCAAGTCTCACAGAAGAGACATTAATCATCTAAGTAAAAATTTAGTTCAAAACTCCACTTTGTATTTCATTGTCACCTTACCTCGAACCTCATCCCCTATTTTACCTCTTGAAAACATAAGCAATAGCAGTAGGCACCAAGAGAACAACACAACACCAGTAGGCTAGCAAGGAAACATAATACGAGCATGGCAACAAGGAGACTTGATTCAAAAAAAAATTGAAAAAATGGACTCGTAGAATATGTTTAATAATGGACTAACGGGCAGGTGTTTAATAAAAAATAAAACACTATAGATTAAAGGAGATAAATATGATTTGATTCACCTTATTATTTCCAACGGAGAGTGTCCATTCTGGTCCGTATTTTATATTTGGACTAGCATTTGTCGGTTCACCGGGACATGGAACTTTGGAACCTTTCTGGTAATTCTAAGATCATCTGCTTGAAGTTGGGATAAAACGATTCTTGCTACATCCGAAACAACTTCTGAAACCACATATAATAAAAAAGGTATAAACTTAATGAATATGAAGTATAAGCGATATATACATTAGACAAAACATTAATTTGTTCCTAATTCTTCATCATAATTGTAATGAAAGGCCGAAACATTAACGACTTCATAAGTTAGAGGCAAAACGATTTTAAGTTACACTAGACAATCACGTCTTGTTGATTTTGTGAATTTCAATTGGAGGCATATCTTCTGAATTAAGTATCTAGACCAAAAATTAACAAGGCTAAGGAATATAGCTATTTAGTCAGGCCCTAACTCGTAGCCATGCATATCAGCCAAAAACTTAATGCCACACCTAAGATTTGTCCATGACGCCCCATTTAAACTGCAACACAAGGGAAAACTTGGGAGCAGCAGTGCCTACTGCAGCATCTGTAGCAATAAGAGAGACCAAAAAACAACCAAGCATCAACCATACAACAGCTGCACCTGCAAGAGTTGCCACAGCCCCCCACTAAAACCAAAAAACCAAAGCACTAGCCCAGCAGCAGAGCCTACTGCCCTTGCTGCACCTAGCATCCAATAGACTAACCAAGCACGTGCCTAAACATTTGGTAAAAATAAAAGTTCTCCACTTCTGCTTGAAGGTTCCCTAGATTCTGTCATAACTTTAGACATAGAGGAAGCACTGCACAGCTACACATAATTAGAAGCAAATTTCCTATTATGGTCCCCCTAATAGTTTAAAAGAAAAAAATCAAATAATTCCAATCACTCTTGGCTTATTAACCAACAAAAAGTGGACTTTGAAATCCTATCATAAACTGAATGCTCATAATTTTTGTGAGAGAAGATATTAGACATGCAGTACTGTATCTCTTAAAAAATCAAGAATGAGATAAGTGTGATTCGCAAGATTATTCGGAAAAGGCTGTTTAATATCACCTTTCTTTGTAATAGTAAATAAAAAGGATCATGATGCATGAAGCAATGGATCATCTGTGCAAATAATAGTATAACTTGAACATGCTTATAAAAACAATCGATATATGCAAAGCAATAATAAACCATTTAGAGTAATCTGATAAAAAGGAGATGCCCACTACAATAAGGTACGGTAAAAATCTCAACCATTGCAATTAGTTTATAATACCTTCACAGCCCATAACCTTCCTCTCTGTCGTTGTAATGGTTCGAAGATCACTAAGAGTTTTCATCCTAAAACTTAATAGTTTAGTTTGACAAAATTCTCACCTCTAGCTTATGAGAAGATAAGATCACTTTTCCCATTGCTTCATTGAACCCGACAATGAGATAAACCCTTTATCATCACATTAATATACAGTTAAAAAGATCCAAGAAAGAAGCATATGGATGGCAAAAAATAATAATAGGAGGAAAATTTTGGAAAGAAAAGGTCATAATAATTATGATTGGCATGAATAATGTTGTTCTAGACGGTATGTTTTTGTAATAAAAAGATACAACAAACAACTTCAAAATTGTTATCTATCACAGCTTGAGGGCCTTCGCCTTTCTCTTTGTCTTTCCCTTATGCAGCAATAATGAGAAATAAACAAATATCAATCTATATGCAATTCTGTTTTTTCCAATCCATAGGAAGCCACAACATGAGCAGTGATATAGATGGCCTCTACATGATTCTACCAAAACAAGTCTCCAATTAAAAGATTTAAGATAAGTAGACAATGCAGTTCTTTGATTTCCATATTCTTTTTAATGTACTGACTTCTTGTGAAGCAAGTCCTTCAACTTGCCCAACATTCTTCTCGACAAAGATGCCATCTTATTGACTAATTTGACAGAATTAGAATGCGAATAAGCAGGTTTACCAATGCAATCACAACTAGAAATTGAAGTGACGATATCTACAAATTACAAGTGAAATAACAATTACAAGTGATGATTACTACAGATTAAAGTTAATAGGACAAAATTAGAATAACATATCAGTTGGAAATAACAAATTGTGAACATAAAACTAAGATCGAAATTGCAAATTACCATTCATTAGAATATTGAGATCAAAATAGCAAATTACCATTCATAACTTAACTAGCAAATTACAAGTGACGATACCCATACAAACAAGACGCTATGCGAAACCCTAATTGGCGAAAAAGGATTTCACAACATCAGAAAAAGCTCAAAATTCAGAACCCAAGCCGGCAAAGTTTAAACGAAATTAAGAGTTACACATTAATTTCACCAAAATCAGCCCAGAAATGATTCAACAACCAGTAAAATCATCCGAAAAAATCGATTAAAAAACAAAATAAAAACGAAAACGCAACTTAAGAAATGGAAAAGGAAATCTGGGTACAGGCGTTTAATTTCACAACATCATCATAGTGTAAAAGCTGAAGGTGGGAAGAAGTGAAACTACAAAAGAGAGAGATAGTAGTACTCGAAGTGGGCAAAGAGTAAGAATAGTAAACTTCACCATCAGAATTGCTGCTGGAAATGCGATTGATAATTTCACCTCGGCCTCCCTTGTGTTCAGCAACAACAGGCCGGCGAATTTGGAAGTCTCAGGTCGCAGCAGAGCGTCTTCTTCGAAGTCTCAGGCCGCCAGAAATTTGAGGTCGCAGAGTACGGCCGCCGAAGTTGCAGAGTATCTAGGGCTTGGAAGTGTTTGGGAATGTTTTGGGGGTATTTGGAAGGGGGGGTGTTTGGGGGTTTTGAATTTGGCTAAAATAAAGTCAAGCTCCATATCACTAACATTTTGCGCCTAAGTGAATAAATTAGATTTGGCTATTGAATTAGATCAAATGCAACGCTTCTGACAAAAGCGTTGCAATAGCTTTAACAAAGGCAACACTTAATACTCTATTGTAACGCTTACTTCATAACCTACACTATCATAAAAAATCGTTGCATTGGGTACTCTATTGCAACGTTTTTGTAAAAACGTTGCAAATTAAGGGTTGCATTAGCTCTTAAAAGTAGTAGTGCGCAGACGAGTCAACAGTACTCTTCGACTGAGGCTGCAGACCATTGTAAAATGTCTGCGTCAAGAATCATTTGTCCATGTTGTGATGTGGACACTCTATCTGCAAATCTCTGAACCTAGCCCACGCTTCCCGAAGTGTTTCATCAGGCTCTTGGGAAAACGTGGCTAGTTTATTCTGAATTTTGTTGTCTTTGTAGGTGGATAGTACTCTCTCAGGAACGCAACAGAAATCCCACTCCATTCAGGTTCTTTCACGTCGTTCAACCACTTCTGGGCTCTATCTCTCAATGAAAACTCAAACAACATGACCTTTAGTTGATCTAGAGTAACGCCGACATGTTTGACGGTTCGACAAAGCTGTTGAAACCGCTGCAGATGATTTGCCAGGTATTCAGTATGATGCCCACCAAACTGATTTTGCTGAACCATGCTGATGAGTCCAGGCTTAATTTCGAAATTCGTTGCGGCGATGGTGGCATGGTAGGTCCAATGGAGAGACCATCTGGGTTGGACACCCCATATGACTTCAATGATCCAGAGGTGTTCAGCTGAACAGACTACTTTTCTCTCCGAATTTTCTTTCCATCTGTCTGATTGTGCTTGTAAGATTGGGATCCACTGGGATGGGGGAACCATTTCTTTGAGACATGGGCATAAAAAAGAGACAAAAAGAAGCAGTAAAATGTACCTCAATTGGAACAATCAAGTTCCAATGAGGCGCAGAGAAGTACACCAAATAACCAAACAAAAACTTAGAAAACTAGCCGTCTCCCCGGCAACGGCACCAAAATTTGACAGGCTAAAGTCGTATCCCCTAATCAAAGATAAATCCTAAGTCCTCTAACAATGATAGCCAAGGGAAGTAGGGTCGAATCCACAGAGAGACGGAGTTCTAAGTTAATATTCAGCTAAACAGCTAATTCAGACAAAATCGGGGAAAAATCAGCTGAACTACTAATTAAACACTAGAAAGGAGTATAAAAAGGGATTTTAATCTATATATGAAATAAAGGTCTAGGGAATTAGTTCGGTCCACCATGCTTATACCAATAAAGTGATCAAACGACTATCAGAACCTAGGTTAAGAATCGATAGATTAGAGCAGTGTCAAGGTATGGTTAAGTCTCAACGCCCATAATTCAACATATGCAGCATGTTCACAAACATAATCAGAATAACTGATGTGTACTAGGCCTCTAAAAGTAAGACGGGTCTGTGCAAACAATTATTAACCTCAAGCAATCAATGAAACTGCGCAATAACATTAATTACTCAACAAGAACAAATTACACCATAATCAATCTCATCAAACCCTAAATCTAATAGCAATTCAAATAATCAAGGTATAAACATGGCTTCCCTCACAAAGTCCCTAGAAATTAAACTACTCATACATAATTGAATGAACAATGATGAAATTAATATGAAACCCTGATCCTAACATCATGAATCAATTGATAATTAAACTAAGCAATCAAAAGTAATTAAAGAGATTAAGAAAGAAGAACAATACCGAATGAAAGAAAGCAGTAACCTTTATTGAAATCAAATCCGAGGTTCAATCACCCCTTCAACTAATCTAAAGTGTTTAATCTGATAAAACTCTCTAAAAACTAAACTAAGAGTAATGGAAATAAACTAGAATCAAAGCTGTCTCATAAATAATAAAGTTAAGCTATTTATAATAGCCTCCAAATCTAATTAAAAACGAATATAAAAAGATAGATTTTAGGAACCGCGTGCACGCAACCCGATCGGGCGAAGGGCCACCCGATCGGGTTTGTACAGAAATTAATAGGCCACTTCAACTTTTTCTTCCTTTCCTTAAATAAGGAGCATAGCACAAATATAGGCGCACCCGATCACCTGCCCGATCAGGTCAGGGTTTAGGTCCACACAATATCCCATCACTTTCTCTTGGCGTGAACATGCAGTAGCATTAAAATGTTGGAATGGTCCACCAACCGATCGGGTCGGGCACCACTACGTGATCGGGCCAAGCATAAAAACAGGCCCAACAATTTTTCACTCTTGAATGCATAAAACAGCTGCACCATGAACTTGAAATGGGCCTGCCCGATCGGGTGCATTCTTGCCCGATTGGGTTGGGCCTAAAACAACCCCTCTATTTCTTTGCTTTTCCACCCGATCAATAAATCTTCGCCCGATCGGGCCATTTTTTGCCCGATCAGAGTACGGGAAGCTCCTTTTGACTCTTTGACTCTCAATTATTCACGTTTAGAGGTATTGGGACCTCCTAAACTATTCATAAAGCTCGTGGTCTTTCCTAAGTGCCTCGTAACAACTCGTAAAGCCGTGGTTGTTTCCAAATAGCTCAGAAATAAGGAGAAAACTCCCTATAACCTGCAATTCAACACTAAAACACATAACCACGGCTATATACGATAGTTAGCATAAAATAGCTCCGAAAACTCTAATGACGCACAATTTAGCTCGTTAATAAGGTGGAAAACTCTATATAAATACGTGATATCAAGACCTTTAGGAGAGTAAATCAACTCTAGCCAGGTGTTCTGGAATACCTTACGACAGGACATCGTTGCTTGTTTACAATTTTTGTATAAACAAGATTTTTGCAAAAACTTTGGGAGTAAACTGCATAATGTTTAAAGCACTCTTCCATAATGGCTAAAACTCGTTCGAATAAAAGAAGAGTTGTTGGAGAGGAGCAAGGTAATTCATACTCTGCTCAGTGTCACCCTAACCATTCTGATGATAAGATTGAAGGAACAAAATCCTTATAACTTCCATCATAGGTTGAGGATGCACCTTTAATAGAATCGACAAATTCTACCCAACCTAAGGATGATAGTTTCATAATTACAACCGAGGATGGAACCGATTATGTTCTTCCAAGGAATTCTCGTTTGTCTAGTGCTATCCGTATTTGTTTGAATCAAATGCATCCAGGAACTTGTCTTTCACCACAAAAAGAATGTGACGACATAATATACCCATGGGTTCAAACATTTTACAAGAGCAAAAACCATCATTAGAATCTGTAATATATGTCACCATATATATTTATTCCTTGTGTTGTCAAGAATTTCAAACTTCTCTACTGAACCATTTATTTCAAGTCTTTGTACGTCTACAGGTGAAAACCGCATGTTGGAACTCATGTTGGAACTTATAGAAAATGTTGTGGGTGTACACAAAAGAGGCATGTTTTGATAGGGAAGAGGGGTTACAAGTCGAGGCATTGAATTCTTAGAGTCATAATTGAGTTTGTTATGAGCATATCTCTGAGCATCCATAGAAGATACAATCCTAAACCATAACTATACCAAAAGCAATTTTGCATTTGTAAATTTGGTAAAAAAATTATTTTCAGATTCCGAAATCTGAGTGGACCGCAGCATTACCACCCATGAAGAGATCTCGAAAATAAGAAGGATTCCACATCTTTCTCAACCTAAACATATGGAGAAACCATTCATCATTCTTTAAACCAAACTCATGCATCACATTATGCCACCCTTCATCAAATTCTTCGGGCTCAAGATCTCTATTCCAAACAATATCATTCAGTTTTTTCAAAAACTATGCATTCATACACATATTTGGCCCTACCTTAAAAGGAACTTTTTCATTATGTGCCACACACAAAGCCTATGTTTTGTCTTATAAAAAAAAAATCAATTGTTATCTTCATCGCGGGATCTTGGCAAGTGATCAGACAAATTGGCTGACAATTAGCCATTGCTTTGAGAAAACATTCAAACAACCAAATAAAAGATTCAGTATCTTTCTTTGCAAGTGATCCCATACCAAAAGCGACACACTTCCCATGGTGATTGACACCCGTAAATGGGGCAAGAACCAAACAATATGTGTTGGTTTGAAAAAGTGTGTCAAACGAAATCATATCACCTAAGACAGAGTAATTTATTCTACTAACAGCATCGGCCCAAAACACTCTAGTCAAATGCTTTTTTGCATCTAAGCAATAGTCAAGATAAAATCCACCACTGCTATTCTTCACCTTTTCTTTGAAATTTCCTATGAACAAATTTGCATCAACCTCACGAAGGTAAGCTTTAACATCTCGACTAAAGTTTTTGAAATCCACCAGTGTTGCACCTACATTCTCATATCTACCTACATGCTCTTTCATCACACGAAAAGATCTACTAGCTCCAATGTTTAACATAGAATTGTTCAATATGAGATTCTTGAGAGATAGTGTTAAGTTTCTAAAATTTGTTAAAAAATGCATGCTTTTTGGCGATGAAAATACATGACTGTGAGGGTCATAGAAAATATATACCATAAATTTCCCATCACTTCGTCGTGTAAAACCTATCCTAGCATAACAACCAACAAGTTTAAACTCCTTTTCCTACCTTTGATGCTTGTGGTAACTTTATCCTCATTTTTTGGCTTTACTCTCACCATCTTCTTTGTAACCTTTTTTACTACAGTACATGTATTTTAAATAAACACATCATTCTTATCTTTTTTCGGCACCCAATCTTTTGACAAAACCACAGATTCGAGCATCATTTTTATAAAACTCTACGCAAGCAGCTAAACAATCAAAGGGAATACCCACATTAGGTTTTACTATCTCCCTGGCCCGGAGAACATGGAATCCATTCTTTTGAACCGCTTGGTGTATAACACGCACGAGGTGCCAAACCATCGTTGTTGTCTGATCACTAGCAGCCATGTCAGGTGGTGTTTGTGTAGAAGCACTTGTTGTAGTAGGAGGAATTGTAGGAGAAGTTGCAATGATTGAAGATTGAATTTCCTCTTCCATTTTCTAGTTAAACAATGGTAAAAACAGGTATTTAGAATGTTTGTAGACATAAAAAATAGGTACATATGTAAATAATGATAAATTTTGTTGTAAAACCAACGAAACAGAGGAAATTGATAAGGTTTTGCATCTAGAAGTTGCATTGATTGAAGATTGAATTTCCTCTTTCATTTATTTAAACAATGGTTAAAAAAGAGGTATTTAGAATGTTTGTACATATAAAAAACAGGTACATATATGTAAAAAATGATAAATTTTGTTGTAAAACCCACGAAGTAGAGGAACTTGATAAGGTTTTGCATCTCAAAGTTGCAGTGATTGAAGATTGAATTTCCTCTTTTATTTTTTAAAACAATGGTTAAAAAAAAGGTATTTATAATGTTTGTACACATTAGAAACAAGAACATATATGCAAAAAAAAGGGTACCTTTTGTTGTAAAATCCATACTTGATAATTTAAAAAGAGGAACTGTAATGCAGATCCATAATAACAATCTCAAATTTTAATGAATCAAATCCACTGCTTAAACCATTGCTCAATTCACCATTCTTGCAACTATATTAGTAACTCTTACCAAAATTGCACACATTAATTAGGGTTTCTAGCATCGAAAAAATGACAATTTAAAATCCATACCACCATGAAAGATGATAATATAAAATCAAACGCTAATCTTAAGTGAAGTACTACATAAACGATAAAACTTATACCAATTGAGAATTAGGGTTTATAGGATCGAAAAATCGACAATCTAAAATTTTAAATGAATTTTCGCAGCAAAACAGTAACTTTTACCTTGCAAAGTTGATGTTGATGTCTGTTATTTTCAGTTTTGGACTTTTCGCACTAATTTATCGTTTTTTTGAGTTAAAAATCGCTGCTTTTTCGTCTCTTAATTTGTCTTGGTGATTTCGCCTATTAGAGCTTGGAGCTAAGTAGAGGAAGGATGGAATATCGCATTTTTTTAACGAATTGCGTGTTAAGTGAAGGTAGGGTAGAATGGAGCGCGCCCTAATCAACGGCCCAAATGGCCTGTTTTCCGTTTTCAGCCTAGGTGTTGTTAGGTGGATTCACCCTGTCTCTCTCTCTCTGTCTATCTCTCCCTCTATATATATAGGAAGAGGATCCGGTGAAAATTTGTTTTTACCGTGAAAACCAAGTAAAGGGGATACGTAAGACTCATAAAGGGGTACGAGTGCAATCATTAAGGGTATTTTTTAAAATACGGAAAACTTTAATGTGAGTAGCACAACTTTGATGTTAGAAGCACGTGTACCCTTAAATCGTAATATGTACCCTTGTAAATCTTATATGTACCCTTCTTTTTCCTACCAGGACTATCATTTTTCAGTTTTCAGCAAAGTATAGGTTTTTCGCAAAACCCGACTCTTATAATGTATAATTTAATTAAATTTATGCGTGAAATTACTAGTGAAATTACGTGGTGTTACAAGATTATCCTTGTTACCAACCTAATTATGCCAACCAAGGAGGTTTTACTACCAACGCATACAGCCCAAAAATGCACAATGTACGTCATAACCGTCGCCAAAACACTAATCACTATAACCTTAAAGTGCAACAACACCTATAGTACACCACTACACACTAGAGTAGGCAAGCTCTGAGATGCACTAAATGTGAGCCATATGATGACTTGGATTACCGAGTTCCACCTCCTAGGGTTCAATCATTTATGGGTAATTGTCGAGGTCCAAAGGGGATCAAGTTCCATGGCACAAGTTTAGGCTATGTTAGATGAACAAATGGGTAGAAACACAGAGACAAGATATGGGCCTATACCTAGTCCTTTTATAGTATTCTCAAGAAGAGATGGGAAATGTGCTCAAGAACATTTATAGATATTTAACACCCAATGTAGTAAAAACTTTATAGAATGTGAAAATTTAAGACTAAGAGTATCTCAGGCTCTTTCTCGGAGGTTTTTTTGTACTGTCACCTGAACTTAGTTCTACGATCTATACTTGATTGGCAAGAAATTCAAAGATAATTTAAGTGATACTTTAGTAATTAAAAGACAAGCAAAGGTGACCCTAAGTGAAGTAGTTAGAATTGCCCAGGCTTTAGGAGAGCCTGTGAATGATTATTAGGATAGGTTTTAAAATGCTACGAAATGCCACATCAATGTCCAAGAAAATGTGGTGCTACAAATGATACTACATGGTTTGGCTCATAAAACAAGAGGAAATTCAAGGATGTATGCTTTATAGACTTTGCAGAATTAGCATAACAAGTCTGCAAGTTTGAATAGATTCTCCAAGCGAAGAGTAGGGCTAAACACCAAGCCTTTGTTGTTCACGAAGAAAATAATATTTATGGTTTTAATGCACAAGTAAAAGTTGCAGAACTTCTCCAATCTACTCCTTATAAAGAGTCTGTTGCAGTAAAGGATCTAAGATCCTGACATAAAAGGATATATGATTATCACACAGAAAAATTAGATTCAATCTTTAGTTGGATATTATCTAATAAGAAGTTGAAAACAAATGGTAGGCATATAATTAGATTAGCTGAAGAATTGAAAGGAAAGTAATACATCAAATGACATGATACCAAACCTCATAATACAAATGATTGTGTGGTATTTAGAAATAGAATACAAGATGAAATTGATAAAAAAGACAATCATGTTTTTCTAATAATGTTAATGCTCACCTTATAGAAGAGGTTTATCTTGAATGTCATATGATTGACTCGTGTGAAGTTAATGTGGATGTACAAGAAGATCACCACAACACTATTGTGGCAAATACGGTATTCAACAGGCTGATAGATGAAGGCCTATTGGTAATGTCCAAATAGGGGGAAGACCATGATGATGTTTGCCGATGGCACGTGAATAGTACTCATTCAACTCATTATCATTCATTCAAAGTTTTTCTCTTGAAACAAATCGAAAAAGGGATAACTACAATCTCTAAGCGGGAAGCTAAAGGCTTTGAAACTAGACATGTTCAAAGCTGAGATGGCCAAACCCAGAGAGTCTCTGAAAAAGGAGGCTCCAAAATACTCCCAGACTCCCGTCACTCAATCTTTGAGAGACTCTATAATTTTGATTGCATGAGAATACCTGAATGAGAAGTTATACATAATACATAATGCTTTATGTGAAAATAATGTTTTTTTTTTTATTTTGAAAATGAAATCTTCACAAGCAGATGTTTAATGATGTACATTTGTTCATCTTGTCGCTGAATTCATTGCTTGGGGCCCTGGGGGGTAAAGGTTTATGGTACTTTAATCCGTAACTTTTATCACAAAGCGTCGTTGTAGCATCATGTGTGTCATTGTGTTTTAAATTTCGTCCATTAAGATGCTATTCTTTTGGTCTGTAATGAACTTAAATTAAGTTTAGTTCGGTTAATTTTAATTTAATTAACTTTCATATGGCCAAAAAAACAAGGCCTAAAACACTAACAATTAGACATCTTATTTTGCCATCAAAAACAATGTTGAAGAATTAACTGAAACTAAAATAAATGATAGCATGTCAATCAATTCCATTTTTCTTCCATTTTAGCGTAAAATTGTAGCCCAGTTCTGCCCGTTAAAATAAAAGGCCAAGTGCTCCAACTACCCCTTATGAAGAGTAAAATCAATTGCATGCATAGGGCCGTCTCACACCATTCAGGTGCCTTGTGCAAAATTTTAAAATAAGGCTATAAGTATTAAAAAAACTGACTTATAATTTTTAAAAGTGAATTCTTACATGATACAACAACTAACAACCTTTTTTTTTTTTTTTTGAGAGTGAGAGATTTAATTGGTTAGAACTTCCTTTCCGATTTAAAAAGATTATGAGATTGATTCTTATCACCAATCTTTGTGACTCTCTAGTACCAAAAAGAAAAACATCCCATTTTTCTTTCATACAAAATTCAATTTAATATTTCATATAATGACAAAGTAAGAGTCATCTAACAAAAGTAAATAGAATCTTAATGGAAGATTACCGGTAATATAACATATAAAAAAGATTGAGAAATTAAAAAAAGAAGCATAAATCACTATCACGAATTTCCCAATGATTAAAGTTTAAGTAAATCAAAATTAACAACAAACAACTAATGTAAGTCTCTAATAAATATTACAAAATGTCGGAATTCACATATTACCTCCTTAAGTAAAAGAGAATGGAGATTGTTAATAAATATAAAAACTCATCTTTTCATTGAATGGACCGCCATCTAAAAGTAGCTAGAAATGGCATCTGCAAAAGAAAACTAAACCAGCCACGATTTTTTTTGACATAGCAAATGAATATAAAAAATGGCACAAAAAAGAGTGAGTGTTGACTGTTGAAATGTCTTCCTCTTGAAAAACTCTTGGGTGGATCTGGTCCACACTAAAAATAGTGTAAACCATCTAACTTTTGATTGTTAAACCTTAACTTTTAATTACATATCTTAAATTTTCATTTATAACACATTACTTTTGATTACAAAACTTTAACTTTTGATTGTTAAACCTTCACTTTTAATTACAAAATCTTAACTTTTAAGCTTTGTACTACAATAATTTAGTGTAGACCCGGTCTATATTATACCTAGATTTTCCTCTTTTGCTTCTATTATAGAAGAAACAAAGATTACGAAGAGTCGTCATTAATGATGCTTTAATTCAATGTATATATATAACCTTCAAATTTTACTGAGATGCGCGTGCTATATACTTCCTCCGTTTCTAAATAAGTGACACACTTTCCTAAAACGGAATAGTCATATAAGTGACACCAAGCTCAAAATGGAAAAAATTTCATAACGAAAGTACATAATTAGCCTTACTCAACAAATTAAATATACTTAATTAATTTATCTCTCCTTCTAATCTAATTTAATACATCTTTACTAACTAATTAATCCACCCCCACCTCACTATTCACTTCCACACTTTCTTTCCTGCCACCTTATCCCTTATCTTCCAATTTCAAACCCCACTAAAACACCACTCAGCCACCACCCCCTATCTTTCTTCCCCACCCTTTCCCTCCTCATCTAACCTCACCGGCTCACTTAACCATCTCGCCGGCGCCACTCAACCATCTCGCCGGCGCTAGCAGTCTCCTTATCCAACCCCACTCATCCATCTCGCCGGCGCCGACCACTCGTTCTCCTAATCAACCCCACCACTGAAAACCCTAATTAGTTGGAGCAATCCACTAAGTTCAAGAATTTTGATGCCGCCCACTAAATTTGAAAACCACAAACTCCGTTAAACCCCTCATCGTCATCGAAGCAGCAAAAAACAATGGATACTTCCCCTTCACACTTTTCAATGAACCTTTGCTTTATCTCTCCCCTCAAACTAAGGGTCTGGTTGTAGATCTTCCCCTTCGTTCGATTTTCAATCTATTTCAAGTGAAAAGGATCAGTTTTCAGGTGTTTTTGTTCGGTTTCCGATCAGTTTCAAAGTGGGTTTGAGTTGTCTATGGTGATTAGTTTGTGGTGGGCTAGCTTCAGGTGGCTGCGGGGGGTGATTTTCGGTGGTTTTGGGCTTGTTTCATGTGGTTGTGGGAGATTTCTGGTGGTATGTTGGTGGCATCGGTGGTTTGTTGGTAGTGGTGGTTGAGGAGACTGACGCACAGTGGGCACTGGTTAGTGGGTGTTTGGTCATGGTAATTAGTATATAATTTAACAATATTATTTGCTTTAACTACATTACCCTTTTCTCCTTTTAATTGTGGTTTCCAACTTTCTCTCTCTAGCTTTTCTTAGTTTTCCCCCCACTTTCTCTATGTTCCACTTATTTAGAAACGGAGGAAATATATGAAGTACTATGTATCTAGTGCATACCAAATCTATCAAATTGGGTTAAAGCCAACAATTCCAGGTTGGTATAATGAAACACATCGTGCATCTTCTCGTATTCTATCGGCAAAGCCAACTTGTAGGCTACTTTACCAACTCTTTGCAAAATCTCAGACGGACCAACGTACTTGGCACTCAACTTCCCTTTCTTACCAAATCTCATAAAACCTTTCGTCGGTGAGACTTTCAAAAACATTTTATCGCCAACGGCAAACTCATCTTCACGCCTCTTCACATCAGCGTAACTCTTCTGCCTATCCTGGACAACTTGGATTCTAGCTTGCATAATTTTCAATTCTTAACGGGCTCTTCAATGAATTCAGTCCCAAGGACTATGTTCTCACTAAAGTCATTCCGATAAATAGGACTTCTACACTTTCGTCCATTTCGCACTTCAAATTGTGCCATTTTTATACTCGCATGGTAACTATTGTTGTACGAAAACTCAATCAAATCTAATTAATTGGTCTTCCCAACATCCTTGAAAATCAATCGCACATGCTCGCAACATGTCCTCCATAGTCTGATTGGTCCTCTCGGTCTGACCATCTGTCGCACGGTGAAAAGCAGTACTCATCTTCAACGTAGTTTCAAGATTCTGCTGAACTTTTTACCAAAACTTCGAGAGAAATATCGAATCACGATCTGAAATAATATCTTTCGGCACACCATGGAGTCTCACGACGTGCTTAATATAAGTCTTTGCAAGTTGCATCTTCTTCCACGTCTCTTTGATCGGAATAAAGACGACAGATTTAGTCAATCGATCTACGATCACCTAAATAGTATCATTACCAGTCTTGATCTTCGGCAATCCTCTCACAAAATCCATGGAAATTTAATCCGACTTTCATCCAGGGACTTCTAAAGATTGGACCTTTCCCATAGGTCTCTTGTGATCTATCTTCACTTTCTGGCAAGTCAAACACTTGGACACGAACTCAACGACTTCTCGCTTCATATTCGTCCATGAATAAATCTCCTTAAAGTCTTTATACAACTCATCACCACCAGGGTTCACAGAATATGGAGTATTTTGACCTTCCTCCATAAGCTTCTGATCAGTCCGTTTTAATGCATACTTATAGCTCATTTTAAGTCTTATTGCATGTAGCTTTAGAGCATTTAGAGTTAGGATTGCATGGTTTTTCCCTTCTTTGGATTTCAATTATACTTCACAAGTGTTTGGTTGTTTTTGATGTATTTCAAGAGAATTGGCGCGTGTTGGAGTACTTTTGTGATCTAGGGACTTGGAGTATGTTCGAGGTGCGTGGCTCGTACTTTGGATCAGCTAAAGTGGATCAAGCTTGGAAGAATTGAAGGAAGAGGGACACCACGGCCGTGGCACATACACCACGGTCGTGGGTACCTGTAGCAAGCAAAGCAGTATCATGAAGAAAAAAAGACTGATTCGATGAAATCAGGTCACCACGGTCGTGGTGATTTTGCCACAGTCGTGGTGACTTAGCCACGGTCGTGGTGGTTTTGCCATGGTCGTGGTACCTGATCTTCACAGAATCAATAGCTTGTTTGTATAGTTACTGCCTGGGCGTTTTTAAGGCACCACGACCGTGGTGACCTGCTTTCGGGCGTTGACTCGTTTTGTCCGTCAAACTTAAATGACTATATTAATTATTTTTCTTAACTTAGTTTTTGACATTACCCATTACACTTAGTTTCTAATTACTCTCTCTTAGCCCTAAACTCTCTCTAAACACTAGTTTACTCCATTGTTTCATCTTTGAAGATCGGATTCGTTAATTAATTCAAGTAATTTCTCTTCAATCTCTTTCCTTTAATTTTATTGCTTAGTTTATGATGTTGAATTTATTGAATATTAATTGCTTAGAATCCATGGTTAGTGAGTAGTTCCTAATCTAGGGTTTGGGTGAAAGCATGAATTAGGGGCTTAATGTAGATGTTTGTGTAATTGCCTTATTCATGTCTAGTATGCATTGTTCTTGGTGTTTTGACACCTTTGGGTAGACCTTGGTCAAGTTTATACTAGGGCTTAGATTTCAATCACTCTTAATTGAATTTTGTTGTCGAGTCATTCCCATGAATCAACTTAATTTCTAGACCAAGAGATTGGGTAGAAATTAAGAGGATCCTATTTAGGGGTTTTCCAATCAAATTGAATCCATTAATCAATTGGCTAAAGACCATTCGAGAGAGGATTTAGTCGATTGATTAATTGATTACTCTTGAGGACCATTCGAGAGAGGACTCAAGGACTTTAGAGGGAAACTTAACCTTGCACGTTATTCTCAATAGTCTCATAGTTGCATTTATGTCGTGTCTTGCCCGAGTTCATGCGAGTAACCCAAGCTCTAGTGTCTTCCTTATCATATTAATCCTCCTATTTTTTTATTAGTCGGTATTCATTATCTAGTTAATTAGTCGGTAACTTACTCAATCTTAAACCCCCAAAAACCCTTCACTTAGGTAGTTTTGGACTTAGTGGACTATAGTCAATCCCGATTTCCTTGTGGTTCGACCCTTGACTTGCCGTTACTACGTGCTTAGTAGTTGCTCATTAGGTTTATAAATTGTGTTTGCTAAAGCATTTAGACCCATGTTAAGATTGCATTAGCTGCATTAGTTGCATTGATGCATGCATGTAGGTTGCACTTAGGACTGATCTGCGATGATGATGTTAAGACACGTGTGTGCTTTTGAACATGATTTTTGATATGAAAGGGAAATGTTTTGATATCTCTAGTATGCTAAGGAATTGACTGTTTGTGGAATGTTTGGTCTCCCCTTTGTGCGGTTCGACCGATTTTGGTAGCTATGCCTTGTGTGGATTTGCTTTGAGCCTTTTAGACTGACATTTTTTCAGTCTTTTCTACTTGATGTGTGATGCTCTTCCTTGACGACCATTCTCTAGAACTTGCGTCGATTCTCCTTGAATATGCATTGACTTGTTTGCATCTTGAATATGATTGAGGCTTTTTGTATTTACTTGAGCTACATTGCCAAAAGCCCCTCACCGACTTGTCCTTCTTTTATGCCCCTGTGAGCCTAAGCCTGTTTTCTTTGTTAACCACATCTTTAGCCTATTACTCATTTCCTTACCTAGGGGATTGTGAAGCTACTTAGATGAGGTAATATATGTTGATGGGTGTTATGAGAGATGACTTGGTGTTGGTGTTCGACTTTGTTTTAGCTAGAACTCATGTGCTGTTTGAGTTCATCTCCTTCCCATACTATTGGAGTTCCCATTTTCTCCTTCCATCTTTAATCACCACAATCCACAAAAATAAATAAAAAAAAAAAACAAAAAGAATTTTGTGCAAAAGAAAATGAAAAATCAAAGAAAAAGGATTTGTGGTGAGTTCAAAACTTGCAATAAGGGAGATTGGGATGCTATAATTAAAGAAGTACTTGAAATAGGTTGTGTTGAATGTTTACAATTGAGAAGGGTTAGTCTTGTTCTTTTAGAAAGGTGTCGAGTTGGAAGTTTCACTTTCCCCTCTTTAACACCATGATCCCAAATGCTACCACACCCTCACCTTAAGCCTACATTACAACCTTGACTAAGTCCTCTTGATTCTTGATGCAAACTTTGGTCCTTATGCGATGGAGAGTGAGATGATATGCAAGCTTATGGTAGGATATAGTCAATGGAATTGAGCTTTGAGCGTTCATTTGACCTATTTAAACACACGAGAGAAGTGCACATGACTAAAGTGAGAGCTACCATATATATGACTGAGCCAAGCTTGGGGGAGAACTAGTGGTAAGATTTGGTTGCTTTTCCTTGAGCTTATAAACTTTGAGACTTGATAGCATTTGACATTTAGAAGACATATTTCTTTGAAAGATTTTGAATGATTTTTGAAAATGGCATGCGTGTTTTCCTTAGGAGTCACAACTCTATCCCATGAGCTTCAGTTTGTATTGCTTGAGGACAAGCAATTGTTTAAGTTTGGGGGAGTTTGATCAGTCCGTTTTAGTGCATACTTATAGCTCATTTTAAGTCTCATTCCATGTAGCTTTAGAGCATTTAGACTTAGGATTGCATGGTTTTTCCCTTCTTTGGATTTCAATTATACTTCACAAGTGTTTGGTTGTTTTTGATGTATTTCAAGAGAATTGGCGCGTGTTGGAGTACTTTTGTGATCTAGGGACTTGGAGTATGTTCGAGGTGCGTGGCTCGTAATTTGGAGCGGCTAAAGTGGATCAAGCTTGGAAGAATTGAAGGAAGAGGGACACCACGGCCGTGGCACATACACCACGGTCGTGGGTACCTGTAGCAAGCAAAGCCGTATCATGAAGAAAAGAAGACTGATTCGATGAAATCAGGTCACCACGGTCGTGGTGATTTTGCCACAGTCGTGGTGACTTAGCCACGGTCGTGGTACCTGATCTTCACAGAATCAGTAGCTTGTTTGTATAGTTACTGCCTGGGCGTTTTTAAGGCACCACGACCGTGGTGACCTGCTTTCGGGTGTTGACTCGTTTTGTCCGTCAAACTTAAATGACTCTATTAATTATTTTCCTTAACTTAGTTTTCGACATTACCCATTACACTTAGTTTCTAATTACTCTCTCTTAGCCCTAAACTCTCTCTAAACACTAGTTTACTCCATTGTTTCATCTTTGAAGATCGGATTCGTTAATTGATTCAAGTAATTTCTCTTCAATCTCTTTCCTTTAATTTTATTGCTTAGTTTATGATGTTAAATTTATTGAATCTTAATTGCTTAGAATCCATGGTTAGTGAGTAGTTCCTAATCTAGGGTTTGGGTGAAAGCATGAATTAGGGGCTTAATGTAGATGTTCTTGTAATTGCCTTATTCATGTTTAATATGCATTGTTCTTGGTGTTTTGACACCTTAGGGTAGACCTTGATCAATTTTATGCTAGGGCTTAGATTTCAGTTACTCTTAATTGATTTTTGTTGTCTAGTCATTCCCATGAATCAACTTAATTTCTAGACCAAGAGATTGGGTAGAAATTAAGAGGATCCTATTTAGGGGTTTTCCAATCAAATTGAATCCATTAATCAATTGGCTAAAGACCATTAGAGAGAGGATTTAGTCGATTGATTAATTGATTACTCTTGAGGACCATTCGAGAGAGGACTCAAGGACTTTAGAAAGAAACTTAACCTTGCACGTTATTCTCAATAGCCTCGTAGTTGCATTTATGTCGTGTCTTGCCCGAGTTCATGAGAGTAACCCAAGCTCTAGTGTCTTCCTTGTCATATTAATCCTCCTATTTGCTTATTAGTCGGTATTCATTAGCTAGTTAATTAGTCGGTAACTTACTCAATCTTAAACCCCTAAAAACCCTTCACTTAGGTAGTTTTGGACTTAGTGGACTATAGTCAATCCCGATTTCCTTGTGGTTCGACCCTTGACTTTCCGTTACTACGTGCTTAGTAGTTGCTCGTTAGGTTTATAAATTGTGTTTGCTAAGCGGTTCTTAGTGCCTTAACGACACACTAAAAACCTCTTATCAGATTCCTCTTAAGCTCTTCACACTTCTGTTGTGTACACCACCTTCCTTTGAATCTCCGACTTCCATCCTCATGAATCTTAAAATCAACTTGTTTTTATTGCTTCATCTTTTCTTAATCTTGTTAAGATGCTCTTCTCCAACTTTACTTTCTAAGATCTCATCGAAAATCAACGATCCTAACGACAAAGCGCTCAATCTTACTTCTATCTCTCCAGGATTCAAAATCTCAAGGCTAAACCTTTGCATATCTCAATATAACTCTTCGGAAACTACCAATGCATTCACGCTATTGCTCATCTTCCTACTCAAAACATCAACGACTACATTCGCCTTCCCTTCTTGATACTGGATATCTAAGTCATAATCCTAGATCAACTCTAACCATCTCCTTTGTCTCATATTGAGATCTTTCTGAGTTAAAATATACTTCAAACTCTTATGGTCAGTGAATATCTTCACGGTCGCTCCATAGAGATAATGTCTCCAAATCTTCAAGGCAAACACACTAGCAGCTAACTCTAAGTCATGGATAGGGTAATTAGACTCATACGACTTCAACTGACGCGATGCATACGCAATCACCTTCCCATTCTGCTGTAACACACATCACATAACATTCTTCGAAGCATCACTATATACCTCGAATCCATCATTCTCATCGGGCAGAGTCAAAACAGGTGCAGAGGTTAAACGATCCTTGAAAATCTGAAAGGCTTCCTCACACTTCTCATTCCATTCAAACTTTGACTCTTTCTTCTTCAATGTAGTCATAGGTCTCGCTATCCTCGAGAAATCTTTCACAAACCTTCGATAATAACCAGCCAATCCTAGAAAATTTCTTATGTCAGACACATTCTTCGGTCTAGGCCACTCACTAACGGCTTGTATCTTCACATGATCCACATAAACTCCTTCCTTAGACACATAATGACCCAAAAATGCAACTTTCTCCAAACAGAACTTACACTTAGAGAACTTGGCATACAATTGGTTTCTCCTAAGCGTATCCAAAACCATTCTCAAATGCTCATAATGCTCTTTTTCATTCTTCGAGTAGATCAAAATATCGTCAATGAATACTATGAAAAACTTGTCTAAGAACTCATGGAAAATCCTATTCATCAAGTCCATAAATATTACAGGTGCATTGGTCAACCCAAATGGCATCACAGTTAACTCATAGTGACCATATCTCGTTCTAAAAGCAGTCTTAGGTATATCCTTATCGGCTACCTTCAATGGATGATACCCTGAACGCAAATCAATATTCGAGAAAACACTAGCTCCATTCAATTGATCGAAAAGATCATCTATCCTAGGAAAAGGATACTTGTTCTTAATAGTCACTTTGTTCAACTCACGATAATCATTATACAACCTCATACTACCATCCTTCTTCTTCACAAATAAAACTGGTGCTCCCCAAGGTGACGCACTAGGTCTAATGTAACATTTCTCCAACAATTGTTGAAATTGAGTCTTCAATTCACTCATCTCAGGAGGTGACATCCTGTAAGATGCTTTCGAAATAGGTGCAGTGCTAGGAACTAAGTCTATGGTAAACTCAACGGCTCTCTTAGGCGGCGTTCCAGAAATCTCACTTGGAAACACATCTAAGAACTCATTAACAATAGGTACATCCTCAATTCTCGACGCAACTTCCTTGCTTACATCTTGCACACTACACAAGAATACTTCACAACCTTTCCTTATCAATTTCTCATCTTGCATAGCAGAAATGATACCAAAACTCTTAGGTTTCCCAAAACGTCGGTATGAAATCGACTTCCCCCAAGGATTGTTCAAAACTACCTTTTGAGCTTCACAATCTATCTTGGTTTTATAGGAACTAAGCCATTCCATTCCCATAGTAACGTATAGGTCTCCCAAATTGAATTCTATGAGATTAGAGGGAAAAGTACAACCTCCTATCTTCAAAGGTAAGTTTGTAAACATCTTAGTACACTTCATAACTTCTCCAGTAGGAATACTAATGGGAAAATCAACGAATTTAGAGTCTACTAGACCTAAACTCTTAACAACAGACGACGAAATAAAAGAATAGGTTGCTCTAGAATCAAATAACGCTTTAATTACAGTGGAGTGGATAGGAAATGTACTAGAAACTACATCAGCGGACTTTTCAGCTTCAGTACGACTCATCATGAACAACTTCGAGCCTTACTTTGGTTGTTGTTGTTGCTTCCATTCACAGGCTTAGTATAGCTTCCCTGACCATTCTGCGACCCCAAAGGTTTCGGTCCTTGGTTGCTAACCTTGTTATAATCACATCATGCTTGGCCATTGCCTCCATTGGCATTCTGTTCACGTTTATGCTTCGTGAAGCACTAGAACTCTCTATGTCCCTTCTTTCGACAGTAATTGCACGTAACCAGATCTCCCTTACAGCCTCTACCAGGGTGGTTTTTGTTACATCTCTTATAATGGTAAGTCCTCTTTGGCTTGGCTCCATCACTAGATCCTTGCCCATTCCTGTTCTGAAAATTTCCATTTCCATTCATGTTCCTCTTGTAACTACCTTGACTTCCTCCAGCTTGGAAATCTTTTATCTTATCTCCTAGAGCAACGTTCTTCTTGTCATACATAGTCTACAGTCCATAAATATGAGCAGCTCGCCATACACAATATCTAGGGATGTAAAGGTTTCACCTCATAACCCCAATTGAATTTCCTCAGTCAAACCTTGCTCAAATCTCTGATCTTTAAGCTCTTCAGTGGTAACTACCTCAGGTGCAAATCTAGACAAAGCTATAAACTTGATGTAGTACTCAGAAACAGACATACTTCCTATTCTAAGGTTTATAAAATCTTGAGCCTTTTGTTTCCTCATGAAAGCAGGGTAAAACTTTCCTCTAAGGTTAGTGGTAAAGGAATCCCAATTGAAATCAGCCTCGGAACTAATCCTAGTCCCGTTTTCCTTCCACCAAAGATCAGCCTCATCCTTCATATACATCACAGCCTGATCTACCTTCATTGCCGCACAGCAATTAACAGCTCCAAGTATCTTGTCGAATTCTCTAATCCAACTCTCCAAGAACGTAGGGTCAGTAACTCTCTTAAAATAAGGCGACTTAACTTTAGCCAGCTTTTCAAACATCTCGCCTGTAGAGTCAGGACGTTCTGTACTCTCTTGGGTCAATCTCTCTGCCAAAAGACGAATGACAGAGGCTAGGGAAACATCGTTGTTTGCCATCCTACAGCGTAACCTAAGGCATCGAAAAGAAAATTAATCATACAAGATCATCTAAAGAAAATAGGTTCATCAGAGTTTTACTTGGAATAAATCCAAAGTACAGACTATTTATTTGGAACAAGTCCAAGCATAATTTATTTATTTGGAATACATCCAACACAAACAATTTATTTGAAACACGTCTAACCTCAAACAATTTATTTGGAACACGCCCAAGATCAAACAATTCACCACTACTTGCCCAATCATTGACGATTGGCAATCGTGCAGGAAATTAAATAATCAAACCTGAGAAATAAAATAAATAATTCCCATTCGCGTACTAAATAAATATTGCTCAACTCATATGACCAAAAGAATATTTTACTTCTCCCAAAGTAATGATAATGAATAATTCCTTAACTCATAACAAGAATTCACTATATAATTCCTCAAATAAATAGTACCAAAATAAATAAGCAGTGTAGCGTAGCTTCCTTATTTAAAAGAAATGCTAAAATAAGTAGAGAAAATGACATCAAAAATCAACCTCAAGGACTAACATCATGATTCCTATCTATATTTTCCTTGTACATCCAATAGTGAATACTTCGTCTTCAAAGTCATCCTATCCTCAATAACAGATTTATATTTAGCTCTTCAGCTCTAGTTCATCCTCTTAATTCGTTTAGGTGAAGGTTCATTGAAGTCTTCAATCTCATCTTCACTATCAGTTTCATCATCAAATAAGTTGGTCATAAAAGAAGCATAAATATCCTTACGGGTTTGACCTCTAGCTCGATCGAACTCTTGTAGCATCTCATCATCACTCTTAGTAGCTACTCTCATAATACGGCGTAATCCAATCTCTAAACTAGGATAGCTCTCAAGCATAGACTCAGTGTCGGGCTCGTCATCACTAAATACAATAGGATTGTAACAACTTCCAACTCGGTCGGCTTCACTATCAATCATGCCTAAAGGTCCATCCACTATTGAGCAAGACATCTACAAATAAACAAGGTTCGCTCTCAGCGTACATTCCCAACTAAATAACATAAATAAATAAGCACAAAATAAATAGGTCAATAACCACCCAAATAAGAAACATGTACTTAACGCGTAAGCAAGATTCAAAATTCCAAACAATCATAAGTCAGACACTCAAACAAAAATGAATGAACAAGTGTACAAACTAAGAACAGCTGAACAGGCTAAAAGTACCTGAACAAACAAGAATAGCTGAACAGACTAACAATAACTGAACAGACTCGCAGACATAAAACAGCTAAACAGATTAGCATATAGGAAATAAACTAAACACAACAATTAAATGCAGACATATGATATTTCTATCCTATATGCCCATCCCAAACTACCAATCTCACTCAAATAAAATATTGAGCAAGACAAAAATAATATTCGCAATCTCATAAAATTTCGAAAATGCTCAATAATACCAAAAAATAATTAAAAAATTTTGGACAATACAAAAGAATTTTAGGACCAAATTCCAAAATAAAAAAATAATAATAACAGGAAAATAAATCAAATTTTTCGGAAATTCTAAAGAAATCCGAAAAAGAGAAGAAAAATAAATAAAAGAATTAGAAATAAATCAAAAAATTAAATAAATTCGAAAATAAATTCCCCGTCAAATAAGGTTCGAACCTTTTTCAAAAACAAACCTCGAATTCTTCAAAATAAATATAAGAAGTGAATAACTAGGAGCTTACTTTATAAAATAACTTTTGGAAATAATTAGCTAGCTAGGCGCGTAAAAATAGTTTTGGCACGAAAGGCCAATAAAACCTTAAGCTCTGATACCACTTTATAACACCTCGACAATTCTCTCTTTATAAAACACATTATTTTCCCAACTAAAATAGAGAATTATCAAGGCATTATCGCCCGTGTGAAAACGTATCGGCTTACTCAGAGGATTGCAGAGGGAGAACATTAAATGAACTTTATTAAATACTTAAGACATAATAATTGTCAAAACATTATCCAAACCTCGAAGAAAAATTAAAACCAACTTAAAACATTTAAAATAAATAATCCATAAAACAACTTGATTAAACTAACGTAAAGGTAGAAAGCAATTAAAGTAATAAAAGATCTCTCATCAACGCTTCCCAAATCCCAAATGAGTAATTGAGATGATGCATCAAGTCTTCCAAACCTATAGGCAATTACTCAATTGAAAACTGCTCACCAATAAAGGGTCATCACAAGATCAATAGGCACAGCCATGATCGACACACAAAAAAGCACGTGATCTGCAAAGCTGAGTACATACATAAATAAAATAAAACACGAAACCTATCATGATACTACTAAGCAGTAAAACATGATCAATAAAGATACCTCAAGACTTCAACTCATAAGACAAGACTTGACTTCACAAGACATACAACATGATAAATATTTAGTAAATTGAATAGGCAATGGATCGAGTTGTCCAACCAAAACCAACCTTCAAAATAGAAGATGAACTATGGGCGCGACTCCGTAATCCCTTGACCTATGATATCGAGGAACCTTTAAGAATAAAATAGGGTACGGTGATCAATCCTACCTCAAGAAAAGCCATGGGCTACCACCTTGTACTCCAACTCATACTAGTCCAGAACTTCAAACGTATACAAGTCTAAAGCTATTGCTATCCACTTCCACTTTAAGTATTAATAAGTTATTCGATGTTGGACTCTAAACAGACAACCAACACATAACATGGATACAACAAATATTCCTCTTTTGTCTTAGGATTAAATAAGTGATCAAACAATTCCAATTGACCAAGAATTAATCCTCCAATTCATTTGTGACTTAAATCAACAATCGAATGTCCAATGACAATAAATATACATACCCTACAAAGCCCTCGGTATTTGCATAGTAGTAAAATAACCATAACCAATAATAATCCAACTTACTCACAAAGTCCTCGGCCTTTGAGAAGTAATAAAATAATAAATAATCAATAATAGTCCAACTTACTCACAAAATCCTTGGCCTTTGAGAAGTAATAAAATGTCCATTAAGGGAAACAATACCAAACTCCATAATCCAATAATAAAATAATATTAATCCACATCACACGATGGATCAAAATAGAAATACTTCCAAATAACATGCTTGAATCAAACATCCATTCAATCATGCAATAAATCATAAAGGCAATTAACATGTTCAACAACACGTAATTCCAATCCAATAGCCGCGTATGAACCATAAAAGGTACTATAAATAAGCCTAATCCTTAGGACATGATACTAGTCTAACACATAAGGACATGTGCGTACCTTGTGTAGACAAAGTGAGAGGCCACTTTAGAACTCTAGAAGTCGCCTAAAATAAATTCTCCGCCTACCAAAACAATAATACAACAATGAATTAATATCCTAATTAATTCACAATAATATAATTTATTTTAAAACGCTTCAAAACTTGTTATAAAATACTTTAAAAACATTAAAGTTTCAACCTTTAACAACCTTTAATATAATACTATAATAAGTCTAGGCTTTAAAAACCTCAAAAACTATTACTTTCATACTTAAAACAGATTTTTTATAATTCAAACAATAAAGTCTTCAACTTTATTTATAAAACATATTATAACTCATAAAAATCACAACTTTAACATTAATACTTTAGTTAAACATTAAATAGAGGGTAAAGGTTAAGAAATAACCAAAGGAAACCAGAAAAACCGAAAAAACAACGAGAAAAAACGCGCAAGGAGTGGCATGTGGCTGCGGGAGGCGGCGTGTGGCAGCATGCGTGGCTGCTGGGCGAACACAAGGCGAGAGAGAGGGAGAGTGAGTGCGGCTGCTGCTGTGACTACACGCACGGAGAGGAGGGAGAGTGATGGTGGTGTGACTCGTCGGAAAAACACGAGTGAGGGGAGAGTGATGGTGGTCCGACACCGGAAGCAAACCAAGGAGAGGAGAGGGAGTAGGAAGCCGGTTGGGGAGAGAGTAAAGAGAGAAAATAAAAGTGTATAAACTTGGGGTTTGGGGGGTATTTATAGGTTTGCCTAAAACCTAGGGTGAATAGGTTTAGGCTTTGGGTTTGGGCTCAAGTTGAAATATCAAACTTTAATTAAAAGCTTTGGGCTCCTCAACCCAGTATTAAAATCAATTTAAATACAATCCAAAACATTTAATAATATATTTAATACTGAAAAATCCAACCCAATAAATATTAATGATTATTTAAAACGTTTAAACAATCATTTGACTTTCAAAATAGTCAATAATTGAATAATTAAATGAAATAAATATGAAAATGATTATAAATATACTTTACATATATTTATGAAGTTCATAAAATTGTGGGGCATTACAGTCTTTTTCTTTGTATATCATTTTATTTGGGTCTTTTCATATGAAAACAAAAAATTGTAAGGAACAATTGATAAGAAAGGTATAAACTATTGTTCAACTTCTATAAAAAGGTCTGTACTATTGATGATAATCCATAAAAGGGATGAACTATTAACCTAATTTGACAAAAACAAAACCATTGACTAGTTTTCCTGATATCACAGGCTGAACTTTTACCCTAAATTGGTTAATGCAATGGTTTTTGTCAAATTCCCTTCTTATATCACCATGAATGGTGTTCTAGCTTTCACAAAGGATATCCAGTTTGAAAAATAAGAAAAAAAATGGAATAAGTTGGAGAAGGTTTGGGAAAATTTTGAGAAAATGAAAAGAGATTATTTTTTACCAGAGTAGAAAATAACCGAGGAAGAGGAAATGAGAGAATCTTTCTTATTTTTTTATTAAATTATAGTCATAGTATATGGTACACTCGAGAAGAATACAGTAAGAACACTATAAAAAAGAATGAAAATGAGTCATGCGTAAGAAAAAAAGCGCCACGCACATGGTGAATTTGGTCATAAAAATGAATCATTGGATGGTTAAAAAATAATCACCCTATGATCTATTTCCAAAACAAACAATGAGCCAAAGTTGAGGTAAAGAAAGAGAAAAACAGTTGAAAAGGTGTTACACGTTAGGCGCAACAACGTTTGTCGGCTCTCCAGGTCGCCTAGCCCAATAACGATATGACACAAGACATGCTGCAGAATTTTTTAAAAATTAATTTTCAAGCTTAAAACGTAAATATATGAAAAAAAAAAAAGTTAAAAAAAGAACCTACACCAACTTTTTTGAAGATTTATTAATAGACATCAATTTTTCTACAGTTTGACACACACAAAAAAATATTTTAAATTAAATTGGTTTGTATTATATTATGTTTTATGTATGATTTTTTTCTAAAGAAGTACAAGGATAAGACTTCCAAGTTTTTTTGAATGATTGAAAATCTTTTTCTTACAAAAAAATCTAATATTGAAGGCACAAACAAGTTAGTTATATATAACTTCCTTCAATGAGTAAATTTAATAATTATTTTTAATAACTATTCTCTCTGTTTCTTTTTGTTTGTCCTACTTTGACCAATTATGTAAGAGCTATTTGGTCAAACAGGACAAATAAAAAGAAACAGAGAGAGTATTTTGGATATTGCATGTTTGTTTAAATGATCTAGGTTTAAGTAAATAATTTGTTTGGCCATGGATGAATTAACAATATTTGATGAATTTATCAATATTTGAAATAATTCAAAATATTTGATGAAATTAAAAATATTAAAAATTAATCATTTAATTATCTACTTAAAAAATTGCATGCTCAAATGTAATTCTTTTATTGTATTATCTAAATATATAAAAGTTAATAAAGAGAAAGATAAGAAAGAGAAAGTACGGTGATAGTATGATAAAAAAAATAGGAGAGAGAGGAATGTAAAACTTATTTACTGATCACGAGTGAAATGTATGGGATAAAATTAATCATGAGATATAATCAATTACTTGAAAGAAAGTTGTATAGAGTTAGGGATGATAAAAAAAATTCTGACCATGAGCGACAATGATCTATGAAGGACATACAAAAGAAATTTATAAGATGTCATCATTAATAGATTTAATTTAGGACGAAAAACAATGAAGGAGAAAGTGTCATGTATTATGCAAATTGAAGGATGATGACATCAACTTGACTTTGATTGATAATTCCTCTATTTAACATGTATTTATTTTAGAGAAACATTCCATTTGACTAAAGAAAATTTCTAGCCTTCTCTTGTTAGTTAAAAACAATAGAGGAACTATTCTCGTAAGTCGTAACCATAATAAGACTCTTATGGACTTATGGTGGCATGCATCTTTCATCATATCATCAACCTAACCTCCATAACCCACTTCACATTGACTAATCGGCCCTGAAAGTGAATAAAAATATAGAGCTCCAGATTTTTTATTTTTTTTTTGTTAAAAAATGACTTTTAACAATATAGATAAGCCCATTTTAGAAGATTCCACTATTATCAGCACCATGAACATTGTTGAAGCTTTCATAAAAGGATATCAAATTGAAAAATAAGAAGAAAAACTACTACCTCCGTATCGTAAAGATTGCAACGATTTGACACTTTCTACTCACACTTTATATCAAATCGTTGCAATCTTTACGATACAGAGGAAGTAAAATGGAAGAAGTTTGAGAGATTCAACGGAAATTTTGAGAAAATGAAAAGAGATTTTGGGTTGTTAAACTACACCCACAAAAATACAAAAAACGCCCACACTCTAAGTTAAAAAGACTAATATATCCTAATATAATTAAAACACTCTAAACATCTTTAAAAAAAAATACCCCACCATCCTAACCCAACAAACAACATCCTGCATCATCCAACAACACCGCAATTCACCATGTCCATCTTCTCCAATCTCCAATGCCTCTTTCACAATCTCCCATCTCCAATCTCAACTCCAATTAAACACTGTCACTATTATTCTCTTGTACCCTTCTCCCTCTTTCACAAATTCCAAGTTCCAAAATTCAATTGCATCTGCAACAGTAGCAATAGAAAATGCATCACCACAATTTTTAAACATCTTGAAATTACTTCGAGGGAACCTTTGGATAAAACTGAGAAAAACTTACTCGCAGGAAAATTCTTACTCGACAATTTTTTGAACAAAAAAAATAGAATAGTGAACCGGCCACCTGGGAACCGATTCCTCCATGGAGAAACCAGTTCTGTGGAAAGGATACTTCCATAGTTGAACCGGTTTCTAGGATCGATTCTTTCATGGAGGAACCGGTTTCAGTGTCCGATTCACTATTTTCGTTATTTAAGATTGCGAAGATTTCAGGTGGCGCGACGATAGCGAAGGTCTTGCTTGGGGCGCGATGGTTGGTTGGGGGGCTTTGACGGTTGGCAGCTCGCATTTGTGAGAACAGGAGAGGGACCGGGAAAGGGTAAAGGGGGAGGCAATATGATTTTTTTTGTGAAGGGTAAATTGGTATTTGCTTTTATTTATTATGGGTATTTTTTGTATTTTTACGGGCATTGTTTAGCTCTTCACATTTCTGGAGTAGAAAGTAACCAAGGAAGATGAAGTCAGAGAGTCGACTTTCGTTTTTTATTTTTAAATTGTTGTAATAATTTATGGAGCAGGTGGGTTGAACGGTAAGAGAACTCTAACTCATGGTTGAAAAAACCATGAAAATGAGTCATAAGAAAAAAAAGTCCCACACTCATGGTAAATTTGGTCATAAAAATAAACCATTGGATGGTTCAAAACAAAATATTGATCTATTTTCTAAACAAACCATGAGATGAAACTGACAGAAACGAAGGAGACAAAAAGCTGAAAAGATGTCGTGTGTCAGATGTAACAACGTTGCCAGTGCGCCACGCTCGGCGAAATGACGACGCAACATGAGCCATGCTACAAAAGTTTTACAAAATTAAGTTTCAAAGTTAAAACATAGTATATGAAGATCAACAAAGTAAAAATAAGCTACAACCGATTTTTTTCGAAAATCTCTAAATAAATACCAATTTTTCTATCTATTTTTGATACACTCAAACAAAATTATTTTCATTCAAATTTGTTTTGTATCAAGTGTTCCGGATGATTGGTAAGCCTTTCCTTACAAAAAAAAATCAATTGATGGCACATTTAAAGTGACTTATAAATAATTAGTTTCAATGAATAAATTTAATAGTAGTTAATAACTATTTTTGGTATTGTATGTTTTTTGAAATGATTATTTTTGGGTAAATAATTAGTTTCTGCATGTAAAATTAAAAATATTTGATAAAGTTAATAATCTTTGAAATTAATTAAGAATATTTTGATGAAATTAACAATACTTAAATTAATCATCTAATTTTTTACTAATAATTATATCTAAAAACATGAAAGATGAGAAATGAAAAGTATGGTGAGGTATATATGGTAAAAAATATGAGATAAAGGAATGTACAACATATAACATATTTGTTGATCAAGGGAGGGACGCCTTAAACTAAATCATGAAATATGATCAATCTAGATATAAACTTTTTTCGATCGTGAGCGATAATAATCTACGGAGGACATATAATTAAATAAAAAGTATAAGATGACAATATTAATGGATTTAGGGAAAAACAATGAAGGGAAAGTGACATATGTACAATTTAAGGATGATGACGTCAGTTGGACTTAGATTTAGATTGCATATATCGTCTATTTTTACTCATATTTTCTTTGGAGAAACACCTCATTTGACTAAATAAAATTTCTAGCCCTCTAAGTAAGTCGTTGTTTGTTAAAGATTTCCTAGAAACTTTTTTGTAACCATAGTAATGGTGGCATGCATCTTTCATCAGATCATCACCCCAACGTCCCCAAGCTTCATAACCCA
The DNA here is from genome assembly GCA_947645195.1 of Patellifolia procumbens. Lineage (NCBI taxonomy): Eukaryota > Viridiplantae > Streptophyta > Magnoliopsida > Caryophyllales > Amaranthaceae > Patellifolia > Patellifolia procumbens. Next base: position 8,440,943 of record CANSGD010000953.1, read on the forward strand.
CTTCGTATTAATTAATCAACCCCAAAATTAATTTAAAATCTAGAACTCTATTTCCAAATTTCTGTTTATTTTTTCTAAATTGTAAAACTGACTATTGTCAGTGTAGATTATTAGGGTAATTTGGTAATTAGACTCTTAGTAGGGTTTGTAAAGATATTTTGTATCTCTATATATATAACATGCCAGGCAACCTAAACAGGTTAGCCAATTATTTCCAATACTCGTACATGGTATCACGAGTCTAGGTTTAGAATTTTTTTTCTCTCTCTTCCGCTTACTCTAACCCTAAACCTAAAATCACAAGAAATTCCGGCACCACCACATGGCCACCGGATCATCCCCCCTGTCGGACGTTTCCGCCGGCCACCGCAGCCCCACCACGCCGGTTCAACAACCGCGAGTGGCGCAGCTACAGCAGCAGCCTCCACTCGCTGCGTCAACATTGATGGGCTCGCCTCACGCGCAGCCCCGTCTCTCCGCCACGAGCGTTGCAGCAGCCACTGCTCTTAATTAAGCCATGCGTGATGAGTATGAAACATTAATTAAGAATGATACATGGGAACTTGTGCCTCGCAACAACAATAGAAACGCTCTTGGTTGTAAGTGGGTGTATAAGATTAAATATAATTCTGACGGTTCTGTGGAGCGGTTTAAGGCCAGGCTTGTTGTTTTTGGTAATCATCAGCAGGCAGGTATTGACTACTTTGAAACCTTTAGTCCTATAATTAAGCCTACTACTGTTCGCTTAGTTCTCACTCTTGCTGCTACTTTTAAATGGCCTATTCGTCAACTCGATGTTAAAAATGCTTTCCTTCATGGTTTCCTCAATAAGAAAGTCTATATGCGTCAGCCTCCTGGTTTTGAACATCCTTCTCAACCACATCATGTTTGTTGGTTACGAAAATCCATTTATGGTTTGAAGCAAGCTCCTCGAGCTTGGTTCTCTCGTTTCAGCAATTTTCTTCTATCTATTAGTTTCAAGTGCAGCAGTTGTGACACCTCCATATTCACTCTCAAACACAGTAGTCATATTATCATTCTCTTGCTATATGTTGATGATATTGTGCTTACAGGTAGTAGTTCCTCTTTGCTTCAGAAATTTAGCAGTGTTCTCTCTTCCCAGTTTGATTTGAAGGATTTGGGTGATTTGCATTATTTCTTAGGCATTCAGGTTTTACGTACTCCTCAGGGTTTGATGTTGTCTCAAAACAAATATGTAGTTGATCTTCTTCATAAATTTCACCTTCATACTGTCAAACCTGTACGTACTCCTGTTGCCTCTCGTGTCACTCTTTCACTCTTAGATGGTGAACTTCTTGCTGATCCCACAAATTATCGTAGTATGGTTGGTGCATTACAATATTTGACTATGACTCATCCTGATATTGCCTATGCTGTTAATTCGGTTTCTCAATTTATGCATGCGCCTCTTACTACTCACCTTCATGCTGTGAAAAGAATTTTCAGGTATCTGCAAGGAACTTCTGATTATGGGCTATTTCTTCATAGTACTAGCTCTCCTACTGTGACTGTTGCCTATTCTGATGCTGATTGGGCCGGGTGTCCTGACACTCGGCATTCTACTACTGGTTATGCTGTCTTCCTAGGGAAGAATTTGATCTCCTGGTGCTCTAAGAAGCAACCTACTGTTTCGAAGTCTTCTACTGAAGCTGAGTATCGTGTTGTTGCCTACACTGCGGCCGAAACAATTTGGATACGTTAATTGTTGGCTGATTTAGGGTATTTTCATCGACGGCCTACCATTCTCTATTGTGACAATGTTTCTGCTATGTATCTTACTGCCAATCCTGTTCATCATGATCGTAGTAAGCATATTGATGTTGATTATCATTTTGTTCCTGAGATGGTTGCTAAAGGTGGACTTCAGGTCAAGCACGTTCCGACACAGTTGCAGGTTGCTGATATTTTACTAAGGGTCTTTCTTCTGAGTTGTTTTGTAAACATCGTTCCAATCTATCCGAAATCCTCCCCGTAAAGATTGAGGGGGTGTATTAGGGTAATTTGGTAATTAGACTCTTAGTAGGGTTTGTAAAAATATTTTGTATCTCTCTATATATAACATGCCAGACAACCTAAACAGGTCAGCCAATTATTTCCAATACTCGTACATAGATAAGTCCACTTTACCAGATTTCACTATCATCAATGTTAAAAACGGAAGAAGTTGGACAGATTTATGTTCAGTTTGTTTTGGTGCAAAAACCATTTTCTTGTAAAATGATTTACCTCCATATTTTTTTTCCTTTGGTTGTTTTGGTAAGGGGTGGAAAACAATTTTCCTAAAGGTGGAAAATGCTCTTTGGAGTGGAAAACCAATTTTATTTTGTAAATAAGGTATGACATATTTTCCTCTCTACTCCTTGCTCTTCTTAATTCTCTCCTTCCCATTTTATCTTCTCTTTTGCTTCATTTACCTTTTCTACATAAGCTTTTCCTTTACTCAAACAAACAATGGAAAACTTTTTCTAAATCATATCTTCCATTGAATATTTTTTTCGTTGAAAAGTGATTTTCCATGAAAATTGTTTTCTATTAAAACAAACGGAGCTTGAGGGGAAATTTTGAGAAAAGGAAGAGAATTCTATTTACCTGCGTATTAGGTATGGAGGAAGATGAAGTGAGCGAGTAACCTTCCGTTTATTAAACTTGGGAAGAGCAGTACAGAGGAAATACATAAAACAGAATATTCATCTTCAACCCAGGTGTACCATGAACATGGTGCACCGAAAGCTATTTTTTTTCTCATTACTCATTTGAACATCTACAAATGAGCAATATCTAGACATCTATTTAAGCAATGAACAAAAAAATATTGCCTTGAAGCCCTTGAATGCACCATACTCATGATATACCTTAGTATATAATAAAAGTTGTATATAGAAAAAAAGTAAAAGATAATATCATTAATAAATGTAGGCGGGAAAACAATGAAGTATAAATTTTCACGTGTGAAGCTTGAGGGGATGATGACATTAGTTGGATTTTGATTGCATTATTCCTCTATTTTTACCCGGATCTGCTTTGGAGAAACATCATATTTGCCAAAAGAAAAATTAGCCCTCTAATAATTTGTTGAAAGTTTTCTTTGGAAAAATTCTTGTTACCATAGTCAGCTTGTGATGGTGGCATGCATCTTTCATCAAATAATCAAACCAACCTTCATAAGCTCGAATAATAAAGGAGAAATTGCCAAATGTTCAGGGGATGATGACATCAGTTCGACTTTGAGTGCATAATTCCGCTCTTATAACCTGAATCTGCTTTGGTGAAATATCTCATTTCATTTAACTAAAGAAAAAATTTAGCCCTCTAGTTAAGTCCTTATTCGTTAAAAATTTTCCTAGGAAAAAATATTTTAACCATAGTCAAGTTGTTACGGTGACATGCATCTTCCACCATAACCCCAACCTTCATAAGCCATTCCACATTTACTAATCAGCCCCCCAGAGTTAAATAATACCCAAAAGTCATTTTCAAAATTTCTCATGAATTTTTCTAAAGTTTCATAAGTGACTATTATCATTGTAGATAAGCCACTTCAACAAACTCTTCTATTATCAACATCATGAATAGTGATGCAACTTTCAGAAAGGGTATCAAATCCAAATAGAAGAAGGAAGAATAATATGGAAGAAGTTCGACATTTTTAGGGAAAATTTTGAGAAAATGAAAATAATTTGTTTTACTAGGTTATCAGGTAACCGAGGAAGATGAAGTAAGAGAGCCAACTTTCTTTTATTTATAAAAGTGTAGTCTTAGTTTATGGGAAACTGGGGAAGAGCATAGAGATGAAATAAAGAAGTAAAAGATGACACCATTATTAATGGAATTAGGCGGGAAAACAATGAAGGAGAAATTGACATGTGTGCATTTTGAGGGGATGATAATATCAACTGGACTTTATTTTAGCTAGAGTTATACTAAAATAAGCTCAAAGTATAACATGTCAATAGTGTAAATATCAATTTAATGCCACTTCTATAAAATGGATTAAGTAATATACTATACTTATGTGACTGATGTCCGTGTTCTTTTGCTACAACACTTATCTAATTTGGATATTTTGAAATAGTTGTAATATGAGGCACCTTTTAGCATTTTATGGTATATATTAACCCTTAGAAATATTTTCTCCAATTTAAAATAGCATATCCATTTTTTGGGGGTAATTTTTAATATCTTTGGTGACAATTTTTAAAAGTTTTTAAAAAGGAAAAATTGACTGGAATAATCCAAACTATGGCCGTTCCGCTAAGAATAATCCCAACTATGACTTATTCCTGTATAATCCCAACTAATTGGGAGGTCTGCCACAAACACATCGTGACCTGAAGTGAACCTGTTTAATAGGTAAGTATGCCACGTGTCATATTTTAATTGGTGGTTTACAATTAATTTTAATATAATTTAATTTAATTTTTAAATTTTTTCCCTCCCTTTTACCACATCCTTCCCCACCTTAAACCTACGCCACGCCATCCCCAGTCGCCAACCACCCCTCCCCTCGCCAGTCGTCACCACCCACAGCCCCAACCACCACCCTCCTCCTTTCCCCTCCCCTGCAACCCACCCAACAACCACAACCGTACCGCAACACCACTCAAAGACCATCACTTTATTTTGTTCTCCCTCTCTCTCGCCCCACTCACTCTTGCTGCCGCCAGCCTCGCCACCCACCACCACAACCCAACCCAACAACCACCACCGCAGATCACTCTCTTCCTTCCTCTCGCCCCACTCCCTAAAATTAAATCCCCTATCTTCTCTCTTCAACTCTGGAGAAAGTGGTGCATGAAAATAGAGTAGTGGAATTTGAATGTGAAAGTCGATGTGATGTTTGAATAAATCAAAAGTGTTAGGTGCAAAAGCAGCTGAAGTGGCGATTGGATCAATTGGTCATGGATACGATATATCAGCAGATCTTAGACTTAAATTTTTCAAAGGAGATCTTTAGATTCACATTTGATAGAAATTGATGAGCATCAATGTCATGAGATTTCCTTACCTGGTGGAATTTACCCGGTTGTTTTAATTGGTGGTGGGGACGGGTTTTGGGAATGGGGTAGGAAGAGGAGGGGAGGGGTGGTAGTTTTGGTGGTGGGTGGGATTTGGGATGGGAGTAGAAAATAAAAAAAATAAAAAAATAACCTTGTTAACAGGTTGCAAGTCACCTAGGGTGTTTGTGGCGGATGTCCCCAATAGTTGGGATTATATAGTTGGGATTATTCTTGGCGAAACGGCCATAGTTTGGATTATTTCAGACAATTTTTCCTATAAAAAATGGATAGTTTTAAAACAATGAGAAAAATATATGAAGGTATAGTATGATAATTAGTTTTTCCTTGTACATTATTTTGGGAAAAAATAGTCTAAAGTTGTGAACTTTGACATGAAAAAAGTTAAAGGGGTCAAGTATTTTAGGACAGAGAGTGTATTTACTAAGAGAAAATTAAATATATTAATAATTATAGTTGATGTTTCAGCAAAATGTGAAAGTTTATACGTTGCAAGTAAATTCAAAAGGAAAAATTGCCTAGAATAATGCAACCTTTTGGTGATTCGCAAATAATAATGCAACCTTTCGATTATTCTAGAATAATGCAACCTTAATACCCCATTTATTTTAAACTGGATAAATGACCGGTAACCAGAACCATTGGTAATTTTTTATTTAAAACTTTAAATTTTAATTAATATATTAATATACAAAAATAAAAATAAAAATAAAACCCCCCCAAATCCCCCACCCCATCCTCCCCACCCCATCCTCCCCACCCCAACCTCCCCCACGAAACATGCACAGTGCCCACCTCCCCCACCACCCCTACCCCAGCCCTACCTCCCCACACCGGACGAACCCCCTCTCTGAAACGCCAGACCCACCTCCCCACCACCGGACGACCCCCCACCTTCTCTTTCTTTCTATCCTCATCGTCGCCTTTCCGCTTCGCTTCCCCGGACGAAACCCCCTCCCCCGCCTTCGCTTCCTCGGACGAAACCCCCTGCCCCTCCTTCGCTTCCCCTTTCCTCTTTGTGGTTGCGCCACCACCGGACGAAATCCCCTCCCCCACCTTCGGTTCCCCTCTTTTCCTCGTGGCTGCGCCACCTAGTCTTCTCTTTGGTGTTCAGTTCAGTCTCGCTGGCAAAAATGGGGTGGGGTTAAGTTGGCGGCGGGTTTGGTGGTTTATGGCTGGGAAAGTGAAGTGGTGGGATGTGGGTGGGGAGGAGAGAGAGGGTTGACGGTGGGGAAAGAGGCAGTTTGATATTAATTTTTTTTTTTTTGTTATTTTGTTTTTATTTTACCTTTTAAAATTGTTTATGAGAGCCAATTGTTAAGCGACAAGTGTCCATTTTTACCTATTCTTCAAGTCATAACCGGTTTTGTCCTCTTTAAAATAAATGGAGTATTAAGGTTGCATTATTCAGAATAATCGAAAGGTTGCATTATTATTTGCAAATCGCCAAAGGTTACATTATTCTAGGCAATTTTTCAAAACACTGGAAACATATTTTTCAAAAATAATTTGGTAATATTCATGAATGAATGATCACAATCTTGACACCTTAGCTTAATGCGGGAGACGGGGGTTGTGCAGCAATGAAAGGAAAACAAGGTTGCAGACTAGCAGTTTCAACATGGGAGGAGGCAGAGGACGGTGGACCAGGAAAATTATAAAATGAATAATTAACCAAATATTAATGTTTAATTATAAAGTCACCAGTTTAGCACAAGAATTAGCTAAGTTTGATGTTAGCAAAAGGATGTGGCTATGTATCTCTCTATCACAAAAAGGAAGAAATATCGTGGACGGTATGTATCTGCACTTCCGCAACCTACCAACCCTCAAAAAGTTCCTATAAAAACAAGCAAACCCTATGCATATCTTTTCACATAATATCATTGAAGAAAGAAAAAAGAGAGAAAAAATGGGAAGCACATTAGAAGAAATAAGGGAAGCTCAAAGAGCAAATGGTGCAGCCACAATCTTGGCTATTGGTACTGCTACTCCACCTAACTGTGTGTACCAAGATAGTTACCCCGATTACTACTTTCGGATCACCAATAGCGAGCATATGACTGAGTTAAAACAGAAGTTTAAACGCATGTGTACGTTTCTTTATTACTCTTTTCCAGTATCTTCTTTTACAAAATTAGTTTTGCATATACTTTTTCGGTCTTTGATAATTTAGCCTCCCACTTAATTACAAGATAATGATATTGTGTTGTAGTACTTATGAAACATGCATGATGTTAATTGTGCTTGTTGTAGCATCTACGGGAAATATCATTATTGATTAAGTTAAGTATATGAATGCTAGGGCATGAAACGGACGGAGTATTAGTTTCGGGACCAACCAAATAGTATCATACTACTACTAGTACTTATCTACATGGTGTAGTGGACAGAAGGAGTATCACCTTACCAGGACCAAGTGTTTGGGGGCAAGGATATTCCCTTATCCATTTACCACCACACTGAAGGGGCTAGCATGGAAAATTGAACTATCTAAGTCCAGTCCCAAGCATCTCTCTTCTCACTATATAATCAATTCTTAATGCAGTCCATTTTTTTCTATTTTTTAAAATATAATCTCATTTATAAGTATGAGATTATATTATGGTAAGAAGAATAATCCTCTGGGCTGCCCTCGCACAGGGCCCCCACCCAGAGGCCCATTACAAGCCATACCCCCCCTTTACTATGATATGTTTTAGCCCTTCCAATTAATAAAAACACAATAGACCTAAAAGAAAAAAATTACATAGACTCATCTGGTACGGTGTATCTTCTTATATGTCAAAATAATATATATTCGAGGTCTTTTTAATCATAGAAACATCGTATTTATTTGATGTATTTATGTAGTAGAAACTATGCTAAAGTCATACTAAACTTGAACTCTATATTTCTTAACATACAAACACGTCTTATAACACTTTAACTTCCTTAAGACTATAGTTTCTGATGCATAAATTTGACTATTTTCATATTTTGTTACCTACCAGTAGTATCAATTATAAAAAGCTGATATATTCAAATATATGGAACAACATTATATAAACGGAGTTTGTTTTTAATGAGTCCAAATTTGAGGCAAGATTAATACTTCTTCCTTTTTCTTAGACTAGCCTTAAATAACGTAATGCGTGCAAAAGCATATAAAATTTGATGATGGAAAGGAAGAGAGGAAAAACTGATGGTTTTTTTAAGGTTTTTTTTTCAAAAATAAAAACAATTAGTTACGGAGAGAGGGTTGTTTCATTTAATTAGGGAATAGAAAAAAATGTTATTAATTTTTGGTGTCCCCCACCTCTTCCATTGTAGAATAACTTTAACATTTATAATTTCAAATGCACAAAGTTGACGATTTTTGTATTTTATTATCTACTAGTAATATTAATTATGAAAAGTTGATATAATTGTACAATGGCTACAATAAAATTGTAGCCACTATAACTATTTAAATCTAATCCATTATTCATTAGTTGTAGGCTCATCTTGGCCATTAATCTAAATGAATTTAATAAAAAAAAGGAAGTAATTTTTTGAGAAGTTAATTATATTTAATGGACAAGATGAATCTACAAAAAAATTAAGGGTTGAGATTGAAACTATAACAATGGTTACAATTTTATTGTAACCAAGCAATAACCTTCCTGTTCAAAATATATGCTAATAACATTATAGAAACTGAACTTTTTTAGAGCAATCCAAAATTTGAGTAAAGCTTAATACTTAGTCTTTTTTATTAGACTATCCTTAGATGCACGCAATGCGTGCGAAAGCTTATAAAGTTTCATTATTTGATAATTTGTTTAAGGTGTTTTTTTCCAAATAATTAATTAGGGAGAGAGAGTCGTTCCATTTAATTGAGAAATGAAAATAAATTAATTTTGATTTTTGGTGTCCCCCATCTCTTCCCTTATATAATAAAGATTAAACATTTTTCTTTCTACTACTATCAATTCACTCTACTTCAGTCATCTTTTATAATTTACGCATTACAATAGACATATTCAAATGGAATCTTGTTAGCCTCGTCCCAATACACACATTTTTTAAATTATAATAGTTTCTAGATTTTAGTTATATAAAAAAAGAAGATATTCGTGCTCAAAGTTGTGCTTTGGCAAACACGTGAAGAGAAATGATAGATCTATTAAAAACACAACAAGGTATGAATAGAGAATTGATAGATCTAATTAAAAGAACGAAAAGGTGAAAATATTCGTGCTCAAAATTGTGCTTTGGAAAACACGTGAAGAGAAATGATAGATTTAATAAAAAAAAATAACGAAAAGGTATGAATAGAGAAATGATAGATCTAATTAAAACAACGAAAAGGTATGGATATACAAAAATCTAAGAATTTTATGAAAAATAGAGTTATTAAAAATAATTATGATGTCTTTCTCATAACTTTGACAGGGAAAGTTAGACATAAATAATCTCATGTTTTCTCCGTCTCCACAATATAGTCTCACATTTTACCAGCTTATAATAAATAAATGGTTGTTTGGTTGACATGAGAAAACATGGGAAATAAAAATTCATAGGAATTAGAAATTAGGTGAGTTATTTGGTTGACACTAAGATGGCAAAACGGACGAGTTTAATCCATTTTGTGACATATTTAGGTCATTCCGTGACCTATTTAAGCTATTCAACAATGACATTGTTTAAATCATTCTGTGACTAGTTTAATTCATTTAATAACTAGCTTAATTCCTTCAGTAAGTTTGATGTTTTTTTTGAAAAAAAAAAGTTGGTTGTTGTATTTCGAAATTAAAAGTGAATTAATGAAATGAGAAGAGAATAGATGACTAGGTTGGTTTAAAATGTCAATGATAGTGTTGGTTAGAGTTAAATGAAAAGGACTCTTTAAAATAATGTGATTTAAATTGGTTTAATTTAGAGTTAAAATCAAACCACCTTATCTAATGATTTGTGAATAAATTGTGAGATGATGCCACAAATATTAGACAAATATGGGATTGACGCTATCAATTTTCCATTCAAGATCATTGACTTCTTTACACAAAGGTGGGCGGAGCGACTGCGACTACTAAATAAGGAGTGTTTTTCTTTCTTTGACCAGTAAATAAGGAATGTTTAGTATGTTAACATCACTACAGCAAAAAGGAGCTTTCGTGGCGATTATATTGGTCTTTCGTGGCGAATATATTTGACGCGAAAACCTTTAGGATCAAATCATTATTCGTCACGAGATCCACTGTCTTTATAGCATATCGAAGCGATTTTCAAAATCGCTGGGGTAGGCTAAAATAATCGCCGCGAAAGGGTTGTAGCTATACCAGCGATTATTATGGCAATTATAATCACCACTAATTCTCTATTTTGCTTCACCTCCATTTTGCTGTAGCATCAATTGTAATCATCACTATTTTTAATAGGCGGCGATTTTAATTAATACTAAAGAGAATTATGTATCTTTACTAATTCAAGTTGTATCGATTACAATTCACATAAAAAAGATAATTATCACTTTCTTTGATTCTACCGTGTCGATTACAATTGCCTCTGAAGAGACTATTAACAATGACTACTATTCTCTTGTCAATTACAATTGCCACTGTAAGTTTTATGCATTATAGCTAGATAATCCCAATCATATTGTCCATATAAAAATGTGCACAAGTATCATAGTTACCCAGCTAATAATAACAAAGACATTAAAGAGATCGAGTCTAATATCTGTCACTATATATAAAATTAGCAAATTTTACATTGACATCATTATATCAAAATGGAGTCTAGTATCTCCATAATCATATAAACAATTACGTACAAACCAAATGTTACTTATAAACAGAAAAAGATTCTTCCTAATAGCCTCATATGTTCGCCAAAAACCAGCTACTCTGCTTTCCAACCCTATAGGAGTACCTGCCAAAAACAATGAAAACAAACCTAAGTAACCTTAAGTATAATCTTATTTTATGCATATTAAAAGGGCATTTAATTCGCTTTGTAAAACCATACTTTACCTAGATGCCAGCAAAGTCCATGGTAAGACTCAATTATAGCTTCCCAATCCTCGAGTCAAAGGATCATCATGCATCCTATAAATTACATATGTAACTTATTAATATTAGCCAATAAATATTTAAGATTAAAATAGATCATTCAAGGAAACAATAACATTTAGAAGGATCATCCCAACCCCATCCACGTAATGAACCAATTAGGAAAAGAAAGAAATGCAAGCAAGAATCTTATCAAAGAAACACAATCGCAAAATCATATCTGATGGAACAAAGGAGAATAGATTTAGACTTAAAGCTTAATCATTCTACAAAATTCTAATAGCATTGATCTCAGTTTGTTGCTAGCCTTCCTAATCCTTGTATCTATGCTTTTGTAGTGCAGCTATCTGGTGTAAATTTACAGATTTTTGATTCTGTATTTATCAAAATATAGGAAAGTACCTTGAAATGAAGAGTATGTTGGAAATATTCTTTTCGGTCACATTTTCACTCCTATGATATATCAAATAGTCTTTCCATGTGAGTTAGGGTGATTGCCCCCTCCCCCCAAAAGAGATCAAAAAAAGAGGCAAAAAAGTCCATTACAAGTAAATGGTTTGAGGTAATATCTGAACATTCTAATCTTGCAGTACGTATGAGACTAAAGTTCTGTTAGAAAGTGTGAGAGAAGTTAGGTTTAGAGTTTCCAGCTAATTTGAACATAATACTAAGAAGTAGAATAGCTTATACTGTCTATATAATAGGTTGTCCATACATTCTACTGTCTAGAGGAGGGTAACAAGGAAGTATTTAAAGCAGCCCATCAGTGATCCATCCTCACAACCCCTTTTGTCCACTCTATCTCATCAACGCTCTCTGCAGTCTCTACTCCACTACAACTTCCATTGTGGTTTAATTACATCAAAACACTCATTGCATCAGATTTAGACACATTCATCCACCTAAAAGGAGGAGAAGCAAGAGAAAAATTAATGGAAGATCACGTTAGCGTCTCACATGTAAGTAGCGACAAACATCAATCAAGGTGATGATCAAGATTCAGCCCTATGGTGGTCGAATTTCAGTAACCCCCCCAGGTTCGAGATCTAGATCCTCCAGTCAAGTCTGCCAAATAGTCCAACCTACCTATCATCCTCAGTAATGGTCACTACACGAGCGAAAAAATGTGAGGGTGATAGAGAAAAGAAAAGGAAAAGGGAGCTAGCTAGTGATGTGAAAGAGAGGAAATTGAAAAAAACACAGATTACGGTCGTAGGCTTAGTCTCTGATAGAGAAAGGTGAACATTTAGCAAAAAAGGAAGGTAGAAAGGAAGAGAATGCCACTGAGTAAGGTGGCATGAGTAGTGGGCACGGTGAGCAGTAAAGGGAAGAAAGAAATAAAGGAATGGACTATACAATTACCTTTCTATTCCAAATCAGAACATGTTTACATAAATTAGATTATTCTCCATGAACTAATTAAACATCTTAATCAAATTCTCGCTCTTAATATTTTTTTATTTTCTGCGTCTCTTGGTTACTTCTCCTCTCCGGTCTCCATTATGTGAACCAAATGGCCGCCTTATAACATTTCCAGAATTATGACATAACAAAAACAGTATACGTATCAACTTCAAGGTAAGAATGTGCAAGAGATCAGCCTAACCCTCCGTTGCTTTTCACTTATGCTCGTATAAGGAAGGAAAATGCAACCAACCAAGTTTGAGGGCAAGCAAGTAATTCCACTTGCTTAGTCAGTTATGAGTTGCTGGCAGAATTCTGTTAGAATTCTCTGTACATATAGGAGTCAGTAATAAGGAGAATATATGCTGAATTCATTGAATGTTTTATTCTCTTATTTTTCCTTCTTTTTGGGAGAGTTACTCCTCTCTTACAGATTGTATTGTTGCTTAATCTAATCTTCAATACAAATGTCCTCTTAAATTCCATTTTTCCATCTGTTCTTTGTTTCATTATTGAGTGGAACTTAGCTGATTCCTAGCAGAATGCGAATCCTTTCAGTTTGACCATTCCACATAATTACAGAGAAAACATCACTCACTTATTGACAAAATTCATTAACATCATCCATATATTAGCAGCCAAGGTATGCCAATGCACAGCAAAGAACTAGAACTTTGTGTCCCCTAAAATTTTGTATACCTTTTTGTAGAAATTCCTGATCGCTGCAGCCAATTTCAACAGGAGGATCATCCGAAGTAGTCACCAAACTATCATTGTAAAGATCTAAAATAACCTGTTTAGAAACAACAAACTACAAGAGATACAGTATAAAATTCAAGCAACTGATAATAGTATAATGAAAGGGAAAAGGTGAAAGTGGAAGAGATGGATAACCTAGTCTCCAAGCGATAATAGTATAACTTATATATCTTCTTCAACAGCTCTCTTGTATGTTACTCGAAATGGTGGTGATTCTCACTCGGTGTCGTGCTCGCCGAGGACTCGATCTGAGACAATCTACAATGACGAATTCGCTTGTGAGAATTCAATTCTATTCTCAAATTTAGGAAGGAAAGGACTACAAAGTTTAATTGATAACCATGTCAAAGTACAAATTTATTCCAAATCCTAAACTAAGACAAAACCAATGCTCAAAAAACCAACTATACCTATCCTACTTAATACTTCAGTGATGGAAGTGAATGTAGTTTAATAAGGTCTAGCTCAATGAATAGCGCCCTTTCTGCAGTTTAGTTCAAATAGTTGATGATGTTCATCCCATCATGACCAGGTCAAAGCAACAATCAATTCTAAGACCAATGCTTCTTAAAAGGAAATGCATCCATGACAGCATTGCCCGTGAAGAAACCTTCCTCCCCATTTATATAATTGATGGCATAACAAATTACTGCAACTTTATTGTTATTTAAATTATGTGCATTAATATGCTAACAAATTATATCATTTCTGATCTAACTTGAGCTTAATGAAGACGTTCCGGATGTAGGGTCTTAAAAATAAACTAGCCAAGCGATGTAATGAGTAAAATAGCATAAATTACAGAGAGAAATTAGACTTAATCACAAGAACCCACTTGTTAACCTCATTAATAAGCGTGAGAAATTAGGGTTCTTAAAGACAATGTAAAGGAAATAAAGGGTATAAATTGGAACCTGGAATAATGTGAGTGACGATCCTCAGAAGTTGGCCTAGGAGACATCATCATGTGGAATGCCAATAAATACGAAGAAATTGAAGCTCTAAATGCATGATATATATATATATATACATTAGATTGAACAAAATCTATATCATAAAATCCCCACTATGCATTCATTACCATGGTCAAAACTGTGATGGTTCGCCGCCATTGACGAGTTGCTTCAGTGTCGATAATTGCAATTCAGTGACGAATTGCAGATGCTTTATCAACTGATTTTCGTCACATAGGTTCCTCATACTTCCCAACTCTATAGTATAACCCTGAAAATCGAAAATTGAAAGCAATAGGGAGCATAACAAAGAGTGATAGAAAACTTTGATAGAACAATGAAGGTGGAGTCATACAATTACAATCGTAGGATGAACCTGGAAGGAGGATGAGTGATAGAATTATGAAACTCGCCAAATTCCTTCCTCACATCAACCACGATGGTGAATCTAAAATTTTCAAGATCTTGGACGAAATCTGAAGACATTTGGTTGGCTCAATTCAATTTTATGAATTCAAAGTGACTAAGAATGAAATTGGGTGAAAATTTGAAACTGAATTTTAGAGTGGCGGTGTGGAATGGAAGTGAAAATTTGGAGTGGCGGTGGATTGAAATGATTTGAGCCAAAATTTTGTATAGTATGCCGCTATATGTATACTTAGAATTTGGGATTTTTTCCTTTTGAGGTTTTCGCATCGATTTTTTATAAGCTTTCGTATTAATTTTCAATAGCTACTGTATATTTAGTTATTTAAGTGTTTCTTTAACTTATTGCAGCAAATTGTTAATTGATGCAAAAAAATTGTCACTAAAGCCTATAATTGTTGTAGTGCATGTCCTAATCGGCTCCCTTTTGTCTTATAGAGTAGTTTTGATTTTGGTGGATAGAGAAACTCTTAGATGGACTTGTTTCATACTAAAAATAGTGTAAACCACTTAATTTTTGATTGCTAGTTCTTAACTTTTAATTACAAATCTTCATTTTTGAAACAAAGCTTAACGTTTCATTTATAACACGTAACTTTTGATTACAAAAACTTAACTTTAGATTGTTAAACCTTAACTTTTAATTACAAAATCTTAACATTTGGGCTTTGTATTGGGTGTACAAAAAATTTAGTGTAGACCCGTTCTATACTAGACTTGGCTTGGTGGACAGGGACGTAAGCGTTAACCGCAACATCGTAGGAGTACTACAATATGTGTACTATCTTGTATGATTTGTCCCATTTCTATTTTAGCCGTTCATGATATTTTTAGGGCTCTAGGCATATAATACTAAAATGGTCCTAAGATTATAGAAAATACTTTTTCCATATACCGAATTTTAGATATTAATTTTTAAAATTGTGTCTCGAAACTATGAAAAAACAAATGTAGCAAATAAACAGAGATGGAAGAGTAATTTCTTCCGGCACTTGTCTTTTAGAAATATAGTAGTACGCTTTAGTTCATTTCATCAGTAACTTCTTTTTCGTAAAAGAATTACATAAGAAATAAGTATTGAACTCCATCATCATTGTCGATAAAGTAAAAAATCTTTCTCCCGACAAGGTCACCATTTATCACTAAAAAGAGAAAACTATAGATATCCATGAAAAATGCCCAAACACCCATATGAAAATTAGAATTTGGAAAGGAGAAAATTTTGTCAAAAAATAAAAATATTGGAAAAATATTAATAGTATGTGTTAAAATATTACGAACTCTGACATTCAAAAATAAAATCAAGAAGAAATCAAATACAAACATTAATACAGATACTTATGTTTGACAGTCTATATATCCATCAACAAATGGTTAGACTGTATGGATGTTTAAGTGAAAGTGGTACTAAGATTTGAACTTAAAAGTTCAAGGTTTTAGAGTTTTGACACTTATATACGTCTAAGTAAAAACCTTAACGGTAAGAGTATGAGCTAAAACCTTTCTAGTTTAAATTAAACCTTTCGGTCTTAATGATCTATCCCAAGACTTACTCGGTATAAGACAATAGTTTCTCAATTGGTTTTCAGAGCTCCTTGATGAGAATAGTTTTTTAGTAAAATTGTTTTAGATGATCCAAACTCATATGAATTGGAGTATAGTACTGTAGAATTTATAGATAAGAATTCATTATCGTTATACAATTGAAATATTAGACAAAAAATTCCTACTAATTGTTGAAACTTTTGTGAAAAATAATGTATTCCATTTGAATGAAAGGTGGGATTATTGAGAAAATACGAAGAATTTAATGAGATTAGCAAAATAGTAGAATTAGGAGGTGAAATGCAATGATAAAGGAACTAATAAAGATCCCCCAAATATTCTCTTTATTCTTTTCTTCTTTGATATTCTCGAAATTTCCCAAACAAAAGTATTTTTTAATACTTCCTCCGTTTTAAAATAAGTGATACACTTTCTATTTTGGGGTGTTTTAAAATAAGTGATACACTTTGGTTTTTTGCTTTATATGGTAACGTTTTGCTTGTGAAATGACCTATGTGCCCTTACTTTTTTGCTAAACACATCATTAACAACATCTAACAACACTAACTTCAAAAGGGGGTAGGGGACCACACCCACTAACTTCACCATTAATTATACACTAAACACAATTATAATCTTTTGCCTCAAAATCCGCAAAAGCAACAATGTATCACTTATTGTAAAACGGAGGAAGTATATGATATATTTTCTAATTTGGGCCCCTTGAAGAGCTGTGCCCTGGGCGGTTACCCTCAGAACCGACCCTGCCCTTATACTACTATCGGAATGAGTTCCCCTTTTATCGTTTCTCTCAGTTTTAAAGGTCTAATTTATAAATGTGACTACTTAACCTATGTTGGAGGGTTTAGTTTAACAGGGCCATTCTCCTTACTACTACGAAAAAAACATTTATCGAATTTTGAAGATAGGCATGTGCAATTGCATAGTGCATTTATGTTACTCGGATCCGAAAACTCATGTTGCTTTACATGCGTTCACGTGTTCAAGTGCGTGATGCGTCCATTTTATGAAATTATTTTGTTTTGGCACAAAACAAAGTGTTGAAGTATTTATATTAATTAAGGTGCGAAGGTTGAACCCGATAATGACATATAAGTGTCGAGAGTCCGACAAGAGTAAGACAAAATGATGGTACCTATCTATCTGAGTAACATAATTCTACGTCAAACCTGAAGTATCCATGTTAATGTACGATATTGAGAATCCGGCTATTCCAATATCAAGAATCCGACAAGAGTAAGGCAAAATAACAAATCAAAGTAACATAATAGTGCATCACAACCTTACAAGCTTCGATCATTTAATTTTCAATTGTACAAATAGTGGCATTATTTGTTGCTTGGCACGGAAGTGAGAAGCAGAACCTCTTTTGTTTTTCCGTTTCTTATTTTTTTGTTTGGTTTTGTGGGACAGGATCACGATACTTCGTTAGTAAACTAATTTTTGCTCGTTATCTGCTTATCTCAAATCTCAATCTTTGTTTTATGTATTCACCCCAATTAGGGTTTTAATGAGCCGAGTCGAGCCCGAGCTTAAGGTCGCTCAAGCTTGGCTCGTTATACTTTGCTCGAGCTCGAGCCGAATCTCGAGCTTTTTCGAGCTTAGATTATCAAGTCCAAGTTACACAAAACTCGACTTAGGTTCAAAAATTATAAAAAAATATAGTATATTATAAGATATAATATATTATAACTAAGTTTATTTATTTTTCCTAGACTAATTAAAAATATTCTACTAATATTTGAGGTCACTATATTAAAAAATATAATTAAAAAAATATTTCGAGCCTGTTCACGAACTTCTTGAGCCGAACATAGCTGTGCTCGGCTTGTGAAAATTTCGAATCGAACTCGAGCAGCTCGCGAACAGGTTAAGCTCATTAACACCCCTAACCCCATCTATGTATCCAATGTTTGTTCTATTGAAACGTCTTAAAGAAAAACACTACGGCCTTTGCTATTCGAGACAAACCTAACCATTAAGGAAATCCTCACACCACTGAGCTGCACCCTTTGTAATGACTCATATGATTCATATGAAAATGTAGTATCATCTTTTTTTAAACTTTCCACATATAAAATGTTTATGGAAATCTGGCAGTTTCACTAACTACCTTAGAAAAGACATAGATACTCCCACATACCCACCAGTCTAAAAAAGATCTTCATCAAAATTCCTTTTCTGGTTTCAAATTTCATACTCATTCTCCCGAGCATGTGAAAATACATAAATTTAATCAACTTTATAAACAACACCCTAAATCCTATGAGAATTCTTATCTGCGCTATAAAAGAGTATCTAGAGGAGGGAGTCTAAAACAATAACAGTTAGATGTTTTAAAACATCTAACAGGGGTAAAATGGTCATTTTACAAGTTAAATAAGGGGTAAAATAGTCTTTTTACGTATTAAATGAGGGGTAAAAGGGTAAACTCAAGACAATAAAAAATATTTTATTTATCATGGTTTTTACATGGAAATATATTGTCTTTCTCATAGTAATATATTGTCTTTCTCATGGTGATATATTGTCTTTACATGATAATATGTTGTCTTTTTTTGAAAATTCTGTTAGATGTTTTAAAACATCTAACTGTTATTGTTTTAGCATCCCTCGTATCTAGAGTAGCAACTACGAAATTTCTACGATGACCAAAATTCTTCTTTCTCCCCCACCCCTGTAAGAAACCTAAAGCTATTCATGTCATATGTACACGTGTAATATAAAGCTCATCTTTAACGATTCAACTATCTCGAGATCCACAATAACTGGTTACATTTTTTGTGATTCTCGTAACACAATGTTGTCAGCTGCCGCCTGCAAATTGGGCACTACCAACCCTTTTATCACTGAAAAAACTGCTCTTCGAAACGACCTTCTCAGAGCTAGACAATTGAACACTAATAACATTGTTATCAAAGAAGATAACTTAGTTGTCATCAATGTTTTGAAAGGTACTTTCAACATTCTATGGAGCATCCAGACAATCATCCACGACATATAAGGCATCTTAAACTCCTTTGATCATGACTTGCTCATCCAAATCTTTAGATAGGCTAACCACGTGGCTGGCCACCTTTTCAAACTAGGGACATCATCTTCAACATAATCAAACATTAACAAAAGCAAACTTTAGTTTGGAGCCTATTATCAACCATTTTTTTCTTATATATTTTAGGTAACATCCTTGAAAAAAGAGTTACATGATTCTGTCTTTGTACCTATTTTGAAAAAAATCAGGACACTACAAACTTCAAAAAATTCGAATATTAGAGCGAAATCAATATTTTTCTTTCTCACTATATTATTTGTTTAGTGTTGTTAAACTTTTTAACTAAAAGTCGGCATGATCAATAAAATGGTACGTCTCTATTACACTATTATATCATTTCTCGTTTTATAAGTCCTCTTTAACATATTAGCACAAACTCATCTTCATTGTTCAGACGAACTACCCAGAAACTTCTCTTAGGAATTGGTAGTGAATTAAATTGAAGATATGATGTTCTGTTTAGTTTATAGTTATAGTTATACAATGGTTGGTCAAAAGGTTTTTTTTTGGGTAGTTCTTGCGATGAGTGAATACCAACGTGATACTAAACTACAAGTTGAATCCCCTTAACAAGTTAATAAGCCAGATGGAACTCTGCATTGTTGACGACTATCCTTCTTCCTTATATATGCTCTAAAATAGAAGGAATTTCGATTCCATCACAACCACAAAAGACATCGTATGCTGGGGCCTCACTTCCTCGAGAAAATTCACAGTGTAGTCTGCCACTTGCCTAACCCATAACCCAACCTTCTTTCAATCACCAAAATGCTTGTATGCTTGGATTTGGAACATAGACATTCATCAAAAAATAAAAGTCTTCATTTGGCAACTCCTTCATAATGGGTTACCCGCACAGGATAATCTCGAACGCCGAAAGCTTCAAGTTCCCTTTGAATTCCCCATCAGTTGGACATTGCCAGAAATCATAAACCACTTATTTATATCTTACCCCCAAACCTGTGCTCTCTGGTATCATGCCCTGATTAATGATTTCTTGGTAACAACATTTCCAGATTCCCCTCTCTAGAACATTTTTACTTTGACTAAAGACCTAAACAAACCTATCATGGCTATGGAGCCTTCGGAAGGAAAGAAATTTAATTATCTTCGAAAATGAAACCTACTATATTATTCGAATTCTCTACAGAGCGAAAGACTCAATGTCTGAATCAAGTATGCGTCATTCGGTCGACACTAACGCTTCCTTACGCATCCCCACCCCATATAGGTCAACAAGTTCATTACGAGTAGTCTAGAGACCTCCTCCCACAACGTGATTAAGCTCAATATCAACATCTCCTCAAATCAACTGTTTGTTGTTGTTGGCATTGTCCTTGGTACTTCTAGTGGACAAATTATTGAATCCATGGCTTATAATATCGGGAATTCTTCGCCTTTGATTGCCGGAGCTATTGCCCTTCGTAATGGACTGTTTCAAGCCAAAAGTATAAAATCAAAGCTCGTGTTATAGAAGGAGATAATCTCATCGCCATCAATGTCGTACAAGGAAAGTTCAACACTCATTGATGTATTCAGACGCTTAAAGATGGTATTCATCAGCTATTCACCAAATTCTGTTCAATTTTAGTGCATCATATTTTCAGAGAAGCAAATTCGGTCGTACACTACCTCTCTGAGCTATGACATCACATTACTACAAAAATCCAAACGTTCGATGTCCCTGAAGACCCTATATTATATCATTTTTCTTTATTAATTAGATAGCTTAGTATTCACCCTTGAGAGAAGGGTCCCCTAAGATTTACCTCTTAGAAAAGAGTTAATAAGCCGCATCACATTTACCAAGATAGTGACTTATCTTTGTTCTTTTTGTAGGCAATTGACATAACTATTACCTAAACATGTTAACATTAACAAAGTTTCAATTTACAGGTGATAAGTCAATGATCAAGAAACGATACATGTATTTGACTGAAGAATTTCTCAAGGAAAATTCCAACATGTGCACTTACATGGGTGCATCCCTAGACACCCGCCAAGACATTGTCGTGTCCGAGGTTCCTAAACTCGGAAAAGAGGCGGCAGTTAAAGCCATCACAGAGTGGGGCCAACCCAAATCTAAGATCACCCACTTAATCATGTGCACCACCTCTGGTGTAGACATGCCAGGGGCTGACTACCAACTTACCAAGCTCCTTGGCCTCCGCCCTTCCGTCCGTCGCTTCATGCTATACCAGCAAGGTTGCTTTGGTGGTGGAACTGTCCTCCGCCTTGCTAAGGATCTTGCTGAGAATAACCGTGGGGCTCGTGTGTTAGTGGTTTGTTCAGAGATTACTGCTATATGTTTCCGTGGGCCAACTGAGACCTACTTAGATTGTATGGTGGGTCAAGCCCTTTTTGGCGATGGGGCTGGGGCATTGATAGTAGGTGCTGACCCAGTTGAATCCATTGAAAGACCTTTATTTAAAATGGTTTGGACGGCTCAAACTATACTCCCAGACTCTGAAGGTGCAATTGATGGACATCTACGTGAAGTTGGCCTAACTTTTCATCTATTAAAGGATGTTCCTGAACTTATTTCCAAAAACATTAACAAGGCTCTTGAGGATGCCTTTACCCCACTTGGAATTTGTGATTGGAATTCTATTTTTTGGATTGCACATCCGGGTGGGCCTGCAATCTTGGATCAAGTTGAGGACAAGTTAGGCCTCAATGAAGAAAAACTCACCGCCACCCGCAATGTGTTGCGTGAGTTTGGTAACATGTCAAGTGCTTGTGTGCTCTTTATACTCGACGAGATGAGGAAGAAGTCAGCCGAGGAAGGGAAGACAACCACGGGTGAGGGGTTGGATTGGGGTGTTTTATTTGGGTTTGGACCAGGCCTAACTGTTGAAACTGTTGTACTTCACAGTGTTCCTTTAAATGCATAACTTTAGTCGCTTATTGATAAAGATATAATGCACCGAAGGAATTTGGGAAATTCTTACACGACCGGTTGCATAAGCAGCTACAAAATTATTTATATTAGAATATTGGAGTTGCGTACTTGTCTTGTATGTAGCTTCTCCTATACCATCCTAAATAAATCTCAAAAGGAAATGTTTTTAAGCTTCCTGTTGTTTAGATATATACAACACACGTACAATAAGTTTGATTATGTCCCATATGTATTGTATTGAACAAAGCTTGTATTATTAAACCTTGTAATACAGTTGTACCCTTATTTTTTTATGCAAAGTTAAAGCTTTGACTTAATGAAAAGCCTGTAATTTGAATCACAGTAATGACATGCAGATGCAGCGGAGTATTCCAAAATTGATTCTAAATTAGATTCTAGAGAGGAATATCCTTATAAGTTCTAATATATACATACCAAATAAATATACCTGTATATAATATGAATATTTAGAGAAGTCATCAAAGGATTCTCATATATTTTCCAAAAGATAACTCTGTTATATACTACTTCTATCTCCGTTTGTTTTTAATTGTTACACTTTCCTTCTTTGAACTTTTCTTTTGATTGTTACACTTTTACTTTTACTAGTTTTGGCAAAGTTTCGCATCTTTATATTTCAATTTCCCATATTTTTGGGACCCACTTATCCTTTTTCTTTTCCCATTACCAACCCAATCATCCACATTTTTTGCTTTTACAACCTTATCTCTCATATTTTAATTATTTCCCAAACAACTTTATCTATTCCCCAAAGCAAATTGTAACAATTATTCATTTGTAAACATAATTCAAACCAACATGCTTATACACAATTGTATTAGGCTCTTTTAACATAGATTTAGCAAAATGGACAAGATAGCACAAAATAGAGAGGCAGTGGAGTAGCCAGGGATTCAAGATTTAGGGTTGTTAAACGCAAGAAAAGAATTTGGGAGGAATATATTTTCTGTATTCTCTGTCAATTCCTTTACACAATATAGCATATATATATAAAGTTCTCAAAGCCTCCTAAGGCCTAGCCCAAGTAGGAGACTAAGATAGGGAACAATAATAATAAAGTATAAAATACAATTATATACAAATAAAACTCCCAATACTCCCCCTCAAGATGGAGAGTGAGGATCCCGAACAACCAACTTGCACAACAATGTATGAAACTGCGCTGCACCTAAAGTGTAACAGCCGGCCTCCCGAGCTGCTAGCTTAACATGCTTAGCAATCTCATACTTCAATGATCATGGAAGCCATAATAATAAATAATACTTTAAATGGAACTTGCAGCGGAAACAACCTTAAAATACACGATCCTGGACCTGCAGGTTATGGGCCCACAAAACAATTTCCTTTATATAATACTTCAATTACAGAGTCATTCGATCTCAATCCCAAAATAAAGGAATTAAATTAGAACATAACTCATTGTAACAGACTCCTCGTATCCAAACTTAATTCTCAGGACATTAACCTATAATATACATCTGAATCATAACTTTGCTCTAGATTCGACTCCGAGCTTCCAATATTAACTCCTGCAAATAAGAAGGAATAGAAAACAAAGAAAACATCCAAAATGAGTGGAAAACTCGTAACTCTTACTTCAGCCCGTTAAAAACATTTTCATTTCAAATCGTTTTATCACTTGGAAATCAATCTTGGAAAATGATAATCATTCTTGTAAATGTATACGACTGGCATAGCTCAATCCCCTTACACAAATCGCTGGCAAGTACAGGCTTCGGACACAATTTATTTTAGTTTACACTTCACTTATCACTTACACAATACGGCCACACCGGTCCACACCATAACCATTTGAGGTCATTTTCGATTTATTATTTAGTTCCTCCACCTGTACCTTGCCCACTTTTTCATTTCAGTTCACAAACTAGCCAGCCAAAACAAATAATATTCATAATCAACCAAAATACAATTTCAATAACAGCAACACATTCATATCTATGGCCATAGTACGAACTACTTTACCAAAATAGAAGTACAAAACACATGGGCATGAAATAAGTTTTGCTGAACATAAAGTTACCTCAAACGCTTAATTCTTTCTTAGATTGATAAATGATACTTCGAGAACTCCGTAGTTTTATTGGATCTCTTGAAACCCATAAATTGTCCCAAAACATTCACCTCATAACAAAAACAACGATAGATATCAATAACAATTGACTACTCTTTCACTAGTTTCATACCTCGGTAAAATCAAACTTAATATGATTCCTATTACCTCTTAGTACCGAAATAAACCTGTCTCACCACTGTAACCTTCCTACAGCTTCCCCCTGAGTAATTAAGGTGCTAACGATTCATTTAAACAAGCTTTAGAGCATGAATAGGTAAGCTAAACACAAGAGGATGCAAAGTTGTACTTACAGCATCCTGTTTAATGTTTCTATGGAGTTTTCTATACCTTCCCAAGGCTTTAAGGCTTGAACAAAGGCTTGGAAAACTAAATATGGATGTCTAAAAGAGCTATATATAAGAAAAAGTAGGTATTTTAGAATAAAAATTGGGTGAAAAGAACCGAAAACCCAAAACTGCTATTTATAGCAGGTAAATGGCGGTACCTATAGGAGAGGGAAACCTCTTCTGAGTAAGGTCGGTTTCATGGAGTTCCTGGGTGATTCTTGCTTGAGCTATTAGCTTGATGTGTTGGCTTTCATGCCCCATGGGATATTGACACCAAGTGGCTGCTAAGAAGCTTTCATTGAGGATAGGCCTGAACTGAAATTTCAGCTGGGCAGATCTTACTAAGTAAGGAACTTACCCTATTTAGCCACGTAATTCTTGGGAATAAATGACCATTCTAACCTTAATACATCCCAATAATGTCATATATCAAGTTTAGTTAGGTTCTAAGCTTCGATTCAACCCCGAAAGGCTCTTTAACTGGAAGCTCATCGTTACCCGATAAAACGATCTCTATACGATTTTCACAATCTTAATGAATAAGGTTCTTAAGGATCTTTTAACCTATTTATTGGTTTCCAAAACCTTCCTAACCAATAAGAATGGTAGATCTTACCCACTTTTGTCCTCATATGGTGTTGGAGAGTATTCTAATCTGCTTAAAAGGGTCAAACCAGATGAAAACTTACCACAACTAACAATTCCAAGTAACTCTTTTCCACCTGGAACATTAAAATCCGAATATCCTATTTAAACAACTTAATATAATTAGCTTTAAACTCAACCTGCTTAAAATTCAGGCTATTACACTCTACCCCCCTTAAAATAAATTTCGTCCTCGGAACTTCAAAACATAAGCTCGAAGATCCACCTCAAATATCCTCAAATTACAACTCATATCTCATTGTCTCATTCTCAAAGCTACAAAGCTCTAAACTCTTGTTCTTCGCTTCTATCTCTCAGAACTTGAACTCCATACACACTCTCCCAAGGATCTTTTACCCCGCTATGTGGCTAGCTCAGCACACGGTCGCAGGGTAGTTCTGATACCATTCTGTAACAGCCCGGCCTCCCGAGCTGCTAGCTTAAGATGCTTAGCAATCTCATGCTTCAATGATCATGGAATCCATAATAATAAATAATACTCTAAATGGAACTTGCAACGGAAACAACCTTAAAATACACGATCCTAGACCAGTAGGTTATGGGCCCACAAAACAATTTCCTTTATATAATACTTCAATTACAGAGTCATTCGATCTCAATCCCAAAATAAAGGAATTAAATTAGAACATAACTCATTGTAACAGACTCCTCGTATCCAAACTTAATTCTCAGGACATTAACCTATAATATACATCTGAATCATAACTTTGCTCTAGATTCGACTCCGAGCTTCCAATATTAACTCCTGCAAATAAGAAGGAATAGAAAACAAAGAAAACATCCAAAATGAGTGGAAAACTCGTAACTCTTACTTCAGCCCGTTAAAAACATTTTCATTTCAAATCGTTTTATCACTTGGAAATCAATCTTGGAAAATGATAATCATTCTTGTAAATGTATACGACTGGCATAGCTCAATCCCCTTACACAAATCGCTGGCAAGTACAGGCTTCGGACACAATTTATTTTAGTTTACACTTCACTTATCACTTACACAATACGGCCACACCGGTCCACACCATAACCATTTGAGGTCATTTTCGATTTATTATTTAGTTCCTCCACCTGTACCTTGCCCACTTTTTCATTTCAGTTCACAAACTAGCCAGCCAAAACAAATAATATTCATAATCAACCAAAATACAATTTCAATAACAGCAACACATTCATATCTATGGCCATAGTACGAACTACTTTACCAAAATAGAAGTACAAAACACATGGGCATGAAATAAGTTTTGCTGAACATAAAGTTACCTCAAACGCTTAATTCTTTCTTAGATTGATAAATGATACTTCGAGAACTCCGTAGTTTTATTGGATCTCTTGAAACCCATAAATTGTCCCAAAACATTCACCTCATAACAAAAACAACGATAGATATCAATAACAATTGACTACTCTTTCACTAGTTTCATACCTCGGTAAAATCAAACTTAATATGATTCCTATTACCTCTTAGTACCGAAATAAACCTGTCTCACCACTGTAACCTTCCTACAGCTTCCCCCTGAGTAATTAAGGTGCTAACGATTCATTTAAACAAGCTTTAGAGCATGAATAGGTAAGCTAAACACAAGAGGATGCAAAGTTGTACTTAGAGCATCCTGTTTAATGTTTCTATGGAGTTTTCTATACCTTCCCAAGGCTTTAAGACTTGAACAAAGGCTTGGAAAACTAAATATGGATGTCTAAAAGAGCTATATATAAGAAAAAGTAGGTATTTTAGAATAAAAATTGGGTGAAAAGAACCGAAAACCCAAAACTGCTATTTATAGCAGGTAAATGGCGGTACCTATAGGAGAGGGAAACCTCTTCTGAGTAAGGTCGATTTCATGGAGTTCCTGGGTGATTCTTGCTTGAGCTATTAGCTTGATGTGTTGGCTTTCATGCCCCATGGGATATTGACACCAAGTGGCTGCTAAGAAGCTTTCATTGAGGATAGGCCTGAACTGAAATTTCAGCTGGGCAGATCTTACTAAGTAAGGAACTTACCCTATTTAGCCACGTAATTCTTGGGAATAAATGACCATTCTAACCTTAATACATCCCAATAATGTCATATATCAAGTTTAGTTAGGTTCTAAGCTTCGATTCAACCCCGAAAGGCTCTTTAACTGGAAGCTCATCGTTACCCGATAAAACGATCTCTATACGATTTTCACAATCTTAATGAATAAGGTTCTTAAGGATCTTTTAACCTATTTATTGGTTTCCAAAACCTTCCTAACCAATAAGAATGGTAGATCTTACCCACTTTTGTCCTCATATGGTGTTGGAGAGTATTCTAATCTGCTTAAAAGGGTCAAACCAGATGAAAACTTACCACAACTAACAATTCCAAGTAACTCTTTTCCACCTGGAACATTAAAATCCGAATATCCTATTTAAACAACTTAATATAATTAGCTTTAAACTCAACCTGCTTAAAATTCAGGCTATTACACTCTACCCCCCTTAAAATAAATTTCGTCCTCGGAACTTCAAAACATAAGCTCGAAGATCCACCTCAAATATCCTCAAATTACAACTCATATCTCATTGTCTCATTCTCAAAGCTACAAAGCTCTAAACTCTTGTTCTTCGCTTCTATCTCTCAGAACTTGAACTCCATACACACTCTCCCAAGGATCTTTTACCCCGCTATGTGGCTAGCTCAGCACACGGTCGCAGGGTAGTTCTGATACCATTCTGTAACAGCCCGGCCTCCCGAGCTGCTAGCTTAAGATGCTTAGCAATCTCATGCTTCAATGATCATGGAATCCATAATAATAAATAATACTCTAAATGGAACTTGCAACGGAAACAACCTTAAAATACACGATCCTAGACCAGTAGGTTATGGGCCCACAAAACAATTTCCTTTATATAATATTTCAATTACAGAGTCATTCGATCTCAATCCCTTAATAAAGGAATTAAATTAGAACATAACTCATTGTAATAGACTCCTCGTATCCAAACTTAAATCTCAAGACTTTAACCCATAATATACATCTGAATCATAACTTTGCTCTAGATTCAACTCCGAGCTTCCAACATTAACTCCTGCAAATAAGAAGGAATAGAAAACAAAGAAAACATCCAAAATGACTGGAAAACTCATAACTCTTACTTCAGCCCGTTAAAAACATTTTCATTTCAAATCGTTTTATCACTTGGAAATCAATCTTGGAAAACGATAATCATTCTTGTAAATGTATACGCTGGCATAGCTCAATCCCCTTACACAAATCGCTGGCAAGTACAGGCTTTGGACACAATTTATTTTAGTTTATACTTCACTTATCACTTACACAATACGACCACACCGGTCCACACTATAATCATTTCAGTTCATTTTCAATTTATTATTTAGCTCCTCCACATGTACCTTGCCCACTTTCATTTCAGTTCACAAACTAGCCAGCCAAAACAAATAATATTCATAATCAACCAAAATACAGTTTCAATAACAGCAACACATTCATATCTATGGCCATAGTACGAACTACTTTACCAAAATAGAAGTACAAAACACATGGGCATGAAATAAGTTTTGCTGAACATAAAGTTACCTCAAACGCTTAATTCTTTCTTAGATTGATAAATGATACTTCGAGAACTCCGTAGTTTTATTGGATCTCTTGAAACCCATAAATTGTCCCAAAACATTCACCTCATAACAAAAACAACGATAGATATCAATAACAATTGACTACTCTTTCACTAGTTTCATACCTCGGTAAAATCAAACTTAATATGATTCCTATTACCTCTTAGTACCGAAATAAACCTGTCTCACCACTGTAACCTTCCTACAGCTTCCCCCTGAGTAATTAAGGTGCTAACGATTCATTTAAACAAGCTTTAGAGCATGAATAGGTAAGCTAAACACAAGAGGATGCAAAGTTGTACTTACAGCATCCTGTTTAATGTTTCTATGGAGTTTTCTATACCTTCCCAAGGCTTTAAGGCTTGAACAAAGGCTTGGAAAACTAAATATGGATGTCTAAAAGAGCTATATATAAGAAAAAGTAGGTATTTTAGAATAAAAATTGGGTGAAAAGAACCGAAAACCCAAAACTGCTATTTATAGCAGGTAAATGGCGGTACCTATAGGAGAGGAAACCTCTTCTGAGTAAGGTCGGTTTCATGGAGTTCCTGGGTGATTCTTGCTTGAGCTATTAGCTTGATGTGTTGGCTTTCATGCCCCATGGGATATTGACACCAAGTGGCTGCTAAGAAGCTTTCATTGAGGATAGGCCTGAACTGAAATTTCAGCTGGGCAGATCTTACTAAGTAAGGAACTTACCCTATTTAGCCACGTAATTCTTGGGAATAAATGACCATTCTAACCTTAATACATCCCAATAATGTCATATATCAAGTTTAGTTAGGTTCTAAGCTTCGATTCAACCCCGAAAGGCTCTTTAACTGGAAGCTCATCGTTACCCGATAAAACGATCTCTATACGATTTTCACAATCTTAATGAATAAGGTTCTTAAGGATCTTTTAACCTATTTATTGGTTTCCAAAACCTTCCTAACCAATAAGAATGGTAGATCTTACCCACTTTTGTCCTCATATGGTGTTGGAGAGTATTCTAATCTGCTTAAAAGGGTCAAACCAGATGAAAACTTACCACAACTAACAATTCCAAGTAACTCTTTTCCACCTGGAACATTAAAATCCGAATATCCTATTTAAACAACTTAATATAATTAGCTTTAAACTCAACCTGCTTAAAATTCAGGCTATTACACTCTACCCCCCTTAAAATAAATTTCGTCCTCGGAACTTCAAAACATAAGCTCGAAGATCCACCTCAAATATCCTCAAATTACAACTCATATCTCATTGTCTCATTCTCAAAGCTACAAAGCTCTAAACTCTTGTTCTTCGCTTCTATCTCTCAGAACTTGAACTCCATACACACTCTCCCAAGGATCTTTTACCCCGCTATGTGGCTAGCTCAGCACACGGTCGCAGGGTAGTTCTGATACCATTCTGTAACAGCCCGGCCTCCCGAGCTGCTAGCTTAAGATGCTTAGCAATCTCATGCTTCAATGATCATGGAATCCATAATAATATATAATACTTTAAATGGAACTTGCAACGGAAACAACCTTAAAATACACGATCCTAGACCAGTAGGTTATGGGCCCACAAAACAATTTCCTTTATATAATACTTCAATTACAGAGTCATTCGATCTCAATCCCTTAATAAAGGAATTAAATTAGAACATAACTCATTGTAATAGACTCCTCGT
Source organism: Patellifolia procumbens (assembly GCA_947645195.1). Taxonomy (NCBI): domain Eukaryota; kingdom Viridiplantae; phylum Streptophyta; class Magnoliopsida; order Caryophyllales; family Amaranthaceae; genus Patellifolia; species Patellifolia procumbens. Next base: position 8,471,439 of record CANSGD010000953.1, read on the forward strand.
ATCCAAACTTAAATCTCAAGACTTTAACCCATAATATACATCTGAATCATAACTTTGCTCTAGATTCAACTCCGAGCTTCCAACATTAACTCCTGCAAATAAGAAGGAATAGAAAACAAAGAAAACATCCAAAATGACTGGAAAACTCATAACTCTTACTTCAGCCCGTTAAAAACATTTTCATTTCAAATCGTTTTATCACTTGGAAATCAATCTTGGAAAACGATAATCATTCTTGTAAATGTATACGCTGGCATAGCTCAATCCCCTTACACAAATCGCTGGCAAGTACAGGCTTTGGACACAATTTATTTTAGTTTATACTTCACTTATCACTTACACAATACGACCACACCGGTCCACACTATAATCATTTCAGTTCATTTTCAATTTATTATTTAGCTCCTCCACATGTACCTTGCCCACTTTCATTTCAGTTCACAAACTAGCCAGCCAAAACAAATAATATTCATAATCAACCAAAATACAGTTTCAATAACAGCAACACATTCATATCTATGGCCATAGTACGAACTACTTTACCAAAATAGAAGTACAAAACACATGGGCATGAAATAAGTTTTGCTGAACATAAAGTTACCTCAAACGCTTAATTCTTTCTTAGATTGATAAATGATACTTCGAGAACTCCGTAGTTTTATTGGATCTCTTGAAACCCATAAATTGTCCCAAAACATTCACCTCATAACAAAAACAACGATAGATATCAATAACAATTGACTACTCTTTCACTAGTTTCATACCTCGGTAAAATCAAACTTAATATGATTCCTATTACCTCTTAGTACCGAAATAAACCTGTCTCACCACTGTAACCTTCCTACAGCTTCCCCCTGAGTAATTAAGGTGCTAACGATTCATTTAAACAAGCTTTAGAGCATGAATAGGTAAGCTAAACACAAGAGGATGCAAAGTTGTACTTACAGCATCCTGTTTAATGTTTCTATGGAGTTTTCTATACCTTCCCAAGGCTTTAAGGCTTGAACAAAGGCTTGGAAAACTAAATATGGATGTCTAAAAGAGCTATATATAAGAAAAAGTAGGTATTTTAGAATAAAAATTGGGTGAAAAGAACCGAAAACCCAAAACTGCTATTTATAGCAGGTAAATGGCGGTACCTATAGGAGAGGAAACCTCTTCTGAGTAAGGTCGGTTTCATGGAGTTCCTGGGTGATTCTTGCTTGAGCTATTAGCTTGATGTGTTGGCTTTCATGCCCCATGGGATATTGACACCAAGTGGCTGCTAAGAAGCTTTCATTGAGGATAGGCCTGAACTGAAATTTCAGCTGGGCAGATCTTACTAAGTAAGGAACTTACCCTATTTAGCCACGTAATTCTTGGGAATAAATGACCATTCTAACCTTAATACATCCCAATAATGTCATATATCAAGTTTAGTTAGGTTCTAAGCTTCGATTCAACCCCGAAAGGCTCTTTAACTGGAAGCTCATCGTTACCCGATAAAACGATCTCTATACGATTTTCACAATCTTAATGAATAAGGTTCTTAAGGATCTTTTAACCTATTTATTGGTTTCCAAAACCTTCCTAACCAATAAGAATGGTAGATCTTACCCACTTTTGTCCTCATATGGTGTTGGAGAGTATTCTAATCTGCTTAAAAGGGTCAAACCAGATGAAAACTTACCACAACTAACAATTCCAAGTAACTCTTTTCCACCTGGAACATTAAAATCCGAATATCCTATTTAAACAACTTAATATAATTAGCTTTAAACTCAACCTGCTTAAAATTCAGGCTATTACACTCTACCCCCCTTAAAATAAATTTCGTCCTCGGAACTTCAAAACATAAGCTCGAAGATCCACCTCAAATATCCTCAAATTACAACTCATATCTCATTGTCTCATTCTCAAAGCTACAAAGCTCTAAACTCTTGTTCTTCGCTTCTATCTCTCAGAACTTGAACTCCATACACACTCTCCCAAGGATCTTTTACCCCGCTATGTGGCTAGCTCAGCACACGGTCGCAGGGTAGTTCTGATACCATTCTGTAACAGCCCGGCCTCCCGAGCTGCTAGCTTAAGATGCTTAGCAATCTCATGCTTCAATGATCATGGAATCCATAATAATATATAATACTTTAAATGGAACTTGCAACGGAAACAACCTTAAAATACACGATCCTAGACAAGTAGGTTATGGGCCCACAAAACAATTTCCTTTATATAATACGTCAATTACAGAGTCATTCGATCTCAATCCCTTAATAAAGGAATTAAATTAGAACATAACTCATTGTAATAGACTCCTCGTATCCAAACTTAAATCTCAAGACTTTAACCCATAATATACATCTGAATCATAACTTTGCTCTAGATTCAACTCCGAGCTTCCAACATTAACTCCTGCAAATAAGAAGGAATAGAAAACAAAGAAAACATCCAAAATGACTGGAAAACTCATAACTCTTACTTCAGCCCGTTAAAAACATTTTCATTTCAAATCGTTTTATCACTTGGAAATCAATCTTGGAAAACGATAATCATTCTTGTAAATGTATACGCTGGCATAGCTCAATCCCCTTACACAAATCGCTGGCAAGTACAGGCTTTGGACACAATTTATTTTAGTTTATACTTCACTTATCACTTACACAATACGACCACACCGGTCCACACTATAATCATTTCAGTTCATTTTCAATTTATTATTTAGCTCCTCCACATGTACCTTGCCCACTTTCATTTCAGTTCACAAACTAGCCAGCCAAAACAAATAATATTCATAATCAACCAAAATACAGTTTCAATAACAGCAACACATTCATATCTATGGCCATAGTACGAACTACTTTACCAAAATAGAAGTACAAAACACATGGGCATGAAATAAGTTTTGCTGAACATAAAGTTACCTCAAACGCATAATTCTTTCTTAGATTGATATATGATACTTCGAGAACTCCGTAGTTCTATTGGATATCTTGAAACCCATAATCATTGTCCCAAAACATTCACCTCATAAAAAAAACAACAATAGTTATCAATAACAATTGACTACTCTTTCACTAGTTTCATACCTCGGTAAAATCATACTTAATATGATTCCTATTACCTCTTAGTACCGAAATAAACCTGTCTCACCACTGTAACCTTCCTACAGCTTCCCCCTGAGTAAGTAAGGTGCTAAGGATTCGTTTAAACAAGCTTTAGAACATGAATAGGTAAGCTAAACACAGGCGGATGCAAAGCTGTACTTACAACATCCTTTTTGATGTTTCTATGGAGTTTTCTATACCTTCCCAAGGCTTTAAGGCTTGAACAAAGGCTTGAACAACTAAATATGGATCTAAAAGATATCCATATAAGAAAAGTAGGTATTTTAGAAGAAAAATTGGGTGCAAAGAACCGAAAACCCAAAAGTGCTTTTTATAGCAGGTAAATGGCGGTACCTATAGGAGAGGGAAACCTCTTCTGAGTAAGGTCGGTTTCATGGAGTTCCTGGGTGATTCTTGCTTGAGCTATTAGCTTGATGTGTTGGCTTTCATGCATAAGAAGAGTGTTTTAAACAAAAACCACCAAAGCATGTTTTACTTGTTTTACGGGTTTAGTACTCAGCGCGTTGCTTATGTGAGTCAAATGTTTGTTTTGTCATTTCTGTGGCCTGTCATTTGGGTGGGTGACAGTACCGTATTAGTTTCAGGTGGATGTAGGAAAGATGTGGAAGCTTTGTTGCAGGGATTCTTGTCACAGCTATCCTTATTTGTATTGAGGCGAGGACGATCGACTTTGTAATAGAGTAATATTTTGTTATGTTGTAAATAGTTTTAAAATAATAATTTATAAAGTACGAGCTAGGAATAGTTGCTGGCAATATATTAAAATGATATACAGGTTCATAATTTGGACGCGAGTCCTAAGTTAAATTTTAGGCGGTCCGTATTTCAAATGGACCCCTGCCGAATTTTCTGTAGACTTTAATCAATTAATTAATACCATCAGATCATTTAGATAACTTCATTTAGTGTTAATGGTTTATAGTTACAAGTTTTAAAAAGTTAACGTTTTCAGGATTCCATACTCTTCGTTTGAGGACGAGGAGTGTGATGGTAATAGTCCGCATTAAGGTTTCCGCTGTGTTTAGCTCTAATTAAGTTGGTCGGTGAATCCGGCTGTTACAATACCGAACAAAAATAGCGATGGGATAACGCATACCTGAGGAGTCCGAATAAGGAGATGTTGCCTGAACGGGGTTATAAGAAGAGGCAGAGTAGCAAACGTAGTCATTTAAATAAACAGGAGGACGTCGACTGCGTTGATCACGATCAAGGTCTGCAACAATAGCAAAACTGTCACTGGAGCTCGGTTCTCGAATGTTATCACCTAAACTCACACCATGAGGCAGCGAAGAAGTGCCAGGTACACGCACATCAAGACGCAAACCAGCCTGATCCTGTGATGAATTGGCAGGAGGCTACTGCGTATCAGTTGCCAGAGGATGCTGCCTGCGTGGTGTGTGAACCAAGACTGACTGGGGAGCTGAATGAGTGCTCGAGTGCTGTTGTAGTGTTGTAGGGTTAGACACATGCTGGGCTGACTGGTGTGATGCATGCCCATGAGATTGTGGACTCCCCATGTCAACATGCTCACTAGTAGCAAGATTATAATTCAACTCCCACTCAAGCGGAACATCATCCGAACTCTCAAAATTATTGCCCACCATGCCATTTAATAGCTTTGATGATAGTTGTAATTACTAGTAGGTTATAGTTCCTATGGATTCTGTATCTCATTGTATTATTAATAATTATTTGACTTTAAAGAAAGGAGATTTCATTTGGTTAAGTTTGAAAGTTTGTTACATCTTTAAAACGATTTTAAAGTAGTTTTGAAATGATGAGAAAGTTGAGTTATTTGCTTGAAAGTGGAGTATTAAAGAGTTTGGTTTGGTTTTGGAAATGAATTGATGTGTTTTGAAACGGGATCTCTCGGAATGGAATGCTTAGAGTTCAATGCCAACAAGTTTACCGCTTTGTAGTTTTTGCTCCTCAATGAACCTAGGCATTGAGTTGAAGTGAGACACAAAGATGGTGGTGGAAAGGAGGCTTGACTCTTAATTGTAAAGTTTGGAGCTCTTGTTTTTAAATGTATGGATATTGATAAATTGTTTATCTCTTTACATATTTTTAATTTTCGAGGACGAAACTTTTTGTGAGGGTGGTATATTGTAATACCCCTATTTTTGAAGATTATTTTATTAATAGCTAAGTATAATTTATTAGCCTATTTATATATTAATAGTCCTTAAGTTTAATTAAAGGAAATTAGATTTGATTATAGAATTATTGAAAAGTTAATTATATTTACTTATTTAATTATTTTGACGTTTTAAATTAATATTGAGTTTAATTTCTTAAACAAGTATGAGTTATTGTTTTATATGAAGTCGCATTAGTATTTAAAATATATTTTTAAAAGTTAAATAAATATGATTAGATATATAAGAAGAGAATTTTAAGGTTATTATACCAAACTAGTTTTGTGGACCCGTGCAAAAATGCAAGGGAATTAAAATTGAATAACATATAATGAGTAAGTAAATTATATAATATAAATATTATTACTTATGGTAGTGTGAAAGTTAATAAAAGTTAATAATTAAATTTATTTTGATTTTTGAAAATATGAAACTACTATCATAATATGAAAATATTGTATAAGTGTTGTCAGGTACGTAAATAATATAAATAATAATCATTTTATTACATTTTGATATTTTTCTATTAGCTTTGTAAACAAAATAAGACCAAATAATACTAATACGATCGTTTTAGTTACATGAAACAATTTGTTGAAATCAAAAATTGTGTAAAGAAGAGAGATAGCATAAGACAAATTATAATTAACAAATTGTTATATACATCTATAATGCAATTTATTTTTTTGAAGTAAATAATGCAATTTATTTGAGAAAACTAAAAATAAAATAAACTAATGTAACATATATCTTACTTAATTTAACTCTTTATATATTATAGATAAATTTTTTATTATCTTTAATTTATTATTCATCCAAAATAAAATATAAAAACCACATTATTAGACTAAATGTTGCCTAAATAATACATCAAATTAGACAAAATAACATCTCATAAACACCCTCTAACTTTTCTTCTCCCTCAATCGCCATTTCATTCTCTCTCACCCAAACTCCCTTACTCCATTAAACAGCCTGAAACTCTTCCTCTCCCTCACCACAATTTTCATCTCTCTCAGTCATACTCCCTAAATCCATTAACGCACCTCCATAGCCATAGACCAAAAAATCTGAATCCCTTTATTGCACAAATGTTGAATCGTGAATAAATTAAGAGGGCAAATCCCTTATTCGATGGTAAAATGAGTGGGCAAAATTGAAGATGATAATTTCCAGCACTTTCCCCAAATTCGTTAAGCAAATTAGCAAATCTGGTTGATTTCTTATATTGGATTCTACAAAATTTGGTTCTTCTGTTCGAGATGCTTGCTTATATAAATCTAAATCTTCAATTCAAATGGCCTAGTACCTGATGAAGGTAATACGAAATTAATATCTTTCAGATTATGCTCTATTTATTATATGTTTTATTTTTGTTAAATAATTTTCCATAAGTTGTGGAAATTGAATCGTAACACAAGTTTCTCATTATATTTTGCAATGTGGTTGATTTTGGAGCACAAATTTGGACTTGCATGGATCTATTTTAACATATAGTAAGTATTTTTCAATTTTTTTTTCCCACATACGGTATTTGGATTATAACTATAGCATATATTGCCTGATTCTGATGTCTTTAAACATCGTTGCCGTAGGCGTCTTGCTGCTAATATTAAGCACGGAAGGATGCCATAGTTTACTTATGAATCAGTTGATTCATAAATTATTCCACAGATATACCAAGGTAAGAACTGTGATATATTAAGTATAAGTGATATGGCTACCTATTCAATTTGGTCAAAATATTATAAGTTAGAACTGTGATATATTAGATTTCAACTGTCCCAGTAATGCTGTGATTTTGGAACTATTCAGATTTCATCAGGAATCCTAATGATGTGCTTTTGAAGAACATTGTCTATATGACAACTTTACAATTATTATCATGCACCCGGGTGCACCGTGCGCATGGTGCACCCGGGTGCACCGTGCGCATGGTGCACCCGGTGGCATTATTGTAATTAATGCGAAAATCTGGGCAACAGTATAAGTATTAAAAGCGTGCCCCTATACCATTTAGATAGCTTAGCTCAGTTGGTGTTGAGGTTTATTTGTTTGCCAGTTGGTCATGGGTTCGACTCCCTCCCATACCAACCATTTATAATTTTTTTTAACGTTTGTCTTTTCCTCCTCTTTTGGATTCATTTAATTTTTTTTTTGTTTTTCATGTTTCTTCCATAGTCTTAGTTCTTATTTTAGTTTTTTTTTTATTTTATCCTTTTCAATTATTTTGCATATTGTTGTAATATAATTATTTTTTTGAGGGATGTTGTACTATAATTGTTATTTTTAAATTTCTAAAAAAATTATTTTACGGGTAGAATATATAATTATTATAACACGCCTTTTTTCTTTTTGATATTTTCCATATTCTGTTACAATATATTTTCAAAAAAATTTAAATAAAAATCTTACTATATTCTTCTTTTCTTCTCCACTCACTAACCTTTTCCATTTCTTACAATATATTTCACTCATTTGACCAAATGAGCAATCGTTTTTGTGCAACAAGATTAGTAAACATTCTGATCACAATTGAGCGATTTTATTTTACTCAATTGATCAAATGAGCAATCATTTTTGTGCAGCAAGATCAGTATACATTCTCATCACAATTGAACGATTTTTATTTTACTCATTTGATCAAATGAGCAGTTTATTTTGTCTTGGAGAGAAATCAATCTGCTCATTTGTCAAAATGAGCATGTTTGTTTAGATAAGTAAACATTTTGATCTCAATTAAGGTAAAATAAATCTGCTCATTCACAAAATGAGCAGTTTTATTTTACTCATTTGATCAAATGAGCAGTTTTATTTTACTCATTTGATCAAATGAGCAATTTTATTTTACTCATTTGATTTGAGCAATTTTATTTTACTCATTTGATCAAATGAGCATTCTTTTACGTAGGAAGATCAGTAAATATTTTGATCTTGAGTGAGGTAATAAATTTGCTCATTCACAAAATGAGTTGTTACTATGATTTAATTTTTTCTGGTTATATTCTTCTTTTCTTTTCCACTCTCTAACTTTTTCCAATTCTTTTTTGAATGTGGACAAATAAAAACTAAACAAAAAATAAGATACCCATTGAAAAATTTAATGAAATAAGCAATATAGCTTTGAAATGAGTAAATATTTACTTAGTGCAAAAAAGTCCTTAAATGAGCAAAAAACTCTTAGAATATTGCTCATTTAATGAAATTATTAAAAATACCACTGAATATTTATGGAGCAAAAAATAATTTAAATGAGTAAAACATCCTTATAATGAGCAAAGATTGTCTTATTTTACGGTGTAGAATATATAATTTTTTTAAATTCACTATAATTTTTAAGCTTCCAATATATCACTAGAATGAACAATAGATAGTTCGAATGAGCGATGTATCTTAAATGAGCAAATTAAATGTCTATTTCTAATGTCTAAAAATAAAAAATAAATACTGAGAAAAAAGAAGAAAATAAACAATATTATTTTATAATTTGTAGTAGCTTAACACTGGTACGTGGAAAATAAATAAATGAGTAATTTATCTTTTAAATGAGCAATTATATAATTCTTTATTGATTAGTAAACATGTATATACTGTGTCACATTGACGAATATATTACTAAAATGAGCATTATATATTTCAAATGAGAAATATATCTTAAAATGAGAAAATATATTTTCTAATGTGTTAAATTAAATACCAAATAGAGTAATCAGTTATAATACAAGTAAATGAGCAATATTGTTTTCGAATGAGCAAATAGATTATACTTGAACTTGAAAAATAACTAAATGAGCATCGTAACTTTCAAATGAGCAATATAACTTTTAAATGAGCAATAATATATTTCTTTTTAAAAAATAGGAATAAAAGAAGATTAATAAAAAATGAGTTGAAGGAGGAAAAAAACAACAACAAAGAGTGGTAGAGGTTGGATTCGAACCCGCGACCCTCTAACGCGGAGAGAGGATAGAGGCCCAACCACTGAGGTAGCTTTCACTTAATGATGTAAAATGGAAGGAAATAGTATTAGAGTTGTTTTACTGAAGTTCGCGAAAATCACCAAAATGCCACCGGGTGTACGGTGCATGGTCTCTGACAACTTTTTTAATGCCGCATTGCCCAAAGGTATTCAACACAATCCCAGTCCAAGTATTACTTTTGTAAGTTTTATGTTTCTTATGTTTACAAAATACGACAGCAGTTTTTGGATTGGGTGGATGACGGAGCAAAATGCCCTTATTGTGAAGGCCTTGGATATACTGTCTTTGATGTCTGTAAAGGGAAAAGTGCTGCCTAGGTTCAGATTTATGGACTCAGGAATACAGTTTTGATCCGTTGCCGTTTTATCCAAGCAGCCGCAGGTGCCGCTATATCATTTTACTTTTGCCCTTGAGATATATTTTGATACATTTGTAAGAGCTTTTTTTTATATGGTCAGGAGAAACACCATGTTCAAGCCTCAACCCACTCCGTGTCTTGGTCTAGCATTTGCGGGATAGGCACTTGGAAAGTGAGGGGAATGGTAAGGGGAATCCCTACCTCTAAGCACTGTGTTAGGGAGGATTTGACCTTTTGACCTTGAGGTTATCAAGCAAGCTTGGTAAATTTATAAGAGAAGATTTGAGTTAAGAGCTGAGTGTTGTCGTTTGTAAGTTTTATGTCTCTTCAATTTGAAGAAATATAATTGCTTGGTTATTGGTATGCCGTTAGAAGGTTCCCTGTGAACTGCACCATATATAAGAGAAAGAGAAATAAGAAGTATTTTTATGAATCATACTAATTAGCTTTACTTGTTCCTGTACATAAGCAACATAACTGTGAGAGAAGGGAAGGGCTCATCATATCTTTGAACCATAAAAAATTGAATAAATAACCATGTTTATCTTCCTCAAGCTCCCAAGTATGACGATGAGTTAGGTTCTAGTGGAATTTATTTGATCGTGGGGCGAAATCAATCAGGAAACTTACCCTATCAGTTACATTATTTTATGCTCATAGCTAAGAACACAACTTCCTACAAAATGTAGGAATTGGTCCATTTATCCTATGCACCTCATATTTGCCACACCTACAATGTTTTAAAAATAGTTTATTAATTATAAGAAAACTAAAATGAGACTTGTTTAAATTAAGTTGCATTTAACTAAAATTATTTACTTACATTGGCCCTTTCTTTTTGAGCAATTATGGAAACAGATGACAGAACTTATTGACTTCCAACAACAATTGCTATTTGGATACACATATGAAAGGAAGAGTGTCGCTCCAACAAAGGTATGTGATGTCCTTCGCGTACAATGTAAACATCCCATTTTTTTTAAAAACCAAATAAGATGTTGTATGAAATACTTGACTCTACTTTATAATATTAATTGTGTACGTCCATAAACATTGTGCTGTTGTTGTGTCCATATTATAAATCTTGTATTATTATAACAGAATTATGTTGGTACGTCCTTGAGTATAATATGTATGGCTTCAATAATGGATTGAGTATTTCATATACTGAAATAGCACTTTTAAAACAAAATTAAAATGATTATATATTTCAAGCTTATTAATAGGTAATATTATACTAAAAAATGCAAACGAATGAATGCTTTTTTACAACAAATAATAACTTTAATAATTATTTTCAATAGTCTTAAAACGGTTTGTATAGGAGACATCGAAAACAAACAAATTATGAATACTTGATATTTAAAGTATTACCTCAACGAAACGAAACATTTTGGAATATCTCCTTGTATACGACATTAGTTGTGGTATTGGCAATGCCGCTACGTTTTTATATTAGTTACCTAGGTTTGGTTGATTGAAGAACCCTATACTCTTTCTTGCATATAATGAAATCACCATCTCTGGCCACTTTACTACCACAATTGTTGCACGAATCGAAGTACCAACTATCTCCAATGTTAATTTCTTGGATAGTTGCCAAACAAATAACCTTTGTAGCCTATAAAATTAATTAAATTTTATCCTTATATAATATTTATAAATTTATTTAATCTTCATACGACAAATATAAAAAAACCATAATGACATATAATCAAAAATAACCTTTCTTATTCTTAATAGTTGATATATGTTTACACCCACGACTTCATTTGATTCGGATTGAATGGAAACAGTTAGAGCTTCGTACCTATATATATTTTTAAAAAATTTAAAAAAAGTGATAATGACATTCCAATGATTATTTATAAATAGTAAATTTAGAATGACTTCTCATACCTTTGCTTAAATTCAAGAATTTCTTTCACATTAGAATCGAAAAGCAAACGGGTTGTAACTCTAGTATTGGTCACCTGAAGAGCACCTATTATTTTTGGGAGACTTGGAATATTGTTAATCTTTGAATAAAAAAAATAAATACAAAAATATGGTTAATCGTACATAACATTGTCAAATTGCAAACCTCTGGTGGTAACAATTTGACCAAATTGAATAATAATGTATATTGGATCCTTTCTGTCAATATAGGATATATATTTTGACAAATTTTCTGCATAATCTCCCCATAAAGAGCACACCAAACAATTGTCCCTACAAAAAGTGGAATTAAAATATTAGGGTTAAATTGCTCAACATATATGTACATATATTGAAGTAAGAAGACAAATTTTTTCCAAAATACAAATATACTCACTGAAGGTCCCTCAATTCAAATGTAATCATCCTTGATTTTTCATTGGTAGTTATCTCACTAAATGAGAAATTAGCCCAATAACATCTATATGAAAAAAAATGTACACAAATCAATAACATTATTTTAATAAAATCGATAAATTATATATTAAAATAAAATTTATGGTGAAAAGGTTACCTATATAGAACATGGGTTGAACTTTATGCGCAAGAATATCTTGGAATGAAGAAAACTTGAAACCATTCTCTGGGATATTTGTGTCTTGACTTGGCGTAATAATAGTAGTCAAATTGACGATTACTTTGTATGGATGGGAAGTAGCCCTTTGTAATCCTGAATTTTCAATTAATGTAAAGTTTTGAACTTGTCTAATTTCACCTTCCTTTATCAACGGCCAGTATATAAAAATTAAACCCTTTGGAATGGTAGCTTGGATAGTATGTCCCTACCAAAAAACATAAACAAACAATTAACTAAAAAACAATATACTATCGAACTATTCATATATAAAAAATGAATATAATACTTGTGCATCTAGGAGTATCAGTTCGACAATCTCCGTGTCCAATTCGTTTAGTAAATTGACTTCTTCCCAAACACGGATGATTCGACAATTTATTGAGCATGGATTCACCTCTATAGTCAATTGGTTTATTGAAACTTCACGAAATTTCATAGTTATTGTAATGGAAATATAAAAATGATGAAAGACTGAAAAAACTATGTAAAATAGATGTGAAGTTCTTAAATTGTGAGTAACTATACTTATATATAACGCTTTAATACTACAACTACTAACAAAAGGCAATTACTTAATTTAAGGGGGAAAATATTGTATCAAATATATAGTTGACTATATGGATATCCTTGTCGTTGCCTGAAATAGCCAAATTGTGTCTTTATATTCGTAATTTAAGATACAAATCGGATCAATTCAAATCTTATATTTCCTTTTCTATTAAATTATATTTGTATGTTAGTTAAAAAAAATAATAGCGATGCCTTTTTTTAATATTAAAAAAAAGGTCTTTTAAGCGATACATTAATTGACATTTATCAATATTTAGATTCTGGCTCAAAGTACTAAATTTTGGCAAGTATGACAAAAAACTACAAATGATACTTGAATATCCTCTACTTTTATTGAATAAGATGCTTAAAAATTTACCTTAATTATTTTCTTCATGGGAACGTCATTTTAGGGATTAGTATAATTTAAATTCAATCTTCGATATTAAAGGAATATATTTCGATTTTTTCCCCTTTTATTGTTAGATATTTCTATTAATAAATCGTAATTTAAAACTTCCATTAACAACAAATGCATAACTGCTCCCATACCATGAACTATTTTTCCATATCATAAGTCTCCCACATGGCAACGTTTTAGGAGGAATTAAATACTGTAAATATATAGTTGACTATAAGGATGAACTTGTCGTTTATTAAATAAAACTAAGGGTCTTAACATACCAAATTCAATATCAATAACGGAAGCAATAAAATAAAATAATTTAATATACTTTCGTTTTTTTTTCTTTTTTTAAAAGGCTCTTTTGTTCGTAGTCATAAAAAATATAGAATATTTAGTTACCGTTTCAAACTACTTAATTTAATCGAATATCAAAGAAAAATAAAAAATAATTTTTCAATAAGATCCTCTTTTCTTGAATAAGATGTAAAAAGTTATTATCTTTATGGGAACGTCATTTAAGGGATTAGTATAATTTAAATTAAATCTTCGACATTAAATGAATATATTCTGATTTTTTCCCCTTTTATTGTTAGATTTTTCTATTAATAAATCGAAATTAAAAACTTCCATTAACAACAAATGCATAACTGCTCCCATACCATGAACTATTATTCCATATTATAAGTTTCCCATATGGCAACGTTTAAGGAGGAAATAAATAATGTAAATATATTTATGCCTATAAGGATGAACTTGCCGTTTATTAAATAAAACTGAGGGTCTTAACATACCAAATTCAATATCAATAACGGAAGCAATAAAATAAAATAATATAATATACTTGCGTTTTTATTTAAAAGGCTGTTTTTGTTCGTAGTCATAAAAAATTTAGAATATTTAGTTACCGTCTCAAACTACTTAATTTAATCGAATATCAAAGAAAAATAAAAATAATTGTTCAATAAGATCCTCTTTTCTTGAATAAGATGTAAAAAGATTTACCACAATTGTTATCAATTTCGTAACGTTATTTTTGGGATTGGTTGCAAATGATGTTCAATCACAGATAAAAACGCCATTTCCTCCCATGACATCAGCTATTATTCTATATTTTAAGTTTCTAACATTGTAACTTTTTAGGTGATTTAAATTAAGCTATGTTACTTGCAAATACTCTTTTATGAAACGATTTATAATAAGTGATATGGATACAATTACAAAGGACTATGGGCAATCCAAATTCACAATTTTTTTTAAATCTAAATAAGTCAAAGTGGTGTAAAAATACGAATATCAAATACTAACCTTATAAATACGATACTCCAATGTATATAAGTATAATTGAAGGTATATATATGATTATACAGAAATTCAAACCCTTATATTAATAGAACACCTAAAGATATCATTTTGTCCCATTAGGTGTACCCTTAATTTTGTTACATTAAACCAACTCAATCGCAACGTATATAATTAAGTGCCACTACAGTAACTATATATAGATAAACAACCTCATAGAAAATATTTATATATAATTATTTGGCATATAAAAAAGACCAAGTAAAATAGTTTGTATAAAGCTATTCAAGGTATAAAAAAAGGTAAAAAGGTAATTCTTTTGTAGAAAGTATAATGGTGATTAAACAAACTCTATCAATTAATACATAATCACGTTTTCATTCCTCAAATTTTTCAAGCCGAATAACAAAAATATTCATTATCATTCAGAAATCGATGTTAATGAATCTATTTGGTCCATTGCTTCTCCAAAGAAAGCAAAACATAAATAAAGTGTAAGTGATTTAAATTGTAGCAAAACAGAATTAAATGTAGCTGATTTGATGTTTTCTACACAATAATAGTTTCATAATGATATCAGCTAAAATAGTGATTCGGTTATATCACACCAAATTACATTGTAGGATTTGGCTCGGTCTTGACGACCTTCAATTTCCTGTTGGTACTGGATAGCTGAGCTTCATTACCATAAGCGTCAAAATCATCTTCTAGGTTAACTGCACCAAGTAAGGTCCTTTTGTTGGGAGTCAATAGTGGTTGCTCAGTAACGCTGTCTGGAGTTTCATCAAATGTCTCCTAAGAATAAGAAAAATAAATATATAATAGCATAAATAAGATAATATCATGAAATTATAATGATTTAAAAGTATGTACCTTAGAAGCTTCATCAATTTCTTTCACACTCTCACATTCAATTATAGCCTTCAATTCATTGTCACACTATAAAAAAGGTAAACGTCAAAACAAAATTTGCATGAAAAATGACTAATGTAGATAGGGAACCAAGTAAACATTTTGGTTTTGCCTGTTGTTTGAGATACATAGCCATGAATTTGTCTATCGTGGATTGGTCATCACAGGTGCTAACAACTGTGTAAGTTGTTTCCCATTTAGAATTACTTCTAAAAGGAATATCAACTTTAAATAACATTTTCCTCCCAATAAGTTGATTCAATATTTCTGGAAAACCATACTTGTCACCATTCTGGAAAACAAATATTATATTACGTGTTATATGTTTATTAATATTTAAATAAATTAATGTATGTAATGATAAACGAATTCTGTAAATATAAAAAGTCTTAACTATATAGCTAATTTAAAAAAATAACAGGTCGTAATATGGAAATCATATATGTACACATATACAAATCAATGAGGGAAATCTATAGATGCTGAAGTCAAATTGGGATTCCAAACTTAAGAATATGTTTAGCGTAGTGTTAGAATTCAAAGGAAATCAATCTCACTCACATGAACCTCTTCCTCAAGCTTATTTTGTGGTGTTAAACTTCTGATTATTGGATTAATATAATCTGATTCCTATATTAATTGCATTTATATGGTTAATAATAATATGGAATCTATATATATATAAATATACAAAGGTTATTCAAATAACCTTCTCTTGTTCCTCTAACAATTCTGCAGCACTTTTTTTAATTTCCTTAACAACTTCCCGCTCAAATATAATGAATGAAGTGTCACGTGTCTCATCTGCAACAACAATCTTCAACCGATACCTATGCAATCGCAAAAATACAACAAAATTAACAAATTTCATTAAACATTATTTAATTATTTTATATATTACTTAATGACAATATAGTTCTTATTAGATACCTCGGTGTTGTCTTCTTCAAAATTTTGTTTTCCTTCTTGCACTTGATAATGTTGCCTTCTTTTTTCACACCACTCAAAGATTTTGGACACGATTCATAGTACCAATTGTTATCGACATCCAAATCTTCAATAGTTGCAAGGCATATACACAATCCAGTCTATATTTATGAAAATGCATTAAGAATCTCTAAATACAATAAGCTTTGATTATAAAAAATTTAATTCACGGAGAAAACCAATAAACAAAAAATAGTACCTTTTCGCATGCAACCAAATCAAGTAAGTCTTTTATTAGTTCCTCTCTCAAGAACTCATTAGTCTCGGATGATACATGGCTTTGAAGATGCGTCAATCCTTTTGAAGTGGATGAATCTCTATTGGCAATTCTCCTACAAATAATTACATACGTTGCAAGAAATCTACGCATTACTTTACTTATATTAAATTTTAAATAATAAAAATGTAAATTTATATTTTATATTATTTACCATAAGGTTATCATATAAGATTGACCATTAAGAAATTTACAATGATAATATCTTTGTATTGCCATTAAGAATGTATTTAAAAAAAACATATGTTGTATTTCAATATTGTTGGGCAAATATTATATAGATTTCGTTTATTTGAACGTATAAGAACATGTCTTTTAATAATATCCACTTATAATTTATAATACACTCAACTATTAAAAAAAAATGTTTCAAATATCCAATATATATTCAATCACATTTTTATTTTGTCAGCGATTGTATTACAAAATATTCACACCACGAAACTATATACGAAACTTTAAATAACTTCAATACCTTGTACTAAATTCACCAATTTCTGAAGTGTCTGGATTCACAAGCAAACGGGTAATATTCCATGAATTTTGAACACGAACTTCACCTAAATGTACAGTAACATTAAGCTAAATCTTATGGTAATCCAATAAACAATTATTTACTTTTATTCAATATCTACCTTACAGATAAATTTATTTTGTATTAGAATATTACCTTGATAAGAAACCCTCTTTCCAAATTGTATGATAACAATAATAGGTAGTTTATCACTTTGGTTTGCCAATAACGCTGTTGTCTCATCCGCATAATCTCCCCATCGTACACATGTAATGCTTTGGTTTCTATTTTAAATAAACATTTTAGAATGTGAAGTAATGTTAAAATAATATACATCTATCAAATAAGTTATATCAAAAAAAGTTAAAAGGACATTACTCATTATTGACCAACTCTAAAGTCATACACTTTGATGCTTTTGTTGGCACGATAGCACTATACTCCGTTAATTCACCAATTATGTCTGCAATAATAGGAATGAAAAAATAGCATTATTTAAAATTACTAATCCAATTAGATTATTAACGGTGCATTCTATAACATAATTGGTATTAATTAATTAATAAATTACCTATATAATAAACATCAGAAATTTTCTTGGAGAGGATGTCTTCAAAGGGAATAAAATCGAAACCATAGAGCGGAATAGAATTATCTTCAAACTTCTTTATGGTAGTTGAATAGCTAAACGAAATCTTGCAACTATGTCTTGTTACTTGCTCTAGTCCAATGCTTTCGAGAATAAGAAATTTGGATATTTCTCGAACTTGTCCCTCAACAATCATGTCCTTGAATGCATTAACTAAATTCTTACGACAATAAGCTTGAATCCTGTCACCCTAAAATAAATTTAAAAAACGTTTAGAAAAACATTTAAAATTAAATAAGTATAATTTAATGTATTATTTCGAAATTGTACTTACATTTTTGTCAGCTAACACCATTTCAACATAATTTACTTCAGAGGGGGTTGTTTTGTCAGTCCTTTCCCATAATCGTACTATTCGAACTCTAATGCTGCAAAATTTCTTCCCTTTCGTAATGTCACTGACATTGATCATTTGGCATTGACGATCCATTGCTAGGTATTTTGATATAACTTGGAATAGAGAAAAGGTAAATTTATTATACTGTTGCTAGAAGTGACATTGAATTGTCCTATTTATACAATATACCCTAGTAAGAATAATCAAAATAGCAATAATATCAACATTAATTTAGGCAATGATGAAGGTACTGGTTTTAAAAAATATCAATACTATCAGTTATGGTCAGTATTCGATTTTATTGCTAAATAGGGTAGTCGTTTAATTGGGAACAAATTCATATCAATATGATTTGGCAGATCTAAAAATTTACATAATTAGCCAACACATTCCCTAAATTTAGTAAGATTTGATTTTAGTACAATCTCTAAAACGTGATAGTTTATTTGATTTCACTTCTTAAAAAAATTTTGATCCCTAAATTTATGGAACATTTGATGTTATGCACACTAATTTTAAAATCAAATAGGGTACTCGTTTCATTGTTAACAAATTCATATCAATATGATTTGGGCAAATCTAAAAATTTACATAATTAGCCAAAACATTCCCTAAATTTAAGAAGATTTAAACCAACTACAATCTCTAAAACGTGATAGTATATTTAATTTCACTTCTTAAAGAAATTATGATCCCTACATTTATGGATCATTTGATATGTTATATATAATTATTTAAGGAGTACAATCTCTAAAACGGTATGGAACATTTGATATGTTATATATAATTTTGATAACTCATTTTTGCATTAGCATTTATAGAGAATTAGGATACGCTTAATTTAGACTTACATAATCGAATTTCAAGGAGAATGTAAAAAGATTTCCTAAAATTTAGGATCGAATGTTTATGGCATCTAAAAGTCTTTTTTTAAAGGCTACCAAATATTATAAATAATGAGTTGTCAAAATTAAAATGGTTATTGTTTTAAGTAAACTTGAAGAATACGGTATTTGTCCTGATGATGGACAGGTGTAGGGTTGATATTGGGAGGCTTGTGCTGAGATGTTGCTTCGTTCCCGAACCTGCAAAAGGGGAAAACCAAACCGGAGGTTTGGGTTTGATTCCCTCTCCGATGCTTAAGTCAGTGTTCAATAGATAATAGCTGGGTACGAATTTTGACAGAGTAAGTTTAAGAGAGAGTTGTTGTGTCCCTTTTGCCTGATTATGAGGAACTATTTATAGTATCTATGTATAGAAAAGAGCACCCTAGGATGAAGGAATGTGATTGGTTAGGCAATGGGAAAGCGACACTTGTCATGGTCTGATTGTCCTGAGCCTTTTATCCAATCACCTTCTTCCTCTTTAGGGAATTTGGGTTGATTATTCCCTCTTTTAGGGAATAGTTGGGCCTCTTGTTTGCAGAATTGATGATATCATTAGCTCCCCATAACATGCTGCCAAGTGTGGATGAGGGGGTGAGCCACGTGTCACCAATTCATTGGGCCACGTGGCGATCCCTGACTGGGCCACGTGTCCTCTTTAAATATGTTACAACATTTGCCCCTAAAAGGGAAGGTATCTAAATCCAATACTGATATATTTCCTTTTATCAGTAGTAATAATTCTAGTTTTACTGAAGTAAGTCCAATTGTACCGAAAGAAAGGACCAATCAAATGATGTGGGATGCTGACATGCCCCTCTCACAAGGTGACACGTGTAAAATTACTTTGGGAGGAGAGAGGTCTTTTTACCCCCCTATAAATATCCCCCCTCCTCTTCATTTCCTCACTTTCTGTTTTCAGAATTTTGAGAGCATTCTAGAGAGAGAGAGATATTTTTAGAGAGAAGCACAGATCGTCCGAAGAGCCGCTCTTGTTCAACGTTCATCTGTCTTCAGCCTACGTGTCAAAGCTCGTCAGGTATCTTTCCTCCTTCCATCCTTTAATTTATTCATTTATTCTTTATAAATAAATGGAATCCTCATCCTCGTCCAACACCCTTGGCCGTCCGAGAGAGTGTCTAGGCCCTAGAAATAAACTCCAAACATCCTCGAGTTCTTCTAGAGTTGGACCTTTTTTAGGCGGTCCCTTTGTGTATTTTTATGCCCATCAACCTTGTCCGACGTTACAGTCTTTGCCTGTGCAGGGTATTCTGGCGCGCGTCAAGCAAACTGCTCGTTTAAGACGCCAGCTAATCCTTCCAACCTCTAGCTCAGAAATGGAGGAATCAACTGGTCGAGGCCCACAAAGGGGCCCTACTGAGATTCCAGAACGATCTCCCTATGGGGATGATATACAGCTAGGTGAACAAAGTCGACCCTATTCTGACCCAGAACCGTCCGTGGCAAGGCCGTCTGGGGTTCAGGAAGAGAACCCTCTTTTATATGATGATGATGAGGACGAGGAGGTTGTTGATGAGGTGGAGGTTGATGATGAAGCCCAAGGGGATGATGCAGAGGAAGCTGAGGAGGAGGAAGAGGGAGATAGTGAGGACGAGGGAAGTGCTTCACCCACTCCATCTGAAATTCGCAGAACCTTAGGAGACTTAGCAGACCGTGGGGCAATAAAGATAGATAGGGCTTGGCTAAAGAAGTTTGGAACTGATCCCTATCATTTATGGGCAGCTATTCCCATAACAGACTATGAGTTTGTCATTCCTTCTAAGGGGCAAACCGTTCTTGACGCCAAACACGGCCAATTTCCTGTTTATAAACTGGCCTTAGATTGTGGTCTTAGGTTTCCCATTCACCCTTTCATAGAGGAGATACTGCGTCATTATAACCTCGGCCAAAGTCAACTGGCTCCAAATGCATGGCACAACGTCCTGACCTTTATAGCTACCTGTGAGCTTAAAGGTTATCCCCTTTCTTTGACCGCCTTCACTCACATGCACTATTTATCCAAGATGCCTAAGACGGTGGATGGCTCTTGGTTTAGTATATGTAATCGGACTGGCTTTATGACGGCTTGGGGTAAGCCGTCAAAGATGCATGGCTGGAAGTCTCACTTCCTTTATCTCCGGGCCCCCGACGAGGAAACAGCCAAACGTTATAGGTACCGTAGTCGTGCGGTTACCCATACTGGACTTGGAGCTCCCCTCCTGGGCCTGGAGAATAAATTTGAAGACATGGTGGTTGACCACTTCAAAGTGGTGGAGTATAAAAAGGAGGATCGTCCAACCATTAAAGGCCCTGCCGGCTGGATACCCTTCAAGGAGAGGTTTTATAGTAACAAATTTTTAGTGGCCGCTGGACTTTGGTTAGGCGAGGATAAAGGTAATCCAATTTTTATAATTCTCCTCTGCTCCATCATTATGTCCTTGTCTCACTTGTTTTTATTGTTTGTTTTCCAGAGGAAGCCAGATCATTATTGACTCTCTCTCAGAGAGGCGAAATGGAGCCTGTCGCTTTGCCCATAAGCTGCGCATGGAGGCGGCTAAGAAGCCTGCCGAGAAACAGGGCACCACCCTGGTAAGACAGCCACTTCTAATTCTTTTCAAATTTTCAACCCAATATTACTTGTAAAAGGAAGGCGTCCGGGTATTCAATCTTTGGACGTTTTTCTTTATTGAACAAATTGTCTAAAGACAAATTGTTCTGAAAAGGAAGGCGTCCAGTTATTCAATCTATAGACGTTTTCCTTAAGTGAACAAATTGTGTTTGAACTATTTGATCTGAATGGGAAGGCGTCCAGATAGTCAATCCTTGGACGTTTTCCTTAAGTGAACAAATTGTGTTTAAACTATTTGATCTGAATGGGAAGGCGTCCAGGTAGACAATCCTTGGACGTTTTCCTTCAGTGAACAAATTGCGTTTGAACTATTTGATATTGGAAGGAAGGCGTTTAGGATTTCAATCCTTAGACGTTTTCCTTCTTTGAAGAAATTGTTATCAACTCTTACGAGAAGGAAGGCGTCCAGGTAGTAAATCCTTGGACGTTTTCCTTCTTTGAAGAAATTGTTCATCAACTAACTCTTATGAGAAGGAAGGCGTCCAGGTAGTAAATCCTTGGACGTTTTCCTTCTTTGAAGAAATTGTTCAACTAACTCTTATGAGAAAGAAGGCGTCCAGGTAGTAAATTCTTGGACGTTTTCCTTCTTTGAAGAAATTGTTAAACTATTTAATGAACTGGAAGGCGTCCAGGTAGTAAATCCTTGGACGGGTTCCTTTATGGATCAGTTTGGATCTCTTTGTGCCCAAGTTGTTCAATAATCAGGAGAACGTCCAAGCTTTCTAGCCTAGGACGTCTTCCTTAATGAATCACTAGGTCTTATGGAATCTGAATACATAAGTCATTCAATAATATTTCGGACGGTTTCCTTCTGCAAGCAATGTGTACTAATTTTTTTTTTCAGTCAAAAGCTCCCACTGCCAAGGCTGCAGACAAAGCTTCGTCTAAGCCTGCCAGTACGGTGCCCGCAGCTAGGAAAAGAGCTGCATCCACTCCTGTTGAAGAGAAATCTCCGACAAAGAAGAGCAAGAGTACTTTCAAGAAGAAAAGTACAACTTCTAGTATGTCGCAGGCTTTGAAAGCTGTTCCTGTTAGCCAGCTGGTTACCAGAGTACCTCGTCCTTCTGACGGAGGTAAGGTTAAGGGGGTGGAAGTCTCCACCCCTTTTGTTCCAAACGAGGGGGAAATTCTCCCCTTGGCTGATTTATCTATTCAGCCGGACGCGGCTGATATGCTTGACGTTGTTGAAGTGGGGGACCTGGACGCGGCAACCCCCCAAGTCTCGGCTTACAGTGGAGCTGCAGCTCGGCTGGAAAGTCAAATGCCCCCGGCCTGCCGTGGTAGGTCTTTGTCTTCTGGTGAGTCTTATTCTCCAAACGTGGTCAGAACACTGAGAATTGGGGGACGATCACAGAGCCCGTCCAACCAACCCACAAACACTTATTCTTCCTATCCGTATGTCTAATCCTCCACTAGTTACAGATAAGGGAAAATGGCCAATGGCTGAGGGTCCTGAGGACGAGGATTATCCTGATGAGCCTTTCCCCTCCTTTGCCAAGTACTGAAAAATGGAAAGGGAACAGGTAAAGCGTGAAGTTTTTGACGCTTTCCCTGAATACGTCAAGGGCTTGAGAGGAGCCACTGCCGGCCATGTGGGTTACATAACCCATCTGACTGCTGAGGTGAGTGCCACCTACTATCTTTCTTATATACTTAACATATCTTGTTTATTATCCCACCATCTAACTTTTCACTTTTTTGGGCTTTTGCCCGTTCTCTTATGGCCGAGGATTATATCAGGGACCTCCGTAAAGAGAATAGGAGGCTCGTCCGTCAGGTAACTGATGCCGGGGACAAGTCCATTTTGGAGCTGGCAACCGTGAACTTGGAGCATGCTCAAACTGTAAGAGCCATGGAGAAACAGGCAGCTGATATGGATAATATGAATAAGCGCCTGATGATGAGCCTGGGTAGCTTGCAAGCCGAGGTGGATCGGCTGAGAAGTCGGCTTGACTCAGCAACTCAGCCCATCGAGGAGGAAAAGAGGGTTGCTCTCATTACCGCAGCCCTGTTCCATCAGGCCATTGTGGGGCTTACAGCTGAGGTGGCTCGTCAAAAGCTCTTGAGGGAACGTGACTTTGAGGAGGCCGTCAAAAGCTTCTCTGACGCTGAAAACCAGGCTAAGGAATGGGCCCTCAAAGCCTTCGACATGCTAGCTGACTCCGACGAGGTGCCCCGGTTTGAGAGAAGACTTCTGTTCCAGGAGAAATGCTCCAAGGCTCGGCTGCTCAATGAGAAACCCCCAGTATTTATTGATTCTGACGGGGAGGAATACATAGAACCTGATGCCACAGCTGATGCAAACTTGGAAATGCCTGCGGACACAGAGAAAGATATGGAAGGTACTCCTGACGAATAACTTGTGCAAGCCTAAGAAGAAAGCTTTCACCAAGTACTCCAAGAAGTATGACAGTGAAGAGGGCATGAAAGATATTCAGGCTCAGCTTGACAAGTTGAAGAAGTACGCAACTTTCATTAGAGTCTTGGCCCACAACCAGATCAGGATGCTCCTCTTGCTGTCAATTGTTGCTTTGTAATTTTGTCTTAAGTATTTTTGTAGATCGGCCATACTTGGTTTTAGACCGGGATGACGATCTTGTAAACTTATTTTGAGCGTTAGCAGTCCAAGCTCGTCCAGAAGCAGCTTGTTAGTTCTATACATGATTGATAAACCTGTAAACCTGCTTTGTATTTTGCAGTCCAAACTCGTCCAGAAGTAGTTTCTTTTTGTTCTAGACTTGGTTGATAAACCTGTAAACCTGCTTTGTACTTTGGCAGTCCAAGCTCGTCCAGAAGTAGTTAATATACAATGAAGGTTTATAAGTCCCTTTTCTGGTTCCTTCTCTAATTTCTTACTGCTTAGTTAAAGAATGACCAAGTTAATGAATCAGGAATGTTGTCAACATGATGAAGAAGACATCCAAGAATGGTTTTCAGTAACCAAGTATTGGTTTAAAACCAAGTCATGTTCAAGGGAAGACGTCCAAGGATCCAGACGTCTTCGACGTTTTCCTTCACGAACTAATGATTGGTTAAAAACCAAATTACGTTCAAGGAAAGACGTCTAAGGAGACCGACATCTTAGACGTTTTCCTTTACGAATCAATTCTTGGTTAAATACGAAATTGTTCAAGGGAAGACGTCCAAGAGTCCAGACGTCTTGGACGTTTTCCTTCACGAACCAACTATTGGTTAAAATCCAAGTTATGTTCGAGGGAAGACGTCCGAGGATTAATCAATGACGTTTTCCTTTTTGAACTAACCTTGTTTTGCATCCTTGTAAGATTTAAAGACGTCCGAGGATTGTTCTTTCCTTGCTGGACGTCGTACTGTATGCCCCCCTTCTTAGGATGCCTCTTGGTCTATTCCTAGACGAAGACATCGTAGGAAGGAAGTCTAGTCCATCCTTTGTGTAAGTAACGAGACCTTCTTTACTAAGACGTCTCATTTTTGGCCGGTTTCTTTTAAGAAATGATACCTTTGTGTAATATTAGGTATTATGACGGAGCTTTCCTTTACTAAGGGAAGACGTCTCTCTAGCCGGCTTCCTTTAGGAAGCGGTGTTCGTCTATCTTTCAAGTTTCTATGAACTTGGTTTTAAACGATTGCTTCTGGTTAAAGAACTTTTAATCAAAAAGTCTTTGTTCATCAGTTATATCTTGAACAGATTATGATGATTTTTGCAGACGTCTTCCTTCAGGAAGTAATATCTGTCTTGCATAATGGACCTTTATGGTTTATTATCTAGTAACCATCTTGCGTCCATCTATGGAAAAATCCCCCAAGATGGCTGTGGATAATAAAATGCTTCTTAATGACGATGTGACTGGACGTTACTAACTAATCAAATAAGCCATACATAAAGGAGCAGTTCAAACTATAGACCAGAATTTAGAATGTATTAATGTGAAGTTTGCTTAGCCTAAGCTAAGATACATAGAATACATTGCTAAATGATTTTTCTGTGCCGTAGCACTTCGTTTGTAAAATGTAAAAACCTACAAACTTAGACATAGTATTTTTTCAGATTATCGGAATTCCAAGTTCTTGGTATGGGTCGTCCATCTAAGTCTTGAAGCTTAAAAGTGCCGCTGCGAACCTCTTCAACCACCAAATACGGACCTTCCCAGTTCGGGGTTAGCTTACCGAGTTCCTTTGCACGTCCAACTGCCTCCATCTTACGAAGAACCAGATCCCCTATTTTGAGAGGTCGTCTGGTTACCCGTTTGTTGAATTCCCTAGCCATGCGTAGCTTGTACTATTCCATCCTCAGAAGAGCATAACCTCGGACTTCAGGCAATTTGTCCAATGCCAAGCGCATCGCCGCCCAATTAGTCTCTTCTGAGTATAACATGACGCGGAGGGTGGGTTCTTCAATCTCAATGGGTAGGACAGCTTCTGTTCCATAGACCAGCATGAAAGGCGTCTCCCCTGTTGAATTCTTGGCTGTGGTTCTGATGGACCAAAGGACCAGTTGGAGTTCTTCCACCCAAAAGCCTTTGGCGTTTTCTAACTTCTTCTTTATACCTTCCGAAATAATCTTATTGAAAGCTTCTACCTGGCCGTTTGCTTGTGGATGTGCAACAGAAGCAAAGTGGGACTTAATCTCCCTTTCTGATAGCCAATCTTTCAGTTTAGGAGTTTCAAACTGTGGGCCGTTGTCGAACACAATCGACTGGGGCATCCCAAATCGTGTTATGACGTTCTTCTAGATGAATCTTTTTACATCATTCGTCTTTATACTCCTAACGGCTTCAGCCTCTACCCACTTGGAAAAATAGTCCACAGCCACAATAACAAATTTTCTCTGTCCGGCCACCATGGGAAAAGGGCCTAGGATGTCCATCCCCCACTTGGCGAATGGCAAAGGAGTTAGAATTGGTGTTAGAAAATTTGATGGCCTTTTAAAGAGATGACCATGCTTCTGACAACTATCACATTTTTTTGCATACTCTACGGCATCAGCATTCAACGTTGGCCAGAAATAGCCAGTTCTTCGTGCCTTTTCAGCCAAGGCTTGGCCGCCAATGTGTGATGCACAAATCCCCTCGTGCAAATCCTTCAATACCTCAAGACCATCTTCCCTGGTAATACATTTCAACAAAGGACGATCATACGATTTCTTGTACAATGTCTCGTCCCAAACTTCGAACCATTTGTCACGAGGCTTAACATATTTTGCTTCTGCCGGGTCTTCTGGTAATTGGCCAGGCTTTTTGTATTGAAGAATAGACTCCATCTAGTTGTTCCCTCGGCTTAAAAACATCACCTCTTCCTGGTCAATACTTTTCTTTTCTTGAACCTCCCAGAAAACAGTTCTTGGGGTGTCGCCCAAAGCAGAACTTGTAAGTTTAGACAAAGCATCAGCCTGATGATTCTTAGACCTAGGTATTTGTACCAAGGTGAATCCATCTAATTGCTTGATTTCTTCTTTTACCAACTGTACATACTTAATCATGGAGGCCTCTTTGCATTCATACTCTCCATTAACCTGGCTGACTACCAGAAGAGAATCTGACTTTGCCTCTAATTTTCTAGCTCCTGCTGCTCGGCAAATACGGATCCCGGCCAGTAAGGCCTCATATTCGGCCTCATTATTGGACGCCGGAAATTTAAAACGTACAGCATATTCATACTTGTCTCCCTCAGGAGACTGACAAACCAGGCCTGCCCCACTTCCTTGAGTGGTGGACGAGCCATCTACCATTAATTTCCAATACTGACTGCCCTCAGAGGGGTCTTCCATCGGATCCAACACTGGACGGGTTAGTTCAGCAATGAAATCTGCCAAGGCTTGTCCCTTAATCGTCTTTCTGGGTTCGAACGTGATGTCGAACATATTCAGTTCATTCGCCCACTTCAACATCCTTCCTGCCGCCTCTAGCTTCTGTAAAACTTGCTTAAGCGGCTGATCAGTATACACCACTATATTGTGAGCCAGGAAATAGGGCCTTAGCTTTCGGCTAGCAACTACTAAAGCCAGGCCAAATTTCTCTACAACTGTGTACCTAGTTTCAGCATCCTTGAGTACTTGACTCACAAAGTAAATGGGTGTTTGTATAGCATCTATCTCGGCTAGCAGTACTGCACTGACTGCTTCAGGAGAAACAGCCAGGTAAACATACAACTTCTCCCCAAGCACCGGACTTATCAGACGGGGAAGCTGTTGCAAATGCTTCTTGATCTCAACTAAGGCTTCATCTGCTTCGGAAGTCCACTGAAACTCTGCGGACTTCTTTATCGTTGCAAAAAAATGATGGCATTTATCACCTGATTTAGACAAAAATCGTCCCACTGCCGCTAAGCAACCAGTCAGCCGTTGAACTTCCTTCACCTTGGTCGGAGGCTTCATGTCGAGTATGGCTTGGATTTTTCTGGATTTGCTTCTATCCCTCGTTGATCTACCAGGAATCCAAGGAACTTGCCAGCTGAAACTCCAAAAACGCACTTCTTTGGATTGAGCCTTAGTTTATACTTTCACGCAAGTCTTCGACATGATATGTTTCTTCTTGGCTTTTGACGATCATGTCGTCAATGTATGCCTCTAAATTTCGTCCCAACTGAGGCGAAAGATCTCATTGATAAGCCTCTGGAAAGTCGCCGGGGCGTTCCTCAGACCAAATGGCATCATCAACCATCCATACAATCCTTTTTCTGTTATGAACGAAGTCTTGTCCTGGTCCTCCGGCAGCATGGGAATCTGATGGAACCCAGAGTAGGCATCCATGAAGCTCAGTAAGGCATGACCAGCTGTCGAATCTACCAGTCGATCCAGCTTAGGAAGAGGAAAACTGTCTTTGGGTCAAGCCTGGTTCAGGTCCGTATAATCGACACACATCCTCCAAGTCCCATTTGGCTTGGGGACCATAACCACGTTTGCCACCCAATCTGGGTAGTGAGCCTCCCTGATGAAGCCAGCTTCTAGTAGTTTCTTGACCTCTTCGTCTACAGCCTGATTCCTGATAGGTCCCAAATGCCTCTTCTTCTGCCTGACCGGTTTTCTGGCTGGATCAACATTTAGCCGATGAACGGCCACTTTGGGATCAATACCCGGCATCTCTTCTGCCCCATAGGCAAAAATATCTTGAAATTGTTTTAACAGTTCTATGATAGCTTCTTGTAACTCGGGCTTCAAACCTGCCCCAATCTGCAAAGTCGTTTCCGGACGAGACTCATCTAAGCAAATGCTTAAAGGGGCCTTAGCAGGCTTTGGACGATCCAATGTCAAACTTGCGATCGTCATCAGCTCGGCTGAAGGCCTTGGCTCTTCTTTTACTTGAGTGAATTTCCTCTTCTTACTGGGCAAATCTCTTGTCGTTTTCCCTTCAGGGGTAACATGTAGTTCACCTCTTTCTCTAGCCGGCTTCCTTGCGGAAGCAGCGTTGGTTTGAAACTTCTCTTCTTGCACTCTGGCCGGTCCTACCATCTCTGCCCCCATCTCTTTGGGTTCATCTAAATCCATATGCTGGACTTCACTCAACTTCCAGGACGAAGGCTTTAGGGTTGTAAGATAACATTCCCTAGCGGCCCTCTGATCTCCATAAATTGTGCTTACTTGGCCGTCACACTCGAACTTCATCAGCATGACATGGGTGACGATGACAGCCTTAATGTTATTAAGGGTAGGACGTCCCAGAATGACGTTGTAAGATGTCAAATCCTTGACAACCAAAAACTTTATGAACATAGTTCTGCTCTTTTCCTTCTCTCCGACTCGGACGGGCAACGACACCATGCCGACCGGATGTATGATTCCACCTCCAAATCATATAATAGGATGATGGACTGGAAGAAGATCTTTCTCATCAAACTTCAATCTCGACAAACAATCAGCGCTAATAATGTCAGTTGAGCTGCCAGTGTCGATAAGGATCCTTCGCACTCTTAGATTGGCAATCTTCATCTCTACGACCAAGGGGTCATCATGAGGAGTCCTTATCTGCCCACGGTCTCCTTCGCTCACCGTCACCATAGGGAACGGGTCTACTTTGGTTTCCCCGTCAGCAACACTTGGCCTAGCTCTCTGACATAATTTTTGTGACCTCTCAAGGTTGGTCCTCCGGCTGCAAACCCGCTGGATATCACCATAACCACGTCTTCGTCTGTACCGCAGCTTTCTTTCTTTTTCTGCCGATAATGCTGCTTCTGAAAACGGCCTTCACGGGAGACGTATTGATTCATCTTTCCTTGCTTTGCCAGGTTTTCCAAAGCTCGCTTCAGGTGTTTGCATTCATTTGTCTCATGTCCACAATCTTTGTGGAAGTGGCAGTACTTACTCCTATCTCTGTTCTTGTAAGGTGTTTTCATCTCGGCCGGAGCCTTGAGTTCATGCTGATCCTTGATTTCCATAAGGATTGAATACTGATCCTTATTGAACTCAATGGGTTCAGCCGAGACAGCCCTTTCTTTTCTCTTTTCTCTTCTCGACGGGGCCGTGCTTGAAGACACTACCCAGGTCTCAGCCTTCTTAGGATTGTTCTTAGTCTTTTGAACAGGTTCCTCGGGCTTCTTGGACTCTGAGTGCTTGGCTTCAGCACACACCTCCGTCGCATGTATAAAAGCCTCGGCTTCCCTTAAAGCTTCAGCCAAGGTACTCACTTTCTTCTTGACCAAATCAAACTTGAAACTTCCTGGACGCAGTCCTCGAATAAATGCATCGAAGGCTACACCAGCATTTAAGTCATGGATTTGAAGGTCTTCAAGATTGAACCTCTTTACAAAACTTCTCAGGGATTCCTTTGGGGCTTGGATGATCGTCCCCAAATGATTACTAGTCTTCTGTTCCTGCCTATTGGCGACAAAGTGGCTAGTAAATGAATAACTTAACTCAGTGAAGTTGTTGATAGAATTAGCCGGTAGGTTGTTAAACCACTTCTGAGCGACTCCTTTCAGAGTGGCTGAGAAGTTTTTACACCATGTAGCGTCGTCTACTGCATGGACGTACATTTGATGTTTGTAAGCAGAAAGATGATCATCTGGATGTGTAGTGCCATCGAACGGATCAATAGTTGGTAATTTAACCTTAGCACATGGAGGGGTTTGCATTATTCTGGCTGAGAAAGGCGTCGGCCAATCTATGCGCAGCTCCCTAAAACGTTCATCAACTGGGGCTGTATTTATCGGACATTCCCTTAAGACTGGGTTCGATGAACTGACCTCTTGGGACCCTCGCCTATACACATTCTACTGAGACGTCCTTCTGTAAACATTAGGCTGAACCACCGTTCGATCCTGACGAGGCTCATAAATAGACGGAGTCCTTCCATGCTCCAGAGTGTGACTCCGAATCCTGTTGTGTCCCTTTTACCTGATTATGAGGAACTATTTATAGTATCTATGTATAGAAAAGAGCACCCTAGGATGAAGGAATGTGATTGGTTAGGCAATGGGAGAGCGACACTTGTCATGGTCTGATTGTCCTGAGCCTTTTATCCAATCACCTTCTTCCTCTTTAGGGAATTTGGGCTGATTATTCCCTCTTTTAGGGATTAGTTGGGCCTCTTATTTGCAGAATTGATGATATCATTAGCTCCCCATAACATGCTGCCAAGTGTGGATGAGGGGGTGAGCCACGTGTCACCAATTCATTGGGCCACGTGGTGATCCCTGACTGGGCCACGCGTCCTCTTTAAATATGTTACAACAGTTATGATGTTGTTAAGAATAATTACAGGATATTAATTTATATAGTAAAAACGTGTATAGACTATTAAAGGCTACTTTTAATCGAAAATTAAGGAAAATGGAAAAAGATTTCCTATAATTTAGATTCCACCATATATGGCACCTTAAAATATTATTTTTAATCCTCATGAGTACGAATCCCTTAATTTTAGGAATTATATTTCCGAAAATAATATAAATCACATCCGATAGTATTGCTAAAACATATATACTTCGTATTAGGTAATAACTATAAACATGGTCATCAAATATATACCATTTATGTGATTTCTATTAAGATTAACCTATCTTTGATTGTATTGCTAAATAGGGTACTCGTTTAATTGGAAAAAATATCACAACAATATGATTTGGATACCAGTAATAATTTACATAATTAGCCAACACATTCCCTAAATTTAAGAAGATTTGATCTTAGTAATATCTTTAAAAGTGATCGTATATTTATAATATAGATTTTTTAAAAAAATACCTCTATATTTATGGAACATTTGAAGACTTCAAATGATAAAGTTTGATTTCATGAAAAAGAATCCCTTAATTTCGGCATTATTTTCCGAAAATAATATAATTCTTGATTTTATTTTTAAACATAATCTTAGGGTAACTGTATATGGATACATGGAATATCAACTGTGAAAGGATACACGTTTTATGGAAAAAACCATTTTGCTTTGTAAAAACCATTTGAAAATAATGGTTTCCCCAAAAATGCTCCCAAATTTTAAGGTACAATCAATTTCATATTTATAAAAATGGTTGTTATATGAAATAAATACCTTTAGTCGACACGCAAGATGATCAAATCAAATTCTACTACTTCCATTTTTGTTAACCAACTTTAATTATATAGATTATTATCAACCTATCTTAATTGATATTTAAAATTTACTACTTGATTAATATATTTCATATCTGATCGAAGCTTGCCAAATATATTAAATTATAAAATGCAATTCTTTCGAATTTTTATAGTTCAATAACATCACTACCTCGACTTTTTATTAATTAGTCTCAAATAAAAATAAATCCAATATTATAATGACTCACATAAATAAGATATAAAATAAAAAATACTCAATACGGTGATTTATCGAGTGATAACCAATATTGTATCGAAAAAAGCATTCAAATGCACCAAAAGTATCTCAAATTTCCGAAAAAATACCAAATATAAAATCCATCTTATTAGAAATGAAATATTTAATATAAGATAAGTTAAAACTGGTTATTCATTAATGCAATTTTTTTTGGCCGCCTTCTCATCCTTCATTCCAGTTGAATCTTCCTTTTCGGATTGGTCTTCAAGAACACGTTTCCGTACTAAATTAACACGAAGATTGTCCATGATATCTACCTTTGCTTGTTTAGCATCCTACACATATTTTTAACACATTTACAAAACGTAAGTGAAAATAATTTATTATAAGTAAGCTACACTATATTTCAGCTAATACTAATAGAACACTTATTAATACAGAACCATTATGAATTTATAAAGCATAACTTTGAAACTTACCAAAAATGGTTTTGTAATGTCGCATCCATAAATCAATAGATACTTTATCATTGGTCAAACTTTAAACCATAAATTCAGCTTTATTTGTCAATTTATTCATTGCTAAGAATTCCGCCATAAAAAGAAATAACTTGTTCTTCAATAAAGTCAAGTCTTTAGGCATCTCATAAATATCACCTTCCTAAGAAAAAAATATAATAAGTGAGATCTTTAGGCATCTCATATATATCAACTATAAAAAAATATATGTATAAGACAAAATATATCTATAGCATAATTATACGTGTCATACCTGTTCTTGCGCATCAAGGTAATCCTGAGCAGTCTTCTTAAGCAATCCTTGAACAGCCTTATCATAAAGAATGAAAATTGCTTTGTCTGTATCATCAGATATGTTTATGTTCACCCTACATCTATTGTTTGACCAAATAATAAATTAATCAGTTATAAGAAGAGGGATTATGGGTTAATTAATAACAGGTAACACGTGGCGACACTTAGTTAGGTTGAGTTTTCTTCAGAACATATCTGTCTATCGGACAAACCATATTTCCGCTCTCTTTAACCACCTTAACACCACACCTAATGCACCCATCGTAGTAATAGCCGAAATTCTCATCAATGTCATCTATGTTCACCAAACAAATAACTTCTACATCCTACATTTAAAAACACGAAAAATTTGGTGTCATTAATATCATCCAAGAGGGCAAAAAAAAATAAAATATAAATCATTTTAAGAACTATGGTATAAAACATAATAAATCTCACAAAATAACCTTGTGCATTTCAATAGCTTCGCGTAGACAATAGATTTCTGAACGATCTATTTTGGAAACACTTTTAATACCCACTGGACGGGCAATAAAATCATTTCTTCCTTCTTGTGAGTGGAACTCATTGATTTGACAGTCAATGAGCAATCGAGTTGCAAATCTAACATTTGTCACATACTTTGCACCTACATATAACAAACAAAGTATTAGATAAAATAATATAATTTGATTTATATCCGTAAAAAGTAGTTGACAAAGGTAGGCAAGAAATATGAGTCCATCAAAAAAGTATTTGGTTCATACTCATAAAAATAAGATCGTATGTAAATTAAATTGTATAAAATCATAATATTACAATCTCTATTATGAGTATGAAGTCCCACTTGTAATTATGTTTATTAATTACGCACTAATAAAATAAATATATTTAAATTCCTAAAGTTAATAAAGTAAAGTACAACAAAAATATTTTATCACATTTATATAGAATTAACATACACTTACGGTAAAGTTACACATTCGAAAATTTAATAGTAACCAAAATAAAAATATTTCCTACAATTTTGGTTCTACGGTTTTGGTGCAAAGCCTTTTCAATAAAGACCTTTTTCTGTCCCATGAGTAAAATAAAATCTTTTTATATAGGCTACAAATATTATATATAATGGAAAATTAAGGAGAATGGAAAAAAATTAACTATAATTTAGGATCAACCGTTTATGGCACATAAAATCTTTTTTTAAAGGCTATTCAAAATTTATCATCAATACTGTGTTGTATAAATTAAATGGGGTTGAAATGTATTTTGAATGGGGTTGGAATATGTTATGTTTTATACTATCTTTGATAGATAACTATATGGTATGTGCTTTTATTATGGAAAATAACTTTATGCTATATGAATTCTAATTTAGTTTTAGATTAAGGATTTGATTCTTATTTTTTTGAGTATGAATAAAAAAAGGTCAAACTCATTATTTTATGAGTATGAATAAAAAAAGGTCGAACTCATTTATTTCAATTAGTAAGTTTATATCTGAATTTTTTGTGAAATAATCGAATTAAAACTACTTAAAAAAATATATTTCACTTACCTTTGTGGTTGTAAGAAATTTTGCAACCTTGGATAATTATATAGAGGTCATTCAACGGATGCCTATTAACTATATAGCTATATAATATTCCAGCATACTGCCCTTCTAAATAACAATCCATGTGAGTGTACCTTCAAAATGAAATCAAATATGTTAAAATCGTAACTATAATCTAGTACTCGAATATATAAATACATTTGAAACGCGAAATACTTATATGAGATAAACTTACTGAAAGTCCATAATTGCAAAATTTATAATGAAGTAGCTAGGATGTGGAGTATATTTTTGGACAGTGTATGGCAAAACCTTTCCAAACACATCTGAAAAGTATTAACATACAATTTGTTAGTTCAACTATGAGATGATAATTTATATTGAAAAATAACAAATCTATACCTAGTAAATAAGATGTCTCGAAATCATTTGAAAGCATTAGGGGATATGAATAAAAGAAGAATCCATAGTAGGGCAAATCCCCATGTTTCATGTTCTCAACAACGGTCGTTGAAGATTATTCTATAAACGGATGTAGTTGGTTTGACACCGTCTTGCTCACGAATAGTAAAATTCCGAATCCTATTAATTTGCCCTTCTTTAAGCAAAGGACCTAATGTAAGTATTAGCTCCTTAGGTAAAGTGGCTCCAATCTTCTCTCCATATAAAATTCAAAGAAAAAAATCGTTACTTATGGTACAAAAAAAATATAATTGATACACTTATATTATTTACAAAAAAATAGACACTATAAACGTTACATTCTCATCAACCAAAATCATTTCCACTGTACGGATCTCTACTAAATTCGATAGCAATTGTTCTTGCCAAAGCCTTATTATCCAAACTAAAATAGTAGATGATGAAGATTCAAGTGTCAAAGAGTTGATCATCACAACTTCTGGGATCATGATGTTTAGTGTATTTGCCATAAACTTGAAGAGAAAATAATGGAAAATTGAATTCTTGAGACAATGTTGTAGTGAATGTTTGAATTAAAAGTTAACCTCAATTGGATTTATATGACCCATTTTGCTTTAAGAATTAATATATGAATGTTAATTTCGGCAAGTAATATTTATTGATATTGTAACTATATAGAATAATAATTTAGGAACAGATTAAGTGGGTAATTATTATAGCAATCATTCTTAATTTCGTGTAATTATTTAGGTATATGATGCTTGAATCTTTTAATTCTTAAAGCAATGTTATATAGGAATAATATAGGAATGTTATTTTGGACTTTCCAAAATAGTATATGATACTTAAATCTTTTAATTCTTATAAATCTTTTTAGTGGGTAATCTTAAAGCAATCTCACGAAATAATTTAGGAATGTCAAAGCAATCATTCTTAATTTCGACACTTTTATTTAGGTATATATGATGCTTAAATCTTTTTATTCTTAAAGCAATGTTATTTTGGAAAAATATAGGAATAATATTAATTCCTAAATTCAAGCAATCAAAATATACGTGATTTTGGGTACTGCACTAATTTAGGATAATTAGGATGTGAATTTTATTTTTTTGAATTGCTTTTACGTAAAGTGTAAAAAGAATTAAATTTTTATTCTTACTTAAAGTCAAACACTAATTTAGGCATAGATGAAGGGCATTATTTTCGGTAATTTGTAATCCTATAATTAAGGGAAATCAAAGCATAATTAGCCGGAATTTCAAAAAGGTAAAATGCAAATTCACAGCATTGTTACACGTAATTTTTAGGATGATTTAATGCAATTTTAAAAAAGTTAAAACATATTAGGCTGACACGTGGCAAGTAAACGCAAGAATGAATGAGAGATCAATGTTTGCTTTGGATTCTTCTGGTGATGACACGTGGCGAAAATCATTTTGCTTTAATGTTATAGATAGATAGATAGAGTAGAATAGGGAGACTACATCATATACTAAATAGAGATGGAAAAAAAACAAGAGAAAAAGGCAAATTTGGAAAAGATATAATGGGAGGAAAGGGTGAGTCATAAAAAGGGAATAAAAGAACTAGAAGGAAACCAAAAGAAAGGAAAGAAAGAAGAGTTACAGGAAGGAAAAGATGGAACAAAGAACTGAGAGAGGGAAAGAGGAGAGAGGGAAAAAGAGAAAGTGAGGTAAGGAAAGGTGAGGATGCGAAACTCCGGCGACCATAACCACCACAGCAGTCCGACGAGTGCACAAGCTCCGAGTTGCGTGCGTACTTAGCATCCGCGCGAAGATAGGGTTTAAATGACAGTTCTATGGTTCGTTTTGGGGCGTTTGGGGCTCGTTTTAGTGGCAATTTGCAATCTATTCTTCATCCCCAATCTTCCATAGTTGTGGGTAAGTTGAATTCTTTATTTAATTTCAGTTTTTCTTCAAGTTTATAAAGTTAGGGTTTTGATTGAAATTGAATTGGGGGCTTTTGATTTGAAGGTTTTGAGTATGAATTGATTGAGTGGAAGGTGTAATTAGATGTTTAATATTTAGTTTATAGTACTAGTTTGATGATTAAACTTGTTATTCAAAAAAAAAAAAAATAGAGATGTAATTCGTAGGAATTACAGAGCAGTTTCGTAAAATGCGTTTTTGGACAGTTTCTGGGCATATTTAGCAAACATACTATTTCACAAAAGGTTTTCGTATTGAAATTTTACTCAAGATAGGCTTAAGAAGCGCTAAATTTGGACTTCGTAGGAGGGAGTTATGCTCATTTAAGTTTCTGCCCAAAATTCATATTTTCTATAGTCAATTTCAAAACTCCACATTGTTGTATAATTATTTCATCATGGACTTTTAAGTATCCAAATGTATATATGATTCTTAATTGTTGATTTTATATAAAGTAAGATGATTTTAATTAGTTTTGATAAAGGGTATAGTTAGTTGGTTGTTAATGTTAAATGGAAGTTAACGTTTGAACATGAAAGTCATTTATATGAATTGTGTTCTTTGATGTTTCATGTGCAATTAGGGAAGATTAATTGCTTTATGAACTAAAGTTAGTTATATCTAAGTCTTTTAGTATTTACGAAGTACATACATGTTATATTGTAGCTTTCGATTTCACTGAGGATTTGTTTAGACGGATGTAGTTGTTTGCGTGATTCGAAAAAGGTAAGATTCCTACTCGAACATTTAATAGTTTTATGAGAAAAGTTTAAAAAGGTAAGATTTCTTATTAAAACTTATATAGTTACGAGAAGAGTTTCATAAAGGTTTTAAACTCATTTTGGTTGAGTATGATTTAAAAGATAGAAGTTTAGTCTCGAAAGGAACTTTTATATACAAGAATTGTTTTTAAAAGGTTTTTTATCTCGGTTTTGTTGAGAATGGATTGAATGGGAGGATGTTCCTCCAAATATAGAAAGTTGGTTTCCGAACTGCCATTAAAGGAAAGATTATAGAATGATAGTTTGAGTAGTTTTATGCTTTAAAAGTTGATGGGATTGCCTACGTGGTATCTCATGGGAATAGTTTTATATTTTCAAAGTTGTGGGGATTACCTAAGTGGTATCTCAAGGAATTGGAACTTAGTCGGGTTTGGCTCGACTATACAGAATAGAATAGTTGTGGGGGTACGTTGATCAGTACCTCAAGACTTTGATCTTCTGTTACGGTCTGGCCGTATGTAGGGTGTGCACACTAGGGGTCTTTGTCTATAGTTATCCGGAGGGCTCAGCTAGCCCAAAGGCAAAGGAAAGTTCGTTCCATTCCCTAGATTTACGAATCTTTCTTCGTGAAAGAAAAAGGAAAGAAAGGATTGGTTATGAAAAGGAAAAAGGAAAGATTTGAAAAAGAGAAAAAGAAAGGATTTGATTTAAAGAAAAGTAATAGAAAAGATTTTATTTAGAAACAGAAAAGAACGGTTTTGTTTTATAAAAAGAAATACGGAAAAGGTTTTATAAAGTTACTTATTGTTTG
The DNA here is from genome assembly GCA_947645195.1 of Patellifolia procumbens. NCBI lineage: Eukaryota > Viridiplantae > Streptophyta > Magnoliopsida > Caryophyllales > Amaranthaceae > Patellifolia > Patellifolia procumbens. The sequence continues at coordinate 8,509,991 of CANSGD010000953.1, forward strand.
GTTTTGAAAG